>CM061141.1:36202653-37402653 GCA_030789695.1 Scilla litardierei | reverse complement strand
AGCGACACTTAATCTCTTCTACTTGGCTCCAATGCATCCTCTCATCTGGTTCTTCTTGGTCTTCCATAAGGTCGTATTGAAAAGAGCCCACAGACGGCTACTCATACTGGCTTTGGACCTGTGGACTGCATCCAAAAGTGGAAACGAATCATGGACATCGTCTTCATGTCTAAGTGAATGATTTCCATATGGCGCAGTCCGCTCGTATGCTGCCAGGCCCCCCAAGTATCTCCAGGCTGTCTCAGGTGGCATGTCAAAGAATTCACCTCCACTCATCCTTTCTAGGAACTCCTGCACATGCATTAGCAGTCCTTCATAAAAAAAGTAAGGCGCCGGACTGTGTCAAACCGATGCTGCGGACATCCAAACAACATCTCGTCGAATATCTCCAAACTTGACAAAGGGTCTCTCCGTCAAATTGAGTCAAAGTTTGAAAATTGCTGCATAAATGCTTACCTCTGCATTGCCTGATTCTTGAAATATGGAAACAAAATTTGTATGAATTCAGCCTGAAAAGATAACCAAGTAGATAATGAGTCATGGGGCAAATCACCAAACCAATATATAGCAGGGAATTGCTACGCGTACGACCAGTTTTGCTATGTGCACGACCAGACACACTTTTCTAAAATTAACAAAAGTGCAATTTTCAAAAACCCCAAAATAACCCGTCAATACTTACTACGCACAACATGCGAGTAATTTTGGCTCTGTGGAACAAAATTGCTCACAATGAACAACAGTCAAAAATTTTGCATCATGTGTGCGGTGAGCTTGAAATAATTATGTTTATAAGTGAAGACTTTGTTGGATCCTGTGGATGGCAAACAACACTAGAAGGGGGGGTTGAATAGTGTTGTATAAAGATAAAACTTTTTCGTTCTTAATAAATCAACACAAAACAAAGCCTTCTAATATTGCCTAAGAAACCAAGTAGAGTGATCTACGCTTGGTTCTTAATCAACTCAATAAATCTTCAAATCAAATCAGAGATAAAAGTCTTCTGGTAGTCAACTCCCTATGAACAGTAGTCGACTCCCGGAGGGAAATTAAGCACAGCTCATATAGTTAAATACTTAATGGAGATATATAAAATTTGCACAGAAGTATAAATACAAAGCTGATCTTTGCAGTATATTAAAAAAGGAGTTACAAGAATATTAAACAGAGAATATTTACAAGTTAAATAAGAAATGCTTGCAAAGATAAACAGTCACAGATAAGCAAACGCAGACATAAGGATTTTTATACTGGTTCCCCACAACTTGGGTACGTCCAGTCCCCGACCAATCCGGCACGAGATTTTCACTATCTACCTTGGCAAATACAAGCACCTAACTTCACTTGTTAGGATTTCCAACAACCTAATCTTGACCAGGATTTCAACCGCAACACCTAGACTTGTCTAGGATTTCCAACGACAACACCCTTACAACAAAGGGTAACCACAAAATAAAATCGATATCCAATTCATCACAATAGATTGGTGGAGATTGGACTTACACCCAAATTCTATAGCCAATAGTAATAGACAATTACGTGTATAGTGGCTTGATAGAATAAGATTCTAGATCACACAAAGATACGAATGAAATCTTTGTGATCTAGATCGAATGTTTTTTTCAAAAATCCTTCAAATAAAAATTCGAGAATAAATAATATGGATTTTGAAAAAAATAGATAGCCAAATAAAATTATGATCTTCAGAAAATAATATCAAAAGAAATTGCAAGATCAAGAGTAAAACAGATTCGGCTAAGAGAGAATGAGAGCTGAGAATTTTGAGAGCGTTTTGCACAAGAGAATTTGATTTCAATTGTTGTAATTTCTCAATGAAAATGGTCCTCTATTTATAGGAGAAATCTGAGAATTTGAATTTCAAATTCATTTGACTTTTGTCCCGAAAATCATGGGAAAAAATCAATTAAATATATTAAAAAAATCAAGTCAAAACGTCAAACTTCGACAGCTGGTAGTCGACTCCCTAGGAGCGGTAGTCGACTCCCAGTGTGTTTCAGGAGAACTTGATTCTCAGCTGGTAGTCGACTCCCTACCTTATGTAGTCGACTCCCAGAGGAGTTTCTTCTGAACCACAGCTAGTCAATCAAGTAGTTAACTCCAGGGTGTAGTGGAATTTCATTACGGAAATATAAAACGACTAGAAAAAAGCTCTCAATATCTTTTTGAAAATGATTTAAAAGATATGTAAGATGTTTTTGAAATCATTTGTGTGTGTGTGATTGTCTATACGATTGACTTTAACATAACCCTAAGAAAGACAACACACTCACTATAGACTAGGACACGACTTCGGAAGCTTGATCAACTGATGGAGTAGATGTGAGCTTCACTTGAGCTTCTTGTTCTATTTGAGCTTTGAGCTTCATCATTGATCTTAGCAACATTCGTCCTTGTTTTTGAGCGTAGATTGCGCTTCTTGGAGTATGCATAAAGCTTTTCATCTGACGCACAACCTGCACACTTAGTCGTAGTGTAGTTAGTACACTAAGCTTCATTTGGTGTGCTCATCATCAAAATCACTTGGAGTGGAATTCAATTTCCATCAGATTTCAATTACTTAATTTTGATGTTAAAATGAAATTAACATTATGTAACGGCATGTTTTCTTCAACACAACTATTTACGTGTTTAACCTATTTCCAATTTTTTTAAATTATTTTATAATGGTTTGTTAGGAGTTTCACTGATTTCAAAAATTTCTTATAAAAATATTTTGATGTACCAGACTAGTTATGTAGTATTTTAGTAAGATCAGATTTCATCAAATATCTCTAAAAGATCTGATAAAAATTCATTTTCAGTTATTACCGTTTTGACTTAATGAATTTATTTTCTATTCAAACATCTTCGAAACATTTTCAAACTTTTGCAGTAGCATCATATGAACATTTTGGGCCCCCCACATTAATTTCGTAATTTTCTGATATCATTTCAACCTAGAACCCGCAAACCCGTTTTCTAAACATTTTGGCCAAAAACTAGTATTTCCGTAACTCAAACCCTGAAACGGTCTTCGTATTCACGATCCTCGCGACGATACGATCTCGTGGATATGTTTTCGTAATTTTTCAGACACGTTTACTAGTAGGGGCAAAATCGTAATTTCGTTTTTATATTTTGCTAATAACTTTCATTAATAGGGGTTTACCTATTACTAATTACCATTACCCCCCTAATTATCCCACCTAATCTAACCGTAACTACCCCACCCACTCTTTCCCTCAGCTAACCCACGCATCATCCCATCTACCCCCATTTTCTTAACACTATATAACTAACCCTCCCCCTTCACATTTTAATTAACCCACACAGACCCGTTCTCTCTCCCTCTCTATTTCACATTCAAACCCAGGCAACCCAACCCGCCGCGGATTCTCCCGCTCTTCACCGTCTCTCTCTCACTTCCCTCTCTCTCGCTCTCGCCTCCGGCGGTCTGACCGACGCCGTTGTCACCCACCGCCAGGAGCTCGCCACCGCTGACGTCAACACACAGAGCCGCCACCTTGACGCTGCCCTCGCCAAGACGTCGCCATCCGCTCCCGAAGGCTCCTCAACATCGTCTCACGGCGTACGACGTCGCCGCCCGTCCGACGTCGCTCCGCCGTCGCCACCGAAGCAGCAGCGCCCCACCTCCCTCCGAGAGCCTCGCTCCGCCGCCACAAACGCCACACCACCTCCTTCAAACGCCGCCACCGCCGGTCCTTCAACAGCACGACGGCGCCCCTCCGCCTTCTGCCGCCTCCAGCCACCGCCATCCGCCCCCTCGACCGCCGCTCCTCGTCACTGTCGTCCCCCGCTCCACCACGCCGCCGTCCTCCGACGTCGGAGAGCCCAAGAAACACCCCCCTGCAACGTAAACAACGAAGGGTGAGCTCCGATGGCACATGCGTAAATACGAAAGGATTTTCGTATTTTACTTATTTAATTAATTATTAAATAGAGTATTAAGGTTTTAAATTCTTAACTTAATATATAAGCCCCAGGAAAATGTGAAGCTAGTTCCAGAAAATCAGAAATAATATTCTAGACCCAATGGCACTAGTTTTATCACAATCAGATGCTTAGATTTTCCGTAATTAATTTTTAAGCCTAAAAGTTAAATCCGTTATTTTCATTTAAAAATCTGTATCTTCTTATTTTAACATAAACTGATATGTAATAAAAATATATGTTATAGTACTCTTCGAGACGGTCGTTTTGGCACTTCACTTGCCACATTCCGATGTAGATTGTATCCAGAATAAATGTTTGAATAAATACGTTACTAATTGAAAAATGGTTTTTATTGTTTTTGAGCTTTTAAAAATTCTAAAAATTACTATAAGATTCAGAAAAATATTCACTCTTGCAGTAAAACTATTTGTATCATATATAGCTTATAGAAAAATTTAGAACGCTTTTCGACAACGTTTCAACCAGTTTCGAAAATCAAAACGATCAAGAGTAATTAGGTAATAATTAGTGTAGCCATTAACTGATAATTTCTTGTGTTTGCAGGTACTAGTCCTCGTGCATCAACTCCTCTAGTTCCAACCTCATCTTGCCACGACGAGCTCGAAATTAGTAAGTCACGACATATTCTAAACTTAGAAAACTAGTCTACTGTGCTTGTATGAACCCGTTGACACAACTATAGCCTCGAACGGCTATTTGACTTGAACCAAACAAGAGATCTAACCTAATAGGAAAGTAACCAACTAAAGATTACTTTGCCAATTTTCAACTTTGGTGGTTGTAGCACGTAACTACCAACTTGGGTAAATTGTGTGCTAAACCACACTACCACGTGCTCGAAGCACGGAAGAAACGGTTTTTGGTGTTGGACTTATCTTTATCCTACTTTCTGGTTTTCAATGAGAAAGTCAACCAGTTGACTTGGTTTGACTAGCAACATGTGGAACATCCTGTGGAACATCTTGTAAAGAACTTGCACTTGACACATCACTGTGGTATTGGGGTAACTCATAGTTAGAGAGAGTACGGGAGTGACTAGAGTTTGATCTTCCTTCCTGCTGCCTGAGTTTCGGCATACCGTCCTGCTGCCTGAGTTTCGGCAAAATACCTGTCCTGCTGCCTGGGTTTTGGCATTCGTCTAGGTAGCACCCAGGCAAGAGATGGACTGAACGGTCACATATTGTACTCTCCTACTTGAGTCATGATTCGGAGTGATATTTGCATATTTAACCCCCTATTTATCCCTATTTTGTGCTCATGTGATGTTTAATTGGTCTCTAATACGTTCGTATAACGTACACCATCATTTATTAGAGATATCACCTTATTTGAGCACAAAACAGCAATTAACGGAGTATTTCTGCACTTTTTATATTTTTCCTAGATTGGTCTCGATCTCACGATTCCAACGACTATTTATTTGTATTTTTCTGAGATCTGTGCTAATTACTGTGATTTATTGAATGCAGAATACCAATTTAATAGAGAAATGCATTCAAAATACGACGAAATACGCCTCAAATACGGTCGCCATACGCAACCCACCGATCCACGCTGGCCACGTGGCACCATCCGGGCCATCCACACACGCATCAGACGGCGGAAACGCGGAATAATCTCATCCGCACGATCTTGATCCAACGGTTGACCACACAGCAGCTCTGCGCATCGAAGGGGCCGACGTGGTGATTCCTGGGCCGCCCGATATTAATCCAACGGATGATGATGATTCGATATTAGAAGGCGACGCAGCGTCGTTTCGACCGATCGATTTCGATCGAACGGTCTGAAATCCGCCAGCTCGAATGCAGAACGCAGTGAAATCGGGGACGCGTGGCGTGATCATATGCGACGGCCGCTCGAATTTACGGCGGAGATCGAACACAAAGCGAACGAAGAGCAGGCGAAAGTCTTGGGAGACGTGGCGCACTGGAGACCGTCCGATCGAACATCCAACGGCGGAGAGCTATTCCGATCTGAACTCGGATCCAAGCGGATTCGGGCGCAGATCCGCAACGCATGGGACACGCGTCGAGTTGGGAGGCGATTGATTTGGATTCAATATTACATATTTAACCCCCCATTTAGCCCTATTTTGTGCTCATGTGATGCTACATTGTTCTCTAATTCATACGTATTTTCTACACATTTATTTATTAGAGAAAACACCTTATTTGAGCACAAAACAGCAATTAACGAAGTATTTCTGCACTTTTTATATTTTTCCTAGCTTGGTCTCGATCTCACGATTCCAACGACTATTTATTTGTATTTTTCTGAGATCTGTGCTAATTACTATGAATTTTTGAATGCAGAATACCATTTAAATGGAGAAATACGCACGAAAATACGAAAATACGGTCGCCGCACAAATCTTAAAGGACACGTGGCCGCATCTCAGCGTCTCCCGCTTTATCCGACGGCAGCTGAATAACGGGCGACGTGGCGTAATCGTGGCCGCACGATTGAGATCCAACGGTCTCGGAGATTCCGATTCGAATTCAAACGCAGCGGGCGACGTGGCCTTCTATCGCTCGTCGGATCTTGATCCAACGGTCCAAGAGCGTAGGAAATTAGCGGGCGACGTGGGACACGCTCAACCGCCCGATCTTAATCCAACGGCGCTGATCAAATCGGCGCAGTATCAATTCGTGGGGCGACGTGGCATCTTCTGGGCGGTTGAATCTCGATCGAACGGCGTACCGCTCGCCCGCTCGAACGCGGATCGCAGCGGATAATCAAGCGACGTGGCACAAGGTGAAGCGCCCGATCGTGATCTAACGGCGGAGAGCACTCCCGCGTTTGAGATGAAGCGAACGACGTGGATAACGATCTCGACCATCCGCTGATCGATCCGACGGTCAGGGGGAATACGAGCAGCGCTCGGAGATACGTCGACGTGGCTCCATCTGCATCGTCCGTTCTACGATCTGATGGCCCAGATTATATTCAAGCTGAGCTCGGAGTTGTTAACGGGCGCTGGCTTGTGGACCCGCGAAGCTGGACACGTGTCGAAGCGTGGTCAGATCCCGCTTGATCGTGCGGCCATTATTTGATCCGATCGAGATCAACGGATCGGATGCGTTTGGGCGTGATATTGGTGCGGGTTTAGACCCGTTAACACATACTAAACCCGCAATGAGCGTATATAAGGTATTTTAGGATTTTTGGGCATATACAAGCAGATTGGGGGCGTATTTTGGGCGTATTGGAGGCTCTAGGAGCCGTATTTCCCCTCGGTAAAATTTGATAAAATTCCAGAGGCCATTCTTATTATTTCCAGAGAGTTTTGGTGTATATCTTGGAGATTTGGTGACGAATTCCTAAACTTCTACCTCGTATTTTAGTGTTTTTCATCGTATTTTGCTATGAACGTGAAGTATTTTGCTATGAATCTTGTTTATTTCTGCATTATGAGTAGCTAAAACTTATTTGTGCATGGTATGGAGTAGTTAGGGGATGTGATTTGTGTTAGTTTGGTTGAATATCCTTGTGCTAAATCGTTAAACGTCATTAAAATTGTAATCTTTGTTCGTAAATCGACTTTTTCATATTCCAAAAGAATTGATTTAGTTGATGATCGCCCCAAAAGGGTGAGTTTTGATCTCCCCAAAAGGGAGTTTCATACCGTAGTTTTGATCTCTCCAAAAGAGAGTTTCATATCATATTATAACTTTAGCGACGATCTTATTGAATATTTTGCTTGAACCCCCAAAAGGGCATCTTCCGATGAATTGCTCCCAAAAGGAGAATTCATTGAGTTATATTGGATATTTTCCCAGTGAATTGCTCTCAAAAAGAGAATTCATTGTGATATATTCATCAACCAAATTAATACGAATCATTGATCCTAACGAACCCATATCATGTGCATACTTTTTATAGATATTTTCATACACGAATTTCTCTGTTCGCACATCACCATCACGCACTTTCACACCATCGCCATCATTGTTGAAGTGGTTAGTTTCTTTTCGTAAGATTTCTATTTGATTTGAATTGTGGTTGCAACAGATTTCTTCCCGTGGATTCGACATCTGGACTCCCAGATTTTACTACTTGTACGGACTCTTGCGCTTGAGAGAGAGCACCTTTTCGGAGCCCACCAAGTTTTTGGAGCACCTTTTCAACTGAATAACGGGCGACATGGCTTCATCACGGGCGTTGATCTTCCATCGGACGACAATCAGCAACGGATGACTTGGCACAATGACTTGCGTTCGATGTGGATCAGACCGTCGACATTTAAGGCCGAAGGCAGATCCTAAGCAGTTGACGCGGCGTGATCTTCACCGCCCAATTCGAATCGAACAGCCACAGACGATACCGCAAATTTCAAATCGCAGCGGGCGATGTGGCCGAATCTGGAGCGTCGAATGTCGATCCAACGGACGATTTCGTCCCCGCAGCTGAGCAGCGATCGAAGCAAGCGATGACCGTGGGATCGTAATCTAACGGTCGAGGAGGAATCTGCATCGGAGTCGGATCGTTCGGGGCGGATGGATCCGATAAGAGGGGACGCGTGTCGTCACGTGGAGAGATCCCGCTTGGATCAACGGTGGAGAAACGATCCGCTCGGTGGATCGGGTTCAGATGCAAACGGGTGCGGGTTTTAGACCCGTTAAGCCCAATAAACCCGCAATGCCTCTATATAAGGTATTCCTAGGGTTTTGGGCGTATACAAGCAGATTTTGGCGTATTTTGAGCGTATTGGAGGCTCTAGGAGCCGTATTTCGCCAGGGAAAAATTCTGTAAAATTCCAGAGGCTATTTTTATTATTTTCAGAGAGTTTTGGTGTATATCTTGGAGATTTGGTGATGAATTCTAAACTTCTATCCTGTATTTGAAGCTTTTCTATCGTATTTTGCTATTAGATTGTGTATTCTTCTATGAAACTTGTTTATTCTTGCACCATGAGTAGCTAAATTGTTATTGTACGTGGTATGGCGTAGTTAGGGGATATGATGCGTGTTTATTTGGTTGTATTCCTTGTGCTAAACCGTTAAACGTCGTTAAAGGTGTAATCTTTGTTCGTAAATCGTCTTTTTCATCTTCCAAAAGAAGTGATTGAGTTGATGATCGCCCCAAAAGGGTGAGTTTTGATCTCCCCAAAAGGGAGTTTCATATCTTAGTTTTGATCTCTCCAAAAGAGAGTTTCTTATCGTATTATAACTTTAGCGACGATCTTATTGAATATTGTGCTTGAACCCCCAAAAGGGTATCTTCCGATGAATTGCTCCCAAAAGGAGAATTCATTGAGTTATATTGGGTATTTTCCGGTGAATTGCTCCCAAAAGGAGAATTCATTGCGTTATACTTGTCAACCAAATTAATACGAATCATTGATCCTAACGAACCCATACCATGTGCATACTTTTTATAGATATTTTCTTACACGATTTTCCTTGTTCATATTGTTCACGTGTTCACATCACTATCACAGTCACCATTGTTGAAGTGGTTAGTTTCTTTTCGTAGGATTTCTATTTGATTTGAATTGTGGTTGCAACAGATTTCCTCCCGAGGATTCGACATCTGGACTCCCAGATTATATTACTTGTACGGATTCTTGCGCTTGAGAGAAGCACCTTTTCGGAGCCCACCAAGTTTTTGGCGCCGTTGCCGGGGAGGAATGGTTTGTGACTACGGTTTATTTCATTTAGAGGACCTTCGGTGAGATCTTTCCACTTTACTGTACATAAACTTTTTTTTATTATTTTATTTTAATTTTTTTAAAAATGGAATATATGAACTTCTATTGCACAAACAATCTGTATGATGCAAGGTATGCTAATGCACACAAACATAGAATGGAGAAGCTCAAAATTGTTAATTTTAATCAAACTGACTGTGAAACTTTCTTTCAGGCCTGGAGGAGGTTCACAGACATTATATCGAGCTATCCGTAGCATGGGTACACAAATGAAGAGCTTATGGCGTCTTTCCTAGATGGACTACAACCACAGCTGCAGGAATATTTGGGAGTCATGACGCCGACAGAGGCGTGGGAATACATGGAGTCTCTGCAAGAAAATGAAGAAACCATGGAAGAGACTTCAGAGTGCGATTCAACGGAGCCTTCGTGCCTTGATCAAGAAGAGCAAAGCGTAGACGTACCTTTGCAATCCTTGAAAGAGGAAGTTCACTCGATTATTCAGACACAGGAGGCCACATCCCATCAATTCCAAGAGAATTTCCTTGCTCGGAGTCGGCAGATTCAAAAATCCATTGAAGATTTTACTCTGATTGCCACTTGCTTAGAAGAAGGTAATGCTTTTGAAACTCAATTTAAAGAATCTAATACGAGTTCATCTTCTATTGCAGGAATATCGAGCGAGCCATGTCACGTTGATGACACGAATAAAAATATCCACATGGCAGAAAGTGTGTGCAAAAGAGAGGACAAGCTAGCAATTTTGGATGAACAAGAGGAGGAGACAGCTAGGGAAAAGGGTTTTGAGATTATCTCCATGGAGTCAGAACCATGCCCTCCTCCAGTTTTGTCCCAAAATCATTTATCCCTCTCCCCAACGATCGAGCATCGTATAGAGAGTAGTGCATATCTTTCAGGGAGTAGTCATCAACTTGCTTTAATTTCTTTCACTTATTTTGATGACTACATTTGGAACATTTTCATTGAAAGGAACTTTAAATTAATTTGGACTGACATAACTCATCTCTCGCAGGACATTGGCAAACAGCTTATAGAGATGCTTGGAGTTGTGTTGCTGGGGTCCAAATTAGTTTTTGGAGGAAGAATAATCGCCGAGGAGCGCAAGGAGCAAATTGAACAACTTCCTCCACCATCAAAGATTCGGGATCCGCCATTTGATCACGGTGTGTTCTTTCCAGTAGTGTAGTTTTTATATGCTTTCTAGGTTGCTTGCTTGAATAAACTCGTACCCCTTTCGACATTGAGGACAATGTCCATCTTTAGTTGGGGGGTGTGTATGAGACCTTAGGATTTTTTTTAGAATAAATCACCAAATCTCATCATTTAAAACTCCTCCATATGCCTCAAATGCGGATGATTATACGTTAATTGAGTTCTAAAAATTGTTTATGGCTTAGTTAATTATTTTTCCTTCATGGAATTACTCGTTAATATGCTATTCATGAAAATTTTCAATTGCCATGATTAATATCTTGAAATAGTTTGAATTTATTTCATGCTTGCTAATGTGATGAAAAAGCTTGAGTATACACGATTTTTAAGAATAGTCTTCAAGTTGAAGAGGAATTTGGCCATTGATACTAATGTTTATATTCATGTTGATGGGTTTTGAGTTGCTTACAAAAGAAAAAAGAAACGAAACGAAGAAAAGAAAAATGAATGAAAAATGAATGAATAAGTATGTCACTAATAAATAACTTGGTTGGCTCGAGTAGTACAGTCCGAGGGGGTCCTTTTTGGCCTAATGCCCTATTATCGTCTGATATGGGAGCCATTGACCGGAACCTCACTCATTTGATGGAGCGATCCAAGTTATACATTTTTCTGCGAATGTTGCTTGATGCGCGTTATGCAGAACAAATAAAAAAAAGAGAAATGGTGAATATACTAAGCAACTTCAATACTCATGTCTTGAATGATTATTTTGATAGGCCAATTCCTTGGAAACAAGAAAACTAGAGAAAAACGACGTGTTATATTTGCATGTTATTTATTCATACTAAATTAGAGAAAATATCATGTGATTGATTTTGTTCATGGATGTGTATATTGATGGCTAAGATCATGTTGGAATGCGTATTATTGAGCCATGCCATGAGCAATTCGTAAGAACTTATTGTTTTGTTAATCATCCGTATTAATCGCTCTTTTTGCTAGAGACTAGTAAATCGCTAGTTGGGGGGTGTGATTCGGGTTCAAAATTACATATTTAACCCCCCATTTAGCTCTATTTTGTGCTCATGTGATGCTACATTGTTCTCTAATTCATACGTATTTTCTACACATTTATTTATTAGAGAAAATACCTTATTTGAGCACAAAACAGCAATTAACGAAGTATTTCTGCACTTTTTATATTTTTCCTAGCTTGGTCTCGATCTCACGATTCCAACGACTATTTATTTGTATTTTTCTGAGATCTGTGCTAATTACTATGAATTTTTGAATACAGAATACCATTTAAATGGAGAAATACGCACGAAAATACGAAAATACGGTCGCCGCACGAATCTTAAAGGACACGTGGCCGCATCTCAGCGTCTCCCGCTTTATCCGACGGCAGCTGAATAACGGGCGACGTGGCGTAATCGTGGCCGCACGATTGAGATCCAACGGTCTCGGAGATTCCGATTCGAATTCAAACGCAGCGGGCGACGTGGCCTTCTATCGCTCGTCGGATCTTGATCCAACGGTCCAAGAGCGTAGGAAATTAGCGGGCGATGTGGGACACGCTCAACCGCCCGATCTTAATCCAACGGCGCTGATCAAATCGGCGCAGTATCAATTCGCGGGGCGACGTGGCATCTTCTGGGCGGTTGAATCTCGATCGAACGGCGTACCGCTCGCCCGCTCGAACGCGGATCGCAGCGGATAATCGAGCGACGTGGCACAAGGTGAAGCACCCGATCGTGATCTAACGACGGAGAGCACTCCCGCGTTTGAGATGAAGCGAACGACGTGGATAACGATCTCGACCGTCCGCTGATCGATCCGACGGTCCGGGGGAATACGAACAGCGCTCGGAGATACGTCGACGTGGCTCCATCTGCATCGTCCATTCTACGATCCGACGGCCCAGATTATATTCAAGCTGAGCTCGGAGTTGTTAACGTGAGCTGGCTTGTGGACCCGCGAAGCTGGACACGTGTCGAAGCGTGGTCAGATCCCGCTTGATCGTGCGGCCATTATTTGATCCGATCGAGATCAACGGATCGGATGCATTTGGGCGCGATATTAGTGCGGGTTTAGACCCGTTAACACATACTAAACCCGCAATGTGCGTATATAAGGTATTTTAGGGGTTTTTGGGTGTATACAAGCAGATTGGGGGCGTATTTTGGGCGTATTGGAGGCTCTAGGAGCCGTATTTCCCCTCTGTAAAATTCTGTAAAATTCCAGAGGCCATTCTTATTATTTCCAGAGAGTTTTGGTGTATATCTTGGAGATTTGGTGACGAATTCCTAAACTTCTACCTCGTATTTTAGTGTTTTTCATCGTATTTTGCTATGAACGTGAAGTATTTTGCTATGAATCTTGTTTATTTCTGCATTATGAGTAGCTAAAACTTATTTGTGCATGGTATGGAGTAGTTAGGGGATGTGATTTTTGTTAGTTTGGTTGAATATCCTTGTGCTAAATCGTTAAACGTCGTTAAAATTGTAATCTTTGTTCGTAAATCGACTTTTTCATATTCCAAAAGAATTGATTTAGTTGATGATCGCCCCAAAAGGGTGAGTTTTGATCTCCCCAAAAGGGAGTTTCATGCCGTAGTTTTGATCTCTCCAAAAGAGAGTTTCATATCGTATTATAACTTTAGCGACGATCTTATTGAATATTTTGCTTGAACCCCCAAAAGGGCATCTTCCGATGAATTGCTCCCAAAAGGAGAATTCATTGAGTTATATTGGATATTTTCCCGGTGAATTGCTCTCAAAAAGAGAATTCATTGTGATATATTCATCAACCAAATTAATACGAATCATTGATCCTAACGAACCCATACCATGTGCATACTTTTTATAGATATTTTCATACACGAATTTCTTTGTTCGCACATCACCATCACGCACTTTCACACCATCGCCATCATTGTTGAAGTGGTTAGTTTCTTTTCGTAGGATTTCTATTTGATTTGAATTGTGGTTGCAACAGATTTCTTCCCGTGGATTCGACATCTGGACTCCCAGATTTTACTACTTGTACGGACTCTTGCGCTTGAGAGAGAGCACCTTTTCAGAGCCCACCAGCGATCCCGCTTTCATCTAACGGTGGAGAGCTTTCAGCGGTCTGCGGGTTAATTTCTTTAGCGGGTTTCGAACCCTTTAAGCCTCTTAAACCCGCAATGCCTCTATATAACGTATTCTTAGGGGTTTTGGCCGTATTCTGGCGTATTTTGGGGTTTTTGGAGCAGCTATTGGACGTATTTCTGCAGAGCAAAATTCTGTAAAATTCCAGAGGCCATTCTTCTTATTTCCAGAGAGTTTTGGTGTCTATATTGGAGATTTGGTGATAAATTCTTAAACTTATACCCCGTATTTGGTGCTTTTCTATTGTATTTTGCTATTAGAATGATGTATTTTTCTATGAAACTTGATTTTTCTTGCACCATGAGTAGCTAAATTCTTTTTGTGCATGGTATGGTATGCTAAATTGTTAACGTTGATAAAGTTATAGTCTTTGTTATTAAATCTTCTCTTCATTTTCCAAAAGAATGTGTTAGAGTAGATGATCACCCCACAAGGGTGAGTTTTGATTTCCCCAAAAGGGACTTTCATATCATATTTAAAAGACTAAAACTTTAGCAACAATCTTATTGAATTTTGTGCTTAAACCCCCAAAAGGGTATTTTCCGATGAATTGCTCCCAAAAGGAGAATTCATTGAGTTATATTGGGTATTTTCCGGTGAATTGCTCTCAAAAAGAGAATTCATTGTGTTATATTCGTCAACCAAATTAATACGACTCATGGACCCTAATGAACCCATACTATGTGCATACTTTTCATCGATATTTTCATACACGACTTTTCTTTGTTCGCATTGTTCACCACGATCAAACCCATTAAAATCATCGTCACCATAAGTGGTTAGCTTCTTTTCGTTGGATATCTATTTGATTTAAATTGTGGTTGCAACAGATTTTCTCCTGAGGATTCGAAATCTGGACTCCCAGATTATATTACTTGTACGGACTCTTGCGCTTGAGAGAAGCACATTTTTGGGCCTACCAAGTCACGTAGTTCTAGTGTAGCTTGCACAGTTACTTTCTTTACAGTACATGCACTTTACTTTCCTTACCAGTACAGTCACCGTACTTTACTTGCTGTACTTTTCGCTACAGCAGTAGCCTGTTACACCTACACTTTATTTACTACACTTGTACAGACACCGTACTTTACTTTCACTTTGGTCTGCTTGTAAGTAGTTACCTTTTGTCATACTTGAACAGTACATCTTTTTCTTTATTTAGAATTGTTGTGACTTACCTATGGTTCCATCTCCGTGGCACCGCAAACGACGTACATATGGAAGCAGAAGCTCTTGAGTTGATAGTGCCAGACTTCGACCCTGAGACCGCAGCTTTCAGTTTTATTTTCGCTATGTACTTTCTTTCTTCATGTATCATTGTTGGAACATTTATACAGTATGGATTGTAATAGATGGACACTATTTGGGTATTTTTGTACATCTCTGCATCGTGGTTATTTTGGTTTCACGGGTTAACTGCAGGACCTGCGCAAATATCAAATAAGTAACTGACCCTCGAGAGCGGGTCGTTACAAGTTTAGTGGCCCACGCAGGTCCTCACTAACTACCTCGTGAACAATATAGCAAGATCAGGATGTACGATATAAAATACTCAAATTGAACTCTCGAGTACTGGTTGTCTCGAGTGTTCCCATGTATTGGATATACGGGTGAAGCATCCTTATTACCATTTTCATTAGGTCTTCCTTGATCCTCATCACTTCCTTTGAACTCTTAACCTTTGCTTAGGAACTCGTGTTCCATTCTTGGTTATACATTCTCTATTAACCTCTTTTGGTAGCAGTTATAATAATTTTTCATAGCTTGAACTATCTACCCACTTCATCACCTTTTCTTCAGTTGATGATGGCACGCATATAAATAAGCTTCCTTCAATGGACCATGATCCGGTCAATGTGCTTGGCTAAATTTGTTGGATCACCCTAGCTAGACTGGGGGGTAAGTGATCCTGGCTTAGTCACTTCCCTGGCCGTGTCCGCTGGACCGTAAGGACATGAATCATGATTATGTAACGCCATCGATCTTCATCACTAGCACCCCTTTCTTTAGCTAATGATGGGCTTCTGATTATTCTTTCTAATCGCTTGTAGTTTTCCTGAACTCTATCTACATTTATTTTAAGGAGGGTAGCATTCGATTTTTTATCACCAGAAGTTCGAGTTTGACAACGGAAGCAGATCAAAGGATGCTCAGAAGTATTCGAGGGTGGTACTGGAGATTTTGAGACAAGCCAAACCCGACGTGCAAGTGTAGGCTGTTGCGTCCTTTCATTCTTCTTGAGCTCGTGTTTCTCTTCCAGCCCCTACTTTCATCTTGTACCCGATTTTTTCCACGGGTTTGATTCCCTTTCCCACCGACCACCTTCCTTCTCCCCCTCATTAATGCCTTTGTCCGATTCCCCTCCTCGATCCCCATTCCTGCCTAACCCTACACTACCATAACACCAACTTTTGGTGCCCCTTTCCCCCCATTTTTTTTAAAAAAAACCTCCCCCTTTTCTTTTAAACCCATCTCCTTCCTCCCTAAGCCACCCCGTGGCTTCCCCCTTTGCCCCGGTGACACCCTCTCCTCCTCCCGGCCTCTCCCCCAAGCGAGCTCAACCCATCTCGCCTCCAGCTCCGCCGGCCTCACCCGAAGATCCGCCAGCTTCCGCTCCACCCCATCCCAGAGGCCCCCGCCATGGATCGACAGCCAGTCGCAGCCCTCGTCGCCACGGATCGACAGCCGCCGATGGCCCATCAATGACCCTGGGGATTGTTGGGCTTATCAACAACCCTCACCGCCACCCTCGCTTTTGTCGCATGGTTGGGATCTTGGGAAGTCGCCATTCTTGGCGTTCTTTCAAGCTTTTTGTCCTGGGTCTTACCCCTTGAGATGTCCCGCCTCGTTTCCTTCTTGGGACCACTCCTTTATGTTTGTTGGATCGTGAGCTTTTGGTCGTTGAGTTGTTTAGGGTTGATGGTGATAACCGTCGATGTCGACCAATGGTATTGGCAAGCAGTATCATTGGGGATGAGTATTGACATGCTTTTGGGCTTAGGTGTTGAAGTTGGATGTCAGTCTTGTGCTCGGATTTGGGAGACGACTAGGATGTTGACTTCTTGTTGGATGTTACTGAGATTTTTGGAAGAAGTGGTAGCGATGATCTTGACCCTCGAGAATTGGCCTTATATTTGCCTGTTAGTGTTGATCTGGATATTGGCTTGTAATTTGGTAGCGTGGCAGATGAAGTCCTTTGTGTTCGGCTGGTTAAGTTGTAACAGCATGGATGCACTAGGTTTAGCCCTTACGTTTATGTATGATATGGTGATGATTTACATGATTAAGATCTAGACCAATAATCATCATTTATATGAGTTGAAAATTTTAGACGTTATGTTCATCTTTTTGATGTGGTTTAAATAGCTTGCCACTGACTTATCACCTCAGGTTCTAAGTTCGAATAGATGTCATCATCATAATAGCTCTCATTTTCACGTAGTGTCATTATCTCATATTTTGGCTACTTGATAATATATATTAGTAACATCTCTTTTTTTTCCTTATCACATTTCATGTTATTTACAACCTGATTTACAAAGATTACTATCTTTTCTATCATTTATTTGCTTGAGCTTCTTTATAATATCAATTATTTGTTTCAAAAATATTTTTTAATTTCGAGGACGGAATTATTTTATGGAGGGTAGAATGTAACGGCCTGTTTTCTTCAACACAACTATTTACGTGTTTAACCTATTTCCAAATTTTTTAAACTATTTTATAATGGTTTGTTAGGAGTTTCACTGATTTCAAAAATTTCTTATAAAAATATTTTGATGTAGCAGACTAGTTATGTAGTATTTTAGTAAGATCGGATTTCATCAAATATCTCTAAAAGATCTGATAAAAATTCATTTTTAGTTATTACCATTTTGACTTAATGAATTTATTTTCTATACAAACATCTTCGAAACATTTTCAAACTTTTGCAGTAGCATCATATGATCATTTAAGGCTCCCCACATTAATTTCGTAATTTTCTGATATCATTTCAACCTAGAACCCGCAAACCCGCTTTCTAAACGTTTTGGCCAAAAACTAGTATTTCTATAACTCAAACCCTGAAACGGTCTTCGTATTCGCGATCCTCGCGACGATACGATCCCGTGGGTATGTTTTCGTAATTTTTCGGACACGATTACTAGTAGGGGCAAAATCGTAATTTCGTTTTTATATTTTGCTAATAACTTTCATTAATAGGGGTTTACCTATTACTAATTACCATTACCCCTAATTATCCCACCTAATCTAACCGTAACTACCCCACCCACTCTTTCCCTCAGCTAACCCACGCATCATCCCATCTACCCTATTTTCTTAACACTATATAACTAACCCTCCCCCTTCACATTTTAATTAACCCACACAGAGCCGTTCTCTCTCCCTCTCTATTTCACGTTCAAACCCAGGCAACCCAGCCCGTCGCGGATTCTCCTGCTCTTCACTATCTCTCTCTCACTTCCCTCTCTCTCGCACTCGCATCTGGCGGTCTGACCACCGCCGTTGTCACCAACCGCCGGGAGCTAGCCACCGCTGACGTCAACACACAGAGCCGCCACCTCGACGCTGCCCTCGCCAAGACATCGCCGTCCGCTCCCGAAGGCTCCTCAACGTCGTCTCATGGCGTACGACGTCGCCGCCCGTCCGCCGTCGCTCCGCCGTCGCCACCGAAGCCGCAGCGCCCCACCTCCCTCCGAGAGCCTCGCTCTGCCACCACAAACGCCTCACCACCGCCGTCAAACGCCACCACCGCCGGTCCTTCGATAGCACGACAGCGCCCCTCCGCCTTCCGCCGCCTCCAGCCATCGCCTCCGCCCCCTCGACCGTCGCTCCTCGCCACTGTCGTCCCCCTCTCCACCACGCCGCCGTCCTCCAACGTCGGAGAGCCCAAGAAACACCCCCCTGCAACGTAAACAACGAAGGGTGAGTTCCGATGGCACATGCGTAAATACGAAAGGATTTTCGTATTTTACTTATTTAATTAATTATTAAATAGAGTATTAAGGTTTTAAATTCTTAACTTAATATATAAGCCCCAGAAAAATGTGAAGCTAGTTCCAGAAAATCAGAAATAATATTCTAGACCCAATGGCACTAGTTTTATCTCAATCAGATGCTTAGATTTTCCGTAATTAATTTTTAAGCCTAAAAGTTAAATCCGTTATTTTCACTTAAAAATCTGTATCTTCTTATTTTAACGTAAACTGATATGCGATAAAAATATATGTTATAGTACTCTTCGAGACGGTCGTTTTGGCACCTCACTTGCGACATTCCGATGTAGATTGCATCCAGAATAAATGTTTGAATAAATACGTTACTAATTGAAAAATAGTTTTTATTGTTTTTGAGCTTTTAAAAATTCTAAAAATTACTATAAGCTTCAGAAAAATATTCACTCTTGCAGTAAAACTATTTGTATCATATATAGGTTATAGAAAAATTTAGAACGCTTTTCGACAACGTTTCAACCAGTTTCGAAAATCAAAACAATCAAGAGTAATTAGGTAATAATTAGTGTAGCCATTAACTGATAATTTCTTGTGTTTGCAGGTACTAGTCCTCGTTAAGTGTAAAATAAACAAATAGAAAGACTCAACACTAAAGAGATTGACTAATCTAACCAAAACTTCCGAAATCAATCAAAAATGTGAATTGTAGAAACTGTTGTACCCTGCAACGGCGCCAAAAACTTGCTTACATCAAAATATTGCAACTCCCAAGCACATGAGGTCAACAAGTAATAAATTTGGCGAGTTCGGATTCGAATCCATATGAACATGTCGTTCTATACTATCGCAATTTTAATCTATTAATGAGGGATAATGGCGAAAAGAGTAATGTATCTACTACAAAATTAGATTGATTGATGGGAAAATATGGGTTATGATTTAGGATTTGATACGACCACTTTAGAGAGGCCCAAAAGCAAGTGGCCCGAGCCCAAACCAGAGGTGGGAGGCCCACAAAAGGAATTCAGCCCAACCGACGAGGCCCACGAAAGAACTGGGAGTCGGATCGACCACGACCCGACGTACGTTCGGTCAGCCCATGCCCTCCGGAGATAACCGTTCCCCTAAGAGCGCGGTACCTTAATGACCATTAAGGAGCCCATTAATCGACCCCCACGACGCCCGCAGGCACCCGCAAGGAGGCGGATCATGGGGACATGAGTAGGGGAACGATCGGGGGACGTGGCATGGGGGCGATCGTGGAGCGAACCCTATAAAGGGATTTCTGAGGCGATCGGAGAAGGATCGAATCCCCGACACCAACAACGGAGGTATTCCACTAAAAGACCTTGCTTTTCCCCATTATCTTCCCTCACATAGCTCGGTCCGAGGATATGTGTGTCGGCCTCCTTACGAGCTGAACCAATCCCGTTGAGTATCATTCAGATCTGTTCTGACCTAGGCATCGGATGGGACTTGGCCGAAACCAAGGTCCGGCCCCCCTGACGAGTTTCTTCGACTGTCTAGGAAGAAGAGGACCCGAGGCGCCGAGGCTACCCCCAGAGCAGAACTCACCAAAGCAAGGCCCGCACCACAACAAGCCCGTTCGCCACAAGCGAACATCACCATCAACCAAGCCCAAGTGATAATTAGGGTGCCGAGGCTTTCCCTTGGCACTCGACCGAGGCCGAGCGCTCACCTTGGTGCCGAGGCTACCCCTCCGCACCCGTCGACCGAGGACCAACACTCCGGACGAAGAGCCCATTTGTCCTCGACCCACCAAGCGAGCCGTTACCTGCTCAGAAGCAGGGCCTTGCGCAACCCTCGTGGTGAATACTCAAGCTCGGTGGGACCAAGGGATCCCAAGGGATCCCTTAACCACATTAACTGTTCAACCGCCGACCAACGATCCAGTGGTGAGAAAACACCCGTAAACAGGATTCACAAAAATTGGTTGGCCTAGTGGGGAGAAAGATAGGAGCATTTGTATGCGTTATGAATTCATCTAGGGTTAATGCTAAATGTGATCACAATGTCAATCATGCATCCTTTTTGGAGAATACACGATGATTGCTATAACTCAATGGTGGCTTGCGCCATTGGAAGATGCCTTTTGGGGGTTGAATCGATAATTGCTCTAAGATAGTCTCTCTAATCATCAATTTCATGGTAATAAAGTGGTTTCATATTTTCTCCCAATCCCTCAAATATACCCTTTTGGGAGTCATGCTCAAGAGAGCAATGAAGTAGAAACCAACAATAAGGGGGGTTTGGTAGAAATACATGCAAGCGACAATGGAAATCACAAATAGCATAGCCCTAAATTAACCACAACACATACAAAGTAAGATTTAGCTCATCATAACGAGAAATGAAGCATTTTTATTGAAAAACATCATCCAAATCATTATTATAATTCATTTAAACCAAAGTACACAAGAGAGAAAGGGAGAGATCAAATATGCATTCTGTTGGAAGAAGATGAATCCCCAAATCCTCTCTTGAGCTAGCTCCTTCAAACCCTAGCCTCCAATGGGTTTCCCAACATTAGATCCTCAAATGATAAAGGAAATTAGCCCTATGAATCACTCTTTATACTACCCTAAACCCCATTAAATCTTGGCCATTGATTACAAGATCCGACACTTCAAAACAATTTGGGTTTAGCTGAAAACACTTCAAAAATCACCAGGCAGAGTCAGTCTAACATCTGGATAAGACCCTTTAGACGTCTGATGTTGCTGACGTGGTCAACATTAAGTCGAGTCAGTAAGACGTTTGACTTAGTCGTTCCAGACGTCTGATTGCTTGGCACTTCCAGCTTGGGTTGCTGTTGTTGGCTGCCTGATTTGGAACGTCCTGCCGTCTGGCATATCAGACTGTGAGGCACTTGAATAATCAGCCGTCTAGGCGAGCTCCTTCAGATGTCTTAGTGGCACGTGCTATAATTTTTTCTAACTCTCTGTTTTATGCAGCTCTTGGCCGACTGAATAAGCCGTTTGATTAGGAGAATCAGACATCCGAAGCTCTATGTCCACACGTATGGTTTGATTCATTGAGACGTTTGATTGCTTGTTGTGCTGTCTTTTTCTAGAATTTGTA
The DNA here is from genome assembly GCA_030789695.1 of Scilla litardierei. Classification (NCBI taxonomy): domain Eukaryota; kingdom Viridiplantae; phylum Streptophyta; class Magnoliopsida; order Asparagales; family Asparagaceae; genus Scilla; species Scilla litardierei. The sequence goes on along the minus strand of CM061141.1, from coordinate 37,380,640 downwards.
GAAGATGCTCCCGAGCTTCGAAAAATCTGCAAAAATAGTCGTTGGACACGTAAAATGACCATTTTCATTAAAAAATACGAGAAGACAAAAATAGTTCATAAATATTATATTTTGTGCATAAATAAATATTAGGGGTATTCACAAAAAATCCCTTAACGTTTGGGCTATCATTCAAGTTAATACCCTGAACTTTTAAGTTGTACATATTTAAACCCTAATGTTATATGTCGGGTTTAACTTGATACCTTTTTTCTATGTTCCATCCAAAAGACTAAAATCTGGACGATTTTACTCCTCCACTCGTTCCTCATAGGGGAAATCCCAGAAAATACCCTAACTTTTACGGTATATTTCAATTTAATACCCAAAACGGTAGAAAAATTGCCTCTTATGACCATCAACATAGCGGTTAATCCTACTCTCCTTTGCTTTATGGAAAAGAATTCCGATGAATCCTATTGAAAACAAGAGGATTTGTATGTCAATGAAACAAAATTAATACATCGACATCCACATATCCCTCGGAGAAAGGCTACTCAAAATCGATAGCACCCACCGGATGGCACCATAGCGTGAATATCTTACTGGGGGAGGATCTCGAGCGAAAGGCTATCTAATTCTATCTCCATGTTCATGTTAAATGACCAATCTTGATCAAAATTGGACCAATATTGGACATGATCAGCTTCAGTCATCAAAGGAACAGAAGAAGATGACCACGCCTCGACATCTGATGGTGGTGGTAGTACTAGCAGCAACAAGCTAGCCAAGGCATCAATGCTGGGTAGTAGTTCTTCGAGAGTAAATACATCATCGGATAACGATGACAATGGATTGCTAATGTCGCCGCTGCGTGACTAATCCGTGGCCTTATCAAACACCACACCACCACTCCAAGTTTCATAACCATCAGCCACATTCACTATGGTGCCATGTTGTTACTGCTGTTGCTGCTGTGCTGTGGTTGCTTGACTCGCATTCTCTTTCTTCTTCCCCAGTGATGATGATGCTCATGGTGATGGGCTCATCGTTGAGGCTCTGACCATGGGTCACGAAATCAATGCCAGCATGGACATGCCCATGAACACCAATAACGCAGAGCTCCATACGATAGAAAAAATATGTCTTTGATGTGGACCCCGGGATGAACGGTGGGGGATGGTTGAGCGCATCGTCTCTCTCAAATGAAGAAGCTCTGCTCCCCCAACAAATGGGCCAAGATGGTCCACCCCTCCCCCACCTCCCTCCTCCCATCTCTCAGCCCGCCCGATCGCTCTCATGGCCCTGGCCTCAGCCATCTTCGCCTAGGAGCAGGAAGTGCTTGCCTATCTCTTAGGCTGCTGCTGCTCCGACAAGAAGGACATGGACAAACAGAAGAACAAGAAGAACAAGAACAACCACCCCCTTAAATTGGGCTGCTCTTGCTTCGGCTGCTACAAGATCTTCTGGGCTTGCTGGGATTCTTTCCATAACTGACATGTCATTCACGCTATCATAGATGTGTTTAAGGAGACATCAACAGCGCCTATTGAGATGACGAAGACCAAGAACATCAGAATGTTCACGTGCAACTGCCACTCTTTTATAGCAAACAACCTAAAAAGAATGGGATATGGTGGGCATGCCAGATGGATATGGTGAATTTAGTAGTCTTAATGTTCTTCAAATGTACTTGGGTAAGCAATACTACAACGGCAATGTCTTTGTTGCCTTATGGGGCTGTCTGCTTCATAGGGCTTCTTTTTGGTGGTTCAAACTTCTTGATTTTCATGGTTGCCTTCGTGTCCATTCTCATTGGTTAGTTTATCGTCGGTACTTACTGACTCAAGAATATCATCCAGTTGTAGTGTTCATATTTTGACATATATTTACCCTTGTGATTTAATGCATGATATCTCTGATTCTCAAATTGAAATATCTTAGTGTTTTTCTAGATGGTGTGGACTGTGATGCTACTCGGCATCTGATGCTAATGAAACATTCATGTAGTTGATATATGTAGTAAGTTGTTATTTGTTTTCCCTTTCAATGTTCATTTCTGCTTGCTTTCATTGTCTTGCTGGCTTAATTTTGTGTGTTCATTTATTGTTCTTGTATGCAGCGAAAATGTTTTGCTTGCTATCATTCTTCTTTCTTTTTCTATGTGAGAGCAGAAATGAATATTGAACTAGTTACACAAGCCAAAGCCAACCCTAATGGATCATTATGGTAATCAAACTGTAGTGCAGAAGAAGCCCTCTTGATGCACAAAAGTTCGCTGTAGAACGAAATGGTCGATGGTGGCGGTGTTTGTCACACCCTGCTTCCCAAATATGGAAGGCGAGACGTGAGGAGGTCCGCTCAGACATGGAGCTGCGAAGCTGCAGTCTGATAAGCATCTGTAAAGATTTCAAATAGTAGTAGGTCCTTTGCATTGTGACGAAACAACAAGAATGATAATAGTAAAGCAGATATAAAAGAAAACATCCACCAACATCCAGAAAATTATTCCAACATCACAGAGCAGTCACAAAGAGTACAAGTCTGAACAATAGGCCTAAAGCATGGCCAAAACTACAACACGAAATGGTGCTACGCACCGAACAACCTAACAACAGCTACTCAAAAGTAAATGACATCTAAAAGAAAGTCACCAGTCGAGACTAACAGTAGAACAGGTATCTTCGAACTAGACATCAGTAACATGTTGACCTCTGCAACCTACTCAGGCTCAAACCTGACATGTGACACCTAAAGAGAAAAGGGCACATGTCGGCAAAAGTCTCCCAAGAGAAAAACGGGAAACTTTTGTCCAAGGAAACATAAGTGCAAAAATGTACAACTAGCAGTTCTAAAGTAAAGAAGATGACATGACATGAATGCAGCAGTTTAAACATAAGCATGAATGTAACAATTTAAAGATGAACATGAAAAGTAACATTGGCACGACACGTTGTAGCAAAAGCTACTAAACAATATTCACGATTTTCACGATTAACTTGCATTCACGATGTGCACAGGGTTTATGCCTTACAGCTGAAGTTGCTGATCTGACAACTTCTACATTGAGTGGTCGCTTAACCCTACCCCTCCACATGTATCGAGCGTTGATTTCCCAACAACATTGTGCTCACTTCTGGATCACGAGCTAGGAAGTGTTTTTCAATATGGCATAGGATTGTGCCGGTAAAAGCAGGTGCCTAGCCTCAATAGCAATAACATTTGTAGCGTGTGCTACTCAATCACGAAGAAACATGATGCATGACATTACATGGGATGAGCAGTTAAAGTGTGTGCCGTTAATTGAAATTTAAACATGACATGGCAACATGAAAGAAAGCAAGTAAAGGTGTCGGATCTAGCTTCGTTGTCAAGCTAGATCAAGTAGGGTGTCGGATCTAGTTTCGTTGTCAAACTAGATCAAAAGGGCGTCTAGGCAGCTATCATTTCACTGTCTAGTCTCTTTTACGCGATTTTGCAAAATGGCCTAAAACATGGCCTAAAACAAGTACTGTGCAAGTTTCACTTGCCTGAAGAGATGTGCTGTAAGTCTCAGATCGATGAGTCAGGATACTTCCTATGTGTTCAAACCATCGCCCAACCTACAGTCCCATATTATTATCTTCAATTACTGAGTTACCAAGGCAATGAAAAACATGGTTTTTATCTTGTTAACATGCGGGTGTGGGTTCCTACGGAGAGAGACTTACCTCAACACGACGTGAGAGCTACTCTGACGTCGGGTAGCGACGTCAGGGGTTGGACTCCGTCAGTGTGAACGGTACGGAACGACGGATACTCTATGATAAAACACGTGCACAAATAAGTTTGTGACGTCGGGCTAGAATTATTAGACAACTCCTAAAACGTCTAATGACCCAATTTTAATTAAGTTTTCTATCCTAAGATGGGTGACACATCATTATTAACGATCGTTAAATTACTAACATGATAATTACGTCACGTAGCTAGTACGAAAATACACAACAAATATATCAAGCAACCTAGGCTAACACGTTAACTAGAAGTTGTGTAAACAGGTTATCAGCCCTACGAACAATCTAGTTAACATCAATATATTACGTTTGTTAGCTAAACATCGATCATTAAGGTTACTAGCATGCAAACACTATTTTATTAGGTCCGATAATCATCTATGATGGTCCAAAACTGTCACAAACTGATCTTAGGGTATTTACTAACCGTTGTGAAAACAGATCCTCAACGAAGCTTCCAGGGGTTGACGCGAGATATCCACGGCTAGCGAAACATTGTTGTGCGTGGTCAGTGGCTAGATGGAAGTCGTGCGTCGCTGCGACACGAAGAGAACGTCGCAGCCGCGCGAGAGAGACCAAGGGCAGTCGCCGTCGTGAAACAGTGGCTAGGGGCTGTTTGCTCGGCGGTTCGATGGGGTAAATGCTGTAGAACATCGGTGAGGCTGACGGGGGCCGTGACAGTGTCGGAGAGGCCGATGGGTGATGGAGAAGTGCTGCTGGGCGCTTGGCGGAGCACAGCTGCGGCGGACTGCTCGGGGATGGTCGGGGGATGCTGCTGGGTGGGCTGCCGGCGGACATGCGCTGCTCACGACGTTCGAGTGGCGCTGCAGTCGTTCGCATGCCTGGGGATCGACGGATCACATGGCGGCTGTTTCCAGTGCTGGGAGCATGCCGGCGTATGTGAGCTGATCGGGGTAAACGCCGGAGGGAAGGTCATCGTGGTCTGGTCCGGTGAGGGAAGGTTTGCGTGATGAAGGGAAAAGATGCGGCACTGGAGTTTTTGTTTGCGTGAGGGAGATGTTGTGTGATGACGGCGGCATGGAGAAAACGCAATCAAAAGAAAACCCTTGGGCTGTTCGGGCTCAATTGGGTTGGGTTTTTGCTATTTGGGGCTAGTTCTGGGGTACAACTGAGGGGCTAGAAGAGAGTGGACTTAGGGAAATGGTGGAAATAAGGGTGAAGATAGCTAGAACAGTTTTGATTAGATACGTATGGTGTGATTCCTCCTTTGCTATTCAACTTTGGGTTTTGGGTAGTTTGAGGGTAAGGAAGGAGAGAGATTGAATGGGTAGGGTTCAGTTAAGGGGAAAAGATGGTGAGTCTAGCTTAAGGAATTATATCATGTGAAAACTTAGGCTTAACGTTGATAAATGATGAAATTAGTGCACAAGTGGGTCAAACGATACCCGATAATTACGAGCAAAATATCGGGGAGACTGTGACAACGAGGGAAACGAAACTAAGGGGATTGATCACGGATAGGGCGACGAGAAACAAAACTAAAAATAAAAAGGTCTCACGACAAAAGTGGAAATCATGACACCTCTTCAAACAAAGTCAAATCGTGGGGGAACGACCCGTGAAATAATGTTCCAAAATATTTCCACAAATTAATACTCTTCGAGAGGGTCACAACGGCATATTACATTATAGGGTTCGGATTCAAAAAAGGTCCAAAATAACTACGTGTACGAACGAGAGTACGCGCACGTACAACGTACGATCGAAAACAGACCGTGACATCATACCCACCTTAGAATAAAGTCCGTCCTCGGACTTTCTAACTATAAATATATCTAGCCACTCTAGTACCTACCCCAATCATACCACATTATAATTCAAACCAGATATAGTCACTACAAGTGCTTATATATGCACTAGGTAGTCAAACATTAATTCTACCGACATGTATATATATACGCCCATTCTATACTTATACCTATCACAGTCAATCAAATTCATATGCGTACTTCAATCATTCATCTAGTCACGTACATCCTTATATAACTATCACTCATTTATCACAACCAGTGTACATATACATACACAAAATAGTTTCACATTAGCAAATACGATCCTAGTACTTACGTATAGTTAACTACCTACGTACCACAAACATGGATATTCTACTCCCCATATCTCCTAGTACGCATCCAACACCAACATATCAACAAATGTAATCACACCACTGTTGGAAGCAACGATCTAGGATCATGGTTTGATGATGACAAACATATCGTTATATCTGACGTGTGTGCTTAGTGTGTTTCAGGATCGACGAGACGAACGACACGTCTTTCGCCATTTGGCAGAATTGCTATTCGTATAGCACATCGGGAGAGAAGGAGTGTGTGTGCACAAAGCGACTTGACTTGGTCAATATGGAGAGGGATGGAATCTATTTGGGATTTGGTTAAATCAATTAAAGATTTAGTCCAATTTCATATCCAATTTGAATTGCTATCAAATCCCAACTTATTCAAATCAAATCTCCTATACACATCCATATTAAAAAGAAACTCTAGTCCTATATATACCCATCTTCTTCTAGGGTTGAAAGCGCGCGGCAAGAACATCAAAGGGGAACAAAAATATTCCGGCCAAAACATTATTTTTTTTCAAGCAAAAAAAAGGGGCAGCTCACGCATTGGCAGGCCAAAGAAAAAAAAATTTTCAAGTGCCAAGAGGATGTGTTATTTTAAATGCAATCAAGGTTAGTATGCCTCTTTGTAATTAATTAAATGCTAAAATCTTGTTTTTATGTACGCAGGTTCATGTGGAGGAGATAAACAAGCACAAAACAAAGGAGATGAAGTCACCTTCATAATTTTAACAAAAGAGTACAAAGCAAATCCCAAGGTGAAAAAAAAATGGACCCCGGTCTCTAAAAATCGTGATGTGCGTGCTCATGAAATTGTGGCTGCTTGTGTTCACAAATATTCATTGATTGATTCGGTTGCATGTAAACCCCTTCTACAAAGCCATCAAGCCGAGATCTGTGCACATCAAAGGTAAATTTTGTTTTAAGGGTGATTAATTTGAGGATTAAAGTCTTTGGCCTCTTTTTGTTTGCAGGGCAACACAAAAAAGAAAACTAAACCAATCAAAGAGGGGGCATGCGAATTGCTTTCTTGAGCGCAGGGCAGTCGCACTTTATTATTATAACATCGTTTTGTTTTGGTCTCTGTTTGCATCTTGGAGTTGAAGATATGAACGGGGTCAAGCATCCAAGGAGCACTTAAATCAAAAAGCCCAGGCGCCACACGTTAAAAAAAAATTCCCAAAGACTGCTCTTTATTTTTTTGACATTCTTGTGTTGCAGCTGATTTGTTTTAAAACCCCACAATTCTAAAGAGCTCAGCACTTTTATTGGGAGAATGAAATAAGAGGACATTGCGAATTTTTTTTAGATATCTCAAAGAGCCGGCCACCTGATTTCTGCACTTTTTGTTCTTGATTTTTTTTGACAGGCCGAAATACAGAGAGACACCGCAAGCTTCAACCTTTTGTGAAGGTGCCTCAAATTGCAATTCTTTGGTGAAGGTGCCTCAAATTGCAAGTTTCATCGAGAGTGGAGCCGAACTATTTGGGGGAGACATCAGAGACTACTACTTGTCAGATTGTTCTGACCCGTGCTTATTGGCGAAGACTTCGCTGCTACACAATCTGAGCTTCCTAAACTCTATATTTTATTATTTTGTGTAGCAATTGTGATAGATCTTCGTAGGGGAAACTTTACCATTTTCTGGGACTATTTTGGGACTTGTCTAGTTGGGACTAGACAAGTGGGACCCAGCTAGTTTGGGACTAGCTGGTAGAAAGCTTTGCTAGGATTGATACTGAGAGGAAACACTGTGTGTGGGGTACTGAGAGTCTGGCGAGTGTAGGGACGTAGAGGGTGCTCTGAGCGTGCTCTAACTTGTGACTTTGTACCTATTGCACTATTCAATCTAGTATTAGCTTTGGGGGCTGGAGTAGGTCGTTGGGACGACCGAACCAGGGTAAATCTGCTGTGTACTCTGTGTTTGCTTTTCTTTACTCTGGTTGTGCTTTTAACTGCGTGAGATTTCTCGTGGGTTGCACGAGAATTTTTTTATTAGCCTATTCACCCCCCCTCTAGGCTAGGATCCAGATCCAACAAGTGGTATCAGAGCAGGTTTTGGGATCTAGCCTAGGATTGACCATGAATAATCATATGGATAGTGCTTTTGCTGAGGGTCAGTCTGTTTCCCGTCCCCCTAGGTTTAACGGAGGTGATTATGCTTATTGGAAAAATCGTATGAAAATCTACCTTATTTCTGTTGATTACAAGGCTTGGCAAATAATTGAAAAAGGATATAAACTACCTGTAATTAAAGTAGAAAATGTTGAGATTGAAAAACCAAATGACAAATGGGATGATAATGATTGGAAATCTTATTCTTTAAATGCTAAAGCTATGAATGCTCTCATTTGTGCACTTGATAAATCTGAATATAATAGAATCTCACATTGTCTAACTGCGCAGGAAATATGGCATACTTTGGAGGTGACGCACGAGGGAACGTCACAGGTGAAGGAGTCTAGACTTGCACTTCTGAGCACAGAGTACGAGGGATTTCGCATGCTACCATCAGAGACCATATCAGAAATGTTTGCGAGATTCACCAACATCGTCTACAAGTCTAGCTCGCTCGGTAAGCCATATTCTAGCCTTGAACAGGTGAGAAAGATATTAAGAGCACTGCCAAGCTCTTTCAGACCAAAGGTCACCGCCATCCAGGAAGCAAAGGTATTGTCTCAATTGAAGGTGGAGGACCTTATTGGTAATTTGATGTCGCATGAGTTGGAACTACAAAATGTTGAAGCAAGAGAGAAACCTGAGGAGAAGGAGAAAGCCATAAAGCCCCTTGCTTTGCAAGCTAGCGAAGAAGAGGATGATGATGAAGAAATAGCGCTAATGGTGAGAAACTTCAGAAAGTTCATCAAGACCAAGCATGGGAGAAACGAAATGGCACCCAGGTTTAATCGTTCTAACTTTAATAATTCTTCCAAGCAATTTAATGATCAGAAATCTACTGATAGAATGCAATGTTTTAAATGCAAGGGAAGAGGACATCTGATGAAGGATTGCCCAAATGAAACTGCTCAGCTCGCTAAAGGAAAAGGAAAAGCGAAGGTATTAACATGGGATATGGATAGCGAAGCTGAAAGCGAGGAGGAACATGAAGCCCACTCTTGCATGGCTTTGATGGGCATCCAGGATGAGACACCGTCAGGTAGCAAAGCTGAACTTCTTAAAATTTGTGAAGAAATGCAAAATCAAATAGTAGATCATGAGTTCACTATTGAATGTCTCCAAAATCAAAACTATGACATGCAAGTTAGAGATGATAAGGTGTTTAAAGAGAATGAAAAACTTAAAATTGAACTTAATGCATGTAAGTCTACTATTGAAATCATGAAGAAGGAAAAAGAAAGCTTTGATGAAAATGCTCCTTGTATTTCGTGTTCCTCTTTATTAAATCAAAATAGCATGCTTAAACAAGATTTAATGAAGCTCGAAGCTGAAAAAGAATATGAAATAAGAGAGCTTAAGGATAAATTTTGCATGCTAGATAATGACTTTAAAAGAAAAATGATTGAATTCGAGAAGACGGAAGAGGAAAACAAGAGGGTTTTTATAAGTAAATGCACGATGCTTGTGGAAGAGAATAAACAATTAAAAATCAAAGTTTCTCATCTTGAATTGGCCATTAAGAAATTCTCTATAGGAAAACAATCGTTGGACACTATTTTAGAGAATCAATTATATGGCAATAATAGAAGAGGACTTGGTTTTGGTCTGAAAAACGTTGAAAAGCAAAAATTCAAGAAATTCCACAATGTACCCTCTATTGCAAAGAACAAATATGCAAAGTGCTTTACTTGTGATAGTGTAGGCCACACTTCATATTATTGCAAATTTAGGAACACTAATATCAAGTTTAAACAAGTGTGGGTTCCTAAAACAATATTGGCTAACACTAGTGGACCTTGTTGGATTCCAAGGTCACACTTAACACCTTTCATGTAGGTGTGATGGAGTTTTGGCGAGGAGCGTTAAATTCAATGTCTCATTCTTTTAGCTCCTTCGTCAAAAAGCGACGAGAAGGTATAATTTTTATCCCTCTTTGCATTTAATTGCATACCTTCATAGATTTGTTTGTGTGCTTGATTTATTTTGATTTGTGTGCTTGCTTGCATGATTTTTTAAATGTTTTTATTTCTGAAAAAAAAACAAAAAAAAAATTTGAAAAAAAAAACAAAACAAAAAAAAAAATCAAAAAAAAAAAATTGTGCTTATTGATTATCCTCTTATATATCTCTTAAGTGGTATTGTATGAGTGATCAATCTATCCCTTGTAGAAGTCAATTCATTATTGTTGTAGCTACATGAACATGATGTTATTCTTTTTAGTAGCCATGACATGTCTCATAAGTTTTAAACTTGACTTCTACACCTACATTTGCACTTTCACGATATTTGACTTTTTAGTGCTTTTGGAGATTCTTTTGAAGAGTAATGGAAAGTGAATGTAGGAATGATTAATTTCTGAATTTTCTAAGGGATATGATGTGTTTAGCCATGAATTAAAATTGAGCACAAAAGAAAAATATAAAAAAACACGATATTTGCTCCGTATGAAAAATGGATACACTTCATGGCTAATACACAACCCACGAGTATCCAACTTGTGCTAAATGGGTAATCATTAGCGTTGGTGTATATAACTCGTCAAGCAATGCCATCCCACATTTAAAAGTCCTTTTAGGCCATGTTTTGGAATTCGGTATCTTGAACTCATCTTTGATGAGGTGGGAAAAATCAATCCTAGTTATATTCATGAAATTTGGAAAATGTGGGTTGATTTGGTTGAATTTCTGAAATTGAATCTCCTCTTGTGCTTTATTGTCTATATCATTTCACTTACACAAAGGTGGAGAAGTCTTGGTATGAAATTCTATGAACTTGACTTGTCTATTATTTGGGATGCTCATGCAAATTACACGCTACATTTAATAATGGTTTATTTGTGCATAGAATATTTTTGTGACTTCATTAATCCACTTTTGGTGATTACAAAGGGGGAGAAAGAAAAGAAAGATTTGTCGGTATTATTTGTCGGTATTATTTGTTGAAGGGGGAGCTTGAGAAAAATACTTGAATAAATCTTGAAGGGGGAGCTTGAGAGAAGGGGGAGCATGCTTTTATATTCCCTAATTGTTGTGAGAAGGGGGAGCTGAAACACACTAATGTTTGAAGACTCATCCATACATCATATATCATTACACCCTTCACCACACTTCACACACCCATGCTTATTGCTCAAATCTTTTATGGGTTTGTCATCACCAAAAGGGGGAGATTGTTGGAAGCAACGATCTAGGATCATGGTTTGATGATGACAAACATATCGTTATATCTGACGTGTGTGCTTAGTGTGTTTCAGGATCGACGAGACGAACGACACGTCTTTCGCCATTTGGCAGAATTGCTATTCGTATAGCACATCGGGAGAGAAGGAGTGTGTGTGCACAAAGCGACTTGACTTGGTCAATATGGAGAGGGATGGAATCTATTTGGGATTTGGTTAAATCAATTAAAGATTTAGTCCAATTTCATATCCAATTTGAATTGCTATCAAATCCCAACTTATTCAAATCAAATCTCCTATACACATCCATATTAAAAAGAAACTCTTGTCCTATATATACCCATCTTCTTCTAGGGTTGAAAGCGCGCGGCAAGAACATCAAAGGGGAACAAAAATATTCCGGCCAAAACATTATTTTTTTTCAAGCAAAAAAAAGGGGCAGCTCACGCATTGGCAGGCCAAAGAAAAAAAAATTTTCAAGTGCCAAGAGGATGTGTTATTTTAAATGCAATCAAGGTTAGTATGCCTCTTTGTAATTAATTAAATGCTAAAATCTTGTTTTTATGTACGCAGGTTCATGTGGAGGAGATAAACAAGCACAAAACAAAGGAGATGAAGTCACCTTCATAATTTTAACAAAAGAGTACAAAGCAAATCCCAAGGTGAAAAAAAAATGGACCCCGGTCTCTAAAAATCGTGATGTGCGTGCTCATGAAATTGTGGCTGCTTGTGTTCACAAATATTCATTGATTGATTCGGTTGCATGTAAACCCCTTCTACAAAGCCATCAAGCCGAGATCTGTGCACATCAAAGGTAAATTTTGTTTTAAGGGTGATTAATTTGAGGATTAAAGTCTTTGGCCTCTTTTTGTTTGCAGGGCAACACAAAAAAGAAAACTAAACCAATCAAAGAGGGGGCATGCGAATTGCTTTCTTGAGCGCAGGGCAGTCGCACTTTATTATTATAACATCGTTTTGTTTTGGTCTCTGTTTGCATCTTGGAGTTGAAGATATGAACGGGGTCAAGCATCCAAGGAGCACTTAAATCAAAAAGCCCAGGCGCCACACGTTAAAAAAAAATTCCCAAAGACTGCTCTTTATTTTTTTGACATTCTTGTGTTGCAGCTGATTTGTTTTAAAACCCCACAATTCTAAAGAGCTCAGCACTTTTATTGGGAGAATGAAATAAGAGGACATTGCGAATTTTTTTTAGATATCTCAAAGAGCCGGCCACCTGATTTCTGCACTTTTTGTTCTTGATTTTTTTTGACAGGCCGAAATACAGAGAGACACCGCAAGCTTCAACCTTTTGTGAAGGTGCCTCAAATTGCAATTCTTTGGTGAGGTGCCACAAGATTCAACTGTTGGTAGACGGCGCAAGTTTCATCGAGAGTGGAGCCGAACTATTTGGGGGAGACATCAGAGACTACTACTTGTCAGATTGTTCTGACCCGTGCTTATTGGCGAAGACTTCGCTGCTACACAATCTGAGCTTCCTAAACTCTATATTTTATTATTTTGTGTAGCAATTGTGATAGATCTTCGTAGGGGAAACTTTACCATTTTCTGGGACTATTTTGGGACTTGTCTAGTTGGGACTAGACAAGTGGGACCCAGCTAGTTTGGGACTAGCTGGTAGAAAGCTTTGCTAGGATTGATACTGAGAGGAAACACTGTGTGTGGGGTACTGAGAGTCTGGCGAGTGTAGGGACGTAGAGGGTGCTCTGAGCGTGCTCTAACTTGTGACTTTGTACCTATTGCACTATTCAATCTAGTATTAGCTTTGGGGGCTGGAGTAGGTCGTTGGGACGACCGAACCAGGGTAAATCTGCTGTGTACTCTGTGTTTGCTTTTCTTTACTCTGGTTGTGCTTTTAACTGCGTGAGATTTCTCGTGGGTTGCACGAGAATTTTTTTATTAGCCTATTCACCCCCCCTCTAGGCTAGGATCCAGATCCAACAACCACATAATATTAAGTCAGGCTTACTATATCTAATATACATTCACCACTACTATAATTTCACAAAGATATAGTTATTCAAATGCACGTAAATATTTCACCATATATTCACATCACATACTGTCCTATAACTATATTCAAGACACGCCACCCATACCATAGTCACAAATACCTATAACTAAGCATATACTTACCCGCACACGGTGCATGCCCACACACGCTAACACTTCATTCATACATACCACTCATACCACTATATACTTAGCACAACTACACACCTAGTTCAGCTAGCTCATATACATTCAACATGTAAGTCCTTAGTAAATAACTATACCACAAGACCAACACCTATAACTATATTATGGTATAGCCACCCACGATCATGTGTGTAACACAACCAGACACAACCAATCCTATCACTATACATACATCATCCATTACTACATTCATAGTACTAAACGCAATCCACAGACATATGTAACATTATACTTAGAGTATACTCACTCAAGCTTGAGTGAGACTCAAAACCCACATCAGAATACCCTATATACATAACACGGTATCTATACCTATACCCATACCATTCCAATGTATACGCATCTACCAACATAACCACACACATACCATAATATCAATCACTATATTTAGTCAAGTAAAGCCCACAAAATGGAAACACTTTTCACCCTATAGTAATATTACCGATATCAGCACACATATAACTTTAATACACTCTCTAATACATGCATCCATCGTATAGTCACATACATGTAATATGGATCCACACCATAGCCATCAACCTATAAATAGTATACCAACACAACTACTTATTCATACATAGATTAAGACATACCATAATCGTGTATACCTCACGGTATACACGCACACGCATAACATCCCATCAAGACAAGCAATATTATCAAAACTATAATCCTATTACCACACGTATATCACATATACTCACGCAGCAAATACATAACTATTTATGTTTAAGCACCATACATAACTACGTACGTGCACACGCTCACACGTACTAACATATAGGTCATATAATAGGCCTACACTCTTAACTATAAGCACACCTATTATCATTACACTTAACATACACCTGACTTACTAATCTACTATTGTAAACATTTACCACATATTCTACTAGCAGATATTCCAACACTAAATCTAACATACATAGATGTACCTAAAGCGGTATAGCTATCCACCTTAAAAAAACACTATCATTCATACAACTTCATATATATCATGAATAACACCGAGTATGTGTATATCACACAATAGGCAAACATTAATATACTACACGGGAGTACACTCATACGTGAGTGATACGCCGGGGTTCACACACATGGGTCCACACACTCTACTTATACATGCACCACAATGACATCGCAATAAAATCAATGGGCTCGCTACTATGCTAAGTTTGACACAAGCAACGACAAGCACTATCATCTAGACAATAGAAAGGAAACTGAAACCAAAAGCGTAACGACCAAGATCGAAAAAGCGACTCCCGATTAAGGTGAGGATAAGGAGATAGCTGGTTGGGTGAGACAACGAAAGAGAGTCATGTGTAAAATATGATATCGTATAAATATATTCTTATGAAAATATGTAGGAAAAGCGAGCAGACTGTAAAATTTTAAAACACGGAAAAAGTTTTTAGGCGAAAAAATGATGAGTAGGGTGAGGCAGTGATCGTGTTGTAAATGAAAATAGGTTTATACAAAAATTTTGAAATATGAGCACGATGAACATAGATCTGATATTAAAGAAAATATTGAAGTTCTATTTAGCTTAGAAAAATACTCTAAAAGTATGTACGATAAGTGAAAAATATTATTAATAATAAATTGAGTAGTGTAGACATGGAAGGAAAGATATAATGAATTATCAAAAATGGTAATAAAGTTTTAAAACCGAAATACGGTAGATATAGGTTAGAAAACGGTCTCGAGATTGTAATAAAAATTTACGACCAAGACGACTTCAAAATCTAAGAAAGTATTTTAACTCAACCGAAAGTAAGGTATTTAAATATATAAGAAGGGATTTAAAAACAAAATTTAAACTGAGTGAAAACTTTTAATAAGGAAAAAAATCGAAAATAACTTTGAAAGAATCAATATTTGCTACGGAGAATATTCGAAAAATTAACGATAATCGTCGGAAAACGATCACGTGTATAGAGGGCAAAGAATACAACCGCGTGATGAATACGCCTAGGAAATGATTCATGAAAAGCTACGATGAGATTCTACGGTCGATAACCCAGAAGTGTAATGATCAGGGAAATGATAGAATCAGTGATTCTACTTATCGGGTCGGCTGGAGATCAAGAGGAACTTAACACTATGACTCTCTAATGAACTAGACTGTAATAGATGTCTCAGGGAAGGGTACTAAGAGAAGTCAAGATTGCGTTCTGTTGGGCCCGAAATTGCCAGACTCAATCGAACGGCTAAAAGAGAAGCCCTAGAAGTCTAATATGGTCAGGGCTGGGTGAGGGACTGCTAAGGCAATCTAAGACGAGTACAAATAAATCTTGACAAAGGCTTCTGACTATCAAACCTGGACATCTACTTAAGTCTTCCTACCATTTAAGACAGGAAAACGTTCAGATTAGACTTAATCATGACTTGGATGTTCCGAATATTTAATTGGATGTTGTTTATCACTATTGTTGTTCCGATATTTCGCGGATGCAAAAAGGACCTGCATGGGCCACCAATAAAACTTGTCACGCCCCGCTTCCCAAATATGGAAGGCGAGACGTAGGGAGGTCCGCTCAGACGTGGAGCTGTGAAGCTGCAGTCTGATAAGCGTCTGTAAAGATTTCAAATAGTAGTAGGTCCTTTGCATTGCAACGAAACAACAAGAATGATAATAGTAAAGCAGATATAAAAGAAAACATCCACCAACATCCAGAAAATTATTCCAACATCACAGAGCAGTCACAAAGAGTACAAGTCTGAAAAATAGGCCTAAAGCATGGCCAAAACTACAACACGAAATGGTGCTACGCACCGAACAACTTAACAGCAGCTACTCAAAAGTAAATGACATCTGAAAGAAAGTCACCAGCTGAGACTAAGAGTAGAACCGGTATCTTCGAACTGGATATCAGTAACCTGTCGACCTCTGCAACCTACTCAGGCTCAAACCTGACATGTGACACCCAAAGAGAAAAGGGCACATGTCGGCAAAAGTCTCCCAAGAGAAAAACGAGAAACTTTTGTGCAAAGAAACATAATTGCAAAAATGTATAACTAGCAGTTCTAAAGTAAAGAAGATGACATGACATGAATGCAGCAGTTTAAACATGAGCATGAATGTAATAATTTAAAGATGAACATGAAAAGTAACATTGGCACGACACGTTGTAGCAAAAGCTACTAAACAATATTCACGATTTTCACGATTAACTTGCATTCACGATGTGCACAGGGTTTATGCCTTACAGCTGAAGTTGCTGATCTGGCATACTTCTACACTGAGTGGTCGCTTAACCCTACCCCTCCACATGTATCGAGCGTTGGTTTCCCAACAACATTATGATCGCTTCTGGATCACGAGCCAGGAAGTGTTTTTCAATATGGCCTAGCCTCAATAGCAATAACATTTGTATCGTGTGCTACTCAATCACGAAGAAACATGATGCATGACATTACATGGGATGAGCAGTTAAAGTGCATACCGTTAATTGAAATTTAAACATGACATGGCAGCATGAAAGAAAGCAAGTAAAGGTGTCAGATCTAGCTTCGTTGTCAAGCTAGATCAAGTAGGGTGTCGGATCTAGTTTCGTTGTCAAACTAGATCAAAAGGGCGTCTAGGCAGCTATCATTTCACTGTCTAGTCTCTTTTACGCGATTTTGCAAAATGGCCTAAAACATGGCCTAAAACAAGTACTGTGCAAGTTTCACTTGCCTGAAAGACATGTGCTGTAAGTCTCAGATCGATGAGTCCAGATACTTCCTATGTGTTCAAACCATCGCCCAACCTACAGTCCCATATTATTATCTTCAATTACTGAGTTACCAAGGCAATGAAAAACATGGTTTTTATCTTGTTAACATGCGGGTGTGGGTTCCTACGGAGAGAGACTTACCTCAACACGACGCGAGAGCTACTCTGACGTCGGGTAGCGACGTCAGGGGTTGGACTCCGGCAGTGTGAACGGTACGGAACGACGGATACTCTGTGATAAAACACGTGCACAAATAAGTTTGTGACGTCGGGCTAGAATTATTAGACAACTCCTAAAACGTCTAATGACCCAATTTTAATTAAGTTTTCTATCCTAAGATGGGTGACACATCATTATTAACGATGTTAAATTACTAACATGATAATTACATCACGTAGCTAGTACAAAAACACACAACAAATATATCAAGCAACCTAGGCTAACACGTTAACTAGAAGTTGTGTAAACAAGTTATCAGCCCTACGAACAATCTAGTTAACATCAATATATTACGTTTGTTAGCTAAACATCGATTATTAAGGTTACTAGCAAGCAAACACTATTTTATTAGGTCCGATAATCATCTATGATGGTCCAAAATTGTCACAAACTGATCTTAGGGTATTTACTAACCGTTGTGAAAACAGATCCTCAACGAAGCTTCCGGGGGTTGACGCGAGATATCCACGGCTAGCGAAACATTGCTGTGCATGGTCAGCAGCTAGATGGAAGTCGTGCATCGCTGCGACACGAAGAGAACGTCGCAGCCGCGCGCGAGAGACCAAGGGGAGTCGCCGTCGTGAAACAGCGGCTAGGGGGCTTTTTGCTCGGCGGTTCGGCGGGGTAAAGGCTGTAGAACATCGGTGAGGCTGACGGGGGCCGTGACAGCGCCAGAGAGGCCGCTGGGCGCTGGAGAAGCGCTGCTGGGCGCTTGGCGGAGCACAGCTGCGACGGACTGCTCGGGGATGGTCGGGGGATGCTGCTGTGCGGGCTGCCGGTGGACAGGCACTGCTCACGACGTTCGAGTGGCACTGCAGTCGTTCGCACGCCTGGGGATCGGCAGAGCACAAGGCGGTGCTGTCTCCAGCGCTGGGAGCATGCCGCCGTATGTGGGCTGATCGAGGTAAACGCCGGAGGGAAGGTCGTCGTGGCCTGGTCCGACGAGGGAAGGTTTGCGTGATGAAGGGAAAAGATGAGGCACTGGAGTTTTTGTTTGTGTGAGGGAGATGTTGTGCGATGACGGCGGCCTGGAGAAAACGCAATCAAAAGAAAACACTAGGGCTGTTCGGGCTCAATTGGGTTGGGTTTTTGCTATTTGGGGCTAGTTCTGGGGTACAACTGAGTGGCTAGAAGAGAGTGAACTTAGGGAAATGGTGAAAATAAGGGTGTAGATAGCTAGAACAGTTTTGATTAGATACGTATGGTGAGATTCCTCCTTTGCTATTCAACTTTGGGTTTTGGGTAGTTTGAGGGTAAGGGAGGAGAGAGAGTGAATGGGTAGGGTTCAGTTAAGGTAAAAAGAGGGTGAGTGTAACGACCTGCTTTCGGGGGCCCGTTACTTATTTGATAATTGCGCAGGTTCTGCAGTTAACCAGTGAAGTCAAAATAGCCACGATGCAGAGATGTACAAAAATACCCAAATAGTGTCCAATTATTACAATCCGAACCGTACAAATATTCCAACGATACCTGAAAGAAAGTAAATACAGTACACAACCGAAAATAGCTCTGGAAGCTGCGGTCTCATGGTCGAAGTCTGGCGCTATTAACTCAAGAGCATCTGCCTCCATATGTACGTCGTCTGCGGTGCCACGGAGATGGAACCGTAGGTAAGTCACAACAATTCTAAATAAAGAAAGAGAGGTACTGTACAAGTATGACAAAGCAGACCAAAGTGAAAGTAAAGTACGGTGCCGTGTCTGTACAAGTGTAGAAAATAAAAGTACGGCAAGTAAAGTGCGGCAAGTATGGTAACTGTACTGGTAAGGAAAGTAAAGTGCAAGTAATGTAAAGAAAGTAACTGTGCAAGTTACACTAGAACTACGTGACTCAAGTTGGAGAGTACAATATGTGACCGTTCTGTTCATCTCTTGCCTGGGTGCTACCCAGACGAATGCCGGTACCCAGGCAGCAGGATGGTTTGCCGAAACTCAGGCAGCTAGACAGGAGGCCGAAACACAGGCAGCTTGACATGTAGATCGAACTCTAGTCACTCCCGTACTCTCGCAACTGTGAGTTACCCCGAAACCCCGGTGACGTGTCAAGTACAAGTTCTTCACAAGATTGTT
Organism: Scilla litardierei; assembly: GCA_030789695.1. NCBI lineage: Eukaryota > Viridiplantae > Streptophyta > Magnoliopsida > Asparagales > Asparagaceae > Scilla > Scilla litardierei. The sequence continues at coordinate 37,361,261 of CM061141.1, read as the reverse complement.
CCACAGGATGTTCCACACATAATATTACACACGATGTTCCGCATGTTAGTCACACCAGGTCAACTGGTTGACTTCCTCATTGAAAACCAGCAAGTAGGATAAAGACAAGTCCAACACCAAAAGCTGTTACTTCCGTGCTTTGAGCACGTGGTAGTGTGGCTAACACACAATTTACCCAAGTTGAAAGTTGGCAAAGTAATCTTTGGTAGATTACTTTCATTTTAGTTCTCTAGTTTGGTTTAACTTGAATAGCCGTTCTGAGACTATAAGTGAAGTGTCACAAGTTCATGCAAGCACAGTAGACTAGTTTTCTAAACTAAGAATCTGTCGTGACTTACAATATTCGAGCTCGTCGTGGCAAGACGAGGTTGGAGCTGGAAGAGCTGGTGCACGAAGATTGGTACCTGAAAACACAAGAAACAATCGGTTAAAGCACATCCTATTTTCTATTTATTATTGTTAAAGTTCCATCTTCCATTTATTAAACTTGATCGTTTTGATTTTTAAAACCGGTTAAAACGTTGTCGAAAAGCGTTCTAAATTTTTATATAAACTATATAGGATGAAAATAGTTTTACTGCAAGAGAGAATATTTTTCGGAAGCTTATAGTAATTTTTAGAATTTTTAAAAGCTTAAAAACAATTTAAAACCCATTTTCCAATTAGTAACGCATTTATTCCACAATTTATTCCGGATGCAATCTACATCGGAATGTTGCAAATGAGGTGTCAAAACGACCGTCTCAAAGAGTATAATAACATATATTTTTCTCAAGTATTAGTTTACGTAAAAATAAGAAGATACGGATTTTTGAACGAAAATCAGGTATTTATCTTTTAGGCCTAAAAATTAATTCTGGAAAAACTAAGCGTCGGATTGAGATGAAACTAGCGCCATTGGGTCCAGAATGTCATTTCTGATTTTCTAGAGGTAGTCACACATTTTTCGGGGGCTTATATAATTACTTATCAATTTCAAACCAATAAACCCTATTTAATAATTAATTAAAAATACGAAATTACGAAATATTCGCGATATTTACAAGTTTGCCATTGCGTTATATTACCGTCGTTCTTCGTATGCAGCTGCATGCGGGGGTTTCTCCGACGTCGACGAAGCGGACGGCGGCGGGACGCGGCGTGGGCGGAGGCGACGTGGGGGCGGCGACGCACGGCGAGGAGGCAGAGCAGCGGTGTCGCCGTGGAGTGGAGGCCATCGGAGGACGGCGGCGCGGTGCTGCTCTTCGGAGCACGACGAAGGGTGGAGCAGCGACGTCGGGCCATCGTGGCGACGGCGAGCCTCTCGGTGGAGCGGTGGAGCCGAGATCAGCGAGTTCAGCTCGCTGCTGAGGCGTCGACGAGGGTGGCGGGTCTCTGCGCTGCTGTGGGCGCTCGGAGAGGAGCGGCGTTCGTCGGAGGGGCACGAGGGGAGGGACCAAGCGGCGGTTGACGGCGAGAAGCGGCGTGCAGGGTCTCCGTCGCTCGGGGGTTGACGTCACAGCGGCTTCGGGGTGTCCGAAGGCGACGTCGACGTGCATGGCGGAGGGGGAGGCCGTCGGGGCGTTGCTGTCGGATGCCGTGGCGTCTCCGGTGGCGTGAGGGCATGAGGCGGCGTGGTCTTCGAGGCGACGGCGGGCGAGCTCCGGAGTGTGGCGGGGCGCTGTTCGAGATGGCGGTGGTCGGAGCTCCTTCGGGCTGTCGGAGAGACGGCGAATGCGGTGGGGGTCGGTTCCTGTCGACGGCGAGCTCGCCGTGGCGGTGCTGGGGCGAGAGGCCGTCGGACTCAGGCGGAGGGGACGGCGGCAGCTTGGTCGGACCTTCGAGGGAGAGAAAAACGAGAGGGCATGGGTTTTGTCGTGGGCTAAGTGAGAACGAGATGAGGACGGAGGCAATTTCCGCGGCCTGGGGGATTTGAACGGGAGAGAGGAGAAACAGATAGAGAGAGGGAGAGCTGAGAGAGATATGGGGTTTGAACGTAATGAGGGAGAGAGAAAGGGTCTGTGTGGGTTTATAGAGAGAGGGAGGGGGATTTAATTTATAGGGTTTTAGAAATAGGGTAGTTGGGGATGCGGGGGGGTTAGCTGGGGAAAACAAAATGGGTAGCTGTAGGATTAGATTAGGTGAAGTTAATAGGTAATTAGGAAGGTAAAACCCTATTAACGAAAGCCATTAGTGAAAATACAAAAAGCGAAAATTACGAAAATGCCCCTACTAGCAAACGTGTTCGAAAAATTACGAAAACATACCCACGGGATCGTATCGTCACGAGGATCGTGAATACGAAGACCGTTCCAGGGTTTGAGCTACGGAAATACTAGTTTTTTTTGGCCAAAACGTTTAGAAAGCGGGTTTGCGGGTTCTCTATCGAAATGATATCAGAAAATTACGAAATTAATGTGGGAAGCCCCAAATGATCATAGGATGCTACTGCGGAAGTTTGAAAACGTTTTGAAGAAGTTTGTATAGAAAATAAATTCATTGAGGCAAAACAGCAATATCTGAAATTGAATTTTTATCAGATCTTTTAGAGGTATTCGATGAAATCCGATCTTACTAAAATACTCCATAACTAGTCTGGTACTCCAAAATATTTTTATAGGAAATTTTTTAAATCAGTTTAAGACTCCTAACAAACCATTATAAAATACAATTAAAATTGAATTTTCTTTAAATACTTAATTTGAATGTATTGGAAAAATACATGCCGTTACATTCTACCCTCCTTAAAAATAATTCCGTCCTCGGAATTTAAAAATATTTTTTTGAAACAAATAATTGATATTATAAAGAAGCTCAAGCAAATAAATGATAGAAGAGATAATAATCTTTGTAAATCAGGTTGTAAATAACATGAAATGTGATAAGAAAATATGGGATGTCAACAATATATTATTATCACCATAGCTGCTTCAGATTTATCAAGTAGGCAAAACATAAAATAATGGCATTACTCGGAAATGATAATGAGGATGATGATGACATCTGAACTTGGGACCTGATCAGGTGAAAAGTCAATAGCAAGCACACCAAAGAGAAGAACGGAACGTCTAGAATATATAAACGATGATTACATGGTCTCAATCATGTAAATTATCGTCATAACATACATAAACGTAAGGGATAAACCTAGTGCGTCCTTACGGTTACAACTTAACCAGCCGAGCACAAATGGCTTCATCTGCCACGCTACTAGATTACAAGCCATTACCCAGATCAACACATACAAGCAAGTATAAGGCCAACTCTCGAGGGTCAAGATCATCGCTACTACTTGTCCCAGCAGTCTCCATAACATCCAACAAGAAACCAACATCCTAGCCGTCTCCCAAATCCGAGCACAAGACCGACATCCAACTTCAACGCCTAAGCCCAAAAGTATGCCAATACCCAATCCTAAGGATACTCCTTCCCAACACCATTGGTCGATATCTACGGTAAACACCATCAGCCCTAAGCAGTTCAACGACCAAAAACTCAGGAACCTACAAGCACTAAGGAGCACCCCTAAGAAGAACTCGAAGCTGGGCAGCTCAAGGGGGAAGAACCAGAAAAAGGAGCTCCCAATGATACCCATAGCGGCGGGTTCCCAATATCTCGACCACACGGCCAAAGCATGGGTGGCGGCGAGGGTTGCTGCTAAGCCCAACAGACCCCAATGTCGTTGGTGGGCCATCGGCGGCTGGCGATCTGCGGCGGCGAGGGCTCCGACTGGCTGGCGATCCATGGCGGGGAGCTAGGGCCTACGGGATGGAGCGAAGCGGAAGCTGGCGGATCTTCGGGTGAGACTGGCGGATCGGAGATCGGAGTGGCGATGCTGGGTCCGATCGAGCTCGCTTGGGGGAGAGGCCGGGAGGAGGAGGGGGGTGATGTCTGAGGGAAGCCACGGGGTGGCTTGCGGAGGAAGGAGCGGGGTTAAAAACGGGGGGAGGGGCACCGAAAGTCGGGGTTAGGTAGGGTAGGGTTCGGCGGGCGCGTGTCTCGAGGGGGGAAGCGGACAAAGGAATTAAAGAGGGGGGAGGTGGTCGGTGGGAAATGAAATCAAACCCTTGGAGAGAGAAAATCGGGTACAAGATAGAAGTAGGGGCTAGAAGAGAAATACGAGTTCAAAAGATGCAAACAGCCTACACTTACACGTCAGGTTTGGCTCGTCTCAAATCACCAGCACCATCTTCCAATACTTCTGAGCGTCCTTCGATTTGCTTCCGTTGTCGAAGTCGAACTTCTGGTGATCGATAACCGAATGCTACCCTCCTTAGAATAAACGTAGCTAAAGTTTAGATGAACTAAAAAGCGATTTAGGAAGAAGTAAAAGAATCAGGAGGCCATCATTAGCTAAAGAAAGGGGTGCTAGTGATGAAGATCGATGGCGTTACATAATCATGATTTACGTCCTTGCGGTCCAGCGGACACGGCCAGGGAAGTGACTAAGCCAGGATCACTTATGCCCAGACTAGCTAGGTTGATCCAACAGACTTTAGCCAAGCACATTGACCGGTATCATGGTCCATTGAAGGAAGATCATCATTCATATGAGTACCATCATCAACAGAAGGAAAGGTGATGAAGTGGGTAGATAGTTCAAAGGATGAAAAATCACGATAACTGCTAGCGAAAGAGGGTACTAGAGAGGTATAATCAAGAATGGAACACGAATTCCTAAGCAAGGGTTAAGAGTTCAAAGGAAGTAAGGAAGACCTAATGAAGATGGTAATAAGGACACTTTACCCGTATATCCAATACAGGTGAACACTCGAGACATCTAGTACTCGAGAGTTCAATTTGAGTATTTTATATTATACATCCTGATCTTGCTATAATGTTCACGAGGTAGTTAGCGAGGACCTGCGTAGGGCCACCAAACTTGTAACGACCCGCTTTCGGGGGCCCGTTACTTATTTGATAATTGCGCAGGTTCTGCAGTTAACCAGTGAAGTCAAAATGGCCACGATGCAGAGATGTACAAAAATACCCAAATAGTGTCCAATTATTACAATCCGAACCGTACAAATATTCCAACGATACCTGAAAGAAAGAAAATACAGTACACAACCGAAAATAGCTCTGGAAGCTGCGGTCTCATGGTCGAAGTCTGGCGCTATTAACTCAAGAGCATCTGCCTCCATATGTACGTCGTCTGCGGTGCCACGGAGATGGAACCGTAGGTAAGTCACAACAATTCTAAATAAAGAAAGAGAGGTACTGTACAAGTATGACAAAGCAGACCAAAGTGAAAGTAAAGTACGGTGCCTTGTCTGTACAAGTGTAGAAAATAAAAGTACGGCAAGTAAAGTGCGGCAAGTATGGTAACTGTACTGGTAAGGAAAGTAAAGTGCAAGTAATGTAAAGAAAGTAACTGTGCAAGTTACACTAGAACTACGTGACTCAAGTTGGAGAGTACAATATGTGACCGTTCTGTTCATCTCTTGCCTGGGTGCTACCCAGACGAATGCCGGTACCCAGGCAGCAGGATGGTTTGCCGAAACTCAGGCAGCTAGACAGGAGGCCGAAACACAGGCAGCTTGACATGTAGATCGAACTCTAGTCACTCCCGTACTCTCGCAACTGTGAGTTACCCCGAAACCCCGGTGACGTGTCAAGTACAAGTTCTTCACAAGATTGTTCCACAGGATGTTCCACACATGATATTCCACACGATGTTCCGCATGTTAGTCACACCAGGTCAACTGGTTGACTTCCTCATTGAAAACCAGCAAGTAGGATAAAGACAAGTCCAACACCAAAAGCTGTTACTTCCGTGCTTTGAGCACGTGGTAGTGTGGCTAACACACAATTTACCCAAGTTGAAAGTTGGCAAAGTAATCTTTGGTAGATTACTTTCATTTTAGTTCTCTAGTTTGGTTTAACTTGAATAGCCGTTCTGAGGCTATAAGTGAAGTGTCACAAGTTCATGCAAGCACAGTAGACTAGTTTTCTAAACTTAGAATCTGTCGTGACTTACAATATTCGAGCTCGTCGTGGCAAGACGAGGTTGGAGCTGGAAGAGCTGGTGCACGAAGATTGGTACCTGAAAACACAAGAAACAATCGGTTAAAGCACATCCTATTTTCTATTTATTATTGTTAAAGTTCCATCTTCCATTTATTAAACTTGATCGTTTTGATTTTTAAAACCGGTTAAAACGTTGTCGAAAAGCGTTCTAAATTTTTATATAAACTATATAGGATGAAAATAGTTTTACTGCAAGAGAGAATATTTTTCGGAAGCTTATAGTAATTTTTAGAATTTTTAAAAGCTTAAAAACAATTTAAAACCCATTTTCCAATTAGTAACGCATTTATTCCACAATTTATTCCGGATGCAATCTACATCGGAATGTTGCAAATGAGGTGTCAAAACGACCGTCTCAAAGAGTATAATAACATATATTTTTCTCAAGTATTAGTTTACGTAAAAATAAGAAGATACGGATTTTTGAACGAAAATCAGGTATTTATCTTTTAGGCCTAAAAATTAATTCTGGAAAAACTAAGCGTCGGATTGAGATGAAACTAGCGCCATTGGGTCCAGAATGTCATTTCTGATTTTCTAGAGGTAGTCACACATTTTTCGGGGGCTTATATAATTACTTATCAATTTCAAACCAATAAACCCTATTTAATAATTAATTAAAAATACGAAATTACGAAATATTCGCGATATTTACAAGTTTGCCATTGCGTTATATTACCGTCGTTCTTCGTATGCAGCTGCATGCGGGGGTTTCTCCGACGTCGACGAAGCGGACGGCGGCGGGACGCGGCGTGGGCGGAGGCGACGTGGGGGCGGCGACGCACGGCGAGGAGGCAGAGCAGCGGTGTCGCCGTGGAGTGGAGGCCATCGGAGGACGGCGGCGCGGTGCTGCTCTTCGGAGCACGACGAAGGGTGGAGCAGCGACGTCGGGCCATCGTGGCGACGGCGAGCCTCTCGGTGGAGCGGTGGAGCCGAGATCAGCGAGTTCAGCTCGCTGCTGAGGCGTCGACGAGGGTGGCGGGTCTCTGCGCTGCTGTGGGCGCTCGGAGAGGAGCGGCGTTCGTCGGAGGGGCACGAGGGGAGGGACCAAGCGGCGGTTGACGGCGAGAAGCGGCGTGCAGGGTCTCCGTCGCTCGGGGGTTGACGTCACAGCGGCTTCGGGGTGTCCGAAGGCGACGTCGACGTGCATGGCGGAGGGGGAGGCCGTCGGGGCGTTGCTGTCGGATGCCGTGGCGTCTCCGGTGGCGTGAGGGCATGAGGCGGCGTGGTCTTCGAGGCGACGGCGGGCGAGCTCCGGAGTGTGGCGGGGCGCTGTTCGAGATGGCGGTGGTCGGAGCTCCTTCGGGCTGTCGGAGAGACGGCGAATGCGGTGGGGGTCGGTTCCTGTCGACGGCGAGCTCGCCGTGGCGGTGCTGGGGCGAGAGGCCGTCGGACTCAGGCGGAGGGGACGGCGGCAGCTTGGTCGGACCTTCGAGGGAGAGAAAAACGAGAGGGCATGGGTTTTGTCGTGGGCTAAGTGAGAACGAGATGAGGACGGAGGCAATTTCCGCGGCCTGGGGGATTTGAACGGGAGAGAGGAGAAACAGATAGAGAGAGGGAGAGCTGAGAGAGATATGGGGTTTGAACGTAATGAGGGAGAGAGAAAGGGTCTGTGTGGGTTTATAGAGAGAGGGAGGGGGATTTAATTTATAGGGTTTTAGAAATAGGGTAGTTGGGGATGCGGGGGGGTTAGCTGGGGAAAACAAAATGGGTAGCTGTAGGATTAGATTAGGTGAAGTTAATAGGTAATTAGGAAGGTAAAACCCTATTAACGAAAGCCATTAGTGAAAATACAAAAAGCGAAAATTACGAAAATGCCCCTACTAGCAAACGTGTTCGAAAAATTACGAAAACATACCCACGGGATCGTATCGTCACGAGGATCGTGAATACGAAGACCGTTCCAGGGTTTGAGCTACGGAAATACTAGTTTTTTGGCCAAAACGTTTAGAAAGCGGGTTTGCGGGTTCTCTATCGAAATGATATCAGAAAATTACGAAATTAATGTGGGAAGCCCCAAATGATCATAGGATGCTACTGTGGAAGTTTGAAAACGTTTTGAAGAAGTTTGTATAGAAAATAAATTCATTGAGGCAAAACAGCAATATCTGAAATTGAATTTTTATCAGATCTTTTAGAGGTATTCGATGAAATCCGATCTTACTAAAATACTCCATAACTAGTCTGGTACTCCAAAATATTTTTATAGGAAATTTTTGAAATCAGTTTAAGACTCCTAACAAACCATTATAAAATACAATTAAAATTGAATTTTCTTTAAATACTTAATTTGAATGTATTGGAAAAATACAGGCCGTTACAGTGAGTCTAGCTTAGAGAATTATATCATGTGAAAACTTAGGCTTAACGTTGATAAATGATGAAATTAGTGCACAAGTGGGTCAAACGATACCCGATAATTACGAGAAAAATACCGGGGCGACCGTGACGACGAGGGAAACGAAACTAAAGGGATTGATCACGGCTAGGGCGACGAGAAACAAAACTAAAAATAAAAAGGTCTCACGACAAAAGTGGAAATCATGACGCCTCTTCAAACAAAGTCAAATCGTGGGGGAACGACCCGTGAAATGACGTTCCAAAATATTTCCACAAATTAATACTCTTCGAGAGGGTCACAACGGCATATTACATCATAGGGTTCGGATACAAGAAATGTCCAAAATAACTACGTGTACGAACAAGAGTACGTGCACGTACAACGTACGATCGAAAACAGACCGTGACAGTGTTGGAGGAAGAGAATGAAACGACGGAAGAGAAGAAGGCATGAAATAGCAATCGCTAGGGTCACAAGCGAGTTCGTTGTTTGATTGGAATTGAGGGGAAAGAATTGGCCATGAGAGAATTGGCGATACTTAGGATGATCTTCTATTTATTGGTTGAAGTCTTAGAATGAGAAGCTGAAGCCAGTGAACAAGCTTAAGAAGGTAGCAGTGCAGCATTGGTGACGTGAGCAGACGGCGCGTTGCTTGCCGGCTGAGGTCGTCTCAAATCCGTGAGCAAGAATTGGAGTCGAGCCATCTCCGACGATCATCTGTTCAAGATGCTGCAACTTGGGCTCGCATCTAAACATGGGCCCGAGCAGGTATTAACTTGAAAGATACCCCAAACGTTAGGGTATTAATTTGAAAGATACCACAAATGTTAGGGTATTAATTTGAAAGATACTCCAAATGTTAGGGTATTTTTTTGTGAGCTTCGATCATGGGCAAAACGGGTATAATTTAACGACGTTGTCGTCCGTCAGCCAAAACACGCAAGAAGGTATTGCTGTGTACGACTTAAATGTTCAGGGTATTAATTTGTAAGATACCCCAAACATTAGGGTATTTTTGTGTGAATACCCCTAAATATCATGCTCCAATTATATATGATACTCTAAAAATGCACACAGTGACGACAAAAGATGGCAAAACATGCACACAATAACCATAAATAAGTAAGGTAAATATGCAACATTTCACTAGAGTCAAACTACGAGTAGAAAAAAAATTGAAATACTGAGTTTATTTCAAGTGACTCGGATTTCATTCATGTCTAAATTCTAAAAAAAGGAGCGAAGGGGCAGAAAGAGGACGATAAATTGGGAGAAGAGTCCAGAGTCTTCCTAATGCGACCCTAAACGGGCACCCGATCGAGTCACAGTTCATCGCGCCCCACCAGAACCCGCTGATGATCAATAGACGACCGGTGAGTCCGATTTGAGCGTCCCGACTCAACCGCATCCCTTGGCTTACATAAATAATATCGCGCTGTTGCTCCGAGTTTATACAATTGCGGTCGCTCTCGCTCTCGCTCCATGGCCACCCAACAATCGAAGCCCTTCAGGTAAAATCTTCCCCCCAATTCAAAGCCCTAGCACTCTTTTTTCAAGCAACTCAGATTTTTAACCTTTCAATTCTCCCAAATTGCAGGAATTTCGATACCATAGGCAGTCAAATCCTCGATCCAACCGCTTTTTACAACCCCAATCCATCCCAAGCTCCATGTAATCTTTTTTCCTCCTCCTCCTCCTCCTCCCAATTTATAGGGTTTCTTCTCAATCGAGAATCATCACCGAACTGATCGCTTCAATTTCTGTCCTCTTTAAGTTTTTCATGTTATGGGCCCGGCTGCCGTCGGCGATGGATTGGCTTCTTGGGAGCCGAAGCTGAAGCGCCCGAAAGAGGAAGTCGCGGATGGGTCTCAGGTTTCGTCCCTTGATTTCTTCAAGAATGAACCGGTTTCGACTGGATTAGGGTTGGCACTTGATAACCCTAATCCTAATCTCGCGTCGTCGTCTGGGGAATCGAGTTTGGCCTTGAATCTCTTGCCCACGGTGGTGGATGATGCCTTTGATCGGGAATTGCAGAGGATAGATGCTGAGATGGACATCTATATCAGATTACAAGTGAGAACTTTTCTAGGTTTAAGCTCTCATGCTTTGGTTTATATATAAAGCTATAATTTTTCTTACTGGTTAGCTGTTAAGTATGTTTCAATCTTAAATTTTTATCTTTAATTTCCGTTGTCATGCTTATTTTAATCATATGGACAAAGAAGATGAAATTGTGGGTACTCCTAACTTTTCATTCAGTCATCATTAGCTGGTTTCATACTTTACACAAGTTTTGTGTAATTCTTTTTGTTCAATGAATTATGTCTTGGCAGAATTGATTCAAGTGCCATCATTCGGTTGATATGATGTTTATGTTGATTCAAACTGTAGTATTGTAGTGTATACTTCATAAATTGAAGATCGCTGTAGTCATGTAGTATATACTTCATAAATGGAAGATCAAATTCATGGTTATGCTGTCAGTCTGTTGGGTAGTGATAAACGTGGGTAAGGGAAAAGTTTGAACAAAAACCCTAGAAAAGCCAGTTCGTGTGAACTAAGATGTCACAAGCAGTACTTTGTAAGCAATGATCAACAAGCATATATCTATAGTTATTTTGACTAATAGGCAGTGTTCTAAATATCGGACCGATATTCGATATATTGGCCGCAATATCGGTTTTATCACTAGGCCGATACGATATAGACTTATATATTGCGGTTTCCGATATTTGGGAAAATATTGTCGCAATATCGGGTTGCGGCCGATATATCTCTTTGAAATATCGGCCGCATTCACAGTATTTTAAAAATAAAGTTAGCGGGTCGGTCTACTTAAAAGTGGATCTAACCTGAGTCACCCGATCCAATTATTTACTTACAATGACGAGAGGCATCAGGATTTTTGTGAGATAATCGCTGCTATGTCCTAATTCTAAAACACGCCGCTTCGCTCCTTACGCCGCTCCGCTCCGTCTAGTAAAAATTTTCGACGACAATCGATTGAGTTTCGGCGTCCGGCATTCAATCTTTTTAAGAAAGTGTTTCCGATCAAGGTGAGTAGCCAAGACTTATTTTCAATTTTTTCATTTTTTTTCATTTTTTTCTTCCAGTTTGGGTTTTTTTTCCGTCGATCGAGCTTTGACATCTGGTATTCGATCTTTACAAGGAATTTTCCGATCAAGTTTAGTACTTACTACTTAGTATTATTTACCTTTTTCATGTTTTTCATTTTTTCTTTTTCAGAATTTTTTCCTTTTTCGGTTTTTTCTGTCCAACGTTTGTTCTTCTCAAGAGAGGGTTTTCCGATCAAGGTGAGTATTCTTTTTCTTTTTTTCTTTTTTTCATTTTTTATTTTCATCTTCACACTATTAATATTGATCCACATGAATAATATGGGAAGGTGCTTATTTGAGCTATCATTATGTGTCCATTTGAATAATATTGATCCTCATGAATGATATTTTTCATTTTTTAAAAATGTTTTCAGTATCGGCCTAGTGTAAATTTCCAACTCGCAGTTTTTTACATGTTTCAGACTTGAGGGGAATAGTTTTTGCTTTTTTCCAGTTTTGGGTACTTTAAACTGGACCCCCTACATCAACAATCAACCCATAGAAGGTGAAATACATATTTAAATAACACCCATATATCAACAAGTGGATGTCCGGTATTCATGTTTAATACGGTAAGTATACACAAAACATACTTTTATTTGGGTTTCTATAATTTATATTTTCTTTGACACATCTATGCTTTTAGTTGACATCATTTTTAGTCTCTGATATGACACTCTAATATTTAGTCAATATCCCAGATATTCATGTTTAACGAGAGAAGTATAACCAAAACATACTTTTATTTGTGTTAGTATTGTTTATATCTTCTTAGATATAGCATATGTTATCATTTTAAGCCTATGCTTGCATATGTCATCATTTTAAGCCTCCAATATGACACTCCAATATTTAGTCAATATTCTCGATATAACCCCGATATCCGTAATCCGATTTCAAATTTCCTAGGCCGATAGACGACAGATATCCGATATTTAGAACATTGCTAATAGGAGAGTAGATTAAGGTCACGTTTGGGAACAGAAGTTTGTCACAATGCATTCGAATTTTAGATGCAACTCAACTTAGATTAAATTTTTTGATGTAGCAGTATTTCAATGTCATTTTTGAGGTTCAATACATCCAAAATTTTGTCCTGAAAGTAGAGGTAATAAAAATCTAATTTGGCTAGAGGTTTTTACTGCCTTCATTTTTGAAGGTGAGGGTTGCAAAAGTGAGGTTACAACCTCCTTACCTACACTTAAAGGATGCATTTAGGTATACATTTAGGTATCTAACCTAAGTTCCCAAACATGGCCTAAATGGAAGGTTTCAAGATTTTCACAGATGTAATGCATTCATTTTATTGTCGAGTTGAAACCGGAGAATTAGAAGACAAGGTTGACCCATCTTCCACCGGCAAACGTATATGACTGTAGTGAATGAGTTATGTATGTTTTTGGTGCAACAATTGCAAATTTTAATGAAATCTACTCTCAGAGAATTTATCGATTGGTAAGATGGGATTTGCCAATTTTTGATGGAAATTTCTCGGTGACTAATTACTATTAGAATATCTTGTTATGTCATAATCACTTGATTGTTTTTTGGATGAAAATATGAGAAAGGGAAATCTTTTTTATTTTTTATTTCCATGTTTCTCATTGGCTCTGGCAGTAACATCCCCATAGTAACATCTCCATAGTACACATGTATGCCATTCAGTCAACACTGTTGTAATGCTAAGGAATTAGGTTTTCAAATTGATATGTCATGGACTAATATAACATGCTCTTTTTTGGAAAGGGGAAAAAAGGTATATTGGAGCAACAATTCAATTTTATACAATTTCAAAAGCATGTTCTCTTTTAATCCACCCTTAAAATACTCAAGTCCCAACAGATTGTCTTCATCAAACAAGTGATAAATGGTAAAACTCCATTGTCTTTTTTAATATTGCCCATTTATAACTCAAAATGCATTGGAAAACCATAATTTTTAATAAACTTTTAATTGTATTTCCCATGCAAATGCATGCACTTAGAAATCTAGTATTTTATATAACCCACAGTCAAATGTTCTATACATGTCCCATTTTCCTGAAGTGGCCCTCGATGCTACTGAAAATTCATCTTAACAAACCTTTAGTTTCCTGTGAGAGAATGCGTACATATTATGTACTCTTAGGGGATTTCTCTATGACTTGACAGAGACACTTTATCTTTCCCTCATTGTGTTATCTGTTATCTTTATTTGACTTTGTCAAGCTATAGTAGGGAACTTGCTGAGAAGATGTACCTCTAAATATTTGATTAGAAACATCTCTTATGATCCTTGATAATTTGTTTTTTCCCACCAATCTCTTGTCATGTTACATTTTTCCTTAAACCAATTATACTTAATGTAAATTATATGTTCCTCTGGTATCAGACAAGGATATGTCATTTATGTACCAATATAGAGAAGAGCTTATGCAAAGATTAAGGATTTCCTACTTTTTTTTCTATTTATGCAACCTGAGCGCGCACCATCACGTCTTCCTGATCTAAAGTGGGCCGTGGCCTGCTTGTTAATCATGCACCTAGTCATTGTCTTAAGTGTCTGTCAATATTTTGGTTAAAATTACCTGCAACTGATATGGGATAATGTAGAATATCCATATGGGCACTTGCCATCTTCCAAAATCATTGATGAATAACTGAACAAAAAAGATTGCAGCGTTGTTGAGAATAATTATCGAAGGCAATCAATGGTTGGTTTCCAAACAAGGAATGGCTCAAACCACCAATTTAGACTTTTGTGGGCCCTAAAATTATCATCAAAATTTGTGTTTTGTCAAGAAGCTTTCTATCTTCGAACCTTGAATCAATGTTGCTATTGAAGAACTTCCTTGAACCTATAAGCCAACACTAATCAACAATAGTTGCCCAAATAACTGACACCAATTTAACCTTCATCTTCTAGATTGGAAAAAGTTTCCATGTCTATGGTTGCAAGCTTATGAATGATGCATATTCTTTTCTTTATTTGGGGAGTCTCTTACCTTAGGACGAAATGTTATCTCTCGTGAATTTGTGGGGCACTTTATTACATCTTCTAAATATGCTCTTAACAAGAACATACAAGCACAGAGTCAAAGCTTCAAGCTTAATAATCAGATGCTGCAGGCCATCTAGTTTATAATGCATATTGGACTCCTGACCTAGCTTCTGTCGAAATTTGCAACGGTCTCTCCTCTCCTTTTACGGATACTTGCAACTTGTTTTTGGTAGATTTTTCCTGGAACCGTTCTGGCTATTTTTTATGGTTTTGCTTTGTACTATATGATTATTAAATATGATTACTAAATGATAAGTTACACTTAAAAAGGGAATAACTCTTCTAAAGTGTGATCATGTCCTTGTCATCTTTTTCTGATGACTTGTGTTGAACTTGTCACCTGTCCATCGTTCTCAGAAGAAGATTCCATAATGAAATGCTTATTTTACCTGGTTTATTTCCTTAAGAGAGAAACTTGGTCTAGTTTATAGTGCCAAAACAAACATTTTACAAGCTCTCAACCTGTTCTCGCAGGCTGATCGATTGAGGAAATCGGTACTAGAAAAGGTCCAGGTGAAGCAGTTCCAGACTCTAGCTTCATTTGAGGAGAAGTTCCGACACAGGATCCAGGAGAAAGAAGTAGAGATCCAGGACATCACCAAGAGAAACATGGAGCTTGAGGAGCAATTCAGAAAGCTGTGTTACGAGGCGGGCATGTGGCAGCAGCAGGCCAAGGACAACGAGGACCAGATCGCCGCACTCCAATTAAAATTCCAGCAAGTGTATGCTCGGAGCCTGAATAACAACAGAGAAGGGTGCGGCGACAGCGAGGTGGATTCGGCCCCTTGCTCGAAGGGAGCCTTGAACTTGCAGCTGCTGTGCAAGGAGAGTAAGAAAGAATCCATGGCCTGTAAGGTTTGCAGGGTGAATGAGATGTGCATGCTTATGTTGCCGTGCCGGCATCTGTGCCTCTGCAAGGACTGTGAAGCTAAGCTCAACTTGTGTCCCGTGTGTCAGTCCTCCAAGTATTTTGGCGTTGAGGTCTACATGTAAAGTGACGAGTCGTGGAAATCATGTGACTGCTGTATAATTTTCAAGTATGATCTATATGATCTATGTCTCAGTTAAAGACTTTTTTTTTTCCCTCCAGGAATATATTTATTAGAAGTGGGATTAAGCAAAATAAATCATAATTCACTATTAATAGCCTTTTTTTTCATAAAAACCAATGTCGCAACAGGTGCAATGATAACACCATTGTATATTTATGAATCATTGTTTGAAAAAGGATGTAAATGTTGGGGTTCCTGTCAAGTAAACCCTAGGGTGGAGGTTGGCGTGTGAACAGTGTTTATGCAATAAAAACACAAATTAAAAATATCATCTCCATGTTTACCTAAGAAATCAATTGGTATTATCCAACGTGATTCTTAATCAACTAACCTCATTATTTGCAAAAGAAATGCGCAGCGGAAATAGAATCACAACCAAGCAAATAAGGAGGCAAAGAGTGGGAGACAAGAGAGCAATTGCAAAGACAAGTAGTTATCTTGGTTCATCCAAACCTAGGGCTACGATCTAGTCCCAAGTACCGTTTGGATTTCCACTAATCTCACTCTCAAAGAATAGATTACAAATGCCTCAAAACTTGAGGACTTCCCAAATGTCTCTCTCAACTAGAGGACTTACCCAAACAACCAACCAACAAACATCTTCCTCAAGAGGACCTCAAACACAAGAGGATTTAGCAATACACTTACCACCACACCCCTGTATGGATTTCCGCTTACATTTTTGATGTTGGAATTACAAGCACCTATAGCCACCAAGTTGAAGCTTGAAGTGTGAATATGTATGGTTAGGGAAATTGTTTTTTTGATCTCAAGAAAAAAATTGAGATTAGCACTCTAGTGAAATCAAAAGAAAACTAGCCCGAGGATTGCTTAAAAGCTTTGAAGAGTTGGCCAAAAATATGAGGTTTTGCTTTGGAAACATTGAGCACACGAGAGTAAATGATTGTTCAAGAAGCTTGTTAAAATCTCATTCAAATCATGTTACAAAACATCGTATCAAACCCCCTTAAATAGCCCATCAGTCTGCCCAAGACAGAATGACAAAACTGCCATCCAGCAGCTAGAAGACGGCCAATCAAAATGTGAACATTGTAGGCTTAACGGTTAGTACTAGTCGAATATAGTACATCCACTAGTCGACTAGTTGGTGACCAGTGGTCAACTAATTTGGCATTGTCAAAATTCCCAAGAACAGTAATCGATCATAGTACAAGAACTAGTCGACTACAGTGTAACCGCTAGTCGACTAGTTTTTCAAATGTGGTCGACTATTTTTTAGACACTGCCTAAACCTACTTCTGATACATGAACTAGTTGATCGGTGTGTCAGTCTGGTCGACTAGATTATCTGAAACAGCAAAGGGTTGATTTAAAAACTTTAAAAATGATTTTTGAAAATATTTTAAACATTTTAAAACATTTAAAACCATTTTCCTACATGTGTGCAAGTGACTTTAACAATCTAAGACAAGTTTACATAAAATATATATCACTCGCATTAGTTTTGGAGTCTTCATGTAGTCTTTGGCTCTCCAACTTGTCTTTTGAAGTCCTTGCACCTCATGAGTCCTTGGATGAGCTTTCAATCTTCATGTTGAGTTTCAAATCCTTTGACTCTTCATCATTAAACTTTATTCTTCATATGTCCAATTTTAATGAGCTTGAATGAATTGTTGACCACGTTAACTTGACTTCTATGAAATAAGTCTTGTGTACATATACTGACAAATCTTTATTAGCAACACTAATTGTTTGCTCATCATCAAAATTAACTTGGGGTGACTTAATATCTAATAGTAAAGTCATTGTCAAAACTAATCTCTTTTATAACTTTTTTATTTCTACCACATCACTAAGATGAATGAGATGTATATGTCGATCCATAATGATGCATTTTCATATGAAAGATGTGATTTCGTTCAATAATATTTTGCTCACTTTCCACAAAAAAGAAATATACATGACGACTGTTTTAAGTTAACCAATAAATATGTAACCAAATATTTTTGAATCTAATTTTCTCTTTTTAGGTTTTGGTAACAAAATCTTAGCTAGACATCCATACACTTTAATGTAATTAAGATTTAGAGAGCGACCTGCTAAAAGTTCAAGAGCACCTTGCGCATTTTCTTATATGAAAGTGATAAGCAGAAAGGATAATTTTGCACCACAAGGTCAACGATGCACCCAACCTAATTAAGATATCATTCATCGTCTCCTTAAGAGTTCTATTTTTCCTTCAGGCTACGCCATTATACCACGCTATTCTATATAATTATTAAAATGCATGAATTCACACTCTCTATCCGATCTAAGTTTTTTAAAATTTTCTTATTTAGTTGATTCTCTACTTTTTTTTTTGTATTTCACAAATATTTCAAAATCATTATTGTTTGATTCAAGTAAGTGAACTTTGGTGTATATAGAATAATCACCAACAAGATGATACAAAATTTTTTATCACCTCCTGTTAAGGTATCTTCAAGTCACCAAGATCATTATAAATGAGAGCAAGCTTATATTTGAATCAGTTTGCAAGTTTTCTTAGTAGCTTTAGATTCAAAACATACTTCATATTTATGATGATTTGAATAAGTAGCGTCATGTAACAACCCGATTTCTTATTAAGGATATCTATATTTTGAAAGCAACTTCATAAGAACAATAGATATCAAAAAGCTTGTTAGAAAAGATGTTGATGATGGTGTACTTTCAAATCTTATTGGCACTCTCTCAATTTGCCAATCACATTTCATTATCTTGTTTGATTTTGAGAGTGGTGTAAACAAAAGTATAACTAGTGACTTTAATCATGGAAAAGACAATTTCTTGCCATCTTTTAAAGAAGCTACTAACAAAAAAAATTTAATTTTAGTGAGATCGGAAAGAGCCTTTGCATTAACTATAAAAGCATCCATAATACACCTTTAAGAATGTTGGAAATAATAAAATTAATAATGTTTACGCTATTGTAAAATCAAGGAATTAAGGGGACTTTTTGTTTCTATGTTTGTTAGAAAATGCCATCAAATTTAAATTTTTACCCTCAGAGACAAATCTTGGTGCAGAGCATGCTGTACAGACTACGATTGTACAGACTACCATGTAGGATATGACGACCCCCGGTTCTATAAGAATGTACTCAGAAACAAAAAAATTACAGCCATTGATTTTTTTTCTTCCTTCTCACGTGGTTTATAGCAGAGAGGAGAAAGCGGAGAGAATATCTGATAGGATTAGATTTTTTTTTTTGTGTTAAAATTTTTATCCATGTATCCTTCTAATAGAAGAATAAGGAATTTTTGAAGTGGTAGATTGCTGGAGCTTGAGCTGATGTCTGGCTGTTGGAGGTTAAGCTGATGCAAATATTTCAATTTTGAGAAGATCAAAAGTCATGTTGGGAATATTTCCAATGGTTATAAATGGCTGTAATTTTCCAGAGATCAATAACAATACAATAGTAAGCCCTAGATAATTAGTCGTAAAAGGATACAAAATAAGCCCAAAACCCCTAGCAGGCGTATTGTTTGCGAGCACACACCCGATTAATGGGTTTTCGAATCAACCAACCAATTACCAATTACGCAGTGCCCGTATTTGGGCTCGTGCTCGCGCAAGAAACTTTCCATTTAAAGGCTACTCCAGAAGCCCATTAAACACAAAGGAGGAGAATTGGCATGGTCAAAGCCCGATTGGGCATGCCACACCCTCAACCTACACATCCTTCAATAATTCTTCTAGAATTAGTGAATGATTTGTAGGGATGATGATGTTGCATGCCCAATTGAAAGCCCAATCGGGCTTTGGGCATGCCCATTCTCATCCCTAGTTCTAACGTAGCAAACACCACCAGTCGTTTGTTCATTTCCAATGTGGGACTAAAGAAGTAGGCGAAGCCTTTGAATTTGTGAAATACCATAATATGTACAAGGGCTTTATCTACAATATGGTGGACCTTCAATTCTCCAGCAGCAGACCAGGGCCCATCCCTAATCATAGACTTCCCTTGTAATGCACTTGCATATCATTCTTGATGAAAAGATTCAAATTCATTGCCATAAATAACATGTAATGCCCTTGAGTCAGGCTCAGTTGACATTCCATAGTGTTGGGAAAGAGACTTGGCTTTCAAACGTACTAAATTGACCAGCAGAGACCAAATAGTAGAATCAAGTATTTATTCCTTTAAAAGAGTAAGCATTTTTTATGCATGATGCATATTTTCAACTCAATCATGCATGACAAACAACAATGTGAATTTGTCCAACCTGGGGATCTTGCCCGAATAAAGGAACATAGAGATGATACAGGGGATTTTCTTCCTTGTTTCGACCAGATCTAAAGAAATCAAACCTTCAATACTGGAATAAAAAATACTGCAAGTAATACACACAAATCCAACCCATTTTAGTGAGAAATGAAATTTTTTTCCTGCTGGACCAAAACAACCCAATCAAACCAAGCATCACTTTCAAATACCATCAGTGCAAGAAGAGATTGGATAGCATCACAAATTTTGGCCTAAACAAGGATAATCAACATCATCTCATGCAATGGAGCTACAGATATCAGAGACTGATCACATGATCAGTATGGTATGCTCTCAAAAAAACAAAGCCACATTACACAGGTTTGCTAGTCAGCGAACTGAACTGAACTTAACAGAGTGATAGGCTAGTACCACCCCCAACAACAAAAAAACTTGTCACATGAGAATCTGACACTTGATTCGTATCATTATGTGTCTATCATCACTCCAGAAGACGCATATTTCCATAACATAGGTCAGAAGTAACACAACACTGCATAATATTTGTCGTTAAATTGTGCATACATTGAAATATTGCGAAAAAATACTAGTTCTATGTGAAAGCATTGACGAAATTATGGAGAAATATTAAAATACTAGTTCAATGTGAAGCATCGACGAAATTACAGATAACATACTAGAAGTGGCCAAGCATAGTAACCACCATACTTGTTTCTCACAAACGTGCCAACAAATGATGAAAAAGACACAGAATCGGACTAATGGAATGTAGAAGTCAGAACTCCTAGTACGGCCTGTACCTCCAGTCCATCCTCGAAGGCCTACTACTGCTCCCACTGGCTCCATAGCCGTACTGCACAATAGGTTCAAGAAAGTTGAACAGTCACGCACCATACCAAGCAAACTCAGGATTTCAAGACATGTAGCTTGATTAAAGAAGATCAAGATTGCAGACTCCTCTTATGTTCTTACCCGCGTCATGTCCAGACAAACTCAAACATGACTTCGCTATACAATGACAACTACAAAAATCATATGATACTCACATCATCAAAATCCAAGCTCCCATAAAGCTTTCCATAGTTACGCAGAGGACCAATGTACCCACTGTACGGCCCTGCTGGAGCGTCCATGTAACCTCCACCTGGACCAGCATCATCGAGTGGAGTTGCAGAGTCTATGGCAACCTGCATTAGGAAGTTGAAGCAAGGAAAAAAAATTATTGTTAAATAAGGTACACAAATTGAATTTGCTATTAAATAAATGATGCAATTTCCAGAGAGAGTGACATTTAGAAATTAATTTACAAACGCTTGTGATATTTACAGAATTGCATCAAATGATCTGGACTGCAGAAACTTGTATAGGATTGAAGGGAACACTTCAGTTCTAGTTATCATCTGGACTACATGGAAGAAGTTGAACAAGAGAATATTCTTAACAAGTTCAAGTCATTCCTACTAAATCGGTCTATCATTTCCTTGTACTATTATATATGGATAAACTAGTGTGGAAACTTTTTATTTTCTATTCCTTTAGCTGACTGGTGATGTCATTTTGGCTTCGGATATTACATAGATACTTGAGATATTATATAGATACTTGAGGAGAGTCAGTTGACCCAATTTGTCTGTTAGAGCAACCTCTGTTGCAATACCATGATTTTGATTTTGGCTGGGAATCAAAGTGCACCCTTGAACCTCCGCACCAAACAAAGCCCACGAGGTAAGAGGACATTTTGGAAGGAAAAAACATGGATGAGGCTTTTACCAACAGTACTATGAGGTTGAAGAAAGAACATATGAAAGGTGTCACCAATAAAGGACATGTATGGACATTGGACATGGATACAAAACGGTACAGACAACCTTTACGTTTTATTTATAGCTGACCTTGCACTGACATGGGGTTCTTAAAATCGAACATGGTTACTAAGTGTCCGAAATGTTCTACGTGAGCACTCGTAAACTGTTCGTGCTTTATCGATCAAGTGCGCAATTGTTAATTTTACAGGAGTCATACACATAACAACAATAGTTTGAAAGGACTAGTCACACTAAAAAATAAAAATAAAAAACCCCTTTCATAATAAGTTGTCTACATGTTTGAGATGTAAACTAAGACAAAAATTAGAAGGGTTTTACATATGTACCCACCAAATCTCTCATATTTATAAATTTACCCACAAAATCTTCATGTCCAGAAATTTATCCCGTCCCCCAAAAAAGTATCTAAAGGTGTGTTAAAATACCCCTCCATTAGTTGCAAAGGAATTTCCAATAATTTTTTTTGTAAAACGACCAAATTGCCATCATCTTCTACCTCTCTCTCAAATTAAGTCCACTAAAAAACTCGAAACTTAAGGCAAATATTTAAAAATCAACGAACCAATTTTTTTTCTTTTTATCTTCCTCTTCTCCCAAGAAGACCCAACATCCCAACTTTATCTTCTTCTAAGCAAGAGAACATAATAATGATAATAAGTTGACGACCGAAGGCAACATGGGCAGTGATGAAAGGTGGCGGTGACAGTAAACAGTGAGAAGATCTCGAAGAGATTGCTCACTGTAATGATTTAGTGTTCGGGTTTTCGAAATAGAAAATGAAAAGGATAGATTAGAATCATTAGATCGCATTGAAGAGTTGGGATCAAGGGAAAACATAAACATCCCATGAAACTATCGTTGATGATAAATTCACAAGGCTTGAGCTAATTAGGAGGTAAATTTTAATACGAAATATTTGGAGGTATATATCTAAAGAACCACATATTACAAACGATTTTAAACTGGTGAGTGAGTAACATGTGCAATGGTACAAAATCATACACCGGTATGAAAACTAAAGCCATATACAACAGATTTTTGTTGTGTCCATGATATATGGACATTTTATTCTTCAGAAGAAATGTTGTGCCCATCTAAGTCAAAAACACCATGGGTGTTGTGTTGATCCATATTTCATATGTGATTATGTCCATGATAATGGGACAATTGTGCCACCAATTTTGTGACACGTCTATAAATCATATATACAAGTGTTATGTAGGATTATTTCTTCAATGTCATTCCCCAAAATCTTCCTTAATAATTGGTTGTTAATACTTTATCCACAGCTCATCTTTATATCTTCATCTTCACACATCAAGTTGAGTGTTATTGATAGATCTGTAATTTTGGCCCATTAGGGGCGTTTTCGTCATCTTCAAATTTTTTGGGGGTTCGTAATTTTCAGTTTTAGGGGTCTTTTTGTTATTTGTTATTTCTAGTTTATTATTTATATGGGACTAAAGGGATCAGGGAGATCATCATGTTGAATTTGTGCGAGAGGAGACTATTTTGTGGGAGGTTGCGGCTTCGCCTCAAATAGAAGCGTGGGAGAGCGATCCACCTCTCGAATGTGGCCAAGAGAGAGCGGACTCCCCTCGAATGAGGTCAAGTTATCTTTGTATCTCTTTTTATTTTCAGTTTTCCATCAATAAAAATCCCTCATTTTCCCCAATTCTTCTCATCAAAATCCTAAAAATCACAGCTTTTTTCCAAAAATCCCATCTTTCTACGTAAATCCTAATTTTCTACACCAAAAACCCATAAAAATCCTATCAAGTGGTATCAAATCTTCTACGATCCATGGCGGCGGCGAGATCAAGCGACAATTTCGAAGCTTTGGATGAATTATACGACGGAGAGATCAAGGAATTGAAGAAATCCGTGGAGGAACTTATGGCATCGAGCAAAGGAAAGATCCATGTTAATTGATGCGAGGATAGATTTGCTTGGTGCAAAGTTCGATAATCATATACAAACACTAATCCAACAATCACGAGATTCCAAGTTGAAAAATTCAGATTTAAACGACAATCCAAATCTAGGGCAAAAGATGAAAAGCTTTGGAGAAATGAAAATAAAAGGTGGAAGATTTCATCGAAGGACTTCTCGAATACACCGATTACTGCTTCGAGGAGGACGCAAAAGACGATGGAACGGACTGGGACCCACGTCGAGTCCGCTGCAAGACCGGCCGACCCCTGCAGTCAATCTGCAGGGGCGCTCAGCTCCTACAGGCTTGCTGCAGGGGCGGACAACCCCCCTGCAGGGGCGCCCGGCCCATACAGGGCACTGACAGGCAATGTTCCTGCATGGCTCTAACAACTGTGCCGATGTTCAACGAGATCGACAAGCTTTTTGGGGACCCCTCACGACACAGAGACACCGATGGCCCTTAGAATTACCTCCTGGAACGGGACGATGACTTTCAGAAGCCACACGACCTCCGATATGCGA
Source organism: Scilla litardierei (assembly GCA_030789695.1). Lineage (NCBI taxonomy): Eukaryota > Viridiplantae > Streptophyta > Magnoliopsida > Asparagales > Asparagaceae > Scilla > Scilla litardierei. The sequence goes on along the minus strand of CM061141.1, from coordinate 37,337,190 downwards.
CGGAGAGGCGACAACGTCCACTTCCAGTCTACGATGAGTTCCATGATGACGACGACGACCCAGCTTATGATGGCAGTGAGAACATGCCCTGGGGCAATAAGGACTAGGGAGGAAATGATGACGACGGCAACGCTCTTACAAGGGGCTACGAACGTCCGACTTCAGACATGACGCTTATCATACGCATCAGTATAGACATGCTGGAGGATGCATGGGCCAGGGAAACATTGGAGTCGATGGCAAGGTGAGAAAGCTTAAAATGCTGCTATTCGAGGGAGATGACACATATGGCTATATCTACATGGCTGAGAGATTCTTTACGGTGACGCACATGTCAGAGGAGGGCAAGTTGGAGGTAGCATGCATAAGTTTCGAGAGGAAAGCGATTTCGTGATTTCGGTGGAGGGAGCAAAGGCAGCCCATCATCTCGTGGGACGAACTCAAGGATTATTTAATGCACAGATTTCGAGACACTCGGTTGGAAATCTATAGGAGCAGTTACTGATGCTCACACATGAGGGGACGTTGAAGGAGTATAAGTAGAAATTCGAGTGCTATCAGGACGAGCGCGAGGGGTCACGTGAAGACACATGAGGAGAGCTTTATGAAGGGGCTAAAACCTAACATACACGCTGAGCTTCGCATACTGAGACCTCATGGACTGATGGAGACTATGGACTTGACCCAACTGGTAGACGATCGTCTCGCAAAGGAGCAGATTAGTATGGGGTTTAGAGTGTGACCATCTTTCACAGTCAGGCATCGACGACGGAGCCAAAGGCAGTGGCAGGGAAAGACCAGACCGATAAGGAGAACGATGAGTTATGAAAGAGGAGACAGTATAGCCTCATGACATCGAAGCAAATAAGAGAATCGCGGTCGAAGAGGTTGTGCTTCAGCTGCAATGAAAAGTTCATCACTGGACATCATTGTCGCAACCTCGCATTCCAGTTGCTGGTAGCAGGCAAAGGTGAAACGTTGACCGAAGAAGAGATAGAAGAACTGCAAGGGGACGAGCATCTTCAAGAGTAGCACTCCCATGGATTTTCATGCACAACCTTGAGGACAAGGTGATTTTCGGGGACGGAGTAATAATAGATCTGCAATTTTGGCAGACTAGGGTCGTTTTCGTAATTTTCGGGGTTTAGGAGGTTTTTTGTAATTTTCAGTTTTCGGGGTCTTTTGTAACTTTTTATTTCCATTTTATTATTGATAGGTGACTAAGGCGATTAGGGAGATCATCAAGTTGCGGCTTCACCTCGAATAGAAGCTTAGAAGAGTTGTCCACATCCCGAACGTGGCCAAGAGAGAGCGGCCTCCTCACGAAAGAGATCAAGTTATCTTTGTATCTCTTCTTATTTTCAATTTTTCGTCAATAAAAATTCCACCTTTTCCTCAATTCTTCTCATCAAACCCCTAAAAATCCCACATTTCTTCTAAAAATCCAACCTTTCCACCTAAACCTTATTTTTCTACACCAAAAACCCATAAAAATCCTATCAGTTATCTAAAGCGCAATGAATAGTGGGCAACAGCAGTGGCACCACTAGCCGTAATGCCGCCTAGGCTGCAAATATGAAATTGTGAGAGAAAAAGAGAGAGGTGTGCCAGACGCAAAAAAATTAACCTACATGTGTTTGGCTCCCCTCCCATCACCTATGCCGCCACACAGCCCTAGTGCATGCCCTTTTTTCCTTTTCAATTCCCTTGGTATGTCATTGACCCGACGGCCGCGGTGACGACAATCAACGACGATGGCATACAACAGTGCGAGAGTTGGCAAGAGGGTCAAAGAGGATCCCATGTAATTTTTAATATTTTTCGGGTTGATGCGCTTAATTTGGGAGAAGCCCCAAGTGGGTGGCAGCCACTGCCTCGCCGCCTTCTAAAAAACAGTACCAAAGTCCCATAACTTGGGTCAAAACTCAACTCGTGTTAATCTCCATATATTTCAGAAAGGGAGAAGAACGAAGAGACAATCTACCGGAATCATTTTGATGAGGGAAGTGATTAGGGAATAAATCAGTCTGTAGCCCCCTCATTTCCCATTTCATTCTCTTGTGTCTCACTTCCTTCTCCAAGTCCCACTTCAGCTCCCAAATATCTGCCAAAGTGAGACAGGGTTTATATGGGTTAGGTGATGGAATTTAAGGGGAGAGGTGGTGTGTTTTAAAGATGCAGGTAACTTGGTTGTTAAATGAGCTGTAACCAAAATCAGGGATCAGGGAACGTTCACAGAATGTTCACAGCATGATGTAACATATCCGGTAAATTGGAATAACTAATCGAGGTGTGATTTTGTCCCAACGTGTAAGATTTTTTGAGGGATTGATACAGAGTTATAAAGGTTTGAGGTCTGAAAGATGTCGAAAGATGTCGAAAGATTTTTACAGATCTCCATAGAAATGCTTAGATAAAACAAAAATGAAAAATTCCTATTATTTTTGCATATGATCTTCATTTTCTTGACAATTCTATTTGTCTGTTTCTGTCTTTCAGACTCTCCAGCTGGCATCATCACCTGATTATGTTCCTATAAAAATTAAGCTATCATTCCAATTCACCTTCGTCAACCAGTTTCAACCAGTGCTGAACCAAACTTCAAGTGAACCAGAAACCGACAAGCACATATAATATAAAGGTTATAAGCCACAACAGAAGGATTTAAAAATAAAGTCTAAAGTAGAAGGAAAGTGCATAGATAGAAATCCAGGAGAAAATGATTTGACAGGAGCAATTCTCTTTTTGAGTCTGCTAAGATTATAAATTGTAAAAGCAAAACTTGTGTATAAACTATCCAAGGAAAAAAGATACTCAGATTAGAACTGTAGATTATTTGTTTGTAATAAATAACAAACAAAACTAGGAAATGAGTGCTCAGCAAAAAAAAGTAAACTTTGAAGGGTTTTCAAATCATTTTACCTAAATGTTTTTCTTAATATGCAAATCCTAGTTTGATTATGTAGAATATTTCTGACAACATGGTATAAGGATATATTTCAATACATGTAGCAGTTGCGCCCCCCCCCCCCCCCCCCCAAAAAAAAAAAAAAAAAAAAAAAAAAAACCAAAACCAAAAACAAAACAAAAAAACGAAAAAAAATATCGGCACTCTGGCGCTCTAGCACTGAGTGTATAGCTGTAGATCCATGTCATCTCCAATTATGTGAATAGATGGAATATATGGTATAATATAACCGTTAGCACACCAGATGACCCGAAGATCAAAAGAGTTGATTGCCTTCAAATGCAAAGCATATAACACAAAGGGTAAGTGGTGATGAGCATTCAAATTTGAAAGTAGCATATGATCATATGCTAGGGATATCCTGTCATATAACAGAATTCTTCATCTTGATATAACCGCAAATAAGCACCTATTATGATGCAAGTTGGGGTAACAATTGTTAAATGGTATGTCCCAACATATGGATTCCTTTTTTGAGTCTGCTAAAAGCGATAAATTGTAAAAGCAAAACTTGTGTAAATTAGCCAAAGAAAAAAGATACTCGGATTAGAAATGTAGATTATTTGTTTGTAATAAATAACAAACAAAACTGGGAAATGAGTGCTAAGTAAAAGAAGCAAAATCTAATGGATTTTCTCATCATTTTGCCTAAATGTTTCTCTTAATATGCAAATCCTAGTTCAATTGTGTATGATATTTCTGAAAACAAGTTATAAGAATATTTCAATACCAGGTGCATGCCGCATATAAAGGCTTATGCATCATAGAGTCGTGATGAAAAAAAAATAATTAAATAAAGAAAATACAAAAAAATAAGGGATAATGACTCAAAACACCCCTTACGTTCTTCCAAAAATCACTTAATTATCATAACATTTTTTTGCATCACTTAACACCACCAAGCTACCAATTTTTTTTATTAAAATACCATCATTCTCTTCTTCCTCTTATTTCTTCTTCTTCTCGCGTCATTGATGTAGCTTTCTTCTCCTCGTCCAGCTTTTTCATTCTCATCACCTTCATTTCTTATCTTCCCGTTGCTTAATCTTCTCATCCTCGTCCTCCTCTCATTTTTTTTTCTTTTCTTCTCTTCTTCTTCTCCTCCTCCTCCTCATTATTTTCTTCACCTCCACCGTCACCAACTCCTCCAATCAATCATGTTACTCATGTAGCATCAAAGCCAATGACCTAAGCAGCACAGAGAGTGTGAATCTCAATGGAAATAGAAAAGGATGAGAACGTGGGTCTTGCTTTCAATGTCGAAGGAGAGGCTGATGCTAGCAAGAGAAAAAGAAAGAATAAAGAGATGGTGACGAAAGCAACAATAGACGAAGAAGAAATTACAAAAAAAATGAGAAGAAAAAACATCAATGGAAGAAAAAGAAGGTTTTTTGGACATTAATAACAAAACCTATCAGTTCATGGGTGATGGGTGTTAAGTAATGCAAAAAATGTTAACATACTTAAGTGATTTTCGAAAAAAATATTAGAGATGTTTTGAGTCATTACCACCAAAAAATAAACGCTAAATTGAGAATACGAGTGTCGGGAAAAAAATGTTAAAAGTCTCAAATGTGGCTATACTGCACAGAAATGACTACTGACGACAATCTTTTATGAGCATAATGGCCAGCAAGAGAGGAATGTATCAACCTTATAAATCCGAAAGGTCAGTTGATATTTTTGTTACACCAGCCAGAATCTGTTCAGAATGCAGTAACCTTTACTAGGAGATACACCAACATCATTTAACACTCTACTTGTAAGACTATCAAATGAATTGGAAACATGATTTTACATGAAAGATTAGCTAATGAAAATTGTGTGATTAGTCCATTAAGCAAGCAAAAAAACATAAATCAATTTTGTAAAAGCATATATATGGAAAATGTCAATTCCCAATGCCTTTTAATTACTGGAACCTGTATCCATTTAATTATTGATTCAGAGTCACGCCCCGGAATAGCACAATTAAAAGTTACAATATAATGACTTATTATCTATGTAAATTACGGGAAGCAAAAGAAGAGACTGGTACACTATACATATAAGAATAGCATTTACCAAAATCAGAGCCGATAAGCAATATGTTCAAATAGAAAAAAGGTTACGACTTTGACTCATTATCCCTAGATTTAATCAATATTCAGTCAATACCTCCTGTCCAAGAATTTCATGAGTCCGTCGAGATACACGTTCTGCCACACCATCATCGGCAAAAGTAACAAAACCGAAGCCTCTATGACCAGTTCTTTTCGGGTCCTGATGAAATTATGAAGCATTACTCAAGTTAGGCCCCGACCAACTCACCTCATATGACTGTGACAATTAAATATTTACCTTAGGGATATAAACATCCAATATACGGCCAAATCTGCTGAAATATTGACGCAAATCATCAACGTTTGCCTCCTGTGGAAGTCTGCCAACAAATATCTTATTGCCCATCCCACTGACCATGCCACTGCCCATACCGCGTGGAGGTCCATAGAATCCTCCTGATCGTGGACATAAAGTTATGCTTGACATCAATGAGATGCATTCCTGGTTATGGACATAATTGCAGCCTATGAAAACGAAAGGATGAAAGCAATGTGAAGAAACTATACTTCCAAAAGCTGAAACAGGGTGATCATAAAGTGTAGGAGCACCAAGAGCTGCATATCGAGTTGCTGCTGAAATATAAGCATTGTATGCACCATATCCACCTTGTGCTACTCGACTTGGATGCCTGGAATCTTCATCCTACAACCCAGAAGACAATAGAATTTAGACTGGCCTTATAATCAAATATTTCAATGTGAAACATCCTTGACAATGGAAATAGCAACTAAAATCTTCAGCAGCTTATCAAGAAGAAGGTGTGTTTAATGATTTGCCTTCGGAGTTGCACGGTCGACAACAATAGTTGAATCACCAAGTTCATGAGTCTCAGCCATTATGCTATCTACAGAATCTGTTTAGTTAAAAATTCAAACAAGGTCAACTTTGGAAAAGGAACAATGAACAAGTACAAAAAACGCAATATTATCAATAAAATATAAATGCCTCAAAAAAATTTATTGTGGCATCACAAACGTCTACAAGAACACAGATATGACACAGACAATGGAAGAATCATGCACTTCAGATGACGGAAGAAGACGTTAGAAAATTAACCAGAACTGCAATTCTTACTCTCAAATGTGGCATGCACATGCATCAATGCACTCTGCCATTTATCTAGCTAGTTTCACATTGTAGTCATTTTTAAACTATGCATAAAGTATACCAATTTCTCTTTAAATTTATATTACATATAGTGTAAACTCAGATATTCATCAACAGTATATCCAGGTTCTTATTAAATTTATTTTGGTATACTTCATGCATAGTTTAAAAATGACTATTCAAGAAAGACAGGGATAAACGTACTACACAATTTTTTTGTTGGTAGGTGCCTAAGCTGTTGATACCAACAATTCAAACAAAAAATTTACAGTGACATGCACTAATACCAACCAGCAAATAAAATTCCATATTTCTTTGTGATATGTTAAAATGTTTTCCAGTTAAATCCTAAAAGACATTTTTTTTCAATACACTAGTATAGAACGTTCAAAATCTCAATATCAATGTTGAGTCTCATTTCTTGATATCGGTATTCAAACGTTTAGCAATTTTTATCAGATATATTAAATTGTTGGTATCAACAGCTTAAAATATTAAAAATAATTACGTTTATTGAAAGTTCATAAAGATACTAAGTAATACTTCTCTTAATCGACTGATGGGGTTTAGATCCAATTTAATGCAATTTAATATAGAAGCATAACACATGCAATATTAATTTTAAAGGCATGGTATTTGCGTTGATAATCTATGATATATCAACAAGTAGAGAAAGTGCAATGGATTCATCCAAGACGTGGTATTTGAGTTAATAAACTAACTAACATAAATGGGGTTATAAGTTACAAAGAACTGAATGAATTTTTGCTCCTATAGGTGGAAACAATTCCTTTAGAAAGTTAATGCAAAAAAAATATGTTTATGATGATGTGTGTACTAGTTAGGACTTATATGAACAAAAATAATTTGCTAAAAATGGAATAATCTTTCGAGTGATACATGGCCTTTCAACAGAACATACCACTTTCATCAATTCATGTGGAAGTGCAACACGTCTTCAAGTAGACTAGAAAATTGAAATAAAGATGGAGATAGATTAGATCCATTTAATGGTCGGTGCTCGATTAGGGGGACGGGGAGAAAAGGAAAAGAGTTTTAAAAAAGGTGTTGCACGACAACAAGAAATGGGGAAATCTATTAATCTACCTCCTACCTCCAACCACTGATTGATCTCATCAACCTGCCCTCCATCACTGCCATCACACATGATATGGAAGATGCCCAAAAGCAGCAAGCAGTTGTTAGGATTTTGGGAGATGAAGTAGGACCCCAATTAAATGCTTCAACCCCATTTTAATCAGGTTTCTAAATTAAAAAATTAATAATAAAATAAAGGCCAGCATGCACATCTATTGGACGGCTCGTGAAAGACTGATCAAGTTTTGAAAGCTAAGTATCCAGATGGAATGATCGAGGCCCAAGAAAAGCACCCCAGAGCAATCTGCACTAAGGCTGCCACCCAGGCTGATTGTCAGAACATTAAGAAAAGGGATTGCCAAAGCTAGTTAGCAGCCTCTAAATTCACCTAGTATAGGGAAAATGTCAAGGAGAAACAACGATAAATTTACTATAGGAAAACGTGTTAACATCCAATGCACAGGTTAAGCCAAGAGACAAACAGAACACATCCCCTCATAAATGAGCAAAACACCATGAAAAATACTTAAAACATAAGAGATTTCAGAAAAGTACTTAAGAATATATGTAATAATGCAATTTTAATATGTTGTTTATATGACATTTGTAAAAATTGAACTGGTTTATTCGTGTTCTGGTGTGCATATGTGAGCCCCTGTCTATTGTATGTATAAGGTAAATGCAGTCTATTCCTTTAGATTTATCAAATATAGTTTTCAGGGAAACTTTGAATATATAAAATAAGCCAATAGGTAACTCAAATTAGAAAATTCTTTTTCTGATTTGAGCTAATCAGCCAATCGCCAAAAGTGTCCAGAATGAATCTGAACAAGAACAGAACATGTAATGTGGCTAGTACATTTCAGCAAATTTTATTTCTGCGTCTAATTTTTATTCTCAACACTCTCACCTCCCCACCCCAGTCCCCACCCGCAAAAAAATGAAAGACAAGAAAAAAAAAAGAAATGTCTCTTTCCATATAAGCATCTGAATGAGAAGAAATTGTTAATGGGTTGAAGCGATTTACACGCACAAATGAGTAAAACATCGAATAATTTGTGGAAAATATGAAAAGGTGGAAACTTTGATTGAAATTTAACGAAGAACAAAAAGATAATGAGTCTCTTTGAAGAGGAGGCCCTCTCTCATAGCTTTAGATGCACGGAGTAAAGCCTAAACACCGTCGAAGATGACGCCTAAATGTTCTTCACAAAATGAAGCATAAGAAAACAATGACGGCTAGACCTAGAATATAAAATAAGGGAAAAGTACAGGTATGTGTTATGCGTTGAAAGACCAAAACGCCCCTCTGGAAGTTAAGTCGCGCCCCCACGCCTCCTCCTCCTGAAATAAGTCACTAGCCCAACCGGTGGCTCGTCACGCACGATCTCATCGTGCGTGGGACCACCCCCAGCCCGCGGGTCAGCCGCCTCCTCTTGCGGCTCGTCCTCATCAATACCCACCAATAGAAGAGCCACCTTGTCATCAAGGTGGAAATCTGGAAACTGCTCCTGCATCACGTCGAACGCCTCCTATGTAGCATCGCAGTCTGGTAATCCGGCCCAATGTATCAGCACATCCCTCCTCCGACCCGGGCCATGGTGTATGGCTCTCACATCTAGCAACTCCAATAGCACTTCCATGTCGTTAGTAAGCGTTGGGGGTAAAGCTGAAGACACCACATGATCACCAATCGCCCTCCGTAACTGAGACACATGAAATACCGGGTGTATCGATGACGAAGAGGGCAACCGCAGTTTGTACGCCACCTGACCAATCCTAGCCACAATCTCATAGGGCCCATAATATCGTGCCGCTAGCTTCTCATTCCTCCTCTGAGCTAATGATCTCTGACGGTAGGGTCGCAGCTTCAAGTACACCATGTCTCCCTCCTGAAACTGCACGTCCCGACGGTGCACGTCGGCCTTGGCCTTCAGTACCTGCTGCGCCCTCGTCAAATGCCTCCGCAACTCCTCCAGTATACCATCTCTCTCCCCCATATAATCCTCCACCTGTGACACCGGAGTCCCCATGTGTCCATAACGAATCAATTGTGGCAGATCACGACCATATAAGATCTGGAATGGGGTCGTCCCTGCTGAGGAGTGGTATGAAGTGTTATACTAGTACTCCGCCCAAGCCAACCACATGTACCATTGACGAGGAGTCTCCGAAGCAAAACATCGCAAATACGTCTCTATGCTACGGTTCACCACCTCCGTCTGACCGTCCGTCTGAGGGTGGTAGGCGGCGCTCCTCTTGAGTACAGTCCCCTGCACTCGAAATAACTCCTTCCAAAACTCGCTCATGAATACCTGGTCCCAGTCAGACACTATAGCTCCACGTATCCCATGTAGTCTAACCACCTCCCGGATAAAAGCGGCGGCCACCGATACGGCCGTATAAGGATGCTTCAGAGGAATGAAGTGAGTATACTTAATAAGCATATCCACCACCACAAAAATCACGGTGTACCCCTCTGATCGTGGCAACCCGTCGATGAAGTCCATCGTGACCTCATCCCAAACCCTCTCCGGCAAGGCTAATGGCTGCAACAACCCCGCCGGTGTCATGGCCATGTATTTGTGACATTGACAAATGTCACAAGCAGCTACCAAACGAGATACCATCTTCCACATCCCCGGCCAATACACCTCCCTGGCCATCCTCATGTATGTCTGCTGCACACACGAGTGGACGCCCACCACCGTGCCATGAAACTCCTGAAACAGTGCCGGTATGAAGACCGACGCCCTCGGCAACATCAACCTCCCCTGGTACAACAATCGTCGTCCCTCCAATGAGTATCCCTTCGGTCCTTCTCCTCCTCCCTGCAGCGCCTCCCGGATCTGTCTCAACTCTGGGTCTGACTCTGCCTCCTGTAGCATCGGCTCCCAATCCATCCACATAGGCAAGGAAAGAGCCCTCAAACTAGCCCCCTCCCCTCTGCGAGACAACGCATCCGCCGCCTTGTTCTCCAACCCCGGTCTGTACGCAATGTCAAAACGGTATCCCACTAACTTGGACAACCAGCGCTGATGCTCCTCCGTCACCAACCGCTGCTCTAGTAAGTACTTCAGACTTCGTCGGTCCATCCTAACCACGAAGTCTCTTCCCACAAATATGGACGTCATTTCTGAATGGCCAGGACAATCGCCATCAGCTCTCTCATATACTAACTTCAGTCGTGCTCTAGACGACAGCACCTGACTGAAGTACGCAATCGATCGTCCCTCCTGTATCAAGACCGCTCTCAAGCCATAACCCGACGCATCCGTCTCTACTACAAATGATACACTGAAATCTGCTAGAGCCATGACCGGTGCCGTCGACATCGCCACCTTCAAGGCCTCAAAGACCTTGATCGCATCCTCCCCCCACTTGAAACTGTTCTTCTTAAGCTGCTCGGTAAGGGGCCAAGCTATGGTGATATACCCCTTTACGAACGTTCTATAGTACCATGTCAGCCCGAGAAATCTACATAATGCCCTCAGCATCATCGGTGATGGCCAGTCCAACATAGCTTCTATCTTCGCTCTATCCGTCGCCACTCCTGCCTCCGAAACAACATGCCCCAGATACTCAATCTGCCTCCGACCAAATCTGCACTTCTTCTGATTCGCATAAAGCTGATGCGCCAACAACTCTTGAAAAGCCAACTCCAAGTGTCCCAAGTGCTCCTCCATAGTCCTGTTGTAGATGAGTATATCGTCGAAGAACACCAGTATGAATCTCCTCAAAAATGGCTGAACACCATGTTCATCAAGGCTTGAAAGGTCGATGAAGCATTGGTCAAGCCGAACGGCATGACCAGGAAGTCGTAATGCCCCTCGTGTGTGCGAAAAACCGTCTTCGGCACATCCTCCGGCTTCATCAATATCTGATGGTATCCCGATCTCAGATCAATCTTCGAGAACACAGATGCTCCGTGGAACTCATCCAACAACTCATCGATCACTGGAATAAGAAACTTGTCGGTAACAATTTCTTTATTCATTACTCGATAGTCTACGCAAAAAGGCCAGCTCCCGTCCTTCTTCACTAGTAACATCGGGCTAGAAAACAGGCTAACACTGGGCTGGATCACCCCTGCATTTATCATCTCTCGCACCATCCGCTCGATCTCATCCTTCTGCACATGCGGATACCGATATGGTCGTACACTCAATGGTGTCGCCCCCCTCACGCAACACTATCGTGTGCTCATGTCCCCGTAATGGTGGTAAACCCTGCGGATTATGAAAGACCTCTTGATACCGCTCCAACAACTGCTCCACCTCGACTAGGGTTTCCTCTTGTGGCTCCTCACCCTCTGTCATCATACCTCGGCACTCCATCAAGAGTTCCTCTCCTGACCTCTGTAGGGTGCGTGATATGGCTTTCAAAGCCACTAAGGAGAAACAGAGGATAGGGTCACCTGTCAGAACCATCATGCGGTCCCCCTCCTGTAACTCCATCCTGAGCTGCTTCCAATTCATCTTGAACTCGCCCAACCCCTTCAACCACTGTACGCCCAAAATCACATCGACATTGTCCAACTCCAGGGACAAGAAATCCTCCACGATCTGCACACCCTGCAAGGTCAAGCACAGCCCCTTGCACATCCCACTGCTCTCCTCCATCCTTCTTGTCCCTAACAGGACCGTAAACTTTTCCAAGGTGCTCGGCTGCAACACCCATGACGATCCACCAACTGACGAGAAATGAAGTTATGAGTGGCCCCACTATCTATGAGTATCGTCACTGTCGCGTCGTCCAACGCCCTGACAACTTCATAGTATGGTTCGGGGTGAACCCTACCACAGAGTTCAGGGACACCTCCGCTACAACCAGATGAGACTTCTCCTCTTCCACAACCTCCTCTGTCTCGTACTCCTCATCGCCAACATACCCCTCCTCATCTGGCACTATAGTGATCTGCAACAGGCGACTCGCACATCAGTGACCAGGGATAAACCGCTCATCACAGCAAAAACATAGTCCCTTCGCCCGCTTTTCCTGCACCTCTGCCTCTGTCAATCGCCTCCCCAATGTCTCCTCTGGCCTCTGGTACTCCTGTAGAAGTCCTCTGTACTGCTGCTGGTGCTGAGCGGGGATTGTGGGCCCCCAAGCTCCCCGTATCCACCTCTGATCCGCATACTTCTCCTCCGCCTTCTGTGCGAGGCGAATCAGATCCTCCAAGCCCCGTGGGCTCTGCATCCTCAACTCAGCTCGTATGGAAAGCTTCAGCCCCCCATGAAGGTTTCCATGAGTATCTCCTCAGTGACGTCATGCACTCGGCCCGAAAGCAACTCAAACTTCTTAATAAAATCCCGCACCGTACCCTCATGTCTAAGTGCTCTGAGCTGCTCGTAGAAATCTCCACCCAATGTCTCCTGAAATTGATCCATCAAGTATGCCGTCAACTCTGCCCACGAGTAAAAAGGATTCCGTGATATCCTCCACCGATACCATGCCAACGCCTCTCCCTCAAAGTAAATGCCAATGGCATGCAATACCTCCTCCTCCGTAAATCCCATCACCTGGAAATACCGCTCCGCTCTATAAATCCACCCATCCGGATCGGTTCCCTCAAACACCGACATCTTTAGCTTCTTCAACCTCCGATCAGCATTGACGTCTCCATACGCCGCGCCTTCAGCTCTCCTCTCCTGTGGTACATACCCCCGTCACACTCTCTCGTCGCTGCGACCCAAAGGTTGGTCAATTTCCTCCCACGCATACTCCTCTTCAGGCCACATAGGTCTGCCATCTGGTCCCAACCCATTAGGTCCTCCAAAAACTCCATGTGCCGGTGGTTGTCCAATTCGACCTCCAAATCGCCCTCGGGCCTCGTCCACGCCCCGAAAAGCCCGCAAAAGCCTCACGGGTGTCCATCGTTGTTGGTCGCCCCTATGGGAACCCCCCTCGGCCTCCAACTGGGGCGGCAGGGGCCCCCAAGGGCCAAACAGGGGGCTCCTGGCCCCTGCACTGCATGCCAAAACCCGTGCGGGTTTCCTACGGCAGTGGCAGGGGCGCGCTGCCCTCCTGCGGCTACTGCAGGGCCGCACGGGGCGCTTGCCGTTGATGCGCGGCCCCGCCGCCGTGCTGGGGGTCGACGAACCCTCCAGGTGGTTCACCGCCCCCGGCCGACCCTCCTGAAGGGTGGTCGGTCCCTCCTCGACCACCCCGAGCCCCCTCCTCACCGATCCTGACGATCCTGGAAACATCACCGCCATTTTCGCTTCGTGGGCCCTTTGTTGTTGGATTTCTAGATAGAAATCGTCAAAAACCTCCTCCAATGTTTCTTCTTGAGTCTTCTTCCCCTTCTTTTTCTCCTTTTTCGCCATTAGGGTTTGAAAAAATTGGCCGATTTGACCCATCTCCGCACTCATTGCTCGCAAGTCATTCTGCAGATCCTCTTGCGTGTGAGCGACGTCTTTGAACCCTATATTTATTCTTGCATTTCTAGCCTCCAATTCTTTAGTGATCTCCTCGTGCAATCCTTGAATCTTCTTATCCACGGAATCGGCCTTCGATCTCGTAACCGTCACCATTAGATCTCACTGCTCTGATACCAATTTGATGCGATTTACACGCACAAACGAGTAAAACAGCGAATAATTTGTAGAAAATATGAAAAGATGGAAACTTTGATTGAAATTTAACGAAGAAAAAAAAGATAATGAGTCTCTTTGAAGAGGAGACACTCTCTCCTAGCTTTAGATGCACAGACTAAAGCCTAAACACCATCGAAGATGATGCCTAAATGTTCTTCACAAAATTAAGCATAAGAAAACAATGACGGCTAGACCTAGAATATAAAATAAGGGAAAAGTACGCATCTGCGTTGAAAGACCAAAACGCCCATCTGGAAGTTAAGTCGTGCCACCACGCCTCCTCCTCCTGAAATAAGTCACTAGCCCAACCGGTGGCTCGTCACGCACGATCTCATCGTGCATGGAACCACCCCCAGTCTGCGGGTCAGCCGCCTCCTCTTGCGGCTCGTCCGCATCTTGGGTCTATATGCATGCCTTTTCTAAACTTATTCTTGATCAAGTTCAATCACAAATTATCTGTTTTCTTCAATGTAACTTCTGCCGCTCGTTTTGCTGTCACATGTATTCCAAGTTGCCAGTGCACACCCACAAGTTGGTCAAGCCCACCATATATCCACATCAAAGTGGAGCTGATATACAGCTAGAATGATGATGATTGGGCAAGTCAGAAGACAGACAGACTTCAAGCATGTTAGGCACACATCCAAGTTTGAGGTCCAATAATAGGGAAGGGGGAAATCAAAATATGTACTTCTGTTAAGGTGCGACCAGGGTGCACTCAACCCAATCAGAAAGGTTGTTAAGAGTGTTATGCCTAGGTTCTTAGTCGGCCATAACGCATAAAACTGCTAGGGAGAGCCACCACATGCCTAGAACTTAGATGCATGTCTGGGCAAACAGGCTGCTTTTGGATAGAAGACCATCTTTATGGAACTTCATGGGCTTGAACAACAATGTGTATTTTTAATAAAGCTCGTGATTTATATTTTTTTATTCTATTATTATCAGGCAGATTTATTTTATACTTAAAGGGGTGGGAGAATCGAACACATAATACAAATGTAACAGAAGTTAGCAAATGGTGGACTAATTCAGTGTCTTATTGCAAACACAGAAACATTATATCACACACAACATATTTGACAACAGGGACTTGTCAAGCGATCCTACTAGCAGGGTGGCAACAATATGACAGTGTATTGACAAAGAAGGTGCATAAATGCAGAAACGAACAGCAGAGAAATCATAAGTGCAAATGAATCTTAGTTGTACCTGCACTTTCAAAAGTGATAAACCCAATTCCACGATGTCCTTTTGAAGCTTGGTCCTATGATCACAATGTTAAGCGGTAATCATTTGATCAGACCAAGTTAGCCCAGCTTAGAAATAAACTAATTGGCATTTGTAGGTCCAAACGCAGAAAATTCGAGATAGCAAAGGATTGCTAGTCATGCAAGCAACATTTTATCCAAGTCATCATTTCTTTATATAGAGAAGTAGAATAAAAGTGACACAGACCATTAGACATTCAAGTTTCATGCCTTAAAGAAGGCAAAATTATACTATATGGAACTGCGCATTCATATTCATAGCCCTGGTGCGCGGAGCCAAAAATCTACGTCCGTTTTTATTTATTTTTTATTTATTTGTATTGTGGGGGTCGCATACATGTTCACCGTCAAACAAGTAGATCGTGTAAATTATATTGACCCACTAAAAATTCAGCAATAAAGCATCTTTGTAACTCAGCAATTGGTATGTTTTTGAATCAAATGAGCTCAAGGGGCTGCAAATTACTGAACAATTATACAAAAGCATAAGCAAAGTGTCATGTTTGATTTATAAGTTATAATTGGTTTTGGATTTTAAAACAAAAAGGAATACTTAGGGAAAATGCAAATAAAAATTTTAGGGAGAAAAAAACGATTGTTTATACTTCATAACTTGGATAGCTTTTCTTGGTATACTACTACTACAGTTTTTAAAAATCTATACGATGTGGTCAAGTAAATATTGATTTTTTTTTCAACAGTAAGGAAATATTAAAAATATATAGTATAATTTTCATTAATTAAGACTAGAGATGTCATTTGCAAGTATTACGATTATTAAGGAGGAAAAAGCAAACAAATATGTTAGCTACTAGAAATTAGCCCCAGAAATATGAGCGGTGGGATGCATTTGTTCCTAACTTATGGGAGGGCACATTTATTGTGATCTTTCCATTTTTACCTGCCAAGTAGTGAAGTATAAACATTTCTAAAAATCCAGGGGGGGGGTAAGTGCCTGGGCTGGCCCACACCTGGCTCCCTCCTTGATGTACACATTCAAAAGCATAGATAGGAGGGCCAAACTGTTTCTTCCTCTCTCTTTGTGTAAATATTATCTCAATCGTAGCTCACAGTCCCCCAGTTTCCACTGACTCAGCTTACTCACGTATGCCCCATCTACCCAGCAAGAGCCCATGGCAAAAACTACATATGATGCCTCATATTCAGCATCTAGACCAGTAATATGTATGGTTGCTACATCAACATGAGAGAGTAGATAGGATATTTTACAGGTTGACCTCTTTAATCTGTCCTTACATATAGACTGGCATACTGAAAATATGTGCAGTTTTTTAGTTTATATCTCTACTATTTTGATGCAAAATGAAGGGTGTAATGGTTCAAAATTTGTTCAGATTTTTCTAGAATTTATTTACTATTTTCTCTCCTTTCTTTTCCTTTTCTTTAATTTTTCTCTCTCTCATTTCTCCTAACCCAGCCGAAGGCCCAAGCGCACAGCATGCCCAACCATTCTTTTCCCCTTCTCTTATTTCCCCTTTCTTCCTCTCCAAGCCCACAAGCCCGCAAGCCACCCAGCAGCCCCCTTTATTTTCTATTCCCCCCTTTTATTTTCTTTCTTCTTTCATTAAAGCCAAAGCCCATTTCTTACAGCCCATTTCCCCTTTCCTTTAATCATGCAGCCCACACCCTTCTCACCCAAAACAAATAAAACCCTAATTTCCCATTAACAGCCGCCCCTCTTCTCCTCACACGCAAGAAACCCTAGGCCCATTTCCCTTTGACACGAACCGCGGCCGTCGTTCTCACTTCTATGCGTTGCTCCTCTTCTCTCGCCACGATCCCGCACAAAACGTGTCGCATAACTCTCCAATGGCTCAAATCCCTCTCTATAACTTCAACTTCATTGATGTTCTGATAGGAACGAAGAGAAAAAACTGATTTTTATTAATATAAAACCGAAATAAAGATACCTCGATCACAATTATAGGAGTGATCTCCCTCCCAAGACGCCGATTAAAGAGGACGTCCACACTCTCCCGTAAAACGAGAGATAATCTCACCTTCACAATCAATTCACTCTCAAATTTCGCATGCCCGTGGCCGGCCGGGCCTATGGTATAAATAATTCTCTTAATTGCCAAAATTACCCATAACCCCCTACAATCATATAAAATCACAAAAATACCCAAAAGTTTACGAATATGCCCCTAATGGGCCCAAAACTCATAAACGGGTGCCAAGTCTAACATTACTACGGCCCCAAAAACCACCTTGTCCTCAAGGTGGTGCATGAAGTCCATGGTGGTCATAATCCAAGTGGAGGATGGTCATCCACCAGGCTCTTCCTCTTCCACTATGTCCTCCTCGTCCCCAACTATCAGCACTTGCAGCTTGTGTATCCCACAATGGTGTCATGGGGTGAACCACTCATCGCATCAGAAACACATCAGCCCCTTCTGCCTTTTGTCTCTCATCTCGGCGTCAGTCATCCTCCTAAACTGACCTCCCGCCGGTGGTACGCTGCTATTCTCCCTAATCTTCTCATTACTCGTCTAATCTGTCCCTATGGCTGCCTTCTGTTCTCTTGTCGCTGTCGGAACACTACGGAAAACATGCCTAATCCAGCTGCCCCTGGACCTCCGCTTCTTCATCAGATGGTCATCTACCATCCGGTCCATCTTATGGCCTCCAACAACCCCTGAGGTTTCTGCAGAAGAAGTCCTGGCCTTCATACCCTTCATAAAATTGCTCTCCAGCATCTCATCAGAGACCCCCGCACTCGCCCAGAAAGGGTCTCGAACCGCTCCTTGTACTCCTTGACGGTATCGTCTTGTCTAAGGTCGAATAATGGCTCCTGTAAGTTTCCCACATGTGACTTCCGATACCTCTCCAAAATGCAGTCCTTGATCTCATCCCAAGAGCAAAAAGGGCGATGTTGCTCCCTCCACTGATACCACCCAAGAGCATTGCCCTCCAAACATACTGTAGCCGCCTCCAGCTTCTGTGTCTCAGTCATGCGGAACACAGTGAAAAATCTTTTCGCCATGTAAATCCACGCATGTGGATCCTCCCGCTCAAATATGGGCATCTTCAGCTTCCTGATCCTGTTGTTCACCCCAAAGTTCCCCTACTCTGCTCTCCCTTCGTGGTGTCTCTGGCGCTTGGGATGGTAGTCGTTTCTGTGCCCCTCGAAGCCCCCCTTGGCCATCCTCATCGTCATCCACAGTCTCTCCAATCACCGCCTCATACATGGCCTCCTCCTCCCTCGTCTTCGTAGTCTTCGCCCTCTCCATCTCCCAGATAATAACCTTTACCATGTGCACGCACTGAATAGCCATGGGCGGCTGAAAGTCGTCCTCAGGGGCGTAGCGTCCTTGTTGATCTCCCAAATCTGCACCATACACCTGTATGTGCCTCCGCGTCAGTGTTCGGGGCTGGATGGGCTCGGAAAAGGCCTTCAACAGCTGCCAGGGGTGCGGCGGTGCTGTCGGGCCTGGCCGGGATCAGAAAAGCACCCGGCTGTTGTCAGGGATTCGACAGGGGCTGCCGAGCCTTCGACGGGCCTTGTCAGGGCGCCGAAGGCCCGACGCCCCCCGGGATGTCGAGCATGGTTGACCGACCCTGATGTAGACCGACAGGGTTCGGCTGGCCCTGCTGGCTGCTGTGGGGGCGGGGCGGCCTGTTCCGCCCCATATTTGGGCCGACCGGCCCTCAACTTGGATTCTGAGGTCCGATCGGCTTCCCGACATTCCAATGAGTCATGGCGGTGTCTTCCTCCATCCATGGCCCTTCCTCATCTTTTTCGAAGTATTGATCGGTGTCGAAATGCAATCCCTCCTCATAGTTCTCCATCTTTCACTTCCCCTTCTTCAAAGGTGCCATCTTTATCATGGTATTAGGGTTTCCGCCTGTCATTTTCCGCCTTTCGCCGTGAGAAGCACGAGTTGTTAAATGATTTGAGCGAGGGTCTCGTTTTGTTTGTCATGAGAAGTCGCCAGCTTGTCGTGAGAAGCCGCCAACCTTGCTAACGCCTCGACATATTACGTTAGGGTTCGCTTCATTCATGCCTTCAATCTTCCCGCTGAATTTTTCCTCCACCACCGCTTCGATATGATCTTTGGATATTGTTGCCGTCGCCATAGATTGTAGAGGCTCTGATACCAAATTGATAGAAACCAAGAGAAAAAGCTGATTTTTTTTATTAATATAAAACTGAAATAAAGATACATCGATCACAATTATAGGGGCGATCTCCCTCCCAAAACATCAATTAAAGAGGACGTCCGCACTCTCTCGTAGAACGAGGGATAATCTCACCTCCACAATTAATTTACTCTCAAATTTGGCATGCCTCATGGCCGACCGGTCCTAGGGTATAAATAATTCTTCTAATTGCCAAAATTACCTGTAACCCCTACAATCATATAAAATCACAAACATACCCAAAAGTTTACGAATATGCCCCTAATGGGCCCAAAACTAATAACCGAGTGCCAAGCCTAACATGTTCATGGGTTTTTACGCTTGCAAAAATTTTTGTTTTCCTCTCAAAAGTTCAGATTTTTGGTGGAGTCGTTTGATCTCATTTTTTTTGCGTGAAAATCTCTTTGAGCTCTCACCTTTTCCCCAACCAAGCAATCATAGATGTGTATAAGGCGAGGTGGTAGTGCTTGATTGGGGTTTTCGGTGGTTTTCGGCTTCGGTTCACGGTAGATTATTTCAATCCAAACTTTGGTTTGTTTTTTGTTTAATTCTGAAACATAATGCTTGAGATATTGGAAATTTGTTGTTTGGAATTTGTCGGGATTTTTTGGATATAATGATTTGCGGAAAAATTAGCTGGGATTTGATCCCCCTGTTAGTTGATGTGGGATTTCGGCTCCTTTTGATTGGTTGTAGTAGGGTATCGGGTTCCCTGAATTGTTGAAAAGGGGTTTGGTTCACCAGGTTGACGTTGTTGGTACTGCCGGCTCACTGTCTTTGGCTGGCTGGCCCCTGTTTTGGTGACCTAGGGCCTCTTGGCTCCCTGTTTTTGAGTTGGATGAAGCTGTTGACTTCCTGATTTTTTTAGGTGTGGGTTTTCGGCTCTTTGCTCCCTGCTTCAGTGCCTTTAGCCCCTTGACCATGCAGATGGCCTTCGGCCAGTCCCATTCCTTGAGGGCTTTCGGTTATTTTTATCACTTGCAGCCGTGACATGGAAAATCCCTGAAATCTGATCACATTCTTCCACTGATTTTATTTCTTGCATAATTAGTTTTCAGTGTTAATTAATTTCAGGTTTATTTTAAATACATGGCTAGTTAGTTTTTTCCTACATAAACAAGTTCAGTTTTGAATGGAATTTTAGTTTAATTTCAGTGTTTAATTTAATGTCTATGTTAGATCTGAAAATTAGTTCTTTAATAGATTACTTGACTTGGTTGATCGTAAATAGATAAGTATTTGACATTGTTCCATGAACGGTGCGGAATTACTTTTCATGACATGCAATGATTATAATGACTTCATTTGACATTCAATAATAGGCGTAGTTAGGTTGGAGCTATGCTTGAAGTGTGACATCGATTTAGACTGTTATTGCTCGTTTGTGGCATAGTGTCGTTCTTGATGGAAATTAATACTTGACACTTACATGTTGGAATCATGGAATATGGAGCGATCTTAATGCATAGAACCCATAACTGTGTATTAAAATGATGTAACATTCACAATAAGATCTTGGTAGTACCAAAACAGTTACATGATTTTGTAGATACTAACGCAACAACTCAATGACATGAAACTCTGATAAACAATATAACAGTAGTTACAGTCCCATCCCAGCAGTCCCATCACAGCACACTGAACTAAATATTTAAAATGACATTACATTTCACTTGACTCACGGGGTTTGGGGTAACTCGTATTAGAGAGAGTGCGGGAGCGACTAAAGTTATGCTTTCAACCCATATCTAGGAGATCTATCGTGAATCTGTTTACCCGACGAGTCCCCTTTCATGTATCTATTTGGACCGTCAGATGGATCCAGAGTCCCTTCTTGTTTTTGTTTTGGACTCGATCCGAAATAGCTCAATGTGATACAAGGTGATTTTCGGACTGCATGTCGTGCTCTTCAGTCTAAGTCAAGGCCTAGGTTTGATATAACTTTCCATTCACATGACAGAAACATTTACAATATAATGATATAATTTCAAGACTCATGCACATGTCTTTTTGTAATTTGTTACATTTAGTTTACTTTACTAGTCTTTTAACTGTTCATAACTTGTTGCACCTTGTTCTGTACCTTACTTTTTACTTGCCTCATACCTTCAAATTCTTGTTTTGTACATAAACCATTTGCTTAGATTAGTTATATAATCTATTTTTAATCCAGTGATACATTTTTTAGGTATAGTAAGATGCTTCTCTAAGATTGGCTTCTACATATTTGAGCTGTGCACCAAGTTTCTGAGACTACTCGTTTACGTATGTTTTACGGTATATTTCTAAAGTACATATATTGTTTTCACTGGGAAACAGTATGACATACAACTCTTGAAAATTGTAATGGCTCTCGAAAACCAGGTCGTTACAAAGGGGATGTAATAATTGAACACCAATTTGGTGGTCATGAACATTCTCACTAATTTTACTTTGATTTTATTAAACAACTAAGGTGTATGCATTTAATGGGTCGTCAACAATTTAAAGTTTAGTTATACATCTTACTAACTTTTAACGCAAGGATAGGTCGTTAAAATTACACGCATTCAATACGTTTCTAATAATATAATACGATCATATACAACATAGACGAGTCGTATGCATTTTTTTTATTGCATGTGTTTCTACACGTGTCAAAAGATCTAGTATGCATAATTGGCATTTTCTATTGCATGTGTTTCTACAAGTGCCAAGAGATCTGGTATGCATAATTGTCATTGTGCTCATCGTATAAATTATAACGATTAATACCAATAGCATTTCTGCCAATTGATTTTGAGCCATTAGATTATTTCTAAGTATCAAACAACTTTCATTAATTTCCATCAAAAAGAAACCGGCTTCAAATATGAATTAAGATCGAAACAAAACCATATCCTCGTCTAATTCCAACATGTTTCTATCTAAAACCGGACAAGAAAATGAACTATATACAGTTCAACATGTCTTTAGCAGCTTATTTAATCACTAGAGAATTTTCAAAGATTACAAAATTTATTCTTCTATTAAAAATTAGCTTCTAAAGAAAAGTATTATTATATTAAAAGACTGTTTTAAGATGAATATTATTTCTCTATCATAACATTGAGATGGAATAGACTTTGACAGGATTATGTGAGAAGCTTCATACAAAGAAAACTCCGTTATGATCTTTAAATTTTAGCAGACTTTAGGCACATGTGATGCACGAGTATTAATAACAAACAACAATAATATTTATTGCACATAGGGTTATATATTGTTTGGACATAAGTTATAACCCAGTCCTCAGCCTGGGTTGTGCCATAATCCAATATCCAGTAAATATTAAGTTAACAGCATCATCATGGTGATGTTGATAACTCGAATTATAAGATTTCTAGTTATGCATTCCTAATCAAAAATGGATTTCTACTAATAAAATCAAGAAATCACAATCAGACAAGGATTTCTAGTTCAATGTGCTCCCAAAACATTTAAAGATTCTTAACTAATGAATCTAAGAGTCGTTGTTGAAAATAGTTAGAATTATTTTAACTATTCATAAATTCTAAATTAGCAGTTTTCATAATCAAGTAATAATTTTAAAATAATTACTTAAATTTCATAAAAATTCAATCACAATTGGATTCATTATTGATGGGTTTCTGATATTAAATTAAAAATTAAAATCGTATTAGTTTATTCCAACCAAATAAAGCATTATAAGTGAATATAATTTAATAAGGACTTTTAATTACAATTATGTTCTAATTTGGCATGTTTCATCTTTATTTAAAAAGAAACAATTATAGTGAGGTAATGGCCTACAGAAAGCATACAGATGTGTGGAGTTTTATAGCATATTTCAGTCATTTATTTACATGTAACACCTATTTATCATTTTTTTAAATTTGTTTAGAAGTCTAGTTCCTGTTGCCTTTTGCTTTGGTTCAATTGGAGTTATATTGTGGGAGATATAGTCAATTTACTAAAGCTTGTGCCAAAAAAAATCCAGATAGCAAGTTTATTCAAAAATTAGAATGGTAAGGGTAATCTGGGAGAGAGAAAGTGAAAACCCAACGGGCATTTTGGGAACTAAAAAATAACTAACTCAAAAGAGTATTCTAATTAAGAAATAAGTGTCCTAATATTATAATAACAATGATAATGATATCATCAATGATAAAAACAATATAATTCATAGTAGTAGTAGCAATTGTTGTAGTAGTAATTTTCTAAGACATTTTTCGACATATGTTGAACCGATTTGGAAATTAAGACCAATCATTGCTCAATCATCTGTTTTAACAGACGTAATGGCATGATGATGATGATAAATCAATCTTAAATAAGGGATGATTTATATATTATTCGATCCTAGTTACATAAGAATTTTCGTACTAGATCTAGGAAATACTATTCAAGTGACAATTTAATTAGTAAGACTAAATTATTTTTTTACTTATTTTGATTCGTATTTAGCAAATATTGTTAATTAATTGATTTTGAATTTTTTAGCACAATAATTCAAAAGGATCCGTGTTATACTTGGCATCATAGATAATTACTTGATCCCTGCCCATTCTTTTTTAGTTACAATTAGATTCATATTTGATGGGATTTTGAATCAATTGGGAAATTATAATTGATTAATCTATGCGAGTGACATAATTTTTTTCCAATCCAAATCAAATGAATCTTCTTAATTATGATCGAATTCTAATTTGGGGGATCTTCTTTCTTATACAATACTTTGAAATTAGCGGGTTAATCCCAAGTGATAAAGAGTCAGTAATTGAGTTCTTCAGTTTCTTTATTAATTATGAGAAACCTAAAAAGGAAAAAAATGGGATTCATTACATTAGAAAAGATCTTTAAAAGAAAGAAAAATTTTGATAAGGAAAGAAAGAAATTGGGGGAAAAGAAAAAAAATTAAGAACAAAGAAATATGGGGAAGAACCAAGAAAACTTAAGAATTAATGGGAACAAGTTTTGACCATAAGCCCTTGGAATAGTAGGCCAAGCCTCCCAACCACTGCATCCATGACATCCCACTTGCAATATGAATAAGCTGATTATTATGTAATAAACTATACATCATAAATATATAATTAAAATCAACGAATTGAATGGGTCAGCTTTCATAAGGGTATTTAGCCCCTTATTATATAATAAACTATATTTTGTCCTCCAACTGGCAGTCCTCCGCCATCCGAGCATACTCCAGAACCTCCATCAGGTGCCCTAAGACTTCTGCATGCGGATCTCTGCACAAATAGTAGCCTTTAGCCCCTTCATGAAGGTGCTCTTCATCATCTCTTCAGACACCACACGCACCTGTCCTGACAGTGCCTCAAACATCTTCAGATAGTCCCTCACGGTGCCATCCTGCCTGCGTAACAATAGTTGCTCCCTTACATTCCCCAGATGTAGATCTCTGACTCTATCTACCATCTGGTCCATGATCTCCTCCCACGAGCGAAAAGGACGACTCTCATCCTTCCACTGGTACCAAGCGATGGCCTTTCCATCCAAACATATAGCAGTCGCCTCCAACTTCTGATCCTCCGTCATGCAAAGACCCTAAAAATCTCTACGCCTGTAAATCCACGACACTGGATGCACCCCTCGAATACAGGCATCTTCAGCTTCTGCAGCCTGTCCATCGTGTATGTCCCCTGGTCTCCTCGTCCCCTGCCGTGTTTGGGCTGGTGATAGTGCTGACACCTCTCCTGGTGCCGCTCATAGCCCCCTCGTGGGCCTCCCCCATGGACTCCATGACCCCCTCGCGGGCCCCCTCCTCGTCCCACATGTCCTCCCCATTCGTCGCCTCCAAACCTACCCTTGTGCTCCTTCTGGAAGTCTCTGTAACCTCCCCCAAACTCTCCACGACGTCCCTCATGGATGCGGGGTGAAGGTCGTCCTCCGTCATCGTCATACCGAGAGTCGGGAGGGTCCCGAAACCCTCCCCCATCATCGCCATACTCCTGAAAATTTTCTAGATCCAAATCGTCGTCAAAACCACGTGTCGGATCCACTGAATAGGGCTGAAAACCTCCGATGGGCTCCCCTCCTCCATGCGGTGCACCAAAACCCCTCGGGGGTCTTCCCTGGTCGACGGGTGCCCGGCGACCCTAGGAAAGGGGCGTCGGGCCCTGCCAGCTGACGTCGAGGCCCCAGCGGCCCTGCCACTGGTCGGCGGGGCGCGCCAAGGCCCTGGTGTGGTTCGCTGCCCCAGGCAAACCTGGGGGAGGGTCCCTGCCCCTTGCTAGGGGCCCGGGGGTGCCGCGGGGCCCCAAGGTGAAGCCCCAGGGTTCCCGCATGGCCACTGATACCTCTGGGGGGTCGACTAGGGTCACCGACCTCCCGGAGCGTTCCTCCACCTCCGATTCGCTGTCTTCTAGATCTGTGAACCTCACATCCTCTAATCTCTTGCTACATACTTCCCTTTGTCCAAAGGTGACGCCTTTGTCGTTGTTTTGGGGTTCGCACCTCTTTCGTCCAATTTCATCGAGATCTCCACAAGTTGGAAGATGATTTTTGTTAGGGCTTCGCTGTGTTGATCCAATTTCGACTCCACCTTTGTAAATCGTTATTCATGCGCCGTTAGGGTTTTCGTTGTGCTAGCGATCTCTCACGTCAGTTTCTCCTCCTCCACATCGATCCGATCTTTGGATCTCGTAGCCACCGCCATATATCGAGGCGCTCTGATACCAAATGATAGGAACTAAAGAGAATCTGAAATTTTATTGATTAAACTGAAAATAAGATAAGATAACGAGCTACAATCAACGGGGTAACCTCCCTCCCAAGACACCAATTGATAAGGGACGTCCGCACCTTCTCGAAAAACTATGAGATCTCTCCTCTCAATCACAATTCTCAAATTTTGCATAACTAGGATAGGCCGGATATCCCCTATTTATAATCATCTAATTAAATGTCTAATTACTTAAATACCCCTACATAAATAAAATAACACAAAACACCCCCAAAATAGGCCCCTGGGCCGGATCTAATACGATCTCAAGTCCTCCGATATACGGCGGTTCATCACCTCTAAAGATTGCTTCATCGCGGCTCTGATCTCCTGCACATCTATCCAAATCAGCGTTATGGATCTTGAGCTCTGATACCACTTGATGAGAAATTGTAGAGCTTTGGGAGGAATAAAAGGGGGATTTTAATAAATAACGACATGGGAAACAAAGATAATGAAATCATTTAGAGAGGAGGACCACTCTTTCAAGATCTAAAAAACTATTTTCTACTCCTAAACTCCTACTCTCTACTTCCGGCTCTTCTTTTCCATTTTCTTCCTCCTAAGACTAACCCCTTCCCTCCTATTTATAGGGCGGATTTGCCCCTATTTACAAAATTGCCCTCGGGCACCAAATTACAAAATTGCCCTCACGGGCCCCAGAACTACAAAATTGTCACTCTTGTGGCTACAATACTCATTCCCAACAGAGACATAGAACGCCACCACTTGACAACCACTTTGTAAGTGGATGATAGCATATTTCAATTTTATTTCCCACACATCTCACCCATCAAATCGTCTCTTTGTAGTCTAACCATGTGTTTGTGGTCACTAGCCATGTTCTAGACTCTTTAGGCCACGAAAATGTGTATACCAGCTATCACCAATATGCTCTTAACCAGAATGTCTATTCGACATTATTAAGCGGAGAAGGTACTAGAACTATTCTCAACATATCTTCTGGATGGAAACTATTAATATACACCCTATCACTAAGTTTCATCCGTAGAACAAAATCTGAAGCACCAAGAGAGCTTGCATATGACTCATGATACAATAATGTGAGAATTATGTGTTACACCCTATAGCTAACAATCAGCTGCATACACAATTAACCGCAAATGTCACCACTTGAATGGCATAGGTGGCATAAAATCGCTTGATCCATTTAGAGCACACATGCACTTTTAAATGAAGAGCCTCTCCTACAAACTTTTTATTTGGCTAAATACTTGTAAGTAATGGATGTATGTTTTCCATCTCTAGTTTGGCACATCGGGCTATGGCCGATTGAAGTACAATCCGGACAAGATGCGGCCATTCTTTCTGTATTTTGGCATATACTAACCAGACTTAATGTTAAAATAGGAGGACTAATGTCCCTCTTGCAAATCTTGAATAGAGAATAGATCTCCTGGTATCATTATCCATGACCAATCGTTTCTGACCTGTTTCGAAGCAGCTACAACAATCAACAAACTGAATAACTAAAATGTATCAGTTTTTTTCTGATATCCTTTTTAACTTGTATTTGTGTATGACGATTAATCTACAAATAGTTGGCCTGAATGGATGATATTCACCTAATTTGATTGTTTATTATAAGACTATGGAAATAGCTCGAGACAAGATGTCCCTTAATGGATATGAAGGCAATAGAAGATCAGAGTTGACTTGAAGTGAGAACAGCTCTAATGTTTCTTGCCTCTTCATTAGAAATGATGGTTGAATGCATTTAGCCACATTGATACCAAACCAACAAAATAAAGGATTGACGGGCAAATCACCGAGATACCTCCTTCCATGAAGTTTGGCAGACTGTTAGATAGCTTCTTGATGCTCCAAAATTCCGTACGCATCCATTTTATAATCCATTATCTATGAGGGTAACCCCCTCTCTCCCGACTGGGGAAGTTACACTTCCTAATTTATAGCTAAATTTGCAACTATACCACCAACTCCTTACTAAAATTTGGTGACTGCCCATGTTCGACTATGTGGTTCTTTCATGACAGACGGTTGGTTATCAGCCCAAGCAACTCCCCAAATAAAGAATATGAAAAAAATTTACATGAAAATTTCATTATAACGTTATTACAAATCAAATGCTTCGTCGTTATCTTATTCTATAAGAGAATCTCACAAATAAACACAAACCAAATATAGCTTAATGAAGTATGTCAATATAAATATTCACCTCTATATATATATATATATATATATATATATATATATATATATATATATATATATATATATATATATATATATATATATATATATATATATACTATAAAACATGAAGAATTTGAATGTTGTCCTACTAGGACAAACCTTTGTCCTAGGTGGACAACTTTGTCCTAGGTAGACAAATGACAAAATTTGGGATGGGTTTGTTTTTGGGGGAAAACTTTAATTTGGGGGGAAACTTGAAATTTAAATTTGGGGGGAAACTTGAAATTCAAAATTTGGGGGGAAACTTGAAATTTTGGGGGGAAACTTAAAATTTGGGGAACTTGAAATTTGTTTGGGAGGGAACTCAACCATTAAATAAACCGTGCCCTATGGGCACGGGGTAATGACTAGTATATATATATGACAATAATGGTTATCATATATATATATATTCTATATTTGATGAAGATTTTGAATGTTGTCCAACTAGGACAAGTGACTAGGACAAAGGGGCTTATGACTAGGATAATGGCTTGATGACTAGGACTGTGATAAGTTTTGGAGGGAAATTTGTGGGGAAGATTTGAATTTGGGGGGCTTAAATTTGGGGGGAACTTAAATTTTGGGGGAAACTTGAAATTTTGGGGGGAAACTTGAAATTTTGTGGGGGTGGACTTAGCCATTAAATAAACTGTGCCCTATGGGCACGGGTAATGACTAGTATATATATATATGACAATAATGGTTATCATATGACATATGAGCTAAGGCCTTATATGCGGCATCAAAAACTCCATCCTCTACTATGTTTTCGAACGATCGGAGCCGTTCATTGTGATCTTCATATTCTAAAACCTCAAGACACCGAATATTGGGTAAACCTAAAGGGTTTTGCTCATACATCCACCATCACAAAAAAGTTTTATTATAGCAAAATCATTAAATTTGTGACGGATGGATGAACGAGCAAACCCCCTTAGGTTCATATCGGAAACTAGTGTTTTCTGATTTTACAATATAAATATCAAAATGCACAGTTCCGATCATCCGAAAAAATGGAAGGTTGAGTTTTCAAGGCCATATATAGGGCTTAACCACATATGTCATTTGATACCCATTTTATATATTTATATTTATATTTATATTTATATATCCACCATCGTGTCAGATATAAAACATGAACAAAGAATCTGGGGGACTGAGTACAAAGATGGATATGAGAATGTAATGTATACTGAATATGGAAAAATGAGTTAACCGGATAACAATGGAAGTATACACAAATTACATCAATTAGAAAAGAAGTTAAACCCCTAAATCTCACCTTCGGCATGTAAAGGTCCGTTATCTCTCCGTAGGATTCAAAGTAACTGCAAATTTTGAAAAATCACTAAGTTCTACCACAAAAAGCAAGAACCAACCAGCATATAGTGTAAGCCTACCTTCGGAACATTGCTTCGGTGACAGACAGTGGGATTCTGGCAACAAAAATCCGGGTAGCCTTTTTTGCAGGTTGCCTCATTTCTTCCTGCAGATAGAAAATTATGTCACTATATATGCAAATGCATATAGATATATAGATATATAGATATAAATCTATGTTTCTGATGCTCCCATGCATACATTGAATATTGATAGGTATGCTGGAATTGATTTTTAATAAAATTTAATGCAGAATTTTACCCTTGGTGTCGCAACCTTCACTTCGAGGGTTCTGTTTCCAAGAATATGATCGCATTCAAGCGCGGTCTGGATAAGATAATGTAGGTAAGATCAAAACATCATGTGGCATTAGAAGCAAAACGACAAGTCAATAAATTGAAACCATTATATGATCAACGAACCAAAGAAATTTCCAAGATTCAAATGATATCTTCAGACAAGCATTCACTACTTAAATAAGCGCATATGAAAGCATAAACCGTTTCCAAACAATTTAAGCACGGGTTTCAATTGTATGGTTATGATGATATAATATTGAATTTTTTCCTTTAATCAACTTGACTTGTAAATGATATCAAACTACAGTTTGCACATGTATAACGAGAATTTTCATAAAGGATACACAAATGGGATACTCAATATGGTAAAACCAAGAACTGAGTTAAGAACAGCTCACTAAAGAATTGTCTTAACCAAAAGTGTAGGAAGACTTACGATGGATTAACCACAAATTGTTAATAGGCAACACAAAATTCAGTTTATCATGAAGAATAAAAACTTCATATTTGGATATTGGTTTATCCCAATATGTGTTTTGATGATGAACAAACATATAACATGTTTTGTGCATGTATTGGGAAATATATGATGAGGTGTCAAGGCTCAAGAATTGACAACTACATATATGACAAGAACGTGGATCATAATTGACTTTCAGCTTTAATGATTGTAATTTTATTTGTAATTTTTGCTTCGTGTCATAGATATATTGTTAAAGCCTTGAAGATATACCCCCACACATTAAATTCTAAGATTAAGATTTAAATTTTTTATAAACTCAAACCTTATCAAAACCCCTCAATCCTAAGTCAAAATTGTGTTTTTATAAGTTTATTAGTTGACCAACAAAGTGTATAACCAATGTATTTGTGTTTCATACCCAGTATTCTCAATGTCATTAGTCGAATAACAAGACTATTAGTTGAATAATATAATTTCAATATTTTTTCACTTGTGGCTCAATTTAGACGAGTAAGCAATTATCTAATCAACTAATAGAAGCCATTAGTCGACTAATGCTATTTGACCAGCACTTCTTTCCTTTGAATCGTTAGTCGACTAATAAATCTATTAGTCGACTAACAATAGTTTAGTTGGCCAAAAACTAATCGTTTTTAGCCGTTAGAAAGGGTATTTTTTGTAATCTGTTTTAAAAGTTTCCCCCCTCTATAAATTGAAAATTAACATCTACTGTTTAGCATGAAAATAGAGGAAGAAAAACATAACTTTCATCAAGATAATCCTTGATTTCTTATCTCCTTTTGAGCCAAAAGAAAAATCCAAATTTCTATTCTCCAAAGCTCTTATCCTATAGAATAGAAATCCAACTCATTAGCCATTATTGAAGCCAAGTACACATCTCTTCAAGGCTATAAGTATGGTGTATTCTTTTTTCTTTAAGGGTTTCAATCATTAGTTGAGGGAGCTTGTTCTCTAGTTTGAGAGAAGTTTCAATTTTAGGATTGTTGAGGTTGGGGTGTAATTGGCAAGTGTATTTGTTAAGTTGCACAGCTCTTACGGATTTGCAAGAGGAAATACTGAAAAATCTCAAGTGGTGAGCTTGGAGACTAGAGTAGGTCAGGAAGATCGATACAGATTGATACAGAATATATCCTTGTGTTTTTGTTTGCAACTGCATTCTCTGCTTTCCTTGTCTATATACTATCTTACTTATTTGTATTTACTTGATTTATAATCCGATGCTATCTATTACCACAAATAGGCAATTGGTTGTTGTCAAAGAAATTAATTGGTAACACTTGTAATTATCTTGTTTGCTTAATTTTTAAAATACTCTATTCACCCCCACCCCCTTTAGTGTCAATTTTTCCATCTCAGGATCCAACAACATGCATTACCAAACTATTACCAAACTATTGATTTACATGTATTAACAAAACTGCACAAATTCAATTCTTCAAAAACAACTGACATATTTTGCATAGAACTAATTCATTGCATGAAAATTTGCTACTTGCATGTATATATTCAGGATATGTGATTCCCCGATATGATAAATTTGAATAACAGGGAAGCGTGAAACAAGAAAACATTAAAACTCATAGGTACAAAACCATGTTCCAGACTACATGATATCCCTAAAGGTCATACATATGACAAAAATATTAACTAGCCAACTACTAGAACAACCCACTGCTAGAACAAAGCCATAAAAGTTGCATAATCAGAGCAGAGTCACCTAAACCAAAGCATTGCAAGCACGGTTATGCTAAATCTGGGGAGAGCTTCTAATATAACAAAAAAATCAAACATATAGCCGGAAATAACTTTGATAGAATTTTCATGTCGCAAGTATTAATATACCGGTCCTCGTGCTTAATTAAAGAAATAAGAATCGCGTATGGACAAATTAATGAATGGAAGCTTCAAAAACTTACCTTCGCATCGTCGGCCGAAGAAAATGTAACATAACCAAATCCACGAGATCGACCACTGGATCTTTCCTATAGTACCAATATTGTGTCAAAAGACATAGACAGTACAATAGCATTCAACTATCCAGCCCATATGGAACCAGTGGATACATTTGCATTAAGTTTCCACAATCAAAAAGGTTAAGGAAAAAATATAAAACTATAATCAGTGATAAAACCAAATCCACAATATGTCAACAAGAACTCCACATGTACTTATCTCCATAACTAAATTCTGATTTACCAATAAGAACATAAATCACACACTGTTTCTCATAACAAGTAACCCAAAATTTAAACAAGTAATAGAAAACATAATAAACAAAAAACAACATACAACAAAAATTAGATATCTGCATCATCAAACCATTGTCTAAAAATATTTGGCTTTGCCAAAGATATGAATGTACCATGACAGAGAACCACTTAAGTAAAAAAGTTAACAATAGATCAGCTTAGTCCAAAGTCATCATCAGGACCCACTCAATAAGCTGTGGTATCCACCTGAATGTGATATTAGTACTGTCACTGCAGGATATGTCCCAAATTCAATAAACATGGACTCAATTGCCACTCCAGATTCTCAAACGGAAGATGGCTTTCAGCATGCAAATGCTGCTTAGTTAGACCATAAAAAGAGTGCAAGCTTCGTAAATAATGAAAATGCACATAATTCGTTTTTCTGTGTCTTGGTAAACAATAAGGCATTCAGAAGAAGAGAACGCCTACATAAGGAAGAACCGTGTTGGACATGAGGCTGGAAAATTCATATTAATCAAATAATGCTAAAACAACATGAATATCATAGAATTAGAACATTACAAAGTGCGAAAAAAAGACACATTGTCAAGAACATCATTACAGCTGAACTAACTGAAGTAAAATATTAAGATTTTTTCAGAAAATAAGGAAAACAAATCCAGACCTTCATGACAATGCAATCATCTAATTCCCCAAACTTGCCCATGTACTGCTTGAGCCCTTCGGTGTCGACATCCCAGGGGATTCCAAGAACCTATACAATTCAATTTTATTTATAAATAAAAATGAAATAACAGCAAACAAAGAAGGTTGTGAAGAGAAATGCCAAAGGGTCAGGTACTAACCACGAGCTTGGTCGCCATTATCCTCGAACGAGATGGGCAGGATCCAGTAGAGGAACAAAAAAAACTCTCTTTTTCTCACCCTACTAGCGTTTCCTTTATCTCTCAGTCTCTCTCCCTGTTAACTGGAACACCTCTCTCTCTTTCTCTCTCTCGCACTCAGCGAACACAATCTCAATCTATCCCCCTCCCTGCAGGGGATCACACACAATACACATGGGAAGTTTTACACACATAGATCGGAGCGCTTCTTACTTAACTTTTTTCTTTCAATTCTAGGGTTTCTTTATACTTCGCCTCTTAGGTTTTGGACCGATGGCGGAGATGAGAAGAGTGCAACACAGCAACAACAAGAAGAAAATGGGCATTTTTGAAACAAAAGACGGGTATTTTGCACCCATCGACGCTAATAATATTACCTCGGTTCGCTCCTCTTCCTAGCTATCGTCCTCGCGCCGGCGCTCTCCTCTTCACCTACGATGATGCCTCAACTCGCAATATTTGGGCCATTGCTACTTCTTTTAGGACTGGGAGTTACTTTGCGAACCCACCGTTTTACTCCGCTTACATACCACCTATTTACAGGTTTACCATTATTTACGTGCACATGCCGTTTATTTACAAGTTTGTCATTAACATCAATTTTACCCGATTTCCGAAAAAGCTTATAAGTTCGTACGCTATGAGCGGGAGAGTGTTGCGGGGGGAGGCCCCCGCCGCTAGAAAGAAACGGAAAGAACTACGAGGGGCGTCGATCGACTGCTTGAGGGCGAGAAGGCATTTTCCGTCACGACTGGATAAGAAGACGAAAGCGACAGATTCTAAGAGGATTGTCGACGAGAGTATGATGATGACCCTCGTCCGCCACAGATCTGATCTCCGACGATAAGAGGACTATAGATGGGAGTTAGGGTTTCTTTTCGGCAGCGTTGCTTCCCGCTGGAGATGGAGATGCTAAAAAATCAGAGCCGGCGAGAAGATGACTGGAGATGGGGGCTAGGGTTTCTTTCTGGCGGCGTTACTTCTGGACGGAGATCGAGATGCTAAAAAATAAGAGTCGGCTTGGTGATGAGATAGACGGGAGAAATGACTGGAGGAAGTTAGGGTTCCTTTCCGTCGGCGGGAGCGAGAAGCGGCAGGGAGGGGGGCGACGGTAAAAGAGGAAAATATTTGAGAAAGTTTGAATGTCAAACTTGTGAATAAGTGGTATGTGCGCGTTGAGAGAGAACAGGGTCGCGTGGAGCCAGTTCTATCGAATCCGACCAATAATGACCCGATGTCTGTCTAATCTTGGAATTGATATTGTCTGTTTAGTCTGTTGCATATTAGAAGATGGAAGTATAATTGCATATGAAGTAAAAATTAAAGATTTATCTTGTAAAAAATTTAAATTGATGTATAGTAATGGTGTGTTTGGTTTACGAGAAAATATATGGAAGAAAAGTGAGGTGAAAATGAGATAGAAAAAGAAAGAAAATAAAAATGAAATGAGATTCGTTTTCATAGTTGGTTATCAGAGAAATGTTGGAGAAAGTTAAAAGATAAATAAGGAAATTTCATCCATTTAAAAACATTTAAGATGTGATTTTGTTAATTATGATTTAATTTATGAATAACGTGTATAATCAAAAGTTTTCGGAAATAATTTCATCAAATTCGATAATGAGTTGGTTTAATATAAAATGATAATATTGATGTAACTTAACTATTTAAAATAAGTTATGAATATATCATCAATAAATGTTAGTTACATATTGTTAGTTTGTTTCATTTTTCAAATAGAATGTATGGATTCAAATCCTTTTATTTTCATATTAAATTAAAAACGTGTTAATTGTTTCAAATAATTCATAAAGGTATCAACTAATTTACGAATTGAAACGAATAATTCGATAAGCATACAGATATCATAATTCGTAAATAATTCACTGAAGCCTCGCTGCCCTGCTCCCTAATCCTAACGTTAATTTCCCAAATGTATGAGTTCGGCTTCCTCTAAAATTGAAGATTGGGAGATCGGTCATCCTCCCGAAAGAGGCCACCTATAATTGCATTTTAGTTTTATTATCAATAAAGATATCAACTTTCCATCTAAATCCACTTTCTAGCCCTAAAATCCCACATTTATCCTAAAAATCACATCTTTACAAGTCAGATTTTTATTCAATAAAACCCTTGAAAATCATAGCAATTGGTATGAGAGCATCGATCCTGGTACCCATGGTGGCGGCGGCAACGAGAAAGGTGGACGATATGGGGTAACAACCGCAAGCAATATTTGAGGAGATGAAAGCCGGGATGAGCATATCTTGCCAAATATCGGAAGAAATTTCGGAGAAAATTTCGAAGATTTTCCGCCGTCTGAAAGAGGCCACAAAGTCATATCTTAAAATGAGGTCAGCGGCACAGATATAGGGCCAAAGGGACACGAAAAAGGAAAGAAGCATCCCGTGTGCGGATGAAATCCATCCAAATGGGAATCTGACTTCTGGGCAACGACAACGATTTAAATGCAGATTTGGGGCAAAAAGAGCCTCATTTGAACCAGAAGTGGGAAAGTCATCAACTTGATGCGGATCTACATCCAGACAGCGAGGATCAGCACATGCAGGGAGGAAAACCACCCCTACCTCATGGGGAGTATGTCAGAGAAGGAAGGAGGGTCCGCCTCCCGAGCTTTGGCAAGCTGCCTAGGGCATGACGACCCTTGGGCGGGCTGCCCAATGGCACACGCCCCCTGGGCAGGCTGCCCATGGCCAGACGACAACTTCCAGGAGCCCCATGTCCACTGGTTTGCAGGCAGAGGCCATCACGAGCCTCAACAACGACATGTCGTTTACGATATGTAGAGATATGATGCCCTCGAGGCGATTTATCTCTGTGTGAATAGCACAAACGTCTTGTTCGAAATAACAGTAAGCTGTTTGGTAATAATTTATCAAAGTTATATTATAATGTAGTTAACATTAAATATTAACTTAGGTAAAATCCTGAGACTTTATGTGAGGTCAAACATGTAACGAGATGAGTATCTCGATCATGGAGAAATGTTTGCGTCTGTAGCATAAGTCTAAAATGGTTCGTGGTCGTAGATGTTTCAAGACAAGGATATCGAAACATCGGATAGACCATTGTGTCTTAGTCTTCACCGTTTAGCGGTAGCGATGATCTCATGATCGTTCGACTTGGCGAAGTCGAAGACGAGACACAGGTGCTCATTGGAGAATGAGTTCACTGAACGATCCACAAGAGTTATCATATGGTTACATTGACCAATCTATCAATGATAACTCTTAGCGATGATAGGCTAGTTGGTCTTTTGACTTGAGGTCATTTTACGAACATGTGCGTGAACGGTGCCACTTAGATCACTGACCTAACTTCGAGGCTAGGCCTGTCGAAAGGTCTTTGATTGGGTGTCACTTGAAGCATGCGAGGAGAGTAGTGGCCAAGAGAGGATTCGTCTCTCCCGGTCAATGGGAGTTAGTGTCGTAGAGTTAGTTCGGTCTTTAGTAAAATCTCTGTGCAGAGTATGTTGGAAGAAGTCCAACATAAGTTGACTAAAGATCGATAGAAACTAACCGGAGTCAAGTTATTGGGGTTGACAGTTTAACCGTACCCTAGACTTGATTTACACGACATAGTTTAGACGAAGAGATTATCACTGCAGAACTCATCACAGACACGGTCAGGGTGGTCCCGACAATTCTCATGTTGATGAGCTAACCATATTATGATGATTCTGAAACAGGGACGGCAGCCACTGCTCGTGGTCATCGCCGTATAGGGCTTCGAGCCCAACATGTAGTAGGGTCAGGCCGTAGGGTCACACAAAGAGTGCGACCTTCGTCTAGTAATAGGTAGAAATAAGTTAGGGAGAACATTTTGCATTTTTGATGCAAGGGATGGAATAATTGCATTTGATGCAATATGATAATCTAAGCCTAGATAGGGACTAATTTGCATATGATGCAAAAGAGATTAAATGTGTTTTAAATAGTTTAAGACAATATTTAATCTTATAAATGCAAGGAAAACCTCACGGGTAAGACGAGAATGTCCCGGTCTACGCCCAGGTTCGAACGGCGTCCAAATCGGATGCCAGATACCCAAGATACGCTCAAAACATCCCAAAGGGTCAGACCCAGGCCAGACTCGGGTCTGGCCTGGGCACCTGGCCAACCAGGGCCAGGGACCCTGGGCGCCAGGCCACTGGGCCTGGGCCCGTGCCCAGGCCCAGGTGCCTGGGCGACTGCCCAGGCACCCAGGGCGGGCGCCCTGGGCCTGCCAGGGCCCAGGCGCCTTGGGCCGGGCGCCTTGGGCGCCTGCGCCCAGGTCTGGGCCAGGCGCCCAGTCAGCCTGTTTTGAGCGGTGGGGCCCACTTGCTGGGTCCCACCAATGGGTGCAGAACCCTAGGTTTACTGGACAGATTTGACGGCTGGTTTTAGTCGAAAATCTAGTCTTGGGCTAAACTTTGGACATACAATTGAGGGGTCAAACGGACTCGGATTGACGAACCGTTTTTTTCTATGCGTTCACCATTGAATACCCTTCGAATTGATAGGTTGTGTCAATCATGAAGCTCAACGGTGAGAGAGTTAAAATTCACGAAAGTTTACACTTTGTGAAGGGCAAACTAACTTAATTTAATTAACTCTATTAGTCCCACATCGGTTGTGCGAAAAAGGGGAGAGTCTGCCGCCTATATAAATAGGGGCCTCCCCCTTCCTCCAAACTCGTCCCAAGCTCTAGATCTGAGCAGCTCCCGCAAATGTTTGAGCATGCTCGGATCTAGACTTAAATTAATATTTCTCTATCTCCCTATTTCTGCCTTACTCCTGAGGGCTCTAACAAAGCCGCAAAGGAGTTTAGATTTAGATCCGAAATCTTGGCAAAGGTTTCACTCGCGTGAAACTTTCTTCGGCGCGTGGTTGGCTCGGCGACACGAGGATTGATCGCCTCGGGATGCGGAGCGGTTCGAGGAGCGGTTCGGGGAGCGGTTCGAGGAGCGGTTCGGCGTGGGACGGGGAGCGGCTCGGAAGACGGTGCGAAACATCTCGCCTGCCCCAGGGTAGAGATTCTGGGTATGTGTTTTATTAGCATTAGTTTAATTTAATCGCAGTAGGTTAGATCCTTATTGGGATGGTCAGATCCATCCCGAGTCGGTATAGATCTTGGCTAAGGGTCTTGTACCTTAGGGATAAGTTAAACTGTTTAACTTGTTTATTCTTCCACTGCATTATCTTTATGTCTATGTTCCGTCCGACTTAGGACGGGAATATAGTTTTTGTGCCCTAAGGGTCCTAGAAAACCCTTCACGATAGACCTTCGGGCGATCAGAAGGCCCATCGTGGCGTCCATCTGGACTTTGTAGAGGATGATGGAGACCATGGGTGGCCCTATGACAACCGAGGAGACACACAAGGGTTCACAGAACCAACAAATGCCTACAGGAAGACGACGGTCCTTTTGAGAGCAACAACGATGTGGGTGGAGGCAATCTGAGCTTTGACCTAGGAGGGGTCGAGCACCTTCATTTGGAGTATCATGACCCACGGACTTCATGCACCACCTTGAGGGCAATGTGGTTCTTTGGTGAGCGGAGCAATTGTATGATTAGAGTTTATGGCCATCCAGTGGCAAATCTGCAAATTCTGGGCATATGGGTAAAACTGCAACTTTAGGGGGTTCATGGGCAAATATGTAATTTTGGGTTGAAACCCCTAGGTCAGTGGTATTTTAGTAAGTTTGGGGTGACGTCTCATTAGTGTTTGATTATAAATATGTGAGAGATTATAGAGAGGATTATGTTGAGTTTTGTGAAGAAATTGATTGAGGTTAGTAATAGGTTCATTAGATCCAGTGGAGAGTTCGGCTTCCTCTCGAATTCAAGCTTGGAAGAGCGGTCGTCCTCTCGACCTTTCATTGTATTTCAGTTTTATCATCAATAAAAATATCAAATTTCTGTTGAGTATTGGTGTTTCATACCAATGTTATTTTGATGATGATCACAACATTATGTTGTTGCTAATGACTCTCTTGTTTTAGTCTCAAAGTTACATTTCAAGAATATCATTTTTAAAGACTAAACACTTGGTGCAATGATGGACATCAAGTGGAGAAGGGCCAAAGCTTGGAATCAAGGGGTGCCAAAGCTTGGAGATGACGGGGAGCATCAAGGCATCAAGATTGAGGACTTAGACTCTAAAGAAAGCAATGTAATCCATGTAATATTTCCTTTATTGCTTTCTCTCTCATTTGAGTCTAGGTTAATGTAATGCCTTGATAGATGGTCTACTCATACATGCACATGCATTTAACCATCTTAGTGAGCCTTAGGATTATCATATAATCCAACCCAATAGGCTCATCTTGACCAAAGACTAATTTGTAGTCTCTGGTTCTCCATCAGTCGCCTGCTGAAGGATTCACAGTCGACTAGGTGATTTCCAGTCGCCTGTCGATCCTTCTAAAGTCGACTGTGATGCACGGCTCAAGTCAATAATTCTATTGACTCTACTTGAGCTTTTCGCATCAGTCGACTGATGCTAAGTTTACAGTGGCCTGTATATTTACAGTCGCATGTGAATTGGTCAACAGTCGTCTGAGTAGAGTAAGTGCATATAATGCTTCTCTATGTTTTTCTCCATCTCTTGCAGCAGACGACTGATGAAGGGTTTACAGTCGCCTGGCTATTTTACAGTCGACTGTATTCTTGTCATCAGTCGCCTGTATGCTTATCTGGAGAAAGAGTGCAGCTCTCTGTTTATACCATCTCCTGCAGCAGTCGCCTACTGAAGGCTTTACAGGCGCCTGTCCTGTGCACAGTCGACTGTATTGACTTCATCAGTCGACTGTCGAGGCTCAGATTATAGCCGTTCGATATTTTCTAGTCGTTAGACAGTCGACTATCATTTGTTCATCAGTCGACTGTCAGTGACGTTTCTGCCCAGAAACTAGCCGTTACAGCTTTTTGTTTTTAGCTGTTTCCTTGGGTTTTGAGGGTTTGTATATGGTTCCGATATATAGGAGATGGCTGAGTTCATTGAAACTTCTTGATGCTATTGAAAATCATTTTAGAGATTGAAATGCCACTCTGAAACTCTCTCATTTCCCTCTTTGAGCTCTCCTTCCTCTTCATGCATTGAAGTCCAGCTCAAGGGTAATCATCCAAGTGCTTTCAAGCAAATCTCAACACTTGGATATCCTCTTCCATGCCTTGCATTCATCTATGAGTAAGCATCTCAAGGCATAGGTAATAGTATTTATTTTACTTGGTGATTCTTGTAACACTAATTCTCTTTGTGGGAATTAGTCTTTCTCTCTTTCTGGGAGTATATCTCTTTGTGGGATTATGATATTCTCTTAGTGGGAATAACTCTCTTTGTGGGAGTAACTCTCTTTGTGGGAGTTTAGTGTCCTAGTGTAGGACTAATCCTAATTCGCTGAGTGGAAGTTAGTAATTCTCTAGGTGGGAGTTTGACCCATGTGTAGGATTGGTTGGGTCCTTGTGTATGGCAAAATCCTCTTGGTAGGTATCTCTTTGTGAGATTTGTATTCACTTCTCTTTGTGGGATTATAGTGAATATTGGTGTGGCTGGACGTACCCAAGTTTGGAGAACCATGGTAAAATCTTGTGTTTGCGTTTGGATTGATTGTGTCAATTATTTTCTCTTGCATTTATTATTCCGCATTTGCAAGTTTAATTTTAATTGGACAATTTATTGCCATTACACTATTCACCTCCCTCTAGTGTGTTGTTGTTAGTATTGCAAGGGTAAGGCGTCCCTTACAATTTCCACTCCCAAATCCACTTTCTAGCCCTAAAATCACTCCTTCACCATAACAATTCCATCTTTCCAATAAAAATCAG
This sequence comes from Scilla litardierei, assembly GCA_030789695.1. Classification (NCBI taxonomy): domain Eukaryota; kingdom Viridiplantae; phylum Streptophyta; class Magnoliopsida; order Asparagales; family Asparagaceae; genus Scilla; species Scilla litardierei. Next base: position 37,295,845 of record CM061141.1, on the reverse strand, counting down.
ATTTTTATTCCACATAACCCTAGAAAATCATATCGATTAGTTTCAAAGCATTGATCTTGGCACACATGATGGTGGCGACAATAAGAAAGATGGATGTTTAGGAGGAACAACTGCAAGCGATATTTGAGGAGATGAAAGTCGAGATGAAGCAAATCTTTGTTGAGATCGCATACGGTGGCATTTTTGTAATTTTGGGGGGCACTAGTGGCATTTTCGTAATTTTGAGGTTGGTTGGGGGAATTTATGCCCTTAAGACAATTATTGTAATTGAAATAATATATATCGTTCGAAATGATAGTAAGCCAGTTGGTAATCTTTATTTATGATATCATATGTTATTTCTATGTTTGTTGGGTGTGAATATATGATGCATGGATAAAGTCACAGGACTTATGAGAGGAGCATTGAGATCATGATAAAGATCATGATAATGAGGCCAATGTGTTTGTCGATCATATGTCTAGAAATGTTCCGAATCGAAGGAATATCGAGACAGGACATGGATATTTTGGTTAGACTAGTGTGCATTAATCTATACCATTAGATGATAGTGATTGGCCTCAAGAGTCACTCGGTGTGGATACATTGTTAGATAATACACATGCACTTGTTGAGAGAACAAGTTCACATAATGACTCACCATGTATACTTTTGTGCGGTTAACATACTTGAGTGTTAAAAGAAGATCTCTAGTGGCAGTAGGTGCATGTTAGTCCTTTGACCGGAAACATGCCAAGGACATTGCACGTGCAAGATTATACGTTGGTAGATATCGAATGTTGGCTTCATAGCTGACATGTATATACCTGCTAGGTATAGTTGGAAACATGGGAAGGGAGTGGCTATGCTGCTGGGATTTATCTCCTCTGGTATGAGAGGTCAGTGTCGCAGTTGAGTAAATGGATCCATAGTAAATCACATGCCATGGTAGGAGATTGACTTGTTACAGTGTTAACAAGTGTCATCCAACAATTAACTATGCAATCACATTTGACACAAAGGGTTTAAGGTGTAGTGGAGTTTGATCAGATACTGTAGCATATACACCTTAGTGATAGTGATGACGAAGGAACCGGACTGCACGAAATCTATGACGGTAAGGCCGAGATTATCTCGAAGTGTTTCCAACATTTAAACCAGAAAAAGATGTCTTCAAAACTGGGGTCGACACACTTAGCTAAAGCCGCTATTGATCGTTGACACGATGGAGATTATCACAGCTGTAGTAGGAATCGGGCTATTATAGTCTCATACTGATGATGAACTTCTCACGAGAAGCGAAGGAAGAGAGTTTGAGTATATATGATATAATATGGCTACGATCGCAAAGGGTTGTGATCAGAAGAGTAGAATAAATCAGGTCAGCATGGACTAGTCGACTAGTTCATTAGCACTAGTCGACTAATAAGTTACCAGTCGACTAGCGCTCTAGGTAGGCTGTAAAAGTTAGCTAGTCGACTAGTTACAGTATCTAGTTGACTAGGCGACTAATGCTTACATTGCACTAAATCTGAACGGAAATAAATTTTCGGGGAACTAAAATTTTTGGGAGAACTAAATTTTAGTTTGAATGTTGTTAAATTTTTTTGATTAGTTGGGATTTTTTGAAGGCGGCTGCAAATTTTTTTAGCGTGGATTTTAAAGAATCTGCAATTTTTTCGCCGGGGAAGTAATTTTGGATGTGTTGAAATTTTTCAGGAGAATATGTTGAATGCCTTATGGCTAGTTTATTATACAAATGATAGATGTTTTTGAATGAATTCGCCGAGTAGGATAAAAGAGTTGGTAGAAAGACGGTTGGGATTTAATCTTAAGGAATCAATGATTATGATGAGAGTTTGCAAAATAATTGAAGAGAAATCCCTAAAGTTTTAAGAAACCTAAATCGGAAGAGAACTAAACTTTAGGTAATTAAAAATTTAAATTTTAAGCAAAACTATATCCGAAAGAAACTAAATATTAGAAGGAACTATAATTTTTAAGGAATTAAATTCTATCTAGAACTAAATTAAAATTAAATTTTTTTGGAGAACTAAATAAGTAGGAAACTAAAATTTTAAATTTTGAAAAAACCAAATCTGAAAGTGACAACACTTTTCGGAAAACTAAACTTTCAAAATACTAAACTTTTTGGGAAAACTAAACTTTTCGAGAAAACTAAATTATCAGAACTAAATTTTAGTTAAAACGCAGTTACAATTTTTTATTAAGGGAAATATCTTAACAGTGTTATAAACGGGCTTTTGGTAGGCCTACCCGTTAGTGGGTATCCACCCATTATGTAACCCTACTACTATAAATACAGGGCTATGGACTCCATAGCCACCACGTTTACAACACGTTATCAGCACGCTCGAGGCTGAGCCGAACCCCTGCCGACGGACGAACGTGACGCGCACGTACTTCCTTCACAGAACGTCGCTAGATCCGGCGGGTAGGACCTAGAGGTAACTCTTTCAACTAGATCTAAATTCATATGCGCATATGTTTAGATCCAATTACTCGGATCGACTGTTTAATGCAATATCGTCGTTTTTATTGTTAAAAATCAACTTTTTACAATAAAAATCTCTATTCTGGAGATCAAAACTGAATTTTTTCCAACAAAAATCGGGTTTTTATCGTATTTCTCCCCAAAATAAAAAAAACCATAGGGGATTTTTTCCTGCCGCCGCTCGAAGCGGCGTGCGGAAATCGTCGCCGCTCGTAGCGGCGGGCCGTTCCCGCCGCCGGCAACGGCGTGCGGAAATCGTCGCCGCTCGTAGCGGCGGGCGCAATCCCCGCCGCTCGCAGCGGCGGGCCGTTCCCGCCGCCGGCAGCGGCGGGGCTCCCCCCCGCCGCCTGCAGACGGCGGGTAAAACCCGCCGCCGGCAGCGGCGGGGCTCCCCCCTCGCCGACTGCAGACGGCGGGCGGAACCCGCCGCTGCGACGGCGGGCTGTTTCCGCCGCTAGTAGCGACGGACCCCCTGCCGTCGCCAGTAGCGGCGGACAGGCCCTACCGCCTGCAGTGGTCCTCCCCTTGCGCGCACGTATCTCAAAACCCTAACTAGGGTTTCACCACGAAAATTTCCTATTTTCAAATGTTTTTTTTCAGATTTAATTCGATTTTTTTCGTTAAAATCTGGACAAATTACAGTTGTTTTCAGTAATCGCACTTTATTCGGATTATATGATTTTTAAACGTTTAAAAATTAGGAAGATCCTGCGACCGCTCTGCCGTTAGTCAACTAACCTAACGGTGTATGACGTTGCCTAGTGGTCCAATAATTTTTAAACGAAAAATTTTCATTTTTCATTATAAACTGCCTGTGATGATTAAATTGCCTGTAATGAATAAACTGCATGTGATGATTAAATGCCTGCTGCATTTTATCTGCCTGCGACGAATGTTAAATATTTGCTGTGGTTTTGGATCGGCTAGTTATCCCCATTTTCTTTTTCATGCATTATTTCCTTTTTTGAGAGAAAAATGTAGTGAGGATAATTTTGTAATATTACAAGACCGGCGGATGCCTCAAGAAGATGAATGACCATTCCAGAAGGATAGGGGCCCCACGGGGGTTCCTGAGTTGTACTTTCATTTCTTTTTGGGACTGTATGGACTGTAATTAATTTGGTGATTAGCCGATCCACGCAGCAAATATCTGTGTCTAAAGTGCTTAATTATTTATTTCTCTGTGAAAATATCTAATTATTGCCTATCTTTTAACATGCTAGAGTGATAAATGGCCAAAATTGCGAGCGTCGATTTCGACGTTTTGGATGCTTCAGGCAAGAACTACTTAATCTGGCAGTTGGACATAAAATTCCATCTGCGAGCACAGGGATTGAGCCACGCCATCGCTGTAGGTGATAAGGTTTCTGATATAGATAAAGCGAAAGCAATTATCTATATCAGACGCCATATCGATTGGACCCTGAAGGCCGAGTACCTCACGGTGGAAGACTCGTATGAGTTATGGACCGCCCTCGAGGATAGGTATAAACATCAAAGAGATGTTATACTTTCCGAGCGCGATATGAATGGGAGAACCTCCGTCTCCAAGACTTTAAGTCTATTGCCGAGTACAACTCGGCACTCTTTAACATCACCTCACGCCTGAAGTTGTGTGGTGAAAAGGTGACGGAGGAGCGCATGTTAGAGAAGACGTATACATCCTTCCACGAGAAGGATGTCATACTAATGCAACAGTATCGTGAACACAAGTTCACGAAATACTCAGAGCTTCTCTCATGCCTTCTGACGGCAGAGCAGAATCGTGACCATCTTCTGGCCACCCATAACTCACGCCCTACCGGCACGGCTCCTGCGCCTGAAGCGCATCACAGCTCCTCCCAGAAGAAGAGGAGCAACTTCAAAGGCAAACCCCAAAAGGGTAAGGCGATGAAGAAGCAGTCTAGATGACCCCCTCCCAGAAGCAACAATGAGGGGAAGAAGAAGAAAAATGTGTGGAAGAGAAAGGACGACGGACAGACATCTGCCCCCAGAAAGGACTGGGAAGATAAGTGCCATAGGTGTGGCATGACTGGACACTGGTCCAGGAATTGTTGGACTCCACGCCACCTACAGGACTTGTACAAAGCGAGCCAGAAGCAAGCTGAGACAAACCTGGTAGTTCAAGAAGACCTGGAACCAATCAGGTTCATTGCTGAGGACTTCTCAAACGATGACCTGCTCGACTGAGGACATTATCTATTTTCTATGCATTGTAGCTTTCCTTTTGAGAAACTATTTATCTCCTTGTTTTTATTTCTAGCATGTTGGAGTACTTTTTCAGACATTAATTGATTATCAGTAGTATATCTTTTTTGTGCCTTATACTGCGATATTTTCACTTAAAAATAGATGGACTTTAAATGCCTAGTGGACAGTGCCTCTACGCACACGATCCTCCAAGACATCTGCTTTTTTCAAAGCATTAATAAATACGATGGCACCGTAAATACAATTTCCTGTCCATCTGGTATCAGTGAAGGATCAGGGGAAACACAATTTATGCTCCCCAACAAAACACAACTAATTATAAAAGATGCGCTTCTCTCCCCTATCTCGCATAGAAACCTGTTAAGCTTTAAAGATATCCGCTTAAACAGATACCACATTGAGACGGTGAGCAAACAAAACAGAGAATTCCTATACGTAACGTCTCATAAAAACGGTGCTAAAAACATCGTCGAGCGTTTTGAGGGACTCTCGTCGGGTCTCTACCACACAAGGATCAGAGCAATGGAAGCAAACACACTCGAGCACCAGAAGTGCCATAATCAACCAGAATTCAAACTCTGGCACGATAGACTAGGACACCCTGGAAGGAATATGATGCGTCGCATCATATCCCAATCCCGTGGAATTAACCCGAAAAGCCTGAAGCTACTTCGGAAGGGTGCACATCCTTGTCCCCCTTGTCACAAAGGGAAATTGATTACGAGACCATCCACCCTTAAGGTGGACTCTGAGTCTCCAAGCTTCCTAGAGAGAATACATGGAGACATTTGCGGGCCTATTCATCCCGCAAGTGGACCATTTCGGTACTACATGGTACTGATTGACGCATCTTCGAAATGGTCGTATGTGTGCCTCCTGTCCACCCGCAACATAGCCTTTGGAAAGCTACTGACACAAATTATAAAGTTGCGGGCACATTTTCCAGACAACCAGATCAAGAAATTTCGTCTGGACAATGCTGGGGAATTCACATCACAAGTCTTCTTAGACTACTGCCAAGCAACCGGCATAGAAGTTGAACATCTTGTAGCTCATGTTCACACCCAGAACGGGTTAGCCGAATCTCTTATAAAGAGACTACAATGGATCGCTCGACCATTGTTGATGCAATGCCAGTTGCCGGTAAGTGCATGGGGACATGCCATATTGCACGCTGCATCGCTAATAAGATTACGACCATCAGGTAGTCAATCTTATTCTCCGATGCAACTTGCATATGGGAACCCGCCCGATATCTCTCACTTGAGGATGTTCGGATGTGCTGTCTATGTCCCCATAGCACCATCACAGAGAACCAAAATGGGTCCTGAACGGCGTCTTGGTATCTATATTGGTTTCGACTCACCATCGATCATTGGATACCTCGAACCCCTTACGGGGGACACCTTCAAAGCACGTCTAGCAGATTGTGAGTTTGATGAAAGCACTTTTCCCAAACTAAGCATTAACACACAGAAGCCAGAAGCTTCAAAGACCATTTCATGGGACACAAATGTTGAGTATTGATTCCCCGGACTTGGTTTTGGATGATGAACAAACATAAATATCGTGAACTAACTCTTTGTGAGCGTAGTTATGGAGATCGTCGCCAAACTTCTATGAACATCAAAAGCGACGTCTCGAGACTTCTCAAAGCGCGTGATCGTTTGCTTGAAGCTTCGTTGAAGCTCAAGGACCATTATTGAAGTCAAGAGATTCGAATCGAATCGATTGAAGACGGTTCGTCAAGTTTTATTTATAATCTTCTAGCTTCGTTTCGTAGATTGTTAAGCCTTGAGTAAGTCTTACGTTTTAATCTTCATAACGCTCCTATCTTAGAGCTAGGATCTTATTAGAAGCCCACACAAACTTTCCCGAAGCTTCGCGCTTCGATTCGCGGCTTCTTGTGCATGTTAGTTGGTTCAAGAAGAAGAACCAACCGACTAGATGGCAATCTAGTCGGTCGACAAAGCTTCTTGAACCGACTAGAATGCCTTCTCAATTTCTAGCTCAGTTACTGTTTACAGTTAGTCGGTCAAAGAAGGTTCACTAACCAACTAGTTGTGAAACTAGTCTGTTAGGAATCCTTCTTAGACAGACTAGTTGAGCTTCCACTTTACAAGCCTAAGTTACTGTTTACGGTTAGTCGGTCAAAGCACAACGACCGACCGACTAGTTGAGAAACTAGTCGGTTATAAGTTGTTCTTAAACCGACTAATTGTATTTGAATTCAGACTATTTGATTTCATCTCTTAGTCGGTCAAAGAACACTCACCGACTGACTAGTTGTGAAACTAGTCGGTTGGCAAGTCTTCTTGGACCGACTAGTTCTATATTCCCTGAACTACTCTATTCACTGTTCACCTCTTAGTTAGTTCATGTTGTTTCACCGACCGACTAGTTGATGAACTAGTCGGTCAGTGCTCATTCTTTGACCGACTAGTCTGCTTCAGAATAGAGCCGTAAATGCCACGAATTTTGCTCTTTCTTTCCTCTATCCTATATATACTTGGAGTGCTGCTTTCATAGCATTCAAGGATGATATTAATTGATCTTTAGAGAATCAAAGATAAGCATTTAATCCTCATTCAAAGCTCATTCATTTCATTCAAGAATCTCTCCCTCACTCTTATTTCAAAAGAGAGATTCATTGATTGTGAGCCTTCCAAGCCAAGAGCTTGATTCTAGGTCACCAACTCCTCCCTAGGCTTCCATTGCTGGTCATCTACTTGGAGCTAGGGTTTGGTGCCATTCTTTTCCTCCAAAATCCTCATTGCCCTAAATTGTAAGTTATACTCAAGGCATAGGATTTTGTTGGTAAGTTCGTATTTCATTTAACTTTGAATATTGCAAGTTTTACTCTCGGTTGTGAGAGTTTGTTTGTGATCCCGGGTTGTGGGAGTCACAATTTCATTTGTGTATGATTTGATCTTGTAGAGGTTTTCTACAAGTATTTCATAGTGCAAATTTGAGTTAGAGGATTCTAACTCAAGTATCCGGAGGGGATCCGGGTGTTTGGGACGTAGGATTACCGGGAACGAGTCAGTGAGACTTGGGTGGATCCGAACCCGTTAATTCGTTTGTTTGCGATTGCATTTCTTTGTTGTCAATATTTACATTTATGCATTATTGGTTGAGTTTGCAAGATAATTAGGAATTATCTTCTTAATTATTTTAAAGTACTATTCCCCCCCCTCTAGTACTTGTGCAGTAGCTTCGTAGGGCATTACAACAAAGACTTTATCCCATTTTTGTAACGACCCGCTCTCGGGGGCCCGTTACTTATTTGATTTACTTGCAGGTCTCGCAGTTCACCAGTGAAATCAGCATAGCCACAACTCAGAGATGTACCAACAACACTCAAACCAGCGTACAACGTTATTACAGTCCAAATAAGAATACAAACCAGCAGCACACACACACACACGAATACATAAAGGAATTACGGAAAGGAAATGCGGAAAGGAAATACATCTCACAACACACACACACACACACACAACAGCTAGAACTCCGCGGCTTCTGGGTCGTATGCGGGCTCCTCAAACTCTGGTGCAACCTCCTCGATCAGGTCGTTGTCTGCCGGTGCCATAAATGGAACCGAAGGTAAGTCACAACAATTCTAAATAAGGAAAAGGAGCAGTGTACAAGTATGACAAAGTGAAAGTAAAGGTAGATGCTAGCAAGTTAGAGGATAAAGACCAGTCCAACAAACATAGCACACAAAAGTTGTAGTTTTTAAGAGGTTCGTACGAGGACACTATCTGCTTTTCTAAATCTAGAATCCATTGTGACTTACCGATCTCGAGGTGATGGTAGTGAGCCGGGACTGGATCTAGTGCTGGTGCACGAGATTTGATACCTGTAAACACAAGAAACAACTAGTTAGAGAATACACTATTTTCTTATTTATTTAAGTTGATTGTCTTGATTTTAAAATTGATTAAAACAGCGATGAAAAGTGTTCTAAATTTTTATATAGACTATATATGATAAAAATAGTTTTACTGCAAGAGAGAATATTTTTCTGAACTCTATAGTAATTTTTATAATTTTTAAGAAACTCAAAACTAGTCTAAAACCCAAATTATTTAAGTGACGCGTATCTTCCGTAATTTGTTCCGGGAGCAATCCAAGTCGGAATTACTTGAATAAGCAGTCCAAATGACCGTCTTGAAGTTTATTAACACATATAATTTTATCACATATAATTGTGCGTGAAAACAACGAGTTACGATTTTTAGAATGAATTATACCTATTTAATCTTTAGGTTTAAAAAAATGTTTCTGGAAAAAGTAGGCGTCTGATCGAGATGAGACCAGCACCGTTGGGTCCGAAATATTGTTTCTGATTTTCTAGGGATAGCCTCATAGTTTTTTGGACCATGTATAATTAGTTATGGATTTATAACCATTATACTCATTTAATAATTAATTAAAATTTGTAATTACGTAATTACTTTTGAAATTACGAAAATGCCATCGCTCTTTACTGTCCTCGTTCGTTCTCCTCCGTTGCGCTGAGGGAGGGGGCGCTTCGAGTCGACTGGCGGCGAGCGACGACCGAGGGCGGGGGGGGGGGGGGTGTTGCTTCCGGGGTGTGGCGGCGGAAATAGGCGGCAGCGGCGGTCAGAGCGGCGGCGGAGCTCGGGGGTTGCGGCTTGGAAGGCATCGGCGCCGTGGGTTGCTCGTCGGAGTGGACTGAAGCGAGGTGGCGGCGGTTGCAGGGCGGAGCTCCCGTGGTTTGGGTTGGTGGCGGCAGCGTACGGAGCGCCGGGGGCGCTGAGGGGCGGCGGGGTCGAAGAGAGGGCGGCGGCGGTCGTCGTCTGGGTGTCGCGGCGGTTGCTGAGGCGGGAAGACGACGGGAGGCGGTCGGATCCGTGATGGCGGTGGCGGAGAGAGATTGAGAGGGGGAGTGAGAGAAGTTAGGATAGTTTGATTTCGGGCTTGGGATGAGTAGTTCAAACGAGGGGGGGGGGGGGGGGGTTTCGAACGTTGGGTTTCGTTCGACCTGGTTTCGAACGAGAGTAAGAAGGAGAGACAGAGAGATTACTGTGGGTTGATAATAAGCTGTGGGGGTTGTTTAAATAGGTTAGCTTAATGGCAAAATTGTAATTATGGGTGAGGGGACAAAGGATTAAAGAGGGTAGAGGGGGATGTTGGATCTGAATCATTTCAGATCCAACCACTCAAACGGTGGGTTTAAGAGGGGGTAAAAGTAATGGTAAAGATAATTAGTAAATATGCAATAGTCGTTAGGGAATGAAATTAGCAAAGCGGTGAAATACAGACACGTTTTCACAAATGTCTCCGAAAAATTACGAAAACATACCCACGGGATCGTATCGTCGTGAGGATCGCGAATACGAGATCCGTTCAAGGATTTGGGCTACGAAAATACAAATTTTAGGCCAAAACGTTTAGGAAGCGAGTTTGCGGGTTCTAGGCTGAAATGATATCAAAAAATTATGAAATAAATGTGGGAAGCCCTAAATGATCATATGAGGCTACTGGAGAAGTTTGAAAACATTTTGAATATGTTTGGATAGAAAATAAATTCGTCAAATCAAAACAGTAATTTTGGGTGATGAATTTTAACAGAATTGTTTTGGGCATTTGAGGAAATCTAAAATTGTTGAAATACAATATGATAAGTCTAGTGTTCTAAAATATTTTTATAAGAATTTTTGAAATCAGTTTTGTTATAAAACTCTTAACTAACCACTATAAAGAGATTTAAAATTGTTGAAAAATATGTTAAATACGTATTTGAAGTGTTTGAAAAATACAGGTTGTTACAATTTTGATCCGCGTACAAATCAATGTGAAGACGAGATCCTGAAGATCCTTCAAATTCAAAACACAGTTCACATTTTACCAGACAAATTCACTAACAACCAGAAGATTGTCAGATCACACGTCCCTGCTGCAAATACGCCAGCTAGGATTGACATACCCAAAGATGGATGTAATCCACCTGCAGCAGAAGCGGCCGTACCTCAACAAAAAAGAGGACGACCCTAAGGCTCCAAAGATAAAAACCCTCGCAAGAGGAAAAATCCTGGATCAATAATAACGATACCACCACGGGATGCTGAGCTCAGCCCAGCTACCTCTCCCCTCCTAATAACCCCTGAAGAGGAAAATATAGGAGAAATATCATTAAATTATGTACGTACTGGGGAGGTACTGGACAGAAAATGCACAATCATCGATGATAACTTTGTGCTCATTATTGCCACTCACGTCATTGAATACGACGACGAGACCGACCCACGCTCTCTAGCAGAATGTAAACGCAGAGAGGATTGGCCAAAGTGGAACGAGGCAATAGGAGTAGAGCTGGACTCACTCTCGAAGCACAAAGTTTTTGGACCTGTAGTCCTAACACCAAATGGTGTTAAACCTGTGGGATGTAAATTGGTATTCGTGAGAAAAAGAAACGAGAATAATGAGATCGTGCGTTATAAAGCGCGCCTTGTTGCACAAGGTTTTTCCCAACGACCAGGAATAGACTATGACGATACCTATTCCCCGGTCATGGATGCGATCACTTTCCGTTTCATTATTGCCCTATCCACAAAGGAAGGCTTGGATATGCAGCTCATGGACATTGTGACTGCATACCTTTATGGAAATATAGATAAGGACATCTATATGAACATCCCAGATGGATACAAACTACCGACAAAAATGACAGAAAGACCTCGGGACGTCTACTCTGTCAAACTCCAGAGATCACTGTATGGTCTAAAACAGTCAGGTAGAATGTGGTACAACAGACTCAGTGAATTCCTAGTGCAACAAGGATTCACAACAAATGAAGTCTGCCCTTGCATCTTTATAAGAGCAAATGGAACATGATTCGTAATTATTGCCGTCTACGTAGACGACCTGAACATCATCGGATCTCATGAAGAGATAGGTGAGATATCCAAAATTCTCATACAGACTTTTGAGATGAAAGACCTTGGCAAAATGAAGTTCTGCCTAGGCTTACAAATTGAACACTTAAGCGGAGGAATCCTGTTACACCAATCGACATACACAAAGAAAGTGCTGAAAAACTTCCTTATGGACAAATGTCATCCATTTAGCACACCAATGGTCGTTAGATCATTGGATGTTGACACAGACCCCTTCTGACCGCTGGAAGAGGGGGGAGGAAACACTGGGTCCGGAAGTACCCTACTTAAGTGCAATTGGAGCACTCCTATACCTGACAAACTGCACGCGTCCCGACATAGCGTTCGCAATTAACTTACTAGCCAGATACAGTTCTGCGCCCTCAAAGTGCCACTGGAACGGAGTTAAGCAACTTTTGCGCTACCTCCAAGGGTCTGTGGACATGGGACTATACTTCAAGAAAGGTGTATCCTTCGACTTGGTCAGTTATGCAGATGCATGATACAGGTCCGACCCACATACCGCAAAGTCCCAGACCGGTTTCGTGTTCACGTACGGTGGGACGGCCATCTCATAGAGATCCGTGAAGCAGACATCGACAGCAACCTCATCCAACCACTCCGAGCTCATTGCGATCCACGAAGCTAGCAGAGAATGCTTCTAGCTTCGATCACTCATCAACCATATCCTCAAGACCACCGGCCTGAAGACGGGAGATCTTGGACCTACCACCATGTATGAAGACAATGTTGCCTGCATCACTCGACTACGAGGTGGCTACATCAAAGGTGACAGGACGAAGCACATTTCCCCCAATCTCTTCTGGACGCATGAACAGCAAGTGGACAACCAGATCGACATCCAGCAGATCCAGTCTTGCAACAACCTGGCAGACCTGTTCACTAAAGCTTTGCCTCGCAGTACCTTTAGAAAACTTGTACTAGGAATTGGGATGAGACAGTTGAGAGATTTACAAGGCTGAAGCTTGTACTTATCAGGGGGGAGTTAATGTAGTGCTGTACTCTTTTTCCTTGGCTACTGGTTTTTCCAACTGGGTTTTCCATAGCCAAAGGTTTTAACGAGGCAGCCACATCAACTCTGGATCCAGAAGTATCACCCCTGATGTTATCCATCGATCAGGGGAAGTCACAGAGACTTGTACTCTTTTCCCTTAGGCACTGGTTTTTCCCACTGGGTTTTCCTTGGCAAAGGTTTTAACGAGGTAAGTATTTTTAAACTTAGGTATCCAGAAGTATCCATAGACCCATGACCAGATAATCTATATGAACCCTTAAGCATTCATCACGGCTTACAACAATGGATGGATAAGGGGAAGTGTTATAAACGGGCTTTTGGTGGGCCTACCCGTTAGTGGGTATCCGCCCATTATGTAACCCTACTACTATAAATACAGGGCTATGGACTCCATAGCCACCACGTTTACAACAAACAATAACTTTTTAGGAGGGATTTTAAGAAGATTGCAATTTTTTGGAAGTTTTAAATATGCTGAAATTTTTCGGAGTAAATACCACGTGATCTATAGGTGACTAGTCTCTCATATACAATAACTAGGGAAAATCCCGTGCACACGTGCACGGAAAAAATCAAGAAGGGGAATAAAAAAAGATCCGATCGGAAGCGAAGGGGAGAAAGCGGAAAAGGGAGGGTGTGTGTGTGGGGATTGTGGGAGGGTCAAAAGTGCAAAACAGCAAAAGCGAGGGTTATTTTTAAAAGAGGTGTGAAGGGGCGGTATTCTGCGCAATTAGGAATATGTATAGGGTTCTTTGTGCAAAAAAAACAAAAAAAAAACCGGACGACGACTGGGACGTTTGTCCCAGTCACCGCCACGGAGGACAACCGTGCCACGGAGGACATCGGCACGCTTTATAGAATAGATGTTACGCATTCTTATTCCCATAATATATAACTAGTCATAACCTGTGCCCGTGGGCACGGTTCATTAAGATTTCCCTCACGAAATTTTTGTTCCCAAAAAAATTATTTTCACAGCCAAAATTTAAAAAACAACAAATTAGCGTAAAAATATTTAGGGGCACGTGCACCTTCGGTGTGGACGTCTTTGGTGCGGAACAACAAATACGGCGCGGGCGCCTTTAGCGCGGAACAACAAATTCGGCACCGAACAACAAATTCGGCGCGGAACAACGCACGGGCGCCTTCGGCACGGAACAACAAATTCGGCGCAAAAAAATTTAGCTGGCGCCTTCGGCGCGGAACAATAAACCTCAGGGTGTTTTTTCGTAAGTATATTAACTTAAATTTTTTACGCTAATTTGTTGTTCCGCTAAATTTTTTTACGTTAATTTTTTTACTTTGTTTAATTTAATTGATCATGCTTCTTCACAATCTTTCACAAGACACTTTTGATTTTAAAGTTTTGGTTCCCAAGACGCTTTTTTCCCCCAAAATTAATCTCCACATTCTTTCCCAAGACTCTTTTAATTTCAAAGTTTTTTTCAAAGACATTTCCCCCACTCCCAAATTTAAGTTTTCTCACTAAAATTTTCAAAAAATCCAATCTCAACCATTGATTTACCAAGATCAAATCTCAGCCACTCTTTATCTTGTCCTAGTCAGCCCAAGAATTCAAAAAAAGTTGTCAAATGTATACTAGACTAATCATAACCCGTGCCCGCGGGCACGATTCATTTAAGTTCTCATCCGCGTAATCTTTGTTTCCCAAAAAATTATTAAAATTTAAAATAAGAACAAATTAGCGTAAAAATATTTAGCGGACGCCTTCGGCGTGGGTGCTTTCGGCGCGGAACAACAAATTCGGCGCAGGCGCCTTCGACACGGAATAACAAATTCGGCACTGAACAACAAATTGGCGTAAAAAAACTCGTGCCCGCAGGCACAGTTCATTTAATATTTCCCCCGCGAAATCTTTGTTCCCCAAAAAATTATTAAAATTTAAAGTAACAACAAATTAGCGTAAAATTATTTAGCGGCACGGTCGTCTTTGGCGCGGAACAACAATCGGCATACGCGCCTTCGGCGCAAAACAATAAATTCGGCACGGGCGGCTTCAGCGCGTAACAACAAATTAGCGTAGAACAACAAATTCGGCGCGAGCGCCTTCGGCGCGGAACACCAAATTAGCGTAAAAAACCCAGTGCCCACGGGCACGGTTCATTTAAGATTTTCCCCCGCGAAATCTTTGATCCCAAAAAATTATTAAAATTTAAAAGAACAACAAACTAGCATAAAAATATTTAGCGGTACGGACGCCTTAGGCGCGGAATAACAAATTCGACACCGGCGAGTTTGGCGCGAAACAACAAATTAAGTGCAAGCACTTTCGACGCGGAATAACGAAAATTTAGCGAGCGCCTTCGGCTCGGAACAACAAATTAGTGTCAAAAAAATTCGCGGGCGCCGTTGGCGCGAAACTGGTTCGCTGACTGCTTTCAAAGTTGGACCAAATTTCAAAGCTCACATTCGTGGTTTCAAAGCTCCATTTATTTCAAAGTTGGACCAAATTTCAAAGCTGGACCAAATTTCAAAGCTCACATTCATGGTTTCAAAGCTTCATTTTAACTTTCTATTTTCCAAGATCAAATCTCAGTCACTCTTTATCTTGTTCTAGTCAGCCCTAGAATTCAAAAAAAGTCGTCAAAAAGTTGCCAAATGTATAATAGATGGATCTTATATTTTTTTTATCATTATGAAAGGAATCTCACATATATCATATGATCAAACTCTTCAAGAAGGCAGAATTTGCTCAGATAAATATTTTTTAATAAAAACCATGGCTCAGAATAATTATCACATACAACCGGCATTCACGAACACAATTTTGCGAGGAGACGAAAAACTCAGATTGATGTGCAAGGACACATACAAGAAATGATACACTACATGCCCGGAACAATCATAGGAATTAGACATGGATCAACACAAACAATTGCAGCAAATGATTGGGGAAGCTTCCGCCTGCAATCAAGCTAAAGAAGCAGCGCCATCGGCCGATCCCCGTAAGGGTTGCGTTTCAATGCTTTAATCTCTTGGAAGCCTCCTACAACACTGGATTGTCAAAATAAGCAGTGATGGCTTTCAGCTTCCCATTCAAAAAGTTCTTCTCAACCTGCTTCAGAAAGCATCACATTAAGGATCTGCCTACCAAACAAACATGAAGCCACATCACAGGGTAAAACTGCAAAATATCCAGACACTAAGATGAAGAATGTGTCGGCAAAATTGTGACAACAAAGGGAATGCTGATTCTCCTAGGAAATGAGATGGCACAGCAATCACACAACAGTAAGATTCACATCATCTTTATCGCTAATTACTATTTTTATCTTGCCCCCATGGTAGGTAACTGGAGGATTAGATTAGCTATGGCCGCTCTGAAAATCAAAACTAATTCCAAAGATAACAGGGTTTTATGCTGAACTGGAGATACACTCAAACTATTGGCATTGTGCCAATTTGCAGTTGTAATCACCACATTTTTCATGTATGGAACCAGAATACCAAAAATCACTCTCAATATGTGATGCACAATATGATGCTAAAACACACAGCGTTGTAACCTAGAGTTCCTGCCTGACATGTCATGCAGCAGCTTAAAATTGATGTCCACATGAAACATCAATACTTCTTCTTATAAAGGAAACCTAGTCATAACCCATGACCATATGTCACATGACATTCAAAATATTCCTCCGAAAAAAATTTCAACCTATTCAAAATCTCTTTCCCCATAAAAAAAATTTGCATCCTTGTTCAAAATACCCCCCCTCACAATAAAATTTTTAACCACATTTAAACTAAAATTTAGTTCCCCAAAAAATTAAGTTCACACCAAAACTTTTAGTTCCCCCAAAATTTAGCTTCTCCCAAAATTTTAAACTAAAATTTAGTTCTCACCAAAAAAATTTGTTCACTCCAGATTCAACTCCTATTATAATTTAGGGTTTTTTGCATATCTGTCCCTCAAATCTTGCATATTGTGATATCTGTCCCTCAAATTTTCGTATTTGCTCATACGTCCCTCAAATTTTAAACGTTAACATTAATAGTCCATCCATCCTGTTTTTTGTTAAAAAGTTATATTAATTAACGATTAATTAACGCTTATAGTTAGTTAATTAAGAAATTACATTTAATTAATCATTAAACCCACCTAATTAAGGGTTAATTACCCCCACCAAAAAATAGGGGGAGGGGACGGCGCCGCCTTCCCCTCCGCCTCGTCTGAGGCGGATGGGCAGGGGCGGGAGGGGGCGCCGCCCCCTCCCCCCCAAAACAGGGGGACGAGGCGGAGAGGGGGGCGCCCCTCCGCCTCCGCCTCAGACAGCGGAGGGGGAGGGGGCGGCGCCCCCTCCCCCTCCGCCTCCTCCCCCTCCGGCGCCCCTCCCTCCGAAAACAGGGGGAGGGAAGGCGCCCCCTCCCCATCGTCTGAGGCGGAGGGGGAGGCGCCCCTCCCCCTCCTAACGCTAACCCTAACCCTAACACCCAATTAACCCCTTAATCTAACGGAATATTCCTATTCCGTTAGATTTTAACAGAAATTTATAGAGTGGCTATTAAATTTACAAGTTTAAAATTTAAGGGACTTGAGAGAAAATACCAAGATTTGAGGGACATATATCAAAATACGCAAGATTTAAGGGACGGATATGCTAAAAACCCTATAATTTAAATTTTTGTTATCCCAAAATTTTAAACTAAAATTTAGTTCTCACCAAAAAATTTTTGTTCACTCTAGATTGAACTCCTATTATAATTTAAATTTTTGTTATCCCAAAATTTTCATAAGCGCTCATCTTAAACATTGATTCCTTAAGTTTAAATCCTAACCATTGATTCCTAAAAATTCCCCTTCCCCCAATAAAAAAAATTTAAGTTCCTCCCAAATTTCAGTTTCCCCCCAAAAATTTAGTGATGCAAAGTTTTGGGGTTTACCTCAAAATGCAAAGTTTTTTCCTCTAAAATTTTCATAAACACTTATATTACCCATTGATTCCTTAAGATTCAATCCCAATTGTCTTTCTATCCACTCTTTTGTCCTAGTGACCAACTCCATTCAAAAACATCCCTCAATTGTATAATAGATGCTATTTTGCTTGTTGTTGGTACAAAAAGGAAGTCTAAATAAAGATACACCAAACAAGCATCTTAAAAAATGAATATGTGCCCATATACAAAATACATGTTATGATACTCGGTCTTCCATTTACATGTTTTCTTAGACTCTTTCCAAGCAATTGAACCCTGACGTCATCACAAAAAGCCCATATGCCCTCTTGGGTAGAATTTTGTTTTTGTTTCTTTTGTTTCTTTTGTTTTTATACACTTAAGCAAAAATGACCAAAGCGCTACGAAATTATGAGATTACATGCATATGGCATAACAATACACTTGAAATGTTGCTATCAGTAAAACATAATTATGATTGAGAATGTAACGTTAGTGTTAGGGTTAAGTTACGGTTAACTTTGGTTCAGCTACATAAATGTGTTTTCTCCATTCAGCTTTATTCCATTGCTATCTCGGTCAAATTAACTATATATTTTAATTAAAACCTTCCTGATTTATGATCATTCAGGTCTAACACTACTCCTTGGTTCAACAAACTACAGTCTCCTAACCCTAACTCCCAATTTACCAAATGATTCATCCAATGTCTCTTCAATTGAAACTACATATAACTTTTCACGAATCTGCTCATTTCATTTCTTAACTTCTAATATATCCACTCATTCATCCCAACATTCATAATTACTCTATTCATTTTCTGTTTCACATGTGTCTACTTTCGGGGTATGTCTTCTCTGGCATGGAACCTTCCAAAAAATTGACACCGGCATACAACTGTGCCCTTGATTCAGTAAAAGTAAATATACCTCGAGGGCCCAAGGAGGATTGACTGATAGAGACAGCTCTGCTAGCTGATTTAGGTCAACATTTCGGGGAAGAAACATCACAACTCTGGGAGATATTGCTCTTGCAACTTCGAATAGATACTGACTGATACACGAAACAAATCAAAGTTTAATGCCAATAAATTTCAAATTTACAAGAAACGAATGTCATACATCTACAAGAAATAAATAAGGGAGAAACCAAACCCGTCATGAGGCTTAAGCATGGTTCTGATATCATAAGCTTGCACTTTAGTATAATCCGGTCCTCCCCACGGAGGTGACATGAAAATGACATCTCCCTGCATGATGATACATTTATAGATGCAATAAACCACAGTCAAAGAACTACAATAAATGATGTTGCAAGAAAACTCTACAATAAGTATGAAATTAATAATTCAAACATTATTCATTTTAATAAGTAAATTCCCAAATAACTTATTTGGTTTTAGAAAATTGACATATGCCTTTTTACATGCCTGGAACCACTTCATATATTCTACAAGGTGTTCCAGAGATATAAGTGTGTGGCTCAACTTGGATAATTGGATTAGGTTGTATGCAAAAAAAAGACCAACTCATTTTGTCCATTTTAAAAATTGTCAATGAGTATAATCTTTTCATTTTCATCGAGAAGCTGTGTAGACTCTTTCCTAATATGACAAACTTTCAAAGCTTTTTGCTCCTCGTTGGATGAGCCTTAGGATTTTGGCTCATTAACTACTACCTTACATGTAGATGTATACATGTTTCCTGTATGGCGATGAATTATGAACTGCTCCATCTTTCCCCTTGATAACTAAGCTTAGCTCAAGCGGAGAGACATATTCTTTCCTTATGAGAGATATGGATTAGAACCTCCCCATCTTTAGTGTGCACGGAGATTTTCAAATTAAATATGCAGCCGTCCAAATTCACCGTGCAACGAATATGGTTAGCGATGGACAAAAGCGATGGTAGTTTGCAGAGGTTAGTTATGATTCAGGCATACAAGGAATACATTTTCTCTATTTATATGGGAGCTTCTTTCACTCACTGCCTCACTGTAGTGGATTATATTTCTCCAATAGGGGCTATGATGTAAGCTTATACACATTTCTCACCAGAAAAAAAATCCCAAAAGAAGCTAATATTATGTTTGTGCATCTTTTTGTGCATGTACTATTGGTTTATGCCTTAAGGGGGAAAAGGGATCGACGCTTCCTAACTTTTGCAGATTCAAACATGTCGTAGGACAAATAACCTGAAGTTGAAGGATTGTCAACCATGTCATAGGATGAAAGAAACCAAGATATGCAAAAGGAAAATATATCAGTTCAATGGTAGATACCCTTTTGTATATTAGCTCAGCGAGGAGTAATGTTGCCCACCTTAAAAATAAAAGTTATTTAGTGCATGATGTGTGTCGTCAATGATATTTCAGATTCAATGAAGTACATGGGTGCAACTTGGGGGATGATTGTCCGAGCTGTTATGGAAGCTCATGAATTGGACATTTCTGTGATGCAGCTAGAAGAGGGCCACATCTTTTAATGTAGGCATATCAAGGGTATGAACATGTACTATGATGCCTAGCATTCAAACATATTAAGGTGGGTTTTCCTATGCCATTGAGTCTACAACAATCTTAGAGGCGTATGTTTCGCCAAGGCCTGCTTAGTATGATGCAAAACAGATTCAACAAAAGATTGGTTGCAGATTCATAAGTCTTCTTGGAGTTATCTAAAAGTAATTGAGATTGTAGGACGTTTAGTTTAGACAGATTTGAGTTTAATTAAGATAAGGATTCTTAAAAGTTGAGATTGGTTTTATCTTTTATATGGTTTGAAATTTGGGTTGATTTTGAACTTTCTTTTTATGAGAGTTCTAGCTTTAATTAACTTAGAGTTTCAGTCAAATTAGGACCTTTTTGTTTAGTCCCTATAAATAAAGGCGTTTTGTATACAAATTTCATATTTCGATCAATGAAGTTGATTTATAAAAAAATTAGCTTGGTTTATGATTTTTCCTAGTTAAAGCTATCTTCACCCGGTTGATGGCTGAATTTTTTCAATCATTGGTTGAGGGCCAATATTTCTTTATCCTTACTTTTGTCTTCTTTCAATTCCTTCTTTTACTTTTCTACGCAAAGCTTCTGCCTTTGCCGTTATTTCATATTATAGTCTCGTTCTTAATCTTTCTTGATTTCCTTTGATTTTCTCCTTAGAAAATCTGACTGCTACAACAACCATGATTGTCTTTAAAAAACCCTAGAGATTTCGATTTTTCTTCATCCAAATTGCAAAAAAAATTAATCACTATGATGTGCTACAATACCACTATAATAACTGCTTAAAATTTTTCTTTGTTTCTTCTATTTTTTACTTCCTACAAATTTAATAAATGGATTACATTATTGTTGGATAGTAACTTTATCTGAAATCCATTAATCGATGCAGAGTTAAAAACCTTTTCATCGTGGAAATGTCCGTTGAAGACCTCGTGGAATTGTGTGGATTGCTTAATAAAGTATGACGTTCTATGAATAACATGCACAAGAGATTTGACATAACAAAAAGGTGACACAGAACTGAATGGGAAAGGATATTGTGGGGATTTGGAGAAGAAAAAAGTAGAGAATTTGATAACTATTTGGGCCTCGCACACTAACTGACTTGCACGCCTCGCACACTAACTGACTTGCACACCTCGCACGCAGAGAATTTTCAGACCTCTCGCCCATATAACCAAGCATATTCTCGCACTCAAATGTAAAAGATTTGATTTTTTAAAAAAGAAAACTCAAATTTTACACCAAAGTTTTAATTTCTATTCTCTTCCACAAATAAAAATAAACAAATTTGTGACCTTTATATAGGCTTACAATTTGAATTCAAAAAATACATCCGACATGAAACTAAAATTCAAAAAATAAAAAGATCTAAAATAAATAGAAAACTCAAAAAGACTCAAACTCTTTTCTAAATAAAATAACCAAAAGACTTAAAATATACAGAAGACTCAGGACTCAAACTATATCTTTATCTCAAATATAAAATTTAAAAGAAAATAAAAAGGACTCTATCTGAAATTTAAACCAGATCCATATTATCCTCCCTAGCTTAAGAACTTCACCTGGTGAATGGTGACAAGAATATCACAATCGGGTAAAACTCAGCAATCCCTTATAATGGGTGAAGATTTGTCTATGAACTTTGCGGTGTAATATGATGTAGACTTGCTGACAAATATCATCAAAAAATTCTCCCCAATCACAAAAGACATGAAAGAATATAGAACCTACTTGTTGATAGGATATGGAGAATCTGGGATGACAAACTAGATGTGCTCACATTCCTCAAGCAGTGTCACCAAGCTAAGTGCTTTCATATGATCAACGTGTGGCTAGAATTTTACCTCGGACTCAAACTTAATCCCATGTAAGAATGTAGACTCAGGATCCAACTTGATGCTGGACTTAGCATTTGGCTTGGGCTCAATCGTTGACTTGTCATTTGGCTCAGGCTCTTGTTCGACCTTTAAATGCTTCCTTATGCTCAGCTCATCAGAGTTCTAACTTATTTTGTTGACTAACTCAAATCTTTAGGTTGGGAAGCTTTCAACGCAATTCTTTTCCCATTAAATATAAATGAATGTGTTTGACATTCCAGAACTTATCATATTTAGATCATATAACCAAGGTCTTCCTAGCAAAATGTGTGCTGCATATACCATCACACCAAATATGATCATAATATCTCGTAAGCTAAAAAGGCACTGAACATTGCTAGATAACTAAATGAGCAGTCTTATCAATCCAAATGACGGTATATGGCTATGCGTGAGGCTCGGCTGCTAGACCCATCCTTTTTAAGATTGATTTGTTATAATATTAACACAATTATCTTCGTCAATTATCAATTTGTAGAAGTATTAATGGGCCTTAAAGTATGTATAAAAAATAATGGTCCTTCGCCAATCTTCCTCGCCTTCAGGTGTTATAAGCGGATACCTAATGATATTCGCATTAACACTAAAGTCACTTAAATATTCATCTGCATTAGTAATACTTTCATGCGCATAAATTTTCAATCATTCCTTTAAATTTTACCGCATCAAAGATGATCGGGTCCCGTGAAGATGTCTAAACATACATACTTGAGTTGGCTAGAATAAAACAGAATTTGGACTAAATTTGGTTTCGAAATCTTCAAAATAACAAAATGGCATAAAATTAGCAAAAATTACCAAAAACCAGCCAAACATCCCCAGAAATTACCAAGCACTATTGTGTTGTTAACAGCCGGTTAACATGCCAGTCATTGGCTATTGGCCAGATAAACGCGGCTAAGCTCAAACCAGTTTTCGTTGGCTCAGTTGACTCCGAATCGAGCCAATAAACAATGTCAGCTCAGGTCAACTCGGGTCGGCTTCATCAACTTGAGTCGGCTCCAATCCGACCCGATGAACAGTATCAACCTGAGGCGACTTAGATCAAGCCGATGAACATTATTGGCTCAATCGAGAGCTTGACTTAGCAGCTCGACTCGACGTCGAAAATGGCTTGTTACAACTGTAACTGAAGCGATCCAACACGAGCAGTGCCGATCGAGTTTTCTGAAGATTTCGATGGTGATTCGTCGCCACATTTCGCTGCCTCAATGCGTTGAAGGGTGTGGGATATTTTGAGGTCGACGTCGACCGTCGATGGTGGTGGGATATTTTGAGGAGGTCGATGTAGTCGACCGTCGATGGTGGTGGCACTGATGATGCTGAGATCAATGATCGACGATGATGACAACGGTGATCGATGGTTCTTTCGTCGAGAAGGGAACAGAGTCAGCTAACAAGACTGGCATTGGCGGTAACATCGAAGCTCGTCAGAGGTGACTGTAATTGCTCCATAAAGGTTAGGGTTTCGGGAAAATGATTTTTTGTTTTTATTTTCTCTCTTTTTCCTAGTTTATTCTCTATTTTTTGAAAAAAAATTCCACTCTCCTTTTTTGAAACTTCTTTATCTCTTTTTATTTGATTTTTTGTTATCTTTTTTTTGAATTTTTATCTCTATTTTTAATCTAAAAATCTTAAAGACAGGAAGATAAAAAAGAAAAAGAAAAAATGTATGATTTTTTTATCTTTGATTTAATACCTAGCTAGAAGAAAAGAAAAAAGTTTATGAGAAAAAATAAAGAAGAAAATTTTGGTTTTGGCTCTGAAACCAAGTTTACGCAGAACAGAATCAAGAAAGGATGCGATAACGATCACCAACTCGCACTCTTCACACATAAAGATTTTTCGGACCTTTTTGCCCAAACAAACCAATTACATGCTCGATTTCCAATGTAAAAGATTTGGTTTTTAAGGAAACCAAACTTTACAGTAAAATTTTAATTTATATTATATTTTACCTATAAAAATAAACAATATTATGGCCTTGAGAACTTTGGTATCAGGGATCCTTGGTATTCACCGTAATTGTAAATGACCTTTTGTATCCTTATATATATATGTATGTATGTATGACCTATTACATTTGCTATAGACTTGATTTTCAACACGTTATCGGCACGATTATGCTCATAGAGAAGGAAAAGTGCGGCAAAGCTCTGACGAATTTTTTTGCAACATCTCGAAAAAGGAAAGGATACGCGAAAAAGGCTGCGTAGCACACGCGATCTAGAGGTATTTCTAGATTTGTGCAAAAATTCCAATTTTTTTATTCATGATCATGATTTCCTAGAACTAATTTTGTTTTTAAATCAAAATAAATTTTAATGATCTAAATCTAATTTTTAGATCAAAAACATGAACTTTTAGGATCTAGAGACACAATCATAAGATAAATTGTGCAAAAACTTCGTATTGTCTTGAAAATAAAAATCAAAATTTTTACGATCCCCATGAATACGGCCTGAAGTCGTCGACGAAGCCGGCCTGAAGCCGCAACCCCCAAATCCCACGGCCTGAAGCCGTCGACAAAGCCGGCCAGAAGCCGCAACCTCCAAATCCCACGGCCTGAAGCTGTCAAACCGCCTCGACATTGCGGTTGGATTCTGGCCTAAACTCGCCATGACTTTCAACCTCAATCGAACTCGATATGTCATGAATCGAGTCGACAGCCAAATCGGTCCTGATTACCGTCAATCAGCCTCCAACACAAGGACGAACCTATGTAACAGCCATGAGCTTTACCACGATCGACCTTGATTGGTCTCGTAAGATCACCAACGGCCTGAAGCCGCCTTGATCAATAAGTTGATCGTCGGACTGGAGTGCAGCCTCGATCGACCTCGTACGGCCTTCACCAATCGAGATCTGGTTCGAAATGGCCTGAATCTCCCTCACATCTGGCCCAACATGGCCTTCAACAGATGGAAACGACCTAGATCGGCCACCTCCGGCCTCGAGTGACGACATTCTGCTGTGAAATGGCCAACCGCGGCCATCCCCATCTGAAATCCACTTCGGACTGCCTGAAGTCCGTTCTGGACAGCCTGAAGCCTGATCTGGCTTCGTCGCTGATAGATGTTGTAGTCGACTTCTTCGCCCTCGCAGAGGAGAACATCGTGGATGGGCCGACGCTCTCAATCGCGGCTTCGATGCTGGAGACGCGGAGAATCAACAAAAAATTTTTGACCAGGGCCGACGGCCGGCGATCGGCGGCCCCTGCCCTGGGGGCGATGATGCCCCCACTCCCCCCTTACGCCCCTGCATCCGCCGCCGCAGGCGACAGCCACCGCTGCTGCCACTGGCGATGGCAGACCCCCCAAAACCCTAACCTCGTTATAGTTAGGGATAAGGATGGAGAGGGTGGGCCCCACGCTACTTGGGCCAGAAGCCCAATACCCTTATAAAAACGAAAAATAAAAATAAGCCTAACGGGCCTGAAGCCCATGGCCAGCCCGCATGCCGAATTATTTATATTTTTCTAAAATTATATATATATATAATAAATTTAGAAAATTACCTAAAACCGGAAAATTTTCAGAAAAATTAGGGAACAAAATGTGAGGGGATTGACAATGAAATAAATGTTTTTTGGGGATATCAATAAAATATTTTTTCGGGCATGTTCAGTTTTAAATTTTCCTTGAACATGACCCGATTGACCGGTGCATTTTGCGGGTGGCCCGAAGCCTCTGTTTCCACCAAATACCTTACGAAATTTTTATTTTGGGTTAAAGTCCCACGAAATATTCATTTGTAGGTCATATAAATTAAGACATCTTAATAAAAAAAAGATTAATTACACAATTGATCATAATTATATTTTTTGCATGCATCACTTTGGATTTTTTTTCATGCTTCATATGAATCCCCTATGATGACACACTTAATATACATATACTCATAAGTATAATTATGTATTATGGCACACGATTAATTATAATTTTCAAAAGTTTAAAAATCATATCTATATTGACGATTGAACTTGAAGTTCAAATCGAATGTCAATACCCTTCTAACCAATAATAAAAAATATTCGCCTTATGCATACGTCTGTAGTCGTGGCTAAATAGATAAGTGAGAAATATATTCGCACCCACGTATTTATTCTCCTTATGCATGTTTCTCTATCCACATAAAAACTGAATGACTCAAGAAAATAATGGCCTGAAGACCATATATGAGCATTCAAATGGACTTCAAAAGTCCCACATAAATATAAAAAGTGGAAGTATAGAAACACGTTCACTCTCTTGTATATGTCTCCTTAGTAAGACTAATATTCATTCTTCCTTATAAATAACAATATGGAAGACTGAAAACAATGAAAGTCTAGAACCAACGACGTCCTGATATATATAAAGAAAGGGAAGATATGATACACCTCGACATGGAATAAGCAAATGGCAAACTAGACCAAACCCAGAAGTTTTGGTTAAGACCCAAACTACTATATGCAATATGAAAGGTCATTAATTTATGCCACAGATAATATATACAAAGCTAATCTAATGACAAAATTCGATGTAGCTATTGTATACTAAGCTATTCCCCGAGAACACAGACTTAGAAAAATTATAATTAGTTGTCATAACATAATTAATAGGAATATGTTTCTAAACTTATTAATATGTGTATGCTTTTTATAAACTCTTTTTGTTTATATGCATTTCATTCTACTGCAAAATTTTATGCTTTATTTTTAGCCTATGTCAAATAATTATAGATTGACACCTCAAGACGTATGCTATTAATAGCATTTCACCCTAAGAATAGTCTAGTAGAAAACTATTTTAGGACATCTGACTTGAGATTCAGGCTTTGCTAGCCTAAATACTTTATATGAGGATGACCAGTACTCTCTGCAAAAGAAACTTACAAAGTTTCGATGAATATTCGTCAAAACGAAATCTTAATAAATGACTCGAGAATATAATGGCTTTGAAGGCCATACTTGAGCGTTCAAATGGATTTTCAAAATTCCTAGTTAAATTCGAAAAGAGGAATAAAATGGAACCCCTGAAGTGTCCAGAATCGTCCAAGTTTCAAACTTTAGAACGATACAATATGCCACCTTGGATTGATGATACAAGACATCATTAACCAATCCTATAAATCTGAAGAAAATGAAGTTTCTTCAGAAGGGTGCATTTTCATTATTCTATTTAACGGGAAAATGATTACGAGATCATATCCACTACACATGGACATTGACTCTCTTCACTTCCTCAAAAGAATTTAAGATGATATATTTACTATCATCATTAAAATAATAAGACATTTGGGTATCTTGAGAGTATTTGAGGGATAAAAGTGGACTTATCCACTCCCTACATAGGGCTGGTGATGTATCTTAATGTACTCATCAATATATCTTCTAAAATGATCATAATCAAACCTATTATCCAACCGCAATCCAGCTTTTTCACAGCATATATGACACATTACTAAATGGCGGGAACATTGGATAACACGGGAAAATCAAACACTATTTACATCTGGAATAAAGTCGAACACCCTGAAGTTTGTGTTCAAACCTAAAAATAGGTTATATGAATAAATCATTAAAATGATTTAAACGGATTACTCATTCGTTAAAAATTCAGTTGTTGTCGACTGGATGAAGACATGCAATTATACTGCAGACAATCAAAGCGCCTCCTTAGAACCTATTTATATGGGCATGATCATCCCATATAAATAGTTTTCGAGAACTCCTAACGGAAAAAGCGTTTAGAGCGCATATTATAGATAGTGCCATGATGTGTCCACATCACCATAGCACCAACTATAAACCATCATAATGTCGTTTTAGATCTATTTATCAGGCTTAATTACATCAGATAAATAGATTCCGAGCACTAAAAATGGGGGAAGCATTTAGAGCACATCTCAGATATTGTGCCTTGATGGGTCTCATATAGAGAATCGATAGTGAAGATTAGGTCCTGAAGATCCATCACATTGAGAACTATTTAAATTCCCAGTATAAGGTTCAACATATATATTACCATTATCCCTGAGCTTGAAGCTCAATTGACTATATCAAATACCATGAATAATGATGTGATCCTGAAGATCAACACTAATGAAACTATTAAACAGTTTTCAGATATATTTACTGACAAACCGAATATTGTCAAAATCACACATCCCTGCTGCTAAAAATCCAGCTAGGATTGACATACCAAAAATAATAGATGCAATCTACCAGTAGCAGAAGTGGATGTCCTCAATGAATGATAGGACATACCACGGGCTCCAAAGAGAGGAATACCCCTGGAGACCTTCATACAATACCACCACAGAAAAGTGAGCTCATCTCCATATCCTCTCTTTTTCCAGAACCTCTAGAAGAGATGAATCTGGAATAAATTGAAGTATCAATGTATAATGAACGTACATGGGGAGGTGTTTGGATAAAAACACACACTTGTCGACAACTTCTTCACGTTTCATTTTGCCACTAAATGTGATATTTATAAATATCGTTCCACACTCCGTTGCCTGAAGCAAACGTAGAGATTGGCCAAAAATGTGGAACAAGGCAATAATAAGCTGAGCTGTACTCGCTTATGAAACATGAAGGGTTTGGACCAGAAGTTCTGATATCAAAAGATATCAAACATGTGGTCATAATGAGTATTGAATAAACACATATATAAATAAATAAAATCGTATGCTATAAGCAACATGATATAACTTAGAGGTTCATTTTGCTGAAACCAGGAAGTAATCAAGTAAGATGAGCTTGACTCACTTACAAATAAAAATGATGCATCAGGTTCACTGATTATGTTAAAATCCTGTGATTAGCAAAGGAAAATTTTGGGGTTTTGCTGCTATGCTTGTTGTGATAGCATACCCTTATGGATTTATTCCTAATTTCCTTACTTGCCTGAATAGGCTCTAAGACGTCTATTCTATGAAAATATAAAATACAACCAAGAAAATTCCTTATGAAAATAAGGACTCTTTTCTAAAAGGTTGTCTTTGCATCTTTAAAAGAGCAAAGAAAATGATTTGAGATAATATTTGTAAATGACTCAAATCTCATCGGATCTCCTGAAGAGAAATCTGAAATATCCGTTTCAGCCTACCGATCATATATGATATGAAAGACCTAGACAAAAATCTTGGCTTACAGACTTATCCAGAAGATATCACATCATCCAGAAGATGAAACTATCATCCAGAGGATGACAACATCATCTAGAAGATGATCATACAAAAGATGAAAAGATCATAAAGCAGATGAAAATAACATCCAGCAGATGAAAATCATTTGACATTTAACTTCATACACCCGAAGTTGATGAAGAAACATGGACAATTGTAATCCACTAAATACAACTATTGGTTGTATGAATGTACATATACACCCCTTCCGTTCGCTGGAAGAGGTGAAAGATATCTTAGGCCCTGAAGTGTCTTACTTGTGTGTCTTTGATACACTCCTTTATCTGGCTAACTGCACACTTCTCTATATAGCGTCGGCTGTAAATCTGTTTATCCAGATACAATATAGCGCCTGTAGCGCATCACTAGATCGGAGCTACGCATCTTCTGCGCTACCTCAAAGGGTCAATATTATAAAGGATTATCATTCATGTTAAATGTATTTGCAGATACATGTTACAGATTATCGCGATGACAACAGACTTTGGGTACATGTTTTATCCACAAAGGAAAAGCTACCTCCTGGAGATCTGCAAAGCATGCGACTAAGGCAACATCATCCTACCATTCCGAGAAGCTCATCATCCAAGAAGCAAATCAAGAGAATGCATAGCTACGCACTGAAGTACCTCGCAGACCCAGTGACGACTAGGTCAGAGACTAGAGACATGGAGCTATCTACCGAGTCTGCAGACCATACCACTTTCCTAGCCCATCCTTGAGAAAGCTACATCAAAGGCGATGAGACAATGCACACCTCTTCAGAGGAGCTTCCTTAGATTCAGTAGCTGCCATATATGAGCGATACTTGTATTTTGTATTTATTCTTGGAATGTTGGAGATGAGATTTATGATACGGCCGCACCCCCTGAGGCAGGCACGGGTCCAGGCGGGACCCAAGGCGGATGGGTCACTTACTATCGGAGGCGTCGAAGGGCAGATTAGTTTTTTGTTATGTTATTTTTGTTCCTAGGTTTTTCTATTTATATCTAGGGTTAGCCGTCATGAGAGGCATGCTTATTGTGTGAAAAAACATTGTAAGTGTCTTTTGTGAGGGATTTAGACTTTGATCCGTTCATCAAAGTTAGGAGAGCGAGCTCCTCTCGAAAGGGCTCAAGTTATCTTGCTATTAGTAGTTGTTTCTTCCCTAAAATCCAATAAAAATCCCATCTTTCCCAATTTTTATTCCTTTTTGTCGCTGATTTTCCCTTGATACGATCCAAATCGTATCAAATTGGTATCAGAGCGATAGATCCAATGGCGGAAGGCACTAGATTCAAGACGGAGATGGAAGCGCTGCGAAAGGAGATCCGGGAAGAGGTCAGCAAAAAGGTGGGAGCTTTGGAAGTCACGGTCGAGATGCTTTCCAATTCCCAAAAGGAGGTGGAGGCCCGTTTGATGAAGAAGCACGAGGAGTTGGACGCCACTCAAGTTCAGATCTTGAAAATTCTTCAAAAACTTGAGGGGAAAGGGAAGCATGTGGAGATCGGAGGGGAAGAATCCGCAGCGGAGAATCATCATACTAAGGCGGACGATCCAAAGTTGATGGCGAATACCTCCGGGGCACCTCCGGGAACCAAAACCACGAAGGAGAAGGAAGATCTAGGGTTCCGGGAGGAGTCGTGGGTGGAGGAAATGCAACGGGAGCCGCGGCGGCGCGAAGGAGATCCCCTAGGGTTTCTTGCGGAGGCGAGGGGACGCGGCGGACAAGATGGCGGCTACCCGGAGGATAGGGAAGGCGGCGGCTGGGGGGAAACCCTAATCCCCCCACGCGGGCCTCCAGGACCCCGCGAGGGCTCGGGGGGCCTCACGGTCCACACCCGAGCCCGCGCGGGTGCCCAGGATGGCTGGGCGGGCTCGCGTGAGGCCCTGGAGGGGTCGCGCGGCCCGCCATGGCCAAACCTGGGCCCCGCCAAACCCCAGGGAGGCTTCGCGGCTTTCCCTGGGGCCGGCTGGGCCCCGGCTAGTGATGGTGGGGCCCGGGGGGCCCAGTAAACCCCCCGGGTCAGTTTTTTGGCCCCCGGAGCACCGAACAAGTCCCCGCAAGAGGCTACCGCGGGATTTTTGGGGCTGCAGAGGAGGAGCGCCAGAGGTGGCCTATGGAGGAGTACGCGGAAAATTTTGGGGGCCCACGAGGGTTTCCCGAAGAGGCCTACGGCCGAGGCAGGACAGAGTACGGAGGCCATGGAGCTCAGGGAGGAGCACACCCGACCATGTACCCAGACAGGAGGATGGAGAAGTTGAAGATGCCCATTTTTGAGGGGACAGACCCCGACGGGTGGATAGTGCGAGCGGAGCGGTATTTCCAGGTGATGCGGATATCAGAGCGGGAGGTATTGGAGAACATCATCTGCTATCTGGAGGGACAGGCGCTGAGCTGGTATCGTTGGAGGATGTCCCGAGCCCCTTTTCGGACTTGGGAGGAGTTGTCAGCTTTCCTACTTGACCGTTTTCAGGCCAAACCGGGAGCAAATTTCTACGAGCCGTTGCTTGAACTACGGCAGGAGGGGACGGTGTTGGACTTCCTGGGGAAGTTCGAGGTGTTGGCAGGCAGGGTGAAGGGAGTGTCGGAAAACGTATTCTTGGGGGCATTTATGCAAGGGCTGAAGCCCTCGATACGAGCCGAGTTATGGATGCAAAGTCCCAGAGACCTAGAGCATGTGATTCGTCTGGCGTTGAGGGCGGAGGAGAAGCAGGCAGAGGAGCGGAGGATCAGAGGGACGTGGGAGGCGCCACAGCAGAGGGTTCCATCTACAGCAGCCGCCCCGAGACTACCGCCGGCCGCATCAGCCGAAACGGGGGAGAAGGCAGGAGAAGCACGCCCTGCGGGACAAGGGCGGAGGATGACCGAGGCCGAGATGCGGGACAGGAGAGCCAGAGGGTTGTGCTTCCGTTGCGACGAGAAGTTCACCCCAGGCCATCGGTGTGCGAGCAGATTGATGCAGATCACTATCGAGCCAGACGAGGAGGAATACATCGAACCAGAGGAGCCAGAAAAGGAGATCGGAGTGCGATGCGACATGGGAGCGGTATGAGGCGATACAGGAGCAGTACCCTGATCTCCACCTTGAGGACAAGGTGGCTCTTTTAGGGGCGGGTATTGATACGGCCGCACCCCCTGAGGCGGGCACGGGTCCAGGCGGGACCCAAGGCGGATGGGTCACTTACTATCGGAGGCGTCGAAGGGCAGATTAGTCTTTTGTTATGTTATTTTTGTTCCTAGGTTTTTCTATTTATATCTAGGGTTAGCCGTCATGAGAGGCATGCTTATTGTGTGAAAAAACATTGTAAGTGTCTTTTGTGAGGGATTTAGACTTTGATCCGTTCATCAAAGTTAGGAGAGCGAGCTCCTCTCGAAAGGGCTCAAGTTATCTTGCTATTAGTAGTTGTTTCTTCCCTAAAATCCAATAAAAATCCCATCTTTCCCAATTTTTATTCCTTTTTGTCGCTGATTTTCCCTTGATACGATCCAAATCGTATCAATTTATGTATAACTGCCTAAGAGATTTGCAAGCCTGAAGCTAGTACCGATCAGGTGGAGTTAAATGTAGAGTTGCACTCTTTTCCCATAAGGTATGGTTTTCCCACTGGATTTTCCATAGCTAAAGGTTTTAACGAGGCAACCACATTAGCTCAAGATCCAGAAGTATCCACTCCTTCTGATACTCATTAGCACTATGAATCCTGAAGCATTCATATGTCAAGTTTACAATGATGGATGGATATGGAGAAGTGTTATGAATAGGGCATTGAAACCCTTGGTATCAAGAACACTTGGTATCCACCATAATTGTAAAGGACCTTTTGTATCCTTCTTAATATATATATATATATATATATATATATATGACCTATGACATTTGCCATAGACTTGATTCTCAACAGTCGCCTTTATATAGAGGCTTACAACTTTAATTTAAAAAATGCATCCAATATGGAACTAAAATTTAAAAATAATTAAAAGATCTAAAATAAATAAAACATTCAAATTGGTTCAAACTCTATACTAAATAAAATAACCAAAAGACTCAAAATAAGTACAAGACTCAAAGGACTCAACACTCTATATCTATCTCAAATGTTAAATCTAAAATAAAATCAAAAAAGATTATCTGAAATTTAATCTGGATCCCTATTAAAAGGAGGCAGAGAAATTATTACGGGGCTCAATAGCTTGAATAATAAAATTAAAGATTACTCTCAAAGTCTTCGTCAACATGACAATGAGGTACCAATCAAATTTGAGTCTGAAATTGCAACCATAAAAAATAAAGAAGGCATTAAGACCGACCACACTGCAAAGTTCGAAGAGATTGAAATGATTCCAACTATGTACTAGGTGATCAGTGACATTAGGTTTGTTATTCCTTAAAAAGGTTGCCTAGTTACGGTGATATCCTTTCAAATTATATGTCTATCAAATTTATCCTTTTGCAGAACTTTCATCAAATCGATAAGGGCATCTCCTTTTCAAGGAGAGAATTGATGCATAACAAATTGCAAGAAAAGATTGGTCAAAGATTTCTTATGTTTTTTTGGAGTTATCTAAGAGTGTTTGAGATTGGATATGACTTGTAGTTTAGAATTTGAGTTAAATTAGGATAAAGATTCTTGGAATTTAAGTTTAGCTTTTATCTTTTGCGTAGTTGAAATTCTAGTTTATTTGAGTTTTTCTTTTTATAAGAGTTTTATTATAGTTAAATAAGAATTTCAGTCAAATTAGAACTCTTTTGTACTCAAATTTTAGATTTTGATCAATGAAGTGTATATATGACATATTGAGTATGACTTGAGCTTTTTACTGGTTAATGTTGTCTTTCTTTACATTGCTTAATGGTTGATTTTTTTTAATCCCTAGTTAAGGGCTGTGCTTTCTTTATCTTTGATTTTGGCTTCTTTCAATTCTTTTTTTTTTTTGCACTTTTCTTCACAAAGGTTCCTCCTTCGACATTAGTGTGTGTGCCAACTATGCAGTATACTAATGCTGGTTGAGCCTGTACACTTACTAAGCCAAGTATTTGGGACTACGTGGACAAATGAACAATATGAATCCAAAGTTGACGAAGAAACATTTCTTGCCTGCCTCCCCTCCGTCATTCATCCAGCCATCTAAGAAATATGCCAATTGCCAAAGAGGGTTCACGATTCCTTTCTCACCACTCTCACATCCATGAAGGCACCTATAGAATGGGAAATGCAGAAAGGCGTCTCATCACAGTATGCTTCTACAGATTATCCACTTTTATCCCTTAGGGCAACCACCAACCCCACTCAAGCAAGGAAAAAAGAGAGATATAATCTTATTAACATAGGGCAATGAAGACTTCACTCAGAGTCTCAGACCAGTGAGGATGGAGGGTTACCGCTCATGTCTCCTTTTGATAGGTTTCGTTTGTATAGTTTGTAGTTTGTACATGAGGGGGGAAGGACAAAATAGAAATCTTTATGCTTTTTTCTGAGCTGATGAGTTGTTTCCATTCCACAGATACCTTTAGGTCATAACTTCCTGCTCCAATAACTTAGACCTTGCCTGGGAAAGTGCTTCGATGAAGCTAGATTCTATGACATGATTATGCATGATTATATGCAACCAAGCTCACAAAGCATATTTGTCAGGTAGACTTCACGTTATATAGATACAACGTGAACCCATGCAGCTGAAACTAAACAGCATGTCGTTATCATGTACGGGTGTTTGGAAGTACATGTGCGAACGGGTGTGTGCATGTGTACACTTGCATGTGGGTATGCCTAGGGGTGGAAAAAAGAAACCGACCCGACCTCTTGGGCCGGGCATGGGTACGGGCCAATTTAGGTCGGGTATGGACCAATCCGAGTCTGGTATGTATTTGACATGTCAAACCGACTCAACATAGATTCCACCCGCTTATATAATATAAACATATACATATTATTACCATATACCCACAAGCTCCCATGTCTTATTGGTAAGTGAATATGTTAAATATAGGCAGCTTGAGCTCGAATCTTGTTGTGGTGTTTGTGTTTATTTTTTTCAAATTATTAATCAATATATAAATCAATTCAAGCTTTATCTTTTCAATATATGTGTGTATATAATACATATTCTCACTATCAATTGGCAACTCACTTAGTAAGTGTTTATATTAACAAATGTGATGTTGGGGGTTCGAATCTTGCTTGTCGTATGATAATTTTTTCTCCTCTTTTCAACCCGAACCTGACCCGTCAGACAAACCAGGTCAGATACGGGTAACTCAATTTATACCCGAGTCGATTACAGATTTCAGAATCTTGATCGTGATTCAATCCGGTTCATGTTCGGTTTTACCCTTATTCGGGTCAGGTCAAACCCAACCCGACTCGACCCGTTTGCCACCCCTAGGTATGTCCATGTGTATGTGTACAAGCATACGTTTACAGATAGTGCATGTATGTCTGCTTGTGGGAGTGAGAATGCATGTTCATTTATAAATAATTAAGTATTCTCTAGACTTGACAGAAAAGGTCTGAATATCAAATGCAAGTATGTAACAAAGGTAAGGATATTAAAACCAACTGTGCTAGAGTTATTAAAATGGAAATAATACCTTCAAATGAGGGGCTATTTGGAGGAAGTCACCTATTATAAAATTTATGCGGTCACTAACTCCATAAATAAAAGCATTGTGTTGTGCGTAATAAATTTTCTGCGGATCAATGTCAATTGCAACGACATGATTGCCCCTGAGGGAAATACAAAAGCATGTCAATGTTGAAACTCAAATAAATTAGATTGTAAAAGATGATGATGGAAGTCTTAAATTCTGATAGAACCTTCCTTTTGCACAAAGATGTAAACAAAGATAAATAAATTAAAATGTATAATGTGCTTCATTAGAAAGAACAGAGTAGAATTGTTTAGGATCCTAATTTAAACATTACATGACATAAAGCATGTTAAACTTTGATTCCTACCCATTCTATTCTCCCACTGCCGAGAGAGAGAGAGAGAGAGAGAGAGAGAGAGAGAGAGAGAGAGAGAGAGAGAGAGAGAGAGAGAGAGACGTTTAGGATCATAATATAAACTTTACATGACTTGATGTTAAACTTTGATTCCTACCCAAACTATCCCCACTCCCACGAGAGGGGGGATGGACGATAGTTGGGCCTGGGGGGGGGAGAGAGAGAGAGAGAGAGAGAGAGAGAGAGAGAATGCCAATATCTCCGTAATGCAAACAGAGAGAGAGAGAGAGAGAGAGAGAGAGAGAGAGAGAGAGAGAGAGAGAGAGAGAGAGACTAAGCATGCCAATATCTCCATAATGCAAACTGTCCAAATTGCCAGCCCAAAATGCAAACCATGAAATTTTTTTGAAGAAAAATACTAGTTTAAAATAGGTCTAATGTTACTATTGGAAGAAAAAAGTAGAAGGCGACTTTTAGTATTCAATAACACAAACAACTGAGTTTATGATAAAAGGAAAATAACGAACTGTTCAAGAAGTACGCACTTCATAGCAAATTGGATTGCGTTTCCACCAACTCCAGTGAAACAATCAATTATAATTCCGCTACCACAACGAGATGCATGATGTCTTGCAAGGGACTCTGGTGTAACAGAAAACCACCCTTCTTCATCCATCTTTACACCTTTATCAAACTGAGCAAAAAGTAAGTACCTCTGGCACCAGTATTTAACTAAACTGGGAGGCAGCCCACCATCTACTCCTTGCAAGGTAATCTCTGGAAGAATAAAAAAGCAAATCAATATTGTGGTCGAACCATCCAATTTATGGTATCATTTATGATGTTCCAATAGTTCTCAAAAATGTAATATGCACATTATCTGCATATAGATTTGGGTAAACATTCTCTTAAAAGTGTAAACTAAAGTATCAAATATTTAATTGTGTAACTTTTGCCTATGCAGATCTGATAGATAAACAGAAGATGACAAAAAACTACATCCATCTTCAGCCATGATGTCCATGCATACAATAATCAATTGAAATTCATTAACAGACTTTGCAGAAAATATCTCTTGACAAACACTTACTAACTAACAAACACCAGGAAACATGCACATTTCATTATTGTGCATACATGGTAGCACTAAACTAATTTCTCTATTGAAAATTATATTTCATGTAAATAAAAAATTTCAAATTTGAACTTTCTATGAAACTTTAAGTTTACTGAGCATTTTAAATGCTCCTTTGTTGCATTAGAAGTTAATGAAATATCATTTAAGCAACGCAAATAAAGCTTTTTTGGCATCTAGTTGCATGCTCTAAGGAATAAATATTGTTTCACATTTGTAGGCATGTTAGAGGATATGAAAGTATGATTATTGTTAAGTCTTTTATTGTCCTATCAATAAGGACATGAGTGTGCAAGTAGCAAAGGTGTAAATAGCAACAAGCTTTCGCACGACTAGTTCTACATTTGTACATTGGTAAAGTGCTATTACATGTTCTAGGTCATAACATGAATTATGGAACAGAAGAAGCATACATGGTTATGGAACAGAAGGTAACGTTTAGGAGTCCTAGATGTATAAATTACCACAAAAGCATTAAACAGAAGAAGCATATATGATGCTTACGATTGTAATTCACAGCCATAACCAAAACATGAGCAAGTGTTGCCCAGCAGCTAGGAATCTACTTCTATTTCTGCTAATTAATGTGTACCTTACTGAGGAATAGGAGTAAAATGTAAACATAGAATAATAACAGCATCACAAAACTTATGCACAGCTGTTCATAGAATATCATGCTTCCTTACTAGATTTGAGTCTTTTAATTCTCTTTTTTCTCTTCTTCTTACTACCAATTTCATTATAACTGTCCAAGTCATCCATTGAAGATATCAGGCTTGTACTTGGTGAACTACTCCCATCTCCTGTAGCATTCAAACTGCCATGAAACACATTTTAATGAGAAGAACTTGGATTGTTGGGGGCCAAAAATGCCAGACTACAAGATTCATATCAACGAAGGAGACGCGATCAGGATCCATATCAAAAATAAGACATGATCAAAAGTAAAAAAATTTGTACCTGTTACCTATAAGATGATCATGTGGTGCAATGCATGCTTCTTCTGAAGTTATTTGCTTCTCTTGCTTTCTCCCATATTCATTCATGACTAGTTCATCTGCTTTAAAATTTTGTGAAGATCATCAGTTCTATTTAATTTATTAGCATTTGCACAATGCAAAAGTGAGTATTGTTTAAAAACCAAATTTGAAGCTTAAGCAAGTATACACTGTTGTCATTGTATGAAAAGCCTTAAGGATACAATGAAAACAAGAAAAGGAATTTGAGTACGACCTGATGAATGATCCATTGGCATGCGAAGTGAAATTTTCTCATCAGCAATTTTTGTGACAATTGCATGTTCATCTGACTCTGCATGTCCAAAATCTTCAGTAAGGTCATCATTCATCCTTGTTGAGATTACTCCTGATAAATGATGTAAATATTCAAAATCAACTTCTTTTCCCTGGATCAAACTAGCTCCATCGTGTGAGCCATGTAAATCTATATCATGCATAGCATCACAAGCAAATGCAATGCCAGTGGGATCTTCAGATGTATCAGTGAATAATTCATTTGAATTGGATGTGGTTGAACAGAATGCAAAATGCTCCAAGCCTGGCGGAGGATACCAGGTTGACTGCTGTGACTGGAGATTGCAGAAGTAATTTCTATTGTAAAAAGGATCCCACATGACTCTCCAGTCACCCACTTCAATGCAGCTATCAGTATAATACAGAACATGATCAGCTGATGCACATGGTAAAGATGATCCCCTTGAAGTGTGATATGAATCCAAATTTTTTATGCCATCATCATCTTTATTTTCTCCAGTAACGCAACATGTTATATGTGAACCTTCCACATAGCTGTCCACGACATCTTTATGAAACAATTCCTCTTGGTAAGCTCCAGATTTACCATCTTCCATATCATTCCCAAGGAAGATTTCAGGATATGAACTTCGTGCATACTCCAAATCTTCAGCACTCATTTTCACATTTACATTACTGGGTGACAACTCATCTTCTGCACAGTTGATCATAATCACATCACTTCCATTATTACCATGTTGCTTCTCACCAGTGTGACCAAGTATAGCAGCAGCTACACTTAATGACTCTCCATCTGATTGCAAAACACTTCTATCTCGATCTTCACAAGAATCTTGAAAGAAGGCTTCAATATCACCTTCTGTGGTCTTACTACAAAGAAGAATGTTTGTGCTATCTTGTAGAACTCTCGATGAGGAATTATCCTCCAATATGCAATATCTTGATGCTCCAGGAACTCTATTCTCCATATCCTTATTGGCATAAACAGATTTTGCCTGTAATCCTTTTCTTTTCGCTTTGACAGATATACTGTTCTTCTGCCATGGCGCAACATGTTACTCATAACTGAATAAAGCTAATAATGTAAATTAAAAAGACAAACATTACAAACTCTAAATATTATGTTGTAATTCGATACAATACTCTGCAGCTAATACTTGCCTGTTTAGTTGTGCAGAAGGAAATGGGGAGCCCCAAAGCATCCATCTCCTTAGCTAATTCAATATCTTCTGCATCTCTATAATCTGCAAAGTTCGTAGAGAGAAAGGAATGTATACCATCTAAGCTTCTTGGTGAAAATAAGGGTTGTGATACAATTTTTTTAGTCAAAACTCAAAAGCACAAATCATTGCAATTAATTATAAGTTATCATAATCAGGATACTAGCAAAACAGTACTCAGCAGCATAGAAATCAAGGGATTTTCTTAAAGAAATTAATGTGCATGGAGATCTCAAGATTGAACTTGGTACCATTTGATGGAAATTGAATTCCATCCCAAGTGATTTTGATGATGAGCACGCCAAATGAAGCTTAGTGTACTAACTACACTACAATTAAGTGTGCAGGTTATACAACGAATGAAAGCTTTACGTATACTCCGAAGAAGCGCAAACTTCACTTAATAGGCAAAAGACGATGTTGCAAGTCAATGATGAAGCTCAAACTCAAGAAGCTCATAGAGAAGCTCGCATTCTAGTCATCATCTGACCAAGCTTCGTGAAGACTCGTCTTAAGTCTATAGTGTGTAAGTTGTGTCGTTCTTAGGATTATGTTAAAACCAAAAGTATAGATAACACACGCACACAAATGATTTCAAAGTTAAATATTTTAAATACTTTTAAAATCATTTTCAAAACTATTGAGAGCTTTTGCTAGTCACTTTGCATTTTAGTAGTTAAACTCCATTACACTCTGGAGCTAACTACATGTCTCACTAGCCGTGTCTCAGAAGAAACTCCACTGGGAGTCGACTACCAAGGTGGGAGTCGACTACCAGCTGAGAATCGATTTCTCCTGAAACACACTGGGAGTCGACTACCAATCCTAGGAAGTCGACTACCAGCTGTCGAAATTCAACGTTTGACCTGACTTTTGACATATCTCTCACTTATTGCTCCTATGATTCTCGGGGCAAAAGTCAAACGAATTTGAATTTTGAATTCTCCATTTTTATCTATAAATAGAGGACTATTTCTTTGAGAGAAAATACACAATACTTGAAAAATCAAATTCTCTCTTGCACAAATGTTCTAAAAGATCTCAATTTTCAGCTCTCACTTTTTTAGCCAAATCTGTTGTTATATTTTTGATCTCTTCTCTTTAAAGTTATTATTTTCTGAGATCAACTTTTTATTTGGCTATTTGTTTTCAAAAATCCATGTTCTTTATTCTCTAATTTTTATTTGAAAGGATTTATTTGAAAACATTGATTTAGATCACAAAGACTTAATTCGTATCTTTGTGTGATCTAAAATCATATTCTATTAAGCCACGAATACACAAAGTTGTCTATTACTATTGGCTATAGAATTTGGGTGTAAATCCAAACTCCACCAATTATTGTGGTGAGTTGGATATCGTTTTCATTTTGTGTTTGCCCTTTGTTGTAAGGGTGTTGGAAACCCTAGGCAAGTCTAGGTGTTGAGATATTGTAGTGTTGCAGTCAGGAAATCCTGGTCAAGGCTAGGTGTGTGGGAAAATCCTAACGAGTGAAGTTAGGTGCTTGTATTTGGCAAGGCAGATAGTGAAATCTCGTACCGAATTGGTCGAGGACTGGACGTACCCAGGGTTGTGGGAAACCAGGATAAAAATCCTTGTGTTTGCGTTTGCGTTTGCGTTTGCACTCTCTGTGATTGTTTATCTCTATCTGTTTATCTTGATTCATTGAGTATTATATTATAACTCATTTATAATTCATTGCAAGATCAATTTTTATATAAAAGACTCTTATATTTCTGTGTAATCTTTTTCATTAAGTATTCGTTTAACTGAGCTGTGCAAAACATCTCCTGGGAGTCGACTAGCAGAAGAGTTTTATCTCTGATTTGTTTTTGAAGATTACTTGAGTTGATTAAGAACCCAGCGTAGATCACTCTACTTGGTTTCTTAGGCAACATTAGGAGGCTTTGAATTGTGCTAATCTATTTGAAAGAAAAAGTTTATTTTATACAACACTATTCAACCCCCTTCTAGTGTTGTTTGCCATCCACAGGATCCAACACTTGGTATCAGAGCAAGACTATAAAGGTGATGGCGTCAACATCATTTCACTCTGAAGGACTCAACACCATGCGACCACCGCTGTTCAACGGAACGAACTACGCTAGCTGGAAGATCCGGATGAAGACTCATCTTGAGTCACTAGACGTCGAAGCGTCACCGGTTATCAAAGCACCATACAACAAACCTACTGAAGTCGAATTCGGAAAATGGTCAGCAGATGAGAAAAAGAAAGCAAACCTTAACGCAAAAGCCATGAACGCACTATTCTGTGCAGTTACAGGTAATGAGTTTAATCGTGTTTCTCAATGCGAGACAGCATATCAAATATGGCACACCCTTTAGGTAAGTCATGAGGGAACCGAGAAGGTAAAAGAATCTCGTATAAATGTTTTACATTCCAAGTTTGAATCTTTCAAAATGGAAGAAGGCGAGAGTATCACAGATGTGAATACTCGATTTACTAACATCACTAATGAGCTCGCAGGTTTGGGCAAGAAACCGTCTGAATATGATCAAGTGATGAAAATACCGAGATCTCTCCGACCCGAATGGAATGGAAAGACAACGGCCACTCGAGAAGCTCATAACATAAAGGATCTTACCATCGAAGAACTAATAGAAAATCTCATGGCATATGAGATTGAACTTGAAGAAGATAAGAAGATCGAAGAAAAACCAAAGAAGATGAATCTTGCTTTCAAAGCTCAAGAAGAAGATTCCGACTACACGGACAAAGAAGACCACATTGCCTTCATCTCAAAGAACTTTAAAGAGTTCATCACAAGTAAGTATGGTAAACGCTCTTTAGACCCACTAACGGTATTATCTGTTTTGGTTGCAATAAACCAGGTCACGTCAAAAGAGAATGTCCCTTGAAAAGAAACAACCATGATTCCAAAGAACGTGAAAACCCCGAGAAAGCCACGAGAGAAGAAACAATGGAAGAAACAAGTTTCGACGACCAAAGAAGGAAGCATACGCAGCCTTCGACCAGAGCGACATTTCTTCATCTGATGAATCCTCAGAAGACGACAATGACTGAAGAAGAGAGACATCACAGTGTGTTTTATGGCTTCCACATC
Source organism: Scilla litardierei (assembly GCA_030789695.1). Taxonomy (NCBI): domain Eukaryota; kingdom Viridiplantae; phylum Streptophyta; class Magnoliopsida; order Asparagales; family Asparagaceae; genus Scilla; species Scilla litardierei. The sequence goes on along the minus strand of CM061141.1, from coordinate 37,253,088 downwards.
GTCTAAGGCAAGGTATGAGGTATCGCCCGATACCTAGCGGTATCGGGCGTATCGGACCGGTACCGCCCCATACCGGTCCGAAACCGCCGCTCAAAATCGGTATCGTCCGATACCCAACGGTTTCGGCCAGTTTCGCCCAGTTTCGGGCGAAACTGGCCGAAACCCTTGTGTATCGGACAGAAAAGGTAAAAAAAAAGAAGAAGAGGAGAAACAAACACGCCGCAACCTAGACCCTATCACAAAACCCTAGCGAATCTCCCAACAGAATAATCCCCGTGAATGAACAGGACCACCAAACTCACGGGGTGGGTTATTGTTCATTCACGGGTGGGTTATTGTTCAATCACGGGGGGGGGGGGGTTCATTCAATTATAAAAGGAAGGAGGGGAGGGGAGATTAACAAGGGTTACCTCAGCAAGCATAAACCCTCGAGCAGAAGCCCTAATTTCGTAGCCCACTTGTCGCGTTGCCTTCGGAGGGAGAGACCCTAAGTAATTACGACAAGTTCGTTGTGCCGCTGAGTCGAGTCGAAGCCAGTGAAGAGGCAGCGAAGAAGTCAAGAAGTCGAAGCCGCGAAGAAATCGGAGTCTCGTCGCCGCTGATTCACGAGCCTGGGAGAGGACGCGAGGGTTTCGACGCGTGGAGGAGAAGTCGGAGGAGAAGTCGGAGGAGAAGTCGGAGCCTCGAGGAGAAGGCGACGGTGGCCGAAGACGACAACGCGAGGAGCCGTCGCTAGGGTTTCGCCGTCGAGGGTTCGCAGCGGGAGTGTTTTTAGAATTTCGAAGCGCTGAAGCGAAAATTTCACCTCCGCACTGTTAAAAAGTAAGTTTCTCTAATTATAAGAAAATTACGACCTTACCCATGCTAAACAGGTGTATTTACAAGTTTACCATTAGACAAAAACCTAATAATGCAAGTATAATGGCATATTTGTAAATAAACGGAACTTTAGGGGGATATGTTAACTGTTGGAGATACTGCGGTTGGCTCAATTACCAATCTACCCTTTTGTGTTCATCATAATTACAAGTTTGCCAGTAATAGAGAACACACTTAACAGAGATAGAATGGCATACTGGTAAATAAATAGAAATACGTGACTTATTAAGCAATGCGTGTTTTGATTTTTTAAAATACAAATAAATAAATATATATACTGTAAAATTATGTAAAATACGTAAGAAATACGCAAAAATACGGAAAATACGTAATAAATACGGAAAAATTGATTAAAGTAAAAAATAAATACGGAAAAATTGTTTAAAATACAAAATAAATAAGGAAAAATTGTTTAAAGTACAAAATACATACGGAAAAATCATTTAAAGTACAAAATAAATACCGAAAAATTATTTAAAATACAAAATAAATACCGAAAAATCATTTAAAATACAAAATAAATACCGAAAAATCATTTAAAATACAAAATAAATACCGAAAAATTATTTAAATTACAAAATAAATACGAAAAATACGAAAACCACATAATAAATATACAAAAAATACCGGATTAGGGTCGGGTCAAATGTCGCCACAGAGCCCTGAAAATTTCATCATTAAATGTCGCACCGCAAGCTCTTCAGTTCGGGTCAAAAAACCGGATTAGGGTCGCACACTATAACAAAGCTAATTTTAAAAAAACTAATAAATACTAATAGAAGTTAAGGAAGTATCTGCAGAAAATACTAGGTACTTAAGTCCTTATATTACAGAGATCCTAATAAAAATACCAATAAATGGTAATAAATAGTAGGTTCTAAAATACTAAAACATACTAAAGAATCTAATATTAATGTTAAATTAATGTTAAATAAATGGAAATACTAGATGGAGAACACACTTAACAGATACAAATAAATATATAAAAATACGTGAAAATACTGTAAAATACGTAAGAAATAAAGAAAAATAAGTAAAAATACGGACACTAAATAATAAATATTGAAAAATACTTTAAAATACATAATAAATAAGGAAAAATTATTTAAAATACAAAATAAATACGGAAAAATATGGAAAACACATAATAAATATTGAAAAATACTTAAAATACATAAAATCCTAAAAATAATACATGGACTCCTAAAAATACTCTTTAAAATACATAATAAAATCAGAAAAATTAGTTAAAATAGAAAATAAATACTGAAAAATATGGAAAACGCATAACAAATATAGAAAAATACTTAAAATACATAATAAATCCTAAAATTATATATGGACTCCTTAAAAATACTATTCTTGCATGTTATTATTTAAGGAAACACATAATAAATATAGAAAAATACTTAAAATACATAAAAATCCTAAAAATAATACATGAACTCCTAAAATACGGAAAACGCATAACAAATATAGAAATCATGATTATGTGACACCGTCGACTATATCTAAGTCTAATACGTTAATAATCTTTTCAAGATTAATCGTAACCCTTGGTTTATGGTGCAGTAATTAACATGTCTCGAAGAACTCCAAAGGAGAAGACGGTGGATATTGGGTGGGCTCACTGTAAAATGATCGCAGAAAACCATAGACAAGTAAGGTGCAACTATTGCAGGAAAGAAATGCATGGAGGCGTGTCTCGCCTTAAGGATCACTTGGCGGGAATTACCGGGGATGTGCTGACATGCCCCGAGGTACCTAAAGAAGTGCGTGAAGAGATGAGAGCACACATATTTCAGAAGAAGACCGAAAAGGTACAGGCCAGGTTTGAGAAGAAGAGGATAGAGGAGGAGATAAGGGCAAAGCAGACGGAGGCAATATCAGATGACTCAGATGAGGATGAGGATGAGACCGAGGAGGCGAGGGACCTTAGAAGAGCTCTTAGAAGAAGTAGACAAGAACTTGTCGAAGAAGAGATTAGAAGTGAGGGCAGAAGGATGGGAGCAGGATCGTCTGGGTCTGGAGCCCCTGGGCTAGCCAGATCGGGTAGTCGTGCCGCCCGAATGGCCGGTATGTTCGCGTGCGGTTCTGCTCGCGATGTTCAGCCAACCGGTAGACCAGCCGGCGCTCTCAGACCCGGTGCCGACCCTTTTTCTCAGACAAAGAAGGGTAAATCCCAATCAACCAGAAAGAATACCTTCATGAAGAATGCCAAGGCTTATGTCGGCCGAGCTATGGCCAAATTTTTCTACTTCAACCACATCCCATACAATGTGACCAATAGCCCATATTACAGGCCCATGGTGGATGCTATTGCGGAATCGGGACGTGGCGTTGCTCCACCCACTGCTTGGGAGCTGTCACACACATACTTGGACATGGAGTATGAAGAGATGAAAAATTATGTAGAAACTTTTCGTGTTCAGTGGGATGAGTACGGTTGCACACTGATGTGCGATGGCTGGACAACACAAAACAGAAGGAAGATAATTAACTTCCTTGTGTATTCGACCAACGGGACGGTGTTCCTGGACTCTGTGGATGCAACCAACCAATTCCAGAACGGTCCTTACATATTTGATCTTATGGACAAATATGTAGAACTAATTGGGGAGCATAGAGTAGTCCAGGTAGTTACCGACAACGGGGCAAACTACAAGTCAGCTGGGCAGCTGCTGATGCGAAAGAGACAGCATCTGTATTGGACCCCGTGTGCGGCGCATTGTATCGACTTGATATTTTCTGACATGGCAAAAGAAGAAGTAGTCAAAAATATCGTCGCACAAAGTCAGATGGTAACAGGATTCATATACAACAAAGGATGGGTGCTCAGCTTGATGAGAAGAGAGACGGGTGGAAAAGAGTTGATCCGGCCCGCGATAACAAGATTTGCGACCCACTTCATTGCTTTGGACTCTCTGTACACGCACCGAGATGACCTGCGGAGAATGATCACATCCAGGGACTGGTCCGATAACTTTCCAAGGCTTAAACCAAAAGATAGGGAGGTTGGAAACAACGTGTACGATCTGATTCACGGCGATGAATTCTGGCAGAGTATCTCTAATGTCATCGCCGTATTTGAGCCCCTGGTGAAGGTTCTTCGAATGGTCGACAGTGATGATAAGGCCGAGATGGGGTATCTCTACGAGGCCATGGACCGTGTCAAAGAGGAAATTCGGAAGAATGTTGGTAGGGGATACAGAAAATGGTGGGACATGATAGATAAGAGATGGGATAAGCAGCTACATCAAGATATTCATGCTGCAGGCTATTTTCTGAATCCTCGCTTTCAATACTCCTCCAATGCAACAAACGACAAGGAGGTGCTGGTTGGACTCAGACGCGTGATCGAGAGGCTTGAACCAGACATCTCGAAGCAAATTGACATTGACAGGGAGGTAAATGAAATTCGGATATTTTTATTTTGATATATGATTCGATGTAGCAGTTCACATTCTAAAATTATGATTGATAATTGTAGCTGGAGGCCTATAAGATGAGAGTTGGTTATTTCGGCTCCGCTAAGGCGGAAATGGCGATAACAAGGGTCACTCCAGGTATCTATATGGATCTTAGATTTCTATATGTTTCCCATAAAACAGTTCATCTTTTCTGACCACTGGAACTTGTTGCAGCTCAATGGTGGAATAGCGTTGGGTTAGAGCAAGCTCCAACGCTTACACGATTAGCTGTGCGTGTGTTGAGCCAAACTGTCTCGTCGTCCAACTGTGAACGAAACTGGATCACCTTCTCCCTCATTCACACAAAGACCAGGAACAGGCTAACAATGGAACACCTTAAAAGGCTGGTCTATGTTCATTATAATATGAGACTGCGACATAGACATGCGAGAAGGAGCGAGAAGGCCGATCACCAGCTGATCGATTTGGATCAGATTTTTCACGAGGATGATCCATTGGAGGAATGGACCAAGGAGACAGAAGACAGGGTGCTCGATGACAGAGACAATCCTTGGTTGGACGAGGCGCTTGCGGAAGCAGAACGTACACGAAGCAACCAGCCGCGGCCAAGTCACGCCCCTGCGAATATCACGTACAAGCGAAAGAAGGCACTCACTCGGGCTCGGCACGATAGCGATGATGGTTCGTCTCCCGATGACCAAGGTCCTACAGACGGAGGTTGTGGTGCGTCGGCATCCGTTCGCCCTGCTGAGAGACGTGGAGACCATACTTATGATACGCATGGGTATAGAGAGCATGATAGGCAGCACAGTGAAGAACGGGGGGACGATGCCTACGGTAGACACTCTAAATATCAAGGGTATCAACGCGCTTCTGATTATTATGGAGGTTATGAATCTTATTCCGGTGGATACTCAGGAAGCCAAGGCGATTATTGCGCACCATACAGACACTCTGATGTCTATGCTGATTATGATAGTCAATACAGGTACGGTCTGAACGTGACTGAGCAGTCCAGCAGTCAAGGCAGTCATGACACGCCTTTCATCGAGCAGAGCCGGCCCTCAGCATATGATAACATGATGATATCTTTTTTAGGCCCGGAACAGATGCAGTATTCATATCCTCCATACTACCATGCACAGCAGCCGGATGATGAGAACTACGAATGAGATTTTTGTATCTTTTTATTTATTTTCTTCATTTTTGTATCTTTTGATGTATTTTATTCAGCTTTTGTATTATGAAGGCAGATTTATGGTTCATCAATATTTATTGTTCTTTTATATCTATTAATTAGTTAATTGTTGTTATAAATGAGTAATGTGAACAGAAAAATACATGAAAAATACATGAAAATACATAAAAAATAAAGAAAATGCATAAAATACAAAAAAATACAGCAAAGTATCTCCGATACCGAAATACAGGACAATACAACAAAGTATAAAATACAGGAAAATACTGTTAAATACAAGAAAATACAGTAAAATACAGCAAAGTATAAAATAAAAAAAATACAAAAATACAGGAAAATACAGGAAAATACAAAAAAATACATAAATACAGGAAAATACAATAAAATATCTCCGATACCGATACCGATACCGAAACTACCGATACGGACGATACCGAAACTTGCTTCCGATACCGTCGAAACGGGCGATACCGATACCGAAACCTAAATTTTGGGCAGAGCGATACCCTCTCCGAAACCGATACCTAAAACCTTGGTCTAAGGTAAGCACCATGCATGATTCATCTAATGATAGTGATTCATCATCAAGTGATGATGAAGACATGGATTATATGTGAGCATATAAGGAGCTATGCAAAATGCATGAAAAGCTCATAAAAGAACATAGAAGAACACTTAGGAATATTAAAAATGAGGTCAAAGAAAAAGAAGTTATTAAGGAAAATAGACTGCTTAAAGAAAAGAATAGCTCTTTGCAGAAAGACATTCTTTCTGTAAATGAAAAGGTTGAGAATTTGAATAATCTTCTCGTATCTGTCAAAGACAAATCGACGCTACGATGAAAATTATTGAAAATTTCAACAAAGTAAAAAGGAAGCTAGATAGTTTAATAAAAAATCAAAAAGCCTCATCTAGCAAAATCGGACTCGGATATGACTCAAATCATACCAAGAAACGGGTTAATCATACTAGGATGCATCATTCTAACAATAATTTTCTGAGCATCTGGATACCAAAGAACTAGTCCGACCAAAGGAAGAAAAGGTACGCTACAAACTTTGTTCAGCAAGTTCATTTAAACAAAAATTATAAATATATTTTCCATGAAGGAACTAAACCATATTGGGTTTGGTTTCCTAAAAACTAACTCTCTGGACTCAAAAGCAAAAGAGTACCATAAACATTTATCTTCTCAGGTACTCTAAAAGAAACGAAGAGGAGAAACAAGATCCAACCAGCATCAAAAAGTTTTTGCGACTAAATCGCTTTGCAAAATTATATACTTGACATGCTTAAATGATTAAATAACTCTTTTAAAATATTTATATATGATTATAAATATTTGTGTTATTCCTATAAAACATTTTTGTTCAGAAACGCACTCAGCTTTGAACTAAAACCCCTCGGGATGAGAAAACGACTCAGCACAGTAGGAAGTCGACTATCTACATGAGGAAGTCGACTATCAGCGTGCTGTGCGGATTTCTGGGTTTGATTTTTGTGTTTTTTTCTAACTCCTATTGGGTTTCCATTGAGTAAATGGGTTCATATCCAAAGGGTAACTTAAACCCAATAAGCCAAACTTGATCCCAACCTCTCATATCTTGATCTAATGGTCACAAATCTGCATCTACTTTCACCTCATTATTAAAAACCCCATAGTCAAAACCCTAAGGTAGCCGACTACCTATTCTCTCATCCTCTTGAGAAAATTTCTTTTGGCATTTGGAGTTCTCTTGGTTATTCAACTTCTACCATCACTTGGTTTCATCCTCCTAAGTGTACTCAAGGTAAAATCTCCTCTCATCAACTTGTACTTCATTTATTTGTTGATGTTATTGCATATTCTTGCACATCTAGTTTTGTAAGCAATTTTTACTCTATCTAGATGCCTTTCAAGAAATTAGCTTCAACGAAGAGGAATGTCTCAAATGAATCCCTTTCTGTGAAGGAAACCATCCTGCCCTATCTCTTCAGAACCACTACCTATGAGCACTTTGTCAAAATTTCCAAAAAGCTTATTCTTCATGAAAGATACGTAAAAATTGATCATGTAGAAAACTATGGCATTGACAGCATTTTGGAATTTCAATACCTGGCAAACCTCTTTTCTGCTGAAAATATGTATTTCTGCTATCCTAGACTTGTGCATCTCTTCTATGCCAATATGGATTATGACCTTGCCAAGAGTAGATTTATCACCAAAGTGCTTGACACCAAACTTGCCATAACTGTGAAATCTCTAGGAGAAGCTTTAGGAATCCCGTACACTGGTGTGTTACTGGATAATATAGAGATGGTTGATGAAAACATTTTGGAGAGAATGTATTTGCCTGGAAGACATTTCCAAACAAAACTCCCATGTAGCGATCTTCGCTATTCAGGAAGAATCCTTGCAAATATATTGTCTTACAATATAACTCAAAAATCTGGAAGCCGCTCTGTATTATCTGAGAAATAAGCTAAGTGCATCTATGCAATGCTAGGGAATATTCGTGTCAATTGGGCCAAAGTTATCATGGACTCCATCCTTGCATCTGCTTCTTCTGACCGACCTTCGTCTACCCTTGCCTACGGCCATTATCTCACCATTCTTTTTATTGGTTATAATGTGCCCTTGAATAATGAAACCACTATTCTAGATCCGGCACGCATCTTTGATGTTCATGCTCTCGGTCGAATGAATCTTCATAGAGATCTTGATCAGAACATTCCAGAAGAGAAGCTCACTACCGAAGGAGGATCGTCATCCTCAAGGAAGGGTAAGAAACCTATTGTTGCAGGTTCTGATGAAGAAGAAGAAGAAGATAGCGGAGGGGGAGAAGAAGAAGAGCCACCGGCCTACATCGTTGAACTTCAAGATATGCTCTTGAAGAAAATTGGAAAGCTGAAGATATCTCAAGAGAGAGGTTTTGAAGACCTCAATAAGAAAGTAGACGATCTTAAGGAATTGGTGGTGAAGAGCAACAAGATAACGGAAGAGACATTTGGTATGATCCTTGGCGAGATCAAGGAATTGAAGAGGAATAGAGGAGCTCCATAAACTAAGTTATTTAGTCTCTAAAAAAATGGTTTTTTGACAAACTACTTTTACTTTGGTCTGTAATAACTTTCCTTCTGCGATGTGATGTTTTGAACTAATTACTCTTGTTTTTCTTTGCTTATGCTTGACATGCTATTCTTATGTTTATGGTGAGATGCTTTATACTCTTATATTACTATGCTTATGGATGAACTTATCTGATATATTCTGCCAGACATATGTTGATCATATACTAACAATCTTTTTTGCATAATTGAATTCCTTTCTCTCAAAATTCTTAATTGTTGATTACAACTTGGATGAATTATTCGTTGAAATGATATGTCATATTTTTGTTGATGACAAGGGGGAGAAAGCTTTGAAATGCAAAAATGAATATATCGTATGAATGTATTGTTTTTTTTTGCTAACAGCTTCGATGCACGGGAAGAACCGCATCAAAGCAGTGGGAATAAGTTTATTTCTATGTCATATTATTTATGTCAACTTACTTCATTTTTCATTTGGGTGTCATCATCAAAAGAGGGGAGAGTGATGGAAATTGAATTCCACCCCAAGTGATTTTGATGATGAGCACACCAAATGAAGCTTAGTGTACTAACTACACTACAATTAAGTGTGCAGGTTATACAACGAATGAAAGCTTTACGTATACTCCGAAGAAGCACAAACTTCGCTTAATAGGCAAAAGACGATGTTGCAAGTCAATGATGAAGCTCAAGCTCAAGAAGCTCATAGAGAAGCTCGCATTCTAGTCATCATCTGACCAAGCTTCGTGAAGACTCGTCTTAAGTCTATAGTGTGTGAGTTGTGTCTTTCTTAGGATTATGTTAAAGCCAAAAGTATAGATAACACAAGCACACAAATGATTTCAAAGTTAAATATTTTAAACACTTTTAAAATCATTTTCAAAACTATTGAGAGCTTTTGCTAGTCACTATGCATTTTAGTAGTTAAACTCCATTACACCCTGGAGCTAACTACATGTCTCACTAGCCGTGTCTCAGAAGAAACTCCACTGGGAGTCAACTACCAAGGAATGGGAGTCGACTACCAGCTGAGAATCGTTTTCTCCTGAAACACACTGGGAGTCGACTACCAATCCTATGGAGTCGACTACCAGCTGTCGAAATTCAATGTTTGACCTGACTTTTGACATATCTCTCACTTATTGCTCCCATGATTCTCGGGGCAAAAGTCAAACGAATTTGAATTTTCAATTCTCCATTTTTATCTATAAATAGAGGACTATTTCTTTGAGAGAAAATACACAATACTTGAAAAATCAAATTCTCTCTTGCGCACATGTTCTAAAAGATCTCAATTTTCAGCTCTCACTTTCTGTTGTTACATTTCTGATCTCTTCTCTTTAAAGTTATTATTTTCTGAGATGGCTATTTGTTTTCAAAAATCCATGTTCTTTATTCTCTAATTTTTATTTGAAAGGATTTATTTGAAAACATTGATTTAGATCACAAAGACTTAATTCGTATCTTTGAGTGATCTAAAATCATATTCTATTAAGCCACGAATACACAAAGTTGTCTATTACTATTGGCTATAGAATTTGGGTGTAAATCCAAACTTCACCAATTATTGTGGTGAGTTGGATATCGTTTTCATTTTGTGGTTGCCCTTTGTTGTAAGGGTGTTGGAAACCCTAGACAAGTCTAGGTGTTGAGATATTGCAGTGTTGCAATCAGCAAATCCTGGTCAAGGCTAAGTGTGTGGGAAAATCCTAACGAGTAAAGTTAGGTGCTTGTATTTGCCAAGGCAGATAGTGAAAATCTCGTAACGGATTGGTCGGGGACTGGACGTACCCAGGGTTGTGGGGAACCAGGATAAAAATCCTTGTGTTCGCGTTTGCACTCTCTGTGATTGTTTATCTCTATCTGTTTATCTTGATTCATTGAGTATTATATTATAACTCATTTATAATTCATCGCAAGATCAGTTTTTGTATAAAAGACTCTTTCTTATATTTCTGTGTAATCTTTTTTATTAAGTATTCGTTTAACTGAGCTATGCATAACATCCCTCTGGAAGTCGACTACTGTTCTTAGGGAGTCGACTACCAGAAGAGTTTTATCTCTGATTTGTTTTTGAAGATTACTTGAGTTGATTAAGAACCAAGCGTATATCACTCTACTTGGTTTCTTAGGCAACATTAGAAGGCTTTGAATTGTGCTAATCTATTTGAAAGAAAAAGTTTATTTTATACAACAATATTCAACCCCCCTTCTAGTGTTGTTTGCCATCCACAGGATCCAACACCATTCACCATCAATTTCTCTCACACAGCGCAAAATGTTTTAGTGCAATCCTTTTTATTTATTATCTTACGACTTTTATACTCATACAATTAGCAATTACTCTGATATGAACAAAACAAAGATCTGATTTTTATTTAGAAAAACTGAAAATAAAACAAGATAGATGATCACAATTGAAGAGATGATCGCTCTCCCAAGACGCCAATTAGAGAGGACGACTGCACTCTCCCAATGTAAATAGATAATCTCACGTCTCCTTTGAATATTCTCTTACAAATAGCCTAAGAAAATCCTTTCCCACCCATGGTCTATAAATACTAAGAAAATACAAATTTGCAGAAAACGCCCAAAAGACTAAAAATTCCCAAAACACTCCTAATGTGCCAAAATGACATATCTATCATTACTCCGTCCCCGAAAATCACCTTGTCCTCAAGGTGGTGCATGAAGTCCACGACGGCCATACTGGATAGATGTCCATCTCCCCTGGCTTTTCTTCCTCCACTATATCTTCATCGCCTTCTCCCACTATCATCAACTGAAGCTTTTGTACTCCACAATGGTGCCTTGTGGTGAACCTCTCGCCGTATCAAGCACAACCCCTTCTATCTCTTTTCCCGCATCTTTGTATCCATTATTCTCCTGAAATGCCCTCCTGATGGTGGCACACGGCTCTTCTCCTGACTGGACGGCTCTATCCATGTCGATGTCTTCTGTTGTCCTCCTATCGCGAGCTGGCTATGGAAAGAGGAGCCGCCTCCAGCTCATCTAGATTTCTTCTCCTCCATAAGTTGATCATCCACCATATGGGCCAACTACATGGCGTTCATCAGATCCTGGGGTCTCTACAATCGTAGCTCTGTGCAAATAGTGGGCTTCAACCCCTTCATGAAGCTGCTCTCCAGTTTCTGATCAGAGATCACTCGAACTCGCCTTGACAGTGCCTCGAATCACTCCATATACCCCTTCATCGTGCCATCTTGCTTGAGAGCAGTAGCTGCTCCTGCAAATTCCCACCTAAATATCGCGAAACCTCCATCAGGCAATCCTTAATCTCCTCCCAAGAACGGAAAGGAAGACGCTGCTCTCCACTGAAACCAAGAGAGTGCATTCCCTTCCAAACAGGCTGTCGTCGCCTCCAACTTCTGCTCCTCGGTCATGCGAGTCACTAAAAAAATCTCTTCGTCCTGTATATCCAATCATATGGATCCTCACCCTCGAAAATGGGCATCTTCCGCTTCTAAACCCGACTATCCTCCCCAAAATTTCCCTGCTCAGCGCACCCCTCGAAGTGTCGAGGACGATATGGCTGATATGTGTGTCTCCAACGGTCTCTGTGACCCTCCAAGCCCATCCGCCGGCCTCCATCTCTGTCCACATAACCTTCCTAGTCATCTCCGTCGACAAAGGAGCCACAATCATGCTCCTCCTAGTCCTCATCTCTGCCATCATCGCCTTAGTACTCCTCATAGGTTGGGGGTGGACGTCGTCGTCTCTTTGCAGCATATCGGGGGGCCATGGGGCTCTCAAAACTCGTCGTCGTCGTCTCCGGGCGCCCACAAGTACTTTGGAGGGTCGTCGGCGTCATAGCGCATCGCCGGGGACTCAGGGCACTCGTCGGCCCACTGGATTCACGCCGATCCTGCCACGCTGCTCCATGGGCTCAAATCGGTTCTGTTTTGGGGCCAGTGGACTGGCACCCCTGTGTGGCCCCTTGCAAGAGGTCCCACAGGGGCGGCATCCCCTGTTTTGTTGCCTGGGGGATGTCGCCCCTGCTCGAGAGCTCTGGACATGGGCGGCAGCCCTTGTCCTGTACTATGGAGGGGATGGCACCCCTGTCCAGCCCGCTGTAGGGGGTCTAGCAGGGGCGACAGCCCCTGTTTAGGGTTCTGCAAGGGCTGGTGCCCCTGTCCAGCCCCTTGCATGGGGTCCAGCAGGGGCGGCAACCCCTGTTTTGCTGCCGAAAATATCATCTGTCCTTGTTTTGTCCTCCTAGGGTTTCGGGATTCGCGGACATTCATCGTTGGCTCATCCTCGTCATCCGTGCAATACTCGCCGACGTCAAAAAGCAACCCTTCTTCGTAATCATCCATCTTTCTCTTTCTCTTCTCCAAAGATGATGCCTTTTTGCTCGATTAGGGTTTTCGTCGACGTCGCCCAACTTCACCAAGATGCGCATGCGTTGTTGCATGATTTGCGCTATGGTTTCTCCTTGTTTCTCTTGAGTATCCTCAACCATCACTAGGGTTTTAATTAATTTAGAGTTTTACTCCCACATCAGTTGGGAGATAGCGGATATTAGTTGTAAAGCCTCTAAAAGACCTCAAGATTGTCTTTTTATGAATCTATGAATGAATCAATGAAAAGAATTTCTCAAACCTGAGAAGGATCCAACTCCTTGGTGAGAAGCCTCGGGACCCTTTTTTCTATTGTTCTTCCCCAAATTTTTCATCAAAATCTCTAAATCTATCGTGTTCTACATCAAACGATTTCGCATATTTAACTTCTCATTATGTTAATAGAAAATAAACACAAAATAAACCTTCAAATGTATCACTTAAGTTTCAATTTTCAAGAAAATAAGGGCATTGTACATAAAGCAGATAGCATAAAATGAAAGATATAAAGGCCTACCATCTATCGCATGGTTGACACTTGAATTCACATCAGCAGAGGTACAAGAAGTCTGCATGATTTTTTGGAGACCATTAAATAGTACAAAGGAGCATTACAAAAACAAATATAAAACCAATCAAGTAAACTTTTGGGGGCGGGGGAATAACAGTTTCAATTATTAAACTCAACATAAATAGACATTCTCAATCCTGCAGTGCTAGATTTTACATCTATAAAAAGGTGGGTGAGCAGATTTTTAACATCTAAAAGGATGAAAAGACTAATACATGATATAAAAGGAACTTGTAATTTGTTACCCCAAAGGACTAGGGTGTGCAATCATACTTCAAGGAAATCATACATATGAGACTAATAGATCGATATAACCCATTAGAAGACATAATAAAGTACTCTGATCCAAATTCTTTTTTTATCTTTTTTTATTTTGTTGGGGGTTCAAATTTTGAGGAAGTGCACCTTAAGGTTGTGAATCATAGTTATCAAACCAGACAATAGATGAGATATATCGTCCAATATGATAGGATATTTGTCAAAATCGATATATATATTATGTGCATATATCGTGTGGGATAGTTATCGGTTGACATCCATCTAATGTCATATGATTCAATATGTGACCTAATGTCATACAATTCAATATGTATTGTATGATATAATGAATTAGGTTGATAATTTTGAATGAGTTTGAACATGCTTTCTTTTAAGGATAAAACTATTGAGAGACATGATATTGTTGCTTTTGTTGCTGTACCTCCCCAAATGTGCACTCAAATTCCCAAATCCAACAAAGTCATTGCTTGGTGTGCCTTTGCAATGCTCACCAAGCCACCATGATTGTCATCGAGACTTCTACTACCTTGATGAGCGCCATTAGTACTCTCTCCCTGCTCTCTCCTATTTCTGTGCTCTCGCCAAGCCTGAACTATGCTCATGTTTATCTTTGGGATGGCCTTGCCTATATAGTACTGAGTTTTGGTAATTGTATTTTTCAAACATCTAGCATTTCAACTTGGTTATTTTTTATTTGTTTAAATTTTGCAGTAATTTGTGATTTATTTAGTTATATGCCTAATTTTCGTTATTATTGCACCAGATAAACTTATATTATGATATGTTATACTACAACACAAAAGATAATAATATACATCAAGATATGACAACTTCAGTTTGAATGCAGTCCCCCTTAATCCCTTACTTCATACTCCTAGATTCTTAAACAGCTCATGGAAGAATCCAGTAAGTTACAACACCTGGGATGCCAGAATCGCAATATATGCAGATCAAGCCATTTGGGTCAAGAACCCCCAATTGCGTCAACCATCATGTCTTAAGAATTATTTAGCTTAAATAAAATTACATGCTAAATCAAGGTTTGAAGCTCCTTCCAAGACATGTAAAACTGCACCTTATCAAGGCATAACCAATACACAGTGACATTTCCAATAAGAAAGGCTATGGTTCTTCTCAATAATCCACTGAAAGGCGTAGGCTTTCATCAAAAGAATGATTGAGAGTTTAAAAGATGATTGAAATTGTTTCACTTCTCAATTTGTCTCCTTAAACTCTCGATTTTCTCGAAAAGGCATGGTCTTCCATCAGACAACTATGTGCATCAGACAAATATGTGCAGGGGGGGGGGGGGGTGTGTGTGTGTGTGTGTGTGTGTGTGTGTGGAATTCTCCTGCTTTATAGTTTGCATTTACTTCTTTTTCCACTCACTTTGTCGTTTTGTATATCTTTCCTAACTCGTTCTAATATAAATGTTCTTAGTAAAAAGCTTTTCTCAAGAAGAGTATGATCAGCATTATTCTTTGTCATTCTTGTTCTAAGCAACCCCCCCCCACCCCCCCCCAAAAAAAAAAAAAAAAAAATGCCAGGTCCAACATAAACATATGAGCTTCATTTTCAATAAAGCTTACACCGAAAGGGAGTATCATGCCAGGCTGGACTTCCTACGCCGTATTATATTTGATTCTTACTTTTCCTAATTTTGATGGTACTTTTCCTAAGCCATTTTATTCGATCAGGTCATACAAAAGCATATGTGTCAGACAAAGTTGCCCAACACAAGTAATAGCAATGGCAATGTCTTCTTCCAGATACACACTTGCAATGCAAAATTATGAGTTCTTGATGCCAACTTGATCTTTCGACGTTGACAATTTTAGTTCTGTTATTTTCTTCCTTTCTATGTTGTACTAAGGAGTAGTACTCTACAGATTTGTGACTTTTGAGTCTTCCTTTCTATGTTGTACTAAGGAGTAGTACTCTACAGATTTGTGACTTTTGAGTCACAAAATCAGGACTATAACTGGTTTTTTGTTCAAATAATAATTCGCTAGCGAAGTCCGAAAGATGTCCCAGTCAAAATTCTACACACAGAGAGAGGGAGAGAGAAGGATAGACATAGAGAGACCAAAAATAACAATAACTGCAATGTTTCTACCATGGCATGGTTTTAACATTTCATAAAGCTGGATATGTCATAGATAACACTGACTATTCAATTGCAAGAAAAATGTTATTGAATAAGCCATGTTCTTATTGGAGTAGATAAAGTATAAATTTCAAATTTTCACTCAACATAAAACTTTGTAAAAATATAAACTGTACAATCACACATTACAAGTAGAAATTTATCATTCCACGGCTCAAAGAAAGTAAATTAAAAGAATGATTTTCAACAAAACTTACAGTGAGTTCTTCCCCAAAACTATCAACATGAACATAAGCCTCAGGCGCGCTAAACATTGCATCGTCCCTGTTCATAATAACAAATTCAGTGTTAGATCAAGCTATGGTCCAACCAACCGTAAACAATTATTTAAAAAAAGACGAAATGCAGCTAGGGTTCTAGAGCTCATACTCACCATAGAAAGACTTCAGTGATCTTGAAGAGAGGGCCGAGGGCTTCGATAGCGGTCAACTCCGCAACCGAATCGGTAGCGGACACGGACGTATCGGCGTTCATTTCGGCGGCCGGAGACGAGCGCTCTGTTCAGTTCAAGCGCGATGCCGCAACACGTTTAAGTTGGAGGTTTGCTCGGGTGACCGATCTAACGGGTCGGATCTCTGCACAGATCAAACCCCATACCAAAGGTTAAATGGGCAGCTACTGTGGTGAGGTCCGGGTCGGATGTTGTTGCGGATCCGCAAGACGGAAGGCATCAAATGGTAGGATTTATGTCGGGCCAGGTTCAGGTGTGATCAAAACAATTCGTGCCCAAATCCGCATGCCACGGTGAAATTGGATTGCAAAATAACGTTGGGATATTCGTTTTTTTTTTATCCATTAGAAAGCAGGATATATGTGTCGTGGAATACGAATATAGCCGTCCTTAAAAAAACAGGAAACATGTGTCTGTTGTGAATGGGTATTTACTGGGTTGATGAGTTATTGGGCCAACCTAAGTGGTTGGGCCCATACCCACTTGTATTCTCCCCTTTGGCTATAAATATAGACTTGAGGGCTCTCCCCTCAGTAGTTGATTTATAACACGTTATCAGCACAAGTCTCTAAAAATTTTTTTCCACAAATTTTTCCGTTCGTTGCGAAGGCGAAGGCGAAGGCGAGACGGTAGATCCACGAGCGCGGTGCAAGGCTTCCTCCATCAAGGGTCGTCATCCGCGTAGGGCTTCGAGCAACCGTCGCTATATCCGGAGGACGGATATAGAGGTAAAAACTCTAAAAACAAGATTTTTAATCATACGTATGATTACCCCTCCCCTAGATCTCACAAGATCGTCATGGGGATTCATCGTCGCCTTGAAAACGACGGATTTTTCATCCCAAAAACCCAATTTTTAGGGTAAAAACTCAATTTTTAGGGTTAAAACCCTAATTTTGAACCCTCCGACGGCTACCCGTCACCGGACCCCCCCCAAAACCCTCCCCTCGCCGGAAAACCCCCCCCACCACCATGGCCGCCTCCCCCTGCAGGGGGGGCGGCCCCCGCCGCCGCCCCTGCAGGGGGCGGCGGCCCCCATGTCCGCCTCCCCCTGCAGGGGGGGGCGGCCCCTGCCGCCGCCCCTGCAGGGGGCGGCGGCCCCCGCGGCCGCCTCCCCCTGCAGGGGGGGCGGCCCCCCCCGCCGCCCCTCCTGCAGGGGGCGGCGGCCCCCGAGGCCGCGCCCCCCTGCAGGGGGGCGGCCTTGGCCGCTCCCCCCCTGCAGGGGGGGGCGGCCTCCGCGGCCGCGCCCCCCTGCGGGGGGGCGGCCCCCGCCGCCCCCCCGCAGGGGGCGGCGGCGGCGCCGGCCGCGCCCCCACCCGCAGGGGGCGGCGGCGGCGCCCGCCCCCCCAGAAACCCTAGAAACGAAAAAAAAAAAAAAATTTAAAATTAAAATTTCCAGATCTGTGGGCCTGAAGCCCACAGCAGATCTGTGGGCTTCAGGCCCACAGAATTCAAAAAAAAAAAAAAATTCCAGATCTGTGGGCCTGAAGCCCACAGCAGATCTGTGGGCTTCAGGCCCACAGATTTCAAAAAAAAAAGGAAAGAAGAGAAAGAAAAAAAAAAGCCTATGGGCCCGAAGCCCACAGGTCGACTGCGGGCTTCAGACCCGCATGTTGTTTTATCTGAAAAAAAAAAGGGGGAGGCAAAGGGCTATAAATTTGCCTCAAAAGGCAATTTATTAGCCCAAAAATTAATTTAAAAAGGGATTTAAGGGCAAAATATTCGTGAAAAATCACGGTAAATTACGGGACAAATACCGGGCAGGCGAGGACTTTTTGGGGATTCTTGGAGGGGGCTTTTGGGATGATGAGGAAAACTTTTTCCTCTGACAAAGAAAATGTTTATTTTGGGCTCTTAATCAATTTAATTGATTAAACCCATTCAATTTACAACCTTTGCATTGTAATGATTTTTTTTTCTGCAAAAATCATATTTACATGCTTTGCATCTCTGGTATATTCTGTTGGATATTATATGTGTGGTTGTGCATTGTATTTAAAACTTAATAATTAGAAAGATCCTGCGACCGCTCTGCCGTTAGTAACCTAACGGTGTATGACGTTGCCCAGTGGTCCAATAATTATTAAGTGTTTAAATTATCTATCCATCTCTGCGAATATTAAATGCCTGTGATGCCTGTGATGAAAATGTCTGATGAAAATGTTGATGAGCACAATATTTCTGCATGAATTGCTAAATGTGGTTTTTGGATCGGCCGTTTAGTCCCACAGTTTATTTCCCGCACTTTTCTTTTATTTTTGAGAGAAATTGTAGTGAGGAATTTATGTAAATGTCAAAGAAAGAAGACCAACTTCCACGAAGACGGAGGCCACGCTTGAAGATGGAGATATCATATGGGACCCACGGGGTTTCCAAAGTTGTATTTTCATTTTCTTTAAGCTGCAAATTTGTATAATTTGGACTATGGACTTTTTTGGACTCTTTCTTGTGGGACTGGCCGATCCACACATTTAGCTTTTCGTTAAATATTGCCTCCACATGAAAATGTTTTCTCTGAATTAATTATTAATTCATGCATAATTGTGCTCTACTAGATAAATGGCTAATATAGCAAGCGTTAATTTCGAAGTACTGGAAGCATCAGAGAGAAACTATCTAAGCTGGAAGCTAGATGTAAAGTTTCACCTGCGGGCAAAGTCCCTCATCGCTGCTGTGACTGAAAAAGAAAATGTTAGCAATATAGAGAAGGCGCAAGCCATCACCTATATTCGCCGCCATGTGGACAAGACCTTAAAGGCTGAATACCTTACGGTCGAAGATTCATTTGAGCTATGGACTGCCCTTGAGGACAGGTATAAACATCAGAAAGATGTTATACTCCCAAGGGCACGATATGAGTGGGAGAACATGAGACTACAGGACTTTAAGTCCATTGCTGAGTACAACTCAGCACTTTTTAGCACCACCGCACGCCTGAAGTTGTGTGGTGAAAAAGTCTCAGAAAATCGCATGCTGGAAAAGACGTATACGTCCTTCCATGAAAAAGATGCGATACTCATGCAGCAATACCGTGAACGCAAGTTCACCAAGTATTCCGAGCTGCTGTCATGTTTACTCATGGCCGAGCAAAACAGAGAGCTTCTTCTCTCCACTCACAATATACGCTCTCCGGCACTGCCCCCCACCAGAAGCTCACTATTCCTCTTCCTTCAAAAAGAAGTGAGATAATAAAAGAAAAGAAAGACCACAAAAGGGGGGTCAACAGAAAAATGTCAAGGGTCATGTACAGCAGCAGCGAAATAATGAAAGTAAGCGGAAGTTCACGAGGCACAAAAAATAGAAATGATATCCCCCCACCCAAGAGGGAATGGGAAGACCAGTGCCAAAATTGTGGCATGAAAGGCCACTGGTCCAGACTGTGCCGAACTCCGCATCTTCTCCAGGATTTGTATAAAGAGAACAAGAAAAATAAAGCTGAAACAAACCTGATGACATCTGATGCTCCAGTTAAGTTTTCCAGCTGACGACTTCGAAAATAATGGCATGCTTAACTAGCCTTTTACTTTTATCTTAGCAAATTGTTATGAGAGCTTTTTGTATTACGCAATCTGTTTTGATTGAAAAATTTTAGTAGACAATAAATGAAAATGTTTATCTAAATATGCATGTGCCGATACGTTTCATCTTTTGAAACTGCTCTCATAAATGCTTAGTAGACAATAAACACGTACGATTTCTATCAATACAAAGCCCAATATCAGGGCTATATTGAAGATCCAGGGAATGCAACACAGTTGCCCCCAAACGACACAAAAATAATGGATGCACTAATCCCTCCGAATTCCAAAAAGAAACTTTCTAAGTTTCAAGGACATCCGTTTCAACGGATCCCATTTGGAAACAGCAAATGTAAAAGAAAAATTACCGTATGCAACGTCTCAAGAAAAAGGAGTAAAATCCACACTTGAACGTTTTGAGAGCCTTATAGGCCTCTATCATACGAAGATTCGGAGAAAGGAAGCAGAATTAAACGGAGCACCTGAAGTGCCCTACATCAGCCAAGTTTTCACTCTGGCATGTTGGACTTGGCCACCCTGGATTTGTGATGCACAGCATCTTATCCTATGGGTATGACTTGAAGAACCAGAAGATTCTTCAGAAGGGAAAATTCCCTCGCATCCCTTACTATAAGGGAAGACTAATTGCAAGGCCATCTCCACAATAAGTTGAAAAAGAATCTCCACGCTTCCTCAAAAAAGAATACAAGGAGACAGATGTGGATAAAATCCACCACCCCTAGTGGGCTATTTTGGTACTTCATTGTACTAATAAATGCATCCTCAGAATATTCATACGTATGTCTACTACAAGACCCGCAACTTAGCTTTTCCAAAGCTATTGGCACAAGAATAAAAATGTTGCGGGCACATTTCCCAGACAATAAAATGTTGTAAATAAGTCTGGTTAATGTTGGGAAATATACCTCCCAGTCTTTTCAAGAGTATTGCCAATCAACGGGAATTGAAAATGAACATACAAGTGCCGCATGTTCATACCCAAAATGGGTCGGCAGAGTCACTGAAAAGTAGACTCCAATGGACTGAACGTCCATTAAATCCCGATTGCCTATGGATGCATGGGGACATGCAAACTCTGCATGCTGCATCGTAAATGAAAATAAGACCCTCTGGAGGTCAGAGTCTCCAATGCAACTTGCATATGGAATGCCACCGAACATTTCTCATCTGAGAATCTTCGGTCGCGCAGTCTTAAATCCCCATTGCACCACCAAAGAGGACCAAATCGGTACTCAGCGTCGCCTAGGTATCCATGCAGGGTTTGACTCACCCTCACTTATAAGATACCTAGAACCCCAAACGGGGGACGCATTTAAGGCACATCTTGAAGACTGTGATCTCGATGAGACGAGTTTTCCCAAAAATAGGCCCAGATACTGGAAAATCTGGCGCGAAGAAAATTATAACGTGGGATACAAACACCTTGACCCACTATGATCCGGTAACAATACAATGTGTAGATGAGATCCAGAAGATCTTCCACACACAGAACACTGTTCACCAATTACCGGAATCATTTATTGACAACCAGAAGATTGTCAGATCACACATCCCTGCTGCAAAAACTCCAGCTAGGATTGACATCCCCGAGAATGGATGCAATCCACCAGCAGCAGAAGTGGCTGATCCTCAACAGAAAAGAGGCAGACCACCAGGCTCCAAGGACAGAAACTCCTGGAGACCTTAAGACAATACTACCACAGGACAATGAGCTCCTGTCCACACCATCACCCTTCCCGGAATCCACTGCAGAGGAATTACCGGGAAAAAGTGAAATTAAGTAAATGTTGTACGTACTGGGGAGGTGTTGGACAGATAGAACATAAATTGTCGACAATATATTCACGTATTATATTGCCATATACATCGCAATGGCGATGATGTTTGTAAATTATCGTTCCACACTCCGTTGCTAGAAGGAAAACGTAGAGATTGGCCAAAATGTGGAACGTGGCAATAGAAGATGAGCTGGACTCACTTATGAAACGAGAAATGTTCGGACCTGAAGTCCAGACACCAAAAGGTGTCAAACCTGTGGATAAAACAAAGTATTGCAAACATAAGAAAAATAGATACAAAATCGTATGCTATACGGTACAACATATAGCCCAAGGAAAATTTCGCTGAAACTAGGGATCGAACAAATTCAAATGAGCATGTCTCATAAATGATGCATCAGTCTCCCTAAGTCATCAAAAGCGGATACCTTACGATTTGGCGAAGGAAAATTTTGGATATGCTGTTATTGGATGTTGTGACGGCATACCTTCGTGGTTATCTTGTAAAGATAATTTCCACATTTCCTTAAAATGCCTGAATAGACTTCGGGACGTCTATTCAAATGAAGAAATATAAGTATAACAAATTAATGTACAACCAAGAGAATCACTTGAGAAGTCAATGATTCCTACTGAAGGTTGTTTTTGCATCTATGCAAAGAACAGGATTAGAGATCTTAGTTGTAGACAACTAACATCTCATCGGATCTCCTGAAGAGAAAACCGAAATAAATGTACTAGCCTGACTTTTAAACATGAAATAAAAAAAGACCTAGGCAAATATAAAGTCATGGCTCATAGAATCCTGTTACAAACGCCCAGAAGTGCGTTGGAGATATTAACAGGACCATTGTCATCCAAAGTACACCTACGGTGGTACACTTACTGGATGAACAAAAAGAACCCTTCCGATCGCTGGAAGAGGGGGAGGATATAACTGGTCCTAAAGTCCCTTATCTTAGTGCAATCATGCACTCCTGGCTAACTGCATCTGTCCCGGTATAACAATTGCAGTAAACTCATTAGCCAGAGATAGTTGGCACCTAAAAAGGGCCATTAGACCTGAGTTAAGCCTTCTGCGCTTACTCCAAGGGTCGAAATATTCGGACTTACAAAATGTAGTAGCATCCTCCAATGTTTATGCAAATGCAGGTTTCAGGTCCAGTCCCTATGCTGAGAAATCACAGAACGGGTACCCACAGTGGGATGGCCATCCCCTGCAGATCTGCAAAGCAACTTATGAAGGCAACATCATCCTATCATTCCGAGATCCTCACCATTCCAGAATCACACCAATGGTGTATTTGAGGGCGCCTGGTGGTACATCACATCCCAGTGACGACTGGGATAGAGGCTGGTTCTGTGGAGCTAACCATATAGTCTGAAGACCACATCAGAGGCGACAAAACTTAGCAACCTCCTCAGAGTCCCTGGATTCAGCAGCTGCTTGATGGTGACAAAATTTGTAATTTGTGTACATTTTCGGAATATTGTAAATAGGAGTGATGAGATAAGCCTAAGAGATCTGAAAGCCTAAGAGCTTTTACAGATCAGGGGGAGTTGAGGGAATTTGTACTCTTTTCCCTTAGCTATGGTTTTTCCCACTGGGTTTTCCATAGCCAAAGGTTTTAACGAGGCAAATCAAATCAACTCTGGATCCCGAAGTATCCACCCCTCTGTGACGCTCAGAATCCAGAAGTATTCATGAGCAGAGTCACTTGTACAAATCAGGGGGAGTTAAAGAGCGTTTGCACTCTTTTTCCTTAACTATGGTTTTTCCCACTGGGTTTTCCATAGCCAAAGGTTTTAACGAGGCAAATCTCACCAACTCAGGACCCTGAAGTATCCACCCCATGTGAGACCCAAACAGGCTCAGAATCCTGAAGTATTCACGAGCGGGGTCCACAACCATGGCTGGATAAGGGGGAGTGTTGTGAATGGGTATTTACTGGGTTGATGAGTTATTGGGCCAACCTAAGTGGTTGGGCACATACCCACTTGTATTCTCCCCTTTGGCTATAAATATAGACTTGAGGGCTCTCCCCTCAGTAGTTGATTTATAACAGTGTCGTGGAATATGAATATAGCCGTCCTAATCTCTTAATCTCGAATACTGTCTTAAGACAGGTATTCGACTAGAAAATAAAGAAATTAAAAGTAACAAAATCTAATTAAGGTTGAATTTGTTGTGAATGGAAATACCAGAGTCAGTTAGGATTGTGGGTATCTTAGAGATACGTCCATATATATGTATCTTATCTTTCTACTCTGTTCTGCTTATAAATGAAAGGCTGAGGTTTTGCCCGCGAGTAAAACGAGGGGTGGGCGAAGCAACTCCCTAGGAAGAATCGGAGATTTCATAGAAAAAGAGTTATACAATAACAAATCAAAACCCCCGAGAGATCACGAGGAGAGACGGAGAACGAGAAGAAGAAAACGAGGACCGAGAAGGATGCAGAAATTAAATCGCAAGCCCTAATCAGTAAGCAATCCGACCCTTATCTCAAAGCCCTAATTTTCGCTTGAACTCCCCTCTTCTTCTTCTTTGATCTCCATGATCTGTCAATAAAATTGTAATTTTCTCCCCAAATCTTGTGCTCAATATTGTCAAAACTATTTTCTCTTAAGAATTAAGTGGAAACGTAAAGCTAAGACTATTACGATGATCAATCCTAATTGTTTAACTTTTTCTCTCTTTTAATCTGATAATCATGACGATGAGTTTGATTATTACATTTTGGTTATAGCTTTGCTAACACTTGTTTCGTTGTTTCCCACCGATACTTTCAAACCCTATAAGGTTCAAATTTTCGCAAATTTAACTTCAAACGAAATTATTCTTGAGCTCGAAATTTTGACTGTGGAATGAATTAATCTGTGGCATCACATAAGGGAAATGGTGTAGGCTTGAAGGATCCAATTTGTTAAAAGTATATGCATAATGGTCATACAAACCTACAAGCCCCAAAGAGTCTGTAAATTATTAAATTCATTTACAACTTATTGTCTTCATTTTTCAGCGTTGGGACTGCGATTAAGCATGGATCCCCATGACCCTAATGACATTTTACGATCAAAAGTCGAAAAAGTTCCCAGAGAAGTATTCTTCAACATTTTTTCAAGGTTGTCGCTGAAGTCCGTGATTCGGTCAAGTTGCGTGTCCAAGTCATGGCTCGACATGATAAAAGACCCATATTTTGTGAAGCTCCACGTAACTCGATCAGAACCTGAAACCTCGCTACTGATCCTGAAGCATCGTGTGCTCGGGGAAAAGAACGTAATTAGCATAAGTCATATTAGCTGCAGGCCCCCTTACCTCAATGCCGATGAGACTGCCATAGATCACATGGTTAGCTCTTTCTCGTGGCACTTAGTTGGCACATGTGATGGTTTACTCTGCTTCACTTCTTTTGGCGACGAGGAGGTCACAATGGTCTGCAATCCCATAACCAGAGAACATATCATTTTACCGAAACCTGCTATTGGCTTATCTTCAGAGTCACACGTATCAGTGCTTGCTTTTGGCTTTGATCATGTGGCAAAGGCGTACAAAGTTGTTCGGGTGATATCTCATAGAACTTCTAGATCTCTTTCTGGTCCTCGTAGAGTTGAGAGAGTCTTTATTCCTGATAATCAAGTAGAATTTAATGCTGATCGTGATAATCGTGTGGTGTTTCATGCTGATCATGGAGCAGAATTTCTTGATGTTCCTGATGCTCATCTGAGACGTAGTGCTTCTCATGGTGCTCTTATGAGGGCTGAGGTGTACACGCTGGGCACCGCTTCCTGGAGGGAAGTTCAAGGATGCAATTATCCTTGCCTCCATGGGAAGTCGGTGTACGCTAATGGAGCTGTATATTGGTTGGTGGATCATTTTGATCTTGATGATAGGATATTATCATTTGATTTGGGAAGCGAGCAATTCAAATTAACTCCACATCCGTGTTTTGGTGGACAGATTAGCCTAGCTGAGCTGCGAGGTTGCTTGGCTGTGGTCGATCTATCTTCAAGCGCATATGTTGAAATTTCAGTTCTGAAAGATCCTAGCGATAATTTTTGGGAGTTGGCTGACATTATCCCCCTCGATAAGTTTGGTCAGCAGATGGGCTGTAGAGATCCAAGGCTGATATGTGTTCATGAGCTGAAGAATGGCATTCTTATTTGGCTTCAGGACAATTTGCTGTTATATGACAAAAAGACATGGGTCAAAAGACATCCCAGGCTAAGCGGATTTCCTACTTGGTTGAATTGGAAGATCTGCAGTGGTTACAGGGCGAGTTTAGTCCCCTTGGGTAACTCTTGCGGCACTGGAGATGACATGAGGGACGTTGTTCGTTTTATCAGCGATTGGGAGCTCAGCACGCTTTTACTCCGTGGTGTTGCGTTTGGTGGGCAGGAGCCGGATGATTGGTGTGAACAAGTTGTTGCTTCTTTCCAACAGAATGGCATGTTGATTTGATGCATTATCCAATTTCAGACCTTTTGCTCCATTGGATATAACTTATGTTAGTTTGTTTGTGGAATTTTTTTTATTGCTTATGACATATATATATATATATATATATATAGTTTTGTGTGTGTTTGGATGTTTTTCAACCAAAGGTAGCATATTCCCTCTGCTGTGCTTAATCTGAAATTTGAGCAGTTTGATTTAGTTGAGCAATCGAGCTGCCTACTGGAATTTTGTCTTCAAGCTACAGCTTTGTAGTTTCTTTTGGTTCTTTTGCTCAGTCAAAGAAAGTCCTTATATTTCTTGTACATGACAGGGCCCTGCATCATTTTATACTATGCCGATGCATAATACATAGTAGTTTCGGTATTTATCCATTATGAGTTTGTGTGCTCCATATAACAATGCAAAACAGTATTGGTAATGTGTTGCTGATCATAATCGGGTCAGATGTCAATGGAATAGTTTGTTCAACAATTTGAGTAATGCTTTCTACTTTCAATCCTTTTAGCTAAATCATTTGATGTTTGACAAAGAACAACCAATGCTAATATCGTCTATAATCCCTCTCCATTTACACAGATAAGCAGAAGGTAGACAAAAGAAGCAATATTTCACTAAAGGATTATTTCCATCCATTTATTTTCCTCTATATGACATCGACAGCATATCATCACAAATCAACAAAAGCATAGATGCCCTCAAAAGGAAGAAGCCAATTACATGCATGCTCACCATAGACATTAAGCTCGAGCAAGCTAACACTAACTCCTTCCCTTTTATAGACGCTGCCTCTTTATCTGGCGCTGCTCCAGTGCAGGAGAAACCTAGGACACTCACTCGTTTCAGTGCGCGGCTCAAAGCTGAAGCCAGGGCTTCGTTTTCCTTTTCCCACATCTTCGTCGAAGATTATACAAATATTTCCATTAAACATCATCACAACTCTAGAGTTTTGATGTAGTGGTAAGGAATTCAACATGGTATCAGAGCCAGCCAGTTTCAAATCTCATTAGACACATTAAAAAAAGCAAATTCCGGTTGTATGCCCATTAGAAAGGGGGCCTTAAACCTGTAGGAGCGTGTTAGACTCTGGAGTGTTGATGTGGTGGTAAAGAATCCAACAATCTCCTCCATCATGCGAGTATTAAGTGATGAAAAAGTAAACGTTAAAGATGTTAAGTGATAAAAACCCATTAGTATACTTAAATAATTTCGGAAGACATTGAAAAAGTTTTGATAGATATTTCTTTTTATTATTTTAACTTTCAATATAGTCTTGGGGGGGGGGACGGGATTGGGTTGGCTCCTACGCGCGTTGGATAATGTGACGTTCAACGTGACGTGGACCGTTCAATCAACACTTGTTGTGGGCCCCACCACCCACCTTTTGTTTTTTTTCTTTTGAGAGCAAAAGGTGGGTGGTTGGGCCCACAAAAAGTGATGATCGGACGGTCAACCTCGCGTTGGACGATCACATGGTCCAACGCGCGTAGGAGCCAACCCGTATTTACATCGGGTTGGCTCTTACGTGCGTTGTGTTGGAATTATGGACTTCATGTCATTGTATACCCGTATTTGCATTTGGACGTGTGGACGCACACGTGATGCATTATTTATCACACATATATCACTAAAGAATTGATTTAGGACCTAATTGTAATGATCAAATTAAGTTTTATGGTCCTATTTAATTAATAATAAGTGTGGGGACTTATCTGCAAATGTGTGGAATTCCTAATGCAATTACTAATTAATGATGGGTTGATTAGTAAATTGCAAACTCTATAAATAAGGGTGTGGTCCCTTATTGAAGTACGTAATCCTTTTACTCTTTCTTATTTAGAAAAGAGCGTAAGACAAAAGGGGAGAAGAAAGGGCTTCCCATCTCACTCTCTCCATTCGTACGATCAACATGAAGATCTAGACCTGAATTTCTTCTTATTCATCATGGATTCCGGTAATGTTCCGCATATAGTTCTATTCAAACAATTTCTAGACAAGATTCTTCATGAAATTTCAAGTTCTTTCACGTTGGATCATATGATCGTCCAACGCGACGTGGACCGTTCGATCAACACTTTTTGTGGGCCCCACCACCCACCTTTTGCTCTCCAAAGTGAAAAAAGAAAAAAAGAAAAAAAGAAAAAACAAAAGTTGACATTCCCCAACGCGCGTAGGAGCCAACCTGAACCTTTTTGGGCACCTGCCGTTTTACTTTCGCGTACAACCAGAATTCCATTTATTTACAAGTTTGCCATTCAAATTTTCTCGGAACGCACAATAAAATTTAATCACCAAAATGTCCCAATGTGCGCGTTGAGTAAATTCCTCAGCCCCGCCCTCGCCGTCGATCATATTCATCTTCATCTTCCCCAGTTCCGCCACTCAGCTGACTACCCAACCCCGCCCCTCCGATGAGTAAAACGACATGCACGTCGCCAACTCCTCCAACTACCCAGCCCCGCCCCCTCCGGTTGTAATCTTCATTTTCACTAGCCCCCCTCGGCCGTCCCATCCTCCAACAACTCCTCCCCCTCCCTCTCCGCCGCCCCCTCCTCCGACTACCCCGTCCCGCCTCCTTTGCGAGCCATTTTCTTCTTTCCAAACCCCCTCCGCTGCCCTTGGGGCCGCCCATCTTCTTCTTCCCAAACCCCCTCCACCGCCCCTGCCGCCGCCCCATCCTCCACACACTCCCCTCTAAACCCTAAAACATGTGTGTGTGTGTGGTGGGGGTTGAGGGGGGGGGGGGGGGGGGGGGGGGGGGGGGGGGGGGGGGGGGGGGGGAGTTTGAATGGCAAACTTGTGAATAAGCGGTTGTACGCGCGAGTAAAACGGTGGGTGCGCAAAGTTCCCTATAAAAACTCTTAAACTCCAGACAGTGATCGGGTTGGCTCCTACGAGCGTTGGCCCATGTGATCGTCCAACGGGATGTAGACCGTTCGATCAAACTTAGCCACACTACTCACCTTTTGTTTTTTCTTTTTTCTTTGGAGAGCAAAAGGTGTGTGGTGTGGACCACAAAAAGTGTTGATCGAACGGTCCACGCCGCGTTGGACGATCACATGGTCCAACGCGCGTAGGAGCCAACCCGATCCCTTCCACACTACCCATCTTTTGTTTTCTTTTCTTCTTTTTTTTGCTTTGGAGAGCAAAATGTGGATGATGAGGCCCACAAAAAATGTTGATCAAACAGTCACGACATGTTAGATGCTCACATGGTTCAACCTGTGTAGGAGCCAACCCGAACCCTTGTCCCAAACGCGTACCCATTCATTTGGACAAGGTCTCATCAATCAGAACATACAATTTATTTCGAATCCCATGTTCGTGGAAGTCCCGTTCAAATTCCCGCCATCGTTATGTCTTCGTCTCTGTCGCAATGCAAAAAAGCTCGCTTTGCTCACCCATGGACTTCTTCAATCGTCTCTTCAGAAGCTGCAACTCTCTCCGCTGTACAAAATCTCTCCACTGTCTCCTCATTGTCTCCAATCTCACCCACGACATCTTCTTCTCGACGAAGCTCGTCGCCCTCTACTCTCGCTTCAACGACCTCCCGTCCTCATCTCTTGCCTTCTCTCAAACACCCAACAAGAACACGGTTGCATTCAACTCCATGATCACCTCTTACGTCTCCCACGACCTCCAATCCCACGCTCTCTGCTGCTTTGGCCGCCTCCTGGCCTCGTCGGACCTGCAGCCCGATCTCTTCACATTCCCCGTCGCCCTGAAATCGTGCCCGAGTGCCGACTGTGTGGAAAGCATGCATTCTTTGATTCTAAAACTGGCATTTGAAAAGGACCTTTATGTATGTGCTTCTTTGATTCACATGTATTCGAAATTTGGGTTGATGGGCAGTGCAGGGAAGGTGTTTGGCGAAATGCCCGTTAGAGATTCAGGTTGTTGGAACGCGATGGTTTCCGGGTTTTGTCAGAACGGGATGGCACTTGAGGCAGTGCAGGTGTTTGATGAGATGACAAGGAAGGGCGTCGAGATTGATACGGTCACGGTTTCGAGCATTCTGCCCGTCTGCGCGCCCTTGGGTGATGCTTCGATGGGGGGTTCGGTTCACGGTTTCGTTATTAAGTGCGGGTTGGATTTGGATGTTTTCGTGTCTAATGCTTTGATTGATATGTATGCTAAGTTGGGTTTCTTGGAGGATGCTCGGCGGGTGTTTGATGAGATGGGGAGGAAGGATTTGGTCACATGGAATTCAATGGTTGCGGCGTATGAGCAGAGTGCATACCCGATGATAGCTATTAGTCTATTTGATCGGATGAAGCGGTGTGGATTTCAGCCGGATATGCTGACTCTTGTGAGTCTGGCTTCGGCTGTGGCTCAGTTGGGAGACCGTACAAATGGCCGGTCGGTTCACTCTTACGTGTTGAGAAGGGGATGGGATTCTAATAACGTATTTGTTGGCAATGCCATTGTTGATATGTATGGAAAAATTGGTGATATAGAGTATGCACACAAGTTTTTCGATTGGATGCCTGTGAAAGACGCGATTTCATGGAATTCTTTGATCACAGGATACTCTCAGAACGGCCTCTCCTACGAGGCAACTGAGATCTACGAAGCCATGGAGATGTGCGAAGGAGTGGCATCAAACCAGGGAACACTGGTTAGCGTTCTTCCGGCATGCTCTCATGTTGGGGCCTTGGGAAAGGGGACGAGGATTCATGGGAGAGCAATCCGGATTGGGTTGGAATCGGATGTGTTTGTCGGGACTTGTCTTATCGACATGTATGCAAAATGCGGGAGGTTGGATGAAGCGATGCGCTTGTTTGAACAGGTGCCCCGGAGAAGCTCATGTCCGTGGAATGCCATTATCGCCAGCCTTGGTGTTCATGGACATGGCGAGAGAGCATTGAGGCTGTTTGAAGGTATGCAGCAAGAGGGAGTTAAGCCAGATCACGTCACATTTGTTTCGCTGCTTTCTGCTTGCAGCCATTCGGGGTTAGTCGATCATGCCCACAAATGCTTCCAGCAGATGAAGACCAGATACTGGATTGAACCATCAGTGAAGCATTATGCCTGCATGGTGGACTTGCTTGGCCGGGCCGGCCTTTTGGATGATGCGTATGAGTTCATTGAAAGAATGCCTCTGAGACCTGATGCCGGTGTATGGGGCGCTCTGCTTGGTGCTTGTAGGATCCATGGGAACGTCGAGTTGGGGAATTTAGCTTCCAACCGCCTGTTTGAGATCGATCCTGAGAATGTTGGTTACTACGTTCTCTTGTCTAACATGCATGCAAGAGCTGGGAACTGGGAGGGGGCTGGTGAAGTGAGGTCCTTGACAAAACACAGGCAACTGATGAAAACTCCTGGATGGAGCTCGATTGAAGTAGAGAACAAGTTAAATGTGTTCTGCATGGGAAACCAGTCGCACCCCAGATTCGAGGAGATATACAGAGAGGTGGTAAGCCTGTCGGCGAAAATGAGGAGCGTCGGTTATGTTCCCGACTGCAGCTTTGTGCTGCAGGATGTGGAGGACGACGAGAAGGAGCATATCTTGACGATGCACAGCGAAAGATTGGCGATAGCATTTGGTATCATCAGCACATCGCCGAAGACTCCCATCCACATTTTCAAGAACTTGCGGGTTTGTGGGGATTGTCACACAGCTACCAAGTTCATATCGAGGATCACCGAAAGAGAGATCGTCGTGAGAGATTCCAACAGGTTTCATCATTTCAAGGGAGGGGCTTGCTCTTGCGGAGACTTCTGGTAGTCAAATATAAATTCCATTTCTAACGATTTCGTTTCGA
This sequence comes from Scilla litardierei, assembly GCA_030789695.1. Lineage (NCBI taxonomy): Eukaryota > Viridiplantae > Streptophyta > Magnoliopsida > Asparagales > Asparagaceae > Scilla > Scilla litardierei. The sequence goes on along the minus strand of CM061141.1, from coordinate 37,221,144 downwards.
GGTGAATGAAGGTATTGATGAACTAAATCGATATTCACTTCTGGTGGCATAAAAAGATAGCCAAAGCACAGGTATTTTCCCCCGCAGACGTATAAATCATGCATTTCAATTATTAAATTAAAATGATCACCATGTACTTTTATTCATTCATTGATATAATAAGATGATTTCCTTTTGAATTGCATTAGCAAAGGTTGGTAATTTATTACGTAATGCAACATTGGAAGTGAATGCTCTACATATTATGACTTTCATTGGGATTCTGTTTTCGGTTCTTAGAGCACCCCCAATGGAGGGCTAAATGGGAGCTGAATGGGGGTCTTAATCCTAGGTGGAGAGGGTTTTTGCAACAAAAAAAAAGTGGAGAGAGGGGGTTAAACATGTGCTTAGGAATTTAAGCCATTGTTAGCCCTCCATTCAGCCGTTGACTCAGCTGGCCTGTTTTTTTAAAAAATCTGCTAGGATCAGACGTCTGAGACGTCTGGCTGTTACACACGTAAAGATCAGGCATGTAATTTTCTAGAAGAAAAAAAACTCCTGGCATATCAGACGTCTGATATGCCTGGAACACACTTGTCTGGAACACCAATAGTAGATCAGACGCCAGGTGGGTATAGTCCATGCGTCTGATCTACTTCAGATTTGGAGAAAAAATTACGGGTGGATTACCGGACCTAATGTCGTGACACCAAACGTATGATATTCTAGCCGTTGGAGGCTGATGCAGCAACAATTCAGCCGCCTCCTGTTAAGCCCCTCATTGGGAGGGCACAGGGGGCTGAAGGTGACGTGGCACAGTTTCAGGATATTCATAGTTACACAGTTGTCTACGGTTGTAGGACATGATTGATGCTCTAACTTGCTTGGTTCTTTGATTTAAGTGGTATCTCTCATTATTACATTTTTGAAGGGCCTCATTTTTCAGTCGATCACCGACAAATTTTCAATGTTGCGAAATGCTTCTACATCAAAACAAACACGCTAGCCAAAGCATGAGTTTTATAAACTGTCAGCCAACCCATGCCGAAATCAGCAAATTGTTAACCTATTGGATACCAGCTAAACAACAACGGCATAGCACAATGAAACACTGCAGCGGGATCAATGAAGTCACCATCACCAGGGAACTTATCAGATGCCATAGCCTCAAAAAATCCAGAAACTGCAATAAAGGACCATGGTGCAATTAAATAACCGATACATCATTCCCCTAGTTTTTAATCAATCTCTAATTTTGCTAATTCTTTTTTCAGAGAATATCCTTTTTAAATGAATCCCAAGGAGACGGCAAGGACTTGTAAAAAAAAATGATGTCCCAATGCCTAAGGAGAATTCCAATTACACAACTGTATCCCTCCAGATGTACGACTAAAGCAACCTAAAATGGAATAGAGGAGGAAATATAGGAAATTTTTGGGCAACATTTAGCAGCTGTAATAATAAAAGCAAGTCCTACCAGCAACATATAGAGGTGAACAAGGCACTTTCAAATGCAAAATGTGCTTAAAATCTTCGGTTAAAACAGTCCCTCTCAAAAAAAAAGGTTATAATTACAACGCTGACGTAACTTCAAAGCCAAACGGAATGCCCTTCAGTGCCTTGACCTGCTCCTGTACCTGCAAAGGCCCCAATCTCCTTTGGTAATTTACTCCATGATTGACTGATAAAAAACAAAAGCCACCAAGAAAATAGAAATAAAAGCAACCTTGGAGAACGTGAGCGTGAACGAGAGTAATATCTTCGAGGGCTGCGACTCCTGCTCCTGCTACGGCTTCTACTGCGTCGGTGTCTTCTGCAGGTAGATGAACCAGATGAGATCAAATTAGATAACTGCATTAAGCTTTAGATTGTGATATAACAAAACTTTGTGAAGCCGACCTTGGCCGCAGTAACCAGTATGTGCCCCTAGTATGACACTATCTTGTTGTAAAGAATACATAGACAAAGCCATATGAGAATTGGTTTAGTAACAAAATGTTTCGATGCGGTAGTAACCATAATAGGTGTATGGTACAGCTAATAACAGAAAAATACTGTGACACTACATATTAATAATGTGAAATGTTGAATATAATAACTAGGCATTAACGTCTTAAAAATCATAGCACTACTTAAACTTTCAGTGCCAGGAAGCCCCTTTTGGGATTCATATTGGCAGTATAAACTTTTCCATGGTATGATATGGCACTACTTATTCACAACAGTAGCTTTAAAATGTCTATGTATTTTCTTAAAATATTTTCAAAAAGAATTTAACAATGTTTTGACGTGTTTTATTGCTAACTGATTTACTAAGTTAATCATGTAACCTATTGATTCCCTACAGTGCAGGTGGATTGCAATGTTAGAACCAATAATACAGTCAACTCCATATTTCTGGTAGTTTCAAATTTTTGTTAAGTAAAGCTGGTTAATGGCATTTTTGTTATTTTTTTAGCTTTTGTACTTGTCACTTTTTGCAGTTTTGTTACCTTTATTCTAATTCGAAACTTTTTAAACATTATTTCTAGTTTTGTAATGGTAATGGTTGTCGTAAAGGTCTATTTTCAGATAAACTCTCGGTTAATTATATATTTAAACATGTACATTCTTTTTGGGCTTAAATTCGTGAAAATATTAATTAGATTTAGTGGCTAGTTTGAATGGTTGGGGGCAAATCCGATGATTTCATCTTCATGAGAATCTATTGGATCACACCTATATTCTAAAGGTTAAAAATCCACTAGATTACAATCCAAACACTTTATTTGAATGCCATGTTAATTCCATATTTCATTAATTTTTGTCATGATCAAGCAAGCTGAGAGCTTACTCAAGTAGCATGATATGTCCTTCCAATCACTTCATTAGCATTGTGTGTGGGGATTTTCGAACTAAAATATAGGAGCCCAAATTCACCAGGTAATGACTCAGGTTTACGATGCGGTGAAGTTATATTAGTTTACATAGGCGGTGCACAAGGGAAGCAATGATTTTGGAGGTTCATTGTGATTCGGACAGAGGTGATGCATGTATGCTACAGCGATCTGCGGATGTGATGAAGTTCATTCTCCCTTAACGCAAACTTTCTCCCTTAACGCAAACTTTTTTCGACCTTAGGGCATGTTTGTTTGCCAGAATCCGGCTTGAATTTAGGGTTGAAAAGTGTAATTGTACACTGTTCATAAGCCCCCACATGCTTTTTAAACTTTCCAAACAAAATGTGTTTGGTTGGTGAACTTTGAGGTGTAAGAATTCCCCGATGTGATGTTGATGTTATGTTGGCCACATAATCAAAAACTCATGACAACAATCTGCGTTTTTCACATATTATGGTTGATTCTCAGCCCCAAGCGGGTCCAACCTGTTATGACACAAAAATTGTTTACTCATTCTCTCATTCTCAAAAAAGTGGGTCCCACTCTCTTGTGTTCGCTTTTTTACATTCATTGTTTCTCAACCATCCAAATACAAAAAAGGTACCCCACAAAAACTTTTCCAACCCTCACTTTCTAGCCTTGTTTTCAACCCAAATGAAAAAAATCGTGTTCCTTATAAAATACAACTTCCAATCTCATCATTTCACAACCCACAATCAAGCAAACAAAGAGGACCTGAGAGGAAAGAAGAAAAACATATTTGTCTCATAAGGTGAGGGACCCCATCGAGGCTGGAAATCAACCACAATCCACAAAAAACACTCGGATTTTGGTAGTGTTTTTGCTGATGTGGTGTTGGCCACACCAATGCCACATCAGGGAATTCTCACCCCAAGGTTTATGTTAGATCCGTGCGCGGCTAAAGAGGGGAGGAAATTACTTTGCGCACAACAAGTCAAGGAGAAATTACTTTGCGCACAACAAGTCATGGAGAAATTACTTTGCGCACCACAAGGAGGGTTTTTCTATTTAAACTAGGGCTAGCCGTCATTTGTATTCATGCTTGATATTTGGAGATTTCTCTATTGAGCGTCCTAGGAGTAGTTCTAGATCTAGACGAGTGCGGACGTCCTCTAGGCGTCTTGGGAGGAGAATACACCTTTTTGTATTCAATTATCTTGTTTTTGCTATTGTTTTCTCAATAAAAATCCTATCTTTTGTTGGTTCCTAACAATTTGGTATCAGAGCGCGTGACGATCCATGGCGGGAATTGAAGGGGTAAAGAAATCGGTTGACGATTTGGTGGAATACATCGAGCACATGAAGGCAAGACAAGCAAAGAACGACGAGCAATTTGCAAAAATCATGGAGCTATTGACGGCGCGCATCCACGACGGCAAAAACCCTAATTTTGGGCAAAAGACGTCACCTTTGGAGGAGAAAAGCCCAGATCTAGAAATTTCAGATCTGAAATTTCCAGATCTAGAAATTTTTAGATCCAGATCTGAAGGCGACGGAGGAAGACGAGAAAATTTTTAGATCTGAAAATTTCAGATTTGAATCTGATGGCGATGAAAATCCAGATTTAAAGGCGGCCGCGGAAGACGAGGACGAGTCCCCAAGGCGAGCAAACCATAGCCGTCATCTCAAGAAGGCGGACACGCCCTCTACAGAATTTCTGCAGGGGCTGGCCGCCCTGCAGAAATTCTCAGCCCCTGCAGAATTTCTGCAGGGGTCACAGCAGCCCCTGCAGGGCCCGGCAGGGGCCCGGCAGGCCCCTGCAGGGGCGCAGGAGCCCCTGCAGGGCCCGACAGGGGGTCTGCAGGCCCCTGCAGGGCCCGACAGGGGCCCAGGAGCCCCTGCGGGCCCCTGCAGGGGCCTTGCAGGCCCTGCAGGGCCCGGCAAGAGCCAAGGAGCCCGTGCAGACTCCTGTCGTGGCCCTGCAAGGCCCGGCAGCCCCTTCAGCATCGACGACAGACCCTCCGATGTAGCGGACAGCGAGTTTTTGACTTCCTGAGCCCAATACAGAGAACATTCGAGCTTCCGGAAGGGCGACGTGGGCCCCAAGGCTCTTGGTTTTCAGTTCAAAGTCCTTCAGAACGCCAACATCTCAGTTTAGGCTATAGATGGCCTTCAGATCTGACTGGTGGTGACCGTGGCTTTCGTCTGGACGTTGATGAAGGTGGTGGAGACCTATCTCATCCTTTCGATCCGGGAGGAGACTTGCAGTACGTGGAATGGATGGCACACACACTCCATGCACCACCTTGAGGACAAGGTGGATTTTCAGGGACGGAGTAATGTTAGATCCGTGCGCGGCTAAAGAGGGGATGAAATTACTTTGCGCACAACAAGTCATGGAGAAATTACTTTGCGCACCACAAGGAGGGTTTTTCTATTTAAACTAGGGCTAGCCGTCATTTGTATTCATGCTTGATATTTGGAGATTTCTCTATTGAGCGTCCTAGGAGTAGTTCTAGATCTAGACGAGTGCGGACGTCCTCTAGGCGTCTTGGGAGGAGAATACACCTTTTTGTATTCAATTATTTTGTTTTTGCTATTGTTTTCTCAGTAAAAATCCTATCTTTTGTTGGTTCCTAACAGTTTACCAACCAAACATGCTTCTCCTGAAAAGTTTAAAAAAAGAGCAAGTTGGGTCCATAAACAGTGCAAAATTACACTTTCCAACCATAAATACATTGTATGGTCCAACAAAACAAACCATCCTTCCTGGAGTTTATTTACCCCATTAAGGAGCCAAGACATAAGTCTATGGGTGTTTCTTTTTTAAAAAAATGACAAAAAGGTCAAAACCACTTTTTTTGAATTCTAAATGATATACATGTGTTATGGATAATAATCCTTGGATTCATTGTCAGAAAAAGACATACAAAAAAGCCGATCCTTTATATTGCCATCCTTCGCTGTAAAATGGCATCCAGGATTAAAATCCTTTGGATTTGAACCATCCAAACATGTCCTTATGTCTTGAAAAATAGGAATCAAGTTATTGCAAAAGCCTATTTGCAAAGTATGTAAGGATCAAACTGTTGAATATTGGACTCCCCGGATTTGGTTTTGGATGATGAGCAAACATAAATACTTCATGAACTAACAATTTGTGAGCGCAGTATTGGAGATCGTCGCCAATTTCACGAGAATATTCAAAGCGACATCTCAACACTTCCAAAAGCTCGTATTCAAGCCTAAAGCTTCGTTGAAGCTCTTGCGACGCTTTGGAAGTAATGAAGATTCAATCGAAGCTCTCAAAGACCGTTTATTAAGGTTTTATTTATAGTCTTTTAGTTTCGATTGATAGAATGTTAAGCCTTGAGTATATCTTACGTTTCTATCTTCATTACGCTCATTTCGTAGCTCTAGGATTCTTGCACAAGTTCACTCTAACTTCCTCGAAGCGTCGCGCTTCGATTCGGACTTTGTTGTGCATGTTATTTGTACAAGAACAAGTACTGACCGACTAGATGGTGATCTAGTCGGTCGGCCACTGTTCTTGGACCGACTAGTTTCTGTCAGTTAATTCTTAGCTCTTTACTGTTTACAGTTAGTCGGTCTATGTTGACTCACCGACCGACTAGTTTGTGAACTAGTCGGTCAGTGATGCTTCTTTGACCGACTAGTTGAGACTGACTGTTCACTCTAAAATTCTCCTAAGCTACTGTTTACCGTTAGTCGGTCTAAGAACGTTTGATGACCGACTAGTTGACAATCTAGTCGGTCAATTTTTGTTCTTGGACCGACTAAGTCAACTTGCCTTCAGACTATGTTGTTTTGCCTCTTAGTCGGTCTACGTTCATTGGATGACCGACTAGTTGTGAAACTAGTCGGTCAGACAGTGTTCTTGGACCGACTAGTTTTCTAGGTCTGAAATTCTATCTCTTCTCAGATCTGCTCTTAGTCGGTCCATGCTTTGTGACTGACCGACTAGTTGATGAACTAGTCGGTCAGTGAGTGTTCTTTGACCGACTAGATCTCACAGATTTCTTTCCGTTGGAGATTGACCTAACTTGTTTTTATGGGATCCTATAAATACGAACCTATGTCATTTCTATCTTAAATAGAGCTGCCATTAAGAGATTCATTGAGTTCTAAAGAGATAGCTATTCTCCCTCAAATCTAAAGCTCTCTTCCTCACAAGAAACACATTCTCTCTCATTTCTAGATCTAGAGAGAAGCTTGTTCTTGGTGAGCTCTTCAAGCTATTGCTTGATTCAAGTTTCCAAATCTTCCCTAGGCACCCATTGCTGCTCATTTCTTTGGTGCTAGGGTTTGGTAACTTCATCTTCCTCAAATCCTTCATTCCACCTTTTGGGTAAGAAAAACTCAAGGTATAGGATTTTGTGGTAAGAGTATTTATTTCATATTAAACTCTTTTATATTGCTTATTGGCTCTCTCGGTTGTGAGAGAAGTTTGTGATCCCGGGTTGTGGGATTCACTTTGTCATTGCATGTATGATTTGATCTTGTGAAGGTTTTTCACAAGATATTCATAGTGGAAATCTTGAGTTAGGGTTTCTAACTCAAGTATCCGGAAGGGATCCGGGTGGTTGGGACGTAGGATCACCGGGAACAAGTCGGGGAGACTTGGGTGGATCCGAACCCATTAACTTCATTTGTTAGCATTGTTAATTTCATTGTTGTCATTCAATTTAAGCTTCCGCAAATTGACTTGGTAGTTGTGTGCAATTTAATTTGAAATAATACGCCTTATTATTTTAAAGTACTATTCACCCCCCCTCTAGTACTTGTGCAGTAGCTGGTAGGGCATTACATTTGGTATCAGAGCCAGATTCTCAGCTATGTCTGCCAACGACAACAAGACCGTGCCTCCGCCTTCCAACTACGACACCTTCAGGAACCGTGAAGGAGCGTCATCGGTGATGGAAGGACATTCCTCTACAAGACCTCCATTCTTCAACGGTACCAACTACGGGTACTGGAAATGTCGGATGGAAACCTTCCTCCGAAGTGCATCTTTATGGAGGACTACAATGAAGGAGTACAACGAGCCCGAAGAAGAAGATTTTGAGAAATGGACTACCGCGGAGGTCGCCGCGGAGGTAAGCAATGCCAAGGCAATGAACGCCTTGCAATGCGCATTGGAGCCCGAGGATTTCAATAAGATATGCACATGTAAGAGTGCATATCAAATTTGGAACTCTCTCCTCATACTACATGAAGGGACGAGTCGGGTAAGAGACTCTAAACTCGTTGTCGTAACCAAAGATTACGAAATGTTTCACATGCAACAGGGCGAGAAGATGAAAGAATATTACGCTCGCTTCATTGACATAATAAACGAGTTAGAGGCCCTCGGCAAGATCTACACTCAAAAGGAGAAGTGCTTAAAGCTTATTGAAGGACTTCCCTCTTCTTGGGAAAAACGTACCTTCGCCATCGAGGAAGGTAATGACATGAACAAATATACCGTAGTTCAACTAATGGGTACTTTGATGTCAGACGAGGTACGCAAAGATAGCAAGGTGAAGCTACAAGAAAAGATGAAGTCATATTTGAACCTAGATGCGCCTAAGAAAAAGGCGATTGCATTCAAGGCGGCTTCATCCACATCTTCCGATGATGAAGACTCGGAAAACGAGTTGGACTTGGAGTCCATGGCACTCATGGCCAAGAAGTTCAACCGTTTCTTCCGGAAAGGTAACTTCAAGACCAAAGGTAAATTTGGTTCTTCTAACGCCTCTTCCTCTCCTTTGTGTTTCAAGTGCAATAAGCCAGGACACATGAAAGCGGAGTGTCCTCTCAACAAACAAAAGGAGAAGTGGAAGGCGCCAAAATTCGATAAGTCCAAGAAATACAAGAAGGGGTACAAGAAAGGACTTGTCGGAGCAACATTCACCGACTCCGAGGATTCCTCAAGCGGAGAGTCGGATGATGAGAAAGTGGAGCAAGCACATATGTGCTTCATGGCAAGAGAGGAGAACAATCAAGGATCCTCCTCTTCCGATGATAGTAATGACGAAAGCGATGAGGTAACGATGGATGATCTTAGAAATGCTAACTCTCAACTTTGGTCAAAATACACTAAGTTAGTAAATAGATATACTAAGGTAAAAGATGACCTAGCTAGCATTCAAACATCGCCTAAGAATATCATCACCAACAACGACACTGTTGTTGAAGAGTTAAGAAATGAGATTGTGAATCTCAAATCTAAACTTGAACATGTTAGCATTGAGGATGCGGAAGAACATGAGATAGCGGATTTAACTTCTCAAAACTCGACTTTGAGTATTGAGAACGAGAATCTTAAATCTCGTGTTTATGTGCTCACATCGCAAATATCCGCTTTGGATACTTCTTTGCGTTCTCTCAAAGAGAAATATGAGGACACATTGGGCCGAATCAACAAATTCAACAAGGGTAAGGGCCATTTGGATAATATCCTAAAAGATTTACTTCCGGCCAAACACCACATTGGCTTGGGGTATATGATGGGAAATTCATCCAAGTCGGTCACTACTTTTGTTAGGCCAACTTCCGAAGCCTCAACGAGTGGGAGCAAACACTCTATTGGTAGTTCATCTACCAATGGTGCTTCCACCTCGTCCACACCCTCTTTCAGAAAGAAACCCACTTTGGGTGGACCTCCAAAGAAGGGGCATGCCTACATGTACACTAATAACATGCCACGTAGGAACACACGTCCTACTCCACCGTCTCACACTTATGATGATTTTTATGCAACACATTCCCGGGCACGTGCACACCAAGTGAGACACCCTCACGCACGTGTTTCCACATATGCATATGTACACCCACCTCATCATATGAATAATTCTCTTCGTGCACCATTCCATCATGTCCCGTATGCCTATCCACAACATGCATCACGTAGAAATCAACGTAGCATGCATGCACCCAATAGGATGATGGCTCCCAAAATTTTCACTATTTGGAGCCCAAAGGACACAAGCATGGACGAAAAACAAATGTACATGAATGCTTATTTTTCGGATGTTGTGCATAGTAAGAATTATGTGGGGAAGTCTAAGTCCACTTGGACTTGGCTTCCAAAGGTCTAATCCCTTGGACCCAATGACCTTGGGTACCATGATATGAAAGTGTCTATCTTTAGGTACTCAAGGAAAAGAAAAAGAAAAGGAGCATCAAATTTAAATTTAGCTCCAAAGGGAATTGAATACTCGATAGCGGGTGCTCCAAACACATGACGGGTGACGCTCGTTTGCTCTCCGGAGTGGTTCCCATTGCGAATGGAAACCGCGTCGTATTTGGAGGCAACGAGAGCGGAACCATCATAGGTGTTGGTAAAGTCGGTAACCCTTCTAAACCATTAATTAGTGACGTTTATCTTGTTAGTGGTTTAAATCATAATCTTATTTCAATAAGTCAACTTTGTGACAAAGGTTACAAAGTTAGCTTTGCGAAAGGATTGTGTCATATTTTAAGAAAGGATAATGAAAAATTATTATTTTCCGGAACTCGTCGTAAAGACATCTATATTTTGGATCTTCCTAAGTCATATGAACAATGTCTCGTTGCCAACACAAGTGAACAACACTTATGGCATCGACGCTTTGGACATGTGAACTTTGGAACACTATATAAGCTTTCAAAATTGAATTCTATTAAAGGTTTTCCGAAGCTTGTTTTTGAAAAGAAAAGTTTTTGTGATTGTTGTCAACGCGGCAAGCTTCCTAAATCTTCATTTAAACCTAAGAAAAGCATCTCTACTAAACGGCCACTAGAGCTATTACATCTAGATTTATTTGGGCCAACTAGAGTAGCTTCCTTAGGAAATGCAAGGTATGGACTTGTCATCGTAGATGACTATTCAAGATTCACTTGGGTATTTTCATTGTGTAATAAAAATGAAGCTTTTGAAAACTTCACAATTTTTGTTAAGAAAGTACAAAATCTCTTAGGAACCACCATTGTCACTATTCGTAGTGATCATGGAGGTGAATTTGAGAATGAGTCTTTTGAGACATTTTGTGATGAAGTTGGTATTACTCACACCTTCTCTTTCCCTCGTGCACCTCCTCAAAATGGTGTAGTTGAGAGAAAGAATAGGACGCTAGTGGAGTGTGCTCGCACTATGCTTGATGATAGCCAACTTGGCCATCAATTTTGGGCGGAAGCGGTACACACCGCTTGCTATGTGTTTAATAGAATACTTTTGAGGCCCGGCACTAAACAAACTTGTTATGAATTGTTGTTTGGTAGGTTGCCTCAAGTTAAACATTTTCGTGTTTTTGGTTCGAAATGTTTTATTAAGAACACATATGGTAGTTTGGACAAATTCGATCCGAGATCCGATGAGGGGATTTTTGTTGGATATTCTACGCGTAGCAAAGCCTACCGGATATTCAACAAACGAACCTCAACGATCGAGGAATCGCTTCATGTCTCGTTTAATGAAGGATTTGTTCCAACTAGAATTTCAAATGATAATGATTCTATGGATGTTTTATGTGATTCGTTTGAAAATTCTAAGTCTAATGATTCTATTGATTCTATTGAGACTAACCCAACTAATGAAGTTGTTGAGAATGTTCCAAGTGATCAAGGTATTCCCAAACGGCTTCATTCGGTTCGTGACCATCCCCATGAGCAAGTCATTGGCAATATCTATGATAGTGTCAAGACGAGATCCCAAGTTCACCGCTTCGCAAATTGTGCCTTTGCCTCATCGATAGAGCCAAAGAATATTAATGAAGCATGCGAAGATAGCGCTTGGATCTTAGCCATGGAGGAGGAGCTCATTCAATTCGAGAGGAATGAAGTTTGGGAGCTTGTTCCATTGCCATCGAAGAACCACACCGTCATAGGGACAAAGTGGATCTTCAAGAACAAAACCGACGAAAACCAAGTCGTCGTCCGGAACAAAGCTCGGTTAGTAGCTCAAGGCTATCGTCAAGAGGAAGGTATCGATTTCGAAGAATCTTTCGCTCCGGTAGCTAGATTAGAATCAATTAGATTACTTTTGTCTTTTGCATGCCATAAGAATTTTAAATTATTTCAAATGGATGTTAAAAGTGCATTTTTAAACGGAGATGTCGTTGAGGAAGTTTACGTTTCTCAACCTCCGGGCTTCGTAAATGAAAAATTTCCAAATCACGTTTTTAAACTAAAGAAAGCTCTTTATGGTTTGAGACAAGCTCCTCGAGCTTGGTATGATCGCCTAAAGAATTTTCTTTTGGATTTGAATTTTAAAATGGGCGAAGCCGATTCAACACTTTTTATTAAGCATGCGAATAATGATATTTTATTAGTTCAAATTTATGTTGATGATATCATTTTCGGTGCTACTAACTTCGCTCTTTGCGAAGAGTTTTCTAATGTGATGAAGGAACAATTTGAGATGAGCCACATGGGCGAACTCAAATATTTCTTAGGTCTCCAAATTCGCCAAATGAACGATGCAATCTTCATCCACCAAACGAAGTACACGGTGGAGTTGCTAAAGCGATTTGGAATGGAGAATGCCTCCGGGAAAAAGACTCCAATGAGCACGACTACGCATCTTGACAAGGATACGGGCGGTAAGGATGTAGACATTCGTCTATATCGAGGTATGATAGGTAGTTTGCTTTATCTTACCGCAAGTAGGCCCGATATTATGTTTGCCGTATGTATATGTGCTCGTTATCAGTCTCAACCTAAGGAGTCTCACTTAGTAGCGGTAAAGCGTATTTTTCGCTATCTAAGTTACACATTAGATTTTGGATTACTTTATCCGAGATCTAGCACATATGAGTTAGTCTCATATAGTGACGCTGATTATGCGGGATGCAAATCCGACAGGAAAAGTACTAGTGGCACTTGCCATTTTATAGGAAATTCTCTTGTCTCTTGGTTTTCCAAGAAGCAAAATTCCGTATCACTTTCAACCACTGAGGCGGAATATATTGCCGCCGGTGCCGCGTGTGCTCAAGTTCTTTGGATGAGACACACACTTAAAGACTTTGGTATAAATTGTGATACTTGCCCTATCATGGTTGACAACCAAAGTGCAATATGTCTTTCCAAGAACCCGGTACATCATTCCCGTTCGAAACACATAGATGTCCGACACCACTTTTTAGATGATCATGTTGCTAAAAAGGACATCATTCTAGTGTACGTTGAAACCCAAAAGCAAATCGCCGATATTTTCACGAAACCCCTAAAGGAGGACTCCTTTGTGCGGTTGCGTCGAGAATTGGGGATTATGGGTGAATCCGAGATATAGGATTCATGTTTCATTCAATAATTTTGCATGCTATTACTTTTGGCAATATCTCATTCATGCTAGAATTATTGGATTTTTCGGGAATTTTATGTGATATCTTGATTTTTCGTTCGATTTATGCGTAATCGTCAAATTTCTATTTTTCGATGATTAATGGGGTAGTTTAGATGTTTATTGAGAGTTTTGAGATTTATCGTCCAAGCGTATTTTGGAGAGAACTTGATTTTCAAGTTTTTGTCTCTTTAGTCGGTTCATGTTCTGTGACCGACCGACTAGATTGAGATCTAGTCGGTCAGTACTTGAACGCAGACCGACTAAATCTTGTCAGTAATTCTTGGATTCAGCCACTGTTTGCAACTAGTCGGTTCAAGCTCATTGACCGACCGACTAGATCGTGATCTAGTCGGTCAGTGCTTGAACTGTGACCGACTAGTTGTGCCAGGGACTGTTTGGTAATTTGCGATCTCGACCGACTTAAACTCATTTTAATCGGTCTGTTCTCATTCTAATCGGTCTATTCTCTTTCTCCTCCAGCTCGAAATCCCGATTCCCCTCAAAACCCTTCGACTTCCGATCGATCTCCGGCCATTTTTCCGGCCATCTCCGTCGATCTCCTCCGTCGGCCCCTCGTTCTAGGTGATCTCCTCTCCTCCTAGGGTTAGATTTCATTTCCTAGAGCTAGGGCTTGCTCGGTTTCTAGGGTTCTTAGGGTTTATCTATTTTTTGTTTTCGGCTAGGGCTTCTTCGTTTGATCTCCTTGTCCCGTGTCTTGCTTCGACTATGGCAAGAACACGCATTCCGATCACTCCCTCTAGCCCCTCTCCGATGACCGTTGATCCAATCTCTTCGGATCCCGAGCATCCAACCCCTCCGAAGCGTAGAGCCAAGACCACCCATCCTTCGTCGTCTTCGCCTCCTCTCAAGAAGAAGAGGACGACGACCGCTCAACCTAGAGGTCAACCGAAACCCAAACCCAAGCCTAGGCCAAAGGCCAAAATTCTTGCTTCTCAATCTTCGTTCCATACTCCTACCGATTCCGATACGGAGTATAACCCCGAGACCGAGACTCATAGGGAACCCACTCCTCCTATTCATCCCGAGTCTAGCACCCACCCTCGTACGTCTACCCGTAAGCCTAAGGGAAAGGGTCCGATGCCGGTGGGCGGTGTCGATATTTCCTTATGTCGCGATGACCCTTTGTGTCTCGCGGCGTATAACCGTATCGAACATTGCCCGCTGCTTCTGGAGCATTTCGTCCAGTTTAGCGACTTCATAGGGTTAGCTGATCTTCTGTCGTCGTCGGGTCTTCTCGATTACCTTCGATATGACCCGAAGGCGAATCCTCACCCCTACCCTAGATTAGTGAAGCTTTTCTATGCTAATAGGATCCGGGGTCAGTACGATCAGACCCACTCTGTTGAGACGACCGTTTTGGGGACTCCTATAGTCCTCACTGCGGAAATCTTAGGAGAGATTTTGGGTATCTCTTCGTCTGGCCTTCTTCCTTCTGATATCTCGGTAGATGATATTTCTTCTCTTGATCAGACCATCCTTTCAGAGATTTTCCATCAGATTCCTCCTGCCATGATTGGCGTGCCATCTAAATCTTTCAAGCCAAATGCATGGGTCCTAAATCTGATTCTGAAGTCGTGCTTGCTTCCCAAGTACGGCTCCTCATCTTTACCATCCCAGCCATTTTTGAAGCTTATCTATGCGATCTTCATGGGGAGCTCGATTAATTGGGCTCGAATTATACTCGATAAGATTGACTCTTTCGAGTGTATTCGAAAGTCCAATAAATCGGCTCATATCCCATTTCCTTGCATGTTGACCCTCGTGTTTCGTCATTTTCGTGTCACATTGCCTCGTGACGATGAGCGTCCCCTTGGTCCTCCCCTGAATGCGACGGCCGTCAAGAAATCTCTTGCAGCGCTTCGTCACGTTCAGAGGACGACACCTTCAGCATCTGTCCCTGCCTCTGCCAGTGCCTCTGCTACTCCCGTTGCCACCCTTGATGATGTCGTCCGGATACTTCTTCGTCACGAGTCCCGCTTGGCTCGTACCGAGGAGGTAGTATGCCGTATGGCTCGTCAGATGGGTGTTGAGCTTCCTCCTTCCGTGTCTGAGGCCGAGGAGATGGACGATGAGGAGCTTGACGAGCTTGCTACTTCTTTTGCCCGTGGCAATGAGGCCACTGCTGCTGCTGCTGGTACTTCCACTTCTGCTCCTGGAGTTGCCACCTCTTCCGGTGTTCCAGAGCCATCTGCTGCAGCTCTTCAGCCTTCTGAGCCTGCTGCTGACCCAGTTTCCGAGCCTGCTCATGTATCTGCTGCTGCTGCTTCTGTCGAGACTCATGCTGCTGTTGAGCCTGTTGCTGAGATCTCGACTCCTGTCCCGACGATTCCATCTGTTGAGACACCTCTTCTCCCTGCAGAGCCTGAGTCCACTCCGTCGACTGGACCCACGGACGCTGCAGATCCAGCATCCTCCACGTGATCGTTGTTCCGAGGACTCTCCATATACGCTTTGGATGATATATTCTCGTGAGAGTGTCTTGGGTTAGGATGGGGTTGAGAGATGCTTTGATGTATTTTTTTTTTGTGCTTTCTGGTTGTCGGTGTTGGATTTTATGATATGTTGATGATGATGTACTTTTTGTTGTAGTATTTATTTTGATGAGAATGATGATGATGATGTATTTCTTTTTGATGATATGTAGCGCTTGATATGATGTATCTCATATATTCGATGTGATATTTTTTGGATGTACTCATGTTGTCTCTATATATATATATATGTTCATCATCGTTCACTTTATCTTTTATTCGTCGTGCAAATTTTAATATTCGTTGAATATATTTGAAATGTGATATCGAATCGACGCATAAAAAGTTGGTTAAATGGATTTAAATTCTGTAATTTTATAGAATTGTTTTCCATGCACAAAATTAACCAAGAATATTGAATATTGAAGAGTATGTTTCTTTATTCAAGAAATGAATAATGATTTGGTGTTTTTGATGATTTTGATTTTTTTTGATAATGGAAAATTTGGCACACCTTGTTTTGATTTCCACAATTTTTCCCTTGGTGTCAAGTTGGTCCATTGCCTTTGTCTACGACTCCCGATGTTGGATTTTACATTTCCTAATTGTTGTCGTTGTATGCCCCCCATTTTTTGGGATAATGCCAAAGGGGGAGAGATAATGATAATAAATAGCGCAAATGAAAATTTAACTCAATTTCCAAGAATCTAGTTTGATATGCTAGATTCAGGGGGGAGTTAAGATACATATAAGGATTTTCAAAATCCATATTTCAAAAATCAATTCACTTTATTTATCTTACTCGTCTGCTTGATGCAATTCATTTATATTCATTTTGGAATTAACGTGTCATCAATGCAGGGGGAGTAAGTATTTTACATTTGAATTATTATCTTTGATTATTATTTATGTTGGTTTGTCATCACCAAAAAGGGGGAGAATGTTGAATATTGGACTCCCCGGATTTGGTTTTGGATGATGAGCAAACATAAATACTTCATGAACTAACAATTTGTGAGCGCAGTATTGGAGATCGTCGCCAATTTCACGAGAATATTCAAAGCGACATCTCAACACTTCCAAAAGCTCGTATTCAAGCCTAAAGCTTCGTTGAAGCTCTTGCGACGCTTTGGAAGTAATGAAGATTCAATCGAAGCTCTCAAAGACCGTTTATTAAGGTTTTATTTATAGTCTTTTAGTTTCGATTGATAGAATGTTAAGCCTTGAGTATATCTTACGTTTCTATCTTCATTACGCTCATTTCGTAGCTCTAGGATTCTTGCACAAGTTCACTCTAACTTCCTCGAAGCGTCGCGCTTCGATTCGGACTTTGTTGTGCATGTTAGTTGGTACAAGAACAAGTGCTGACCGACTAGATGGTGATCTAGTCGGTCGGCCACTGTTCTTGGACCGACTAGTTTCTGTCAGTTAATTCTTAGCTCTTTACTGTTTACAGTTAGTCGGTCTATGTTGACTCACCGACCGACTAGTTTGTGAACTAGTCGGTCAGTGATGCTTCTTTGACCGACTAGTTGAGACTGACTGTTCACTCTAAAATTCTCCTAAGCTACTGTTTACCGTTAGTCGGTCTAAGAACGTTTGATGACCGACTAGTTGACAATCTAGTCGGTCAATTTTTGTTCTTGGACCGACTAAGTCAACTTGCCTTCAGACTATGTTGTTTTGCCTCTTAGTCGGTCTACGTTCATTGGATGACCGACTAGTTGTGAAACTAGTCGGTCAGACAGTGTTCTTGGACCGACTAGTTTTCTAGGTCTGAAATTCTATCTCTTCTCAGATCTGCTCTTAGTCGGTCCATGCTTTGTGACTGACCGACTAGTTGATGAACTAGTCGGTCAGTGAGTGTTCTTTGACCGACTAGATCTCACAGATTTCTTTCCGTTGGAGATTGACCTAACTTGTTTTTATGGGATCCTATAAATACGAACCTAGGTCATTTCTATCTTAAATAGAGCTGCCATTAAGAGATTCATTGAGTTCTAAAGAGATAGCTATTCTCCCTCAAATCTAAAGCTCTCTTCCTCACAAGAAACCCATTCTCTCTCATTTCTAGATCTAGAGAGAAGCTTGTTCTTGGTGAGCTCTTCAAGCTATTGCTTGATTCAAGTTTCCAAATCTTCCCTAGGCACCCATTGCTGCTCATTTCTTTGGTGCTAGGGTTTGGTAACTTCATCTTCCTCAAATCCTTCATTCCACCTTTTGGGTAAGAAAAACTCAAGGTATAGGATTTTGTGGTAAGAGTATTTATTTCATATTAAACTCTTTTATATTGCTTATTGGCTCTCTCGGTTGTGAGAGAAGTTTGTGATCCCGGGTTGTGGGATTCAATTTGCCATTGCATGTATGATTTGATCTTGTGAAGGTTTTTCACAAGATATTCATAGTGGAAATCTTGAGTTAGGGTTTCTAACTCAAGTATCCGGAAGGGATCCGGGTGGTTGGGACGTAGGATCACCGGGAACAAGTCGGGGAGACTTGGGTGGATCCGAACCCATTAACTTCATTTGTTAGCATTGTTAATTTCATTGTTGTCATTCAATTTAAGCTTCCGCAAATTGACTTGGTAGTTGTGTGCAATTTAATTTGGAATAATACGCCTTATTATTTTAAAGTACTATTCACCCCCCCTCTAGTACTTGTGCAGTAGCTGGTAGGGCATTACACAAACAAATTACGTTCAATTGTGATAATCCAACTTGACCTAAACCGGTTTTATTAACTAATCTTTATGATGAGGCTTCAGGACATAACTAAAGTTGGAACCAACTTTCGAAGGGTCATGTTCAAAAGCACAACATATATGAGTTAGTTTTGATTATTATAAACTGTAAGCCCAAATTCATTGAACCACTCTAACTCAATTGGAAACATGTTAGATGTGGGCATGCTAATTGGGTCAAACCAATGTAACCTGGGTTGGTCACGCTCAATACCTCAACAATGTTACCCAAAACTTGTCCCATTTTTATATATCAAGAAAAACCTGATGTGATCCGATTAAGGTTCTGCAATAAAGGGGGATTTTTGGGGAGGAAAGAACAATAAAAATAGGATTTTTATTGTGGAATCAGATCTGAAAATATAGACTAATGTCTACAAAATAAGCTACTCGCTAATTAACGACAACAAATTATCCGAACTAGCTAGGGATAGGGAAATTCCTAATACAATTTATCTAGGAATTAAAGCAATAAGCTAGAAGAAATACTCAACAATTTTCGCATGCCTCTCTTAGGGCTGGCTATAGGCTTTAAATAGAAAACATTACATAATATGTCAATTTGCTAAATTGCCCATGGGGCCCTAAATTCAAGCCGCATCATTCCTCCTCCCCGGAAAACCCACCTTGTCCTCAAGGTGGTGCAGTGTTCTAAAAATTGGCCTGGGCGGCCGCCTAGGCGGCACCTAGGCGCTAGGCGGCCAGTAAACGCTCCGACTATGGCCTGGGCGGTCAATCTGGGCGTTTTTGGGATTAATCGGCCGCCTAGGCGTTCTGGGCGATGTCTGGGTTCCTGGACGGTGTATGGGCGTTTTTGGTAAATGGCTTAATTGCACAAGAGTATCTTTTAAATTTTATTTTGTTGCACACAAATACTCTAAAGTAAGTAAACTGGATTTGATTTAGTATGTATTAAATATTTGATGTATTTTAAATAATATATATATATTTATATATAAACAAAAAATATATTATATAAAAATAATTAAAATAATTAAAAAATGCAAATCCGCCTAGGCCGATTAATCCCCGATTAATGCTCTGGGCGCTAGGCGCTAGCAATCCGAACGCCTAGCGCCTAGCGTTTTTTATAACCTTGAGGTGGTGTGTGAAACATGTGAACGGCTATTCCACGTGAAGGTGCTCTAGATCATCGTCCTCACCGGCTTCCAGCATTACCATGAACTCTCCATCCTCTTCATCGTCATTCACTATCAGGATCTGAAGAATACGGTCCCCGCACCGATGTCATGTGGTAAAATTAACGTTGCATTTGAAACACAAAACATTAGTCTGCTTGTCACGAATCTATGCCTCTGTCATCCTTCGTGTCAGTCCTCCAGGTCGTGATTCCACTCATTTCTCCTTGCTAGCCGTTGCCCCGTCTGTGGATGCTGCCCCGTCTGGCCGCCTTATGTCACCCTCCAGAATCTTGCCCCAAAAAGAGGAGCATCCCCATGCACCGCGGGCTCTTCTCTCTGTATCCTGATGGTCCTCCACCATCCTCGTTGAAGTCATCATCTCTGGCAGATCACCAGGCTTCAGCTGTCTAAGTCCCGATCTAATCATGGGTTTCAGACCCTTCATAAAACACCCCTCCAGAGACTCGCCCGATACTTCACGAACTCTACTGCATAGTGTCTCGAACTTCTTAATGTAATCTCTGACACTCCCTTCCTACCTTAACGCGTACAGCCTCTCATAAGCTCCCCTAGCCAATATCTCTCCAAAACGCTCCAACAAAAGGGTGGCGAACTCCTCCCATGTACGAAATGGTCGTTGCTGCTGCGTCCATCGAAACCATCCCAGCGCCTCACCCTCCAAGCAGACTCCCACTGCACTGAGCCAGTCCTCCTCTTGTACCACTGACACCTCAAAATACATCTCCACCCGGTACAGCCAGTCGTCGGTATCTCCTCCCTCGAAGATGTGCATCTTCAGTTTCCTCACATTGTTCTCTACAGCCAATCCTCCTGATCCTCTCTCCTGTAGACGATCCTGGCGTCCCTATCTGAATGGATGTGGTCCCTCCTGCCAATGCCCCGCAGCTAGGGTGCTCTGTGCGGGCCGTGATGCCCTCTCCAGTCACCTGACACCCCCCGAAAGGCGGTGGCTGCGTAGGTGGTCCTCCAAAAAAAACTATGACTATGCACCAGATGTCTGAAAAGCTCCAACAAACCCATTTTGCGGCTGAAAAGGTGGAGGTTGCGCCAGTCGGGCCCCGAAATAGGCTCCTGAATGCTCTGAAAAGGGGGGGCGGAGCTTGTCGCCCCCTTGCTGGGCCGACGGCCTCTCCCAGTGGGCCGCCGAGCCCCGAAATGGGCCGGCGGCCCATCAACATGGTTTGGTGGGACCCCCAAGAGGGGCGGGCGGGGCCTGTCGGCCCCCCGGATGCTCGGCGAAGCCCCCCAAAGGGGCGGCGGGTTTTGCCGGCCCCAAGTTTGGGCCTGCGGCCCCCCGTCGCTGCCCCAAGGGGCTGTCAGAGCCCCAGGAGGGGCGGGCAGCACTTGTCGCCCCTCCTGGGGGTTCGGCGGTGCCTCCCCAATGTGCCGGAGGGGCAACCGGCCCCCTCCGATGGCCGGCACACCTCCCCGAGGTGGGGAGGTAGCCCAGAAGGCTTCACAATCGTCTACCGCGGCCGCGTTTCGTTGTGCCATTGTGTGGAAGCCTTCGTCTTCGACATCTTTGAAAACCCCTTCGTTAAAAATCACATTTTCCCCTTCCTCGTCGACAAAGGTGGCTCCTTTTGCCTTGGATCTAGCTTTGCTATCATCGCCGCTATTTCTAGCATCATCTGAGCCTTATTTGTCGTTGCATCTTGTTGGAGTGTCTCTGTCATCTGTGCGAGACGTTGATCCAGTTGCTCTGTCGCTTCCTTCTCACATCTTAAACTTCTTCGCTGATTTTGCTCTCAAACTTCTCCAACACCTCTTCCAACAAATCGATCTGCTCCTTAGATCTCATGTTCGCCATGGATCTAGTGCTCTGATATCAAATTGATGCGATCCGCTTAGGTTCTGCAATAAAAGGGGATTTTTGGTGGAAAGAATGATAAAAATATGATTTTTATTGTGGAATCAGATCTGAAAATATAGAATAATGTCTACAAAATAAGTTACTCGCTAGTTAACGACTACAAATTATCAGAACAACTAGCTAGGGATTAACCTAAGGGAAATTCCTAATACAATTTATCTAAGAATTAAAGAGATAAGCTAGATAAAATACTCAACAATTTTTGCATGCCTCTCCTAGGGCTGGCTATAGGCTTTAAATAGAAAACATTGCATAATATGTCAATTTACTAAAATGCCCCCTGAGGCCCTAAATCCATGTCGCATCATTTCAACCCAGTATTCCATGTATCGCAGTTACAGCGAGCAATTCCATACTCTCTCGCCCACTCTGACGGATGAAATGGAGGTGTTGCTTGAGCCACAAAAGCTGACTGGTGTTCAACAGAACGCACAAGGAAAAAAGAAGTGCTGATCAGATGGCGAGAATTACCGGACTATGATGCTACATGGGAGTCCCTTGAGGTGATACAAGACCAATTTCCAGATTTCCACCTTGTGGACAAGTTGGCACTTTGGGGGGAGTAATGATGCGACGCGGGTCCACAAGGAGGAGGCGGTGCAGGTCTATCAAAGGAGAAGGCGGCTTGAGTCCACCACGGGCCCGGGGGGCAAACTTGTAGTTTCGTGACTACGAAGGGGGTTGTTTCGTAAATCAACAATTCACTAATTCCCCCTAAAGCAAGGGGCCGACCTGCCCTAGAGCATTATCGAAGATTTGATTTGTGAGTTTATTTTCCATAAATCCTATATTATTTGCGAGTTGATTGTCTTTCATTCCTTATATCAATTTAGCCTTTAGATCTATTATTGTAGCTATCATGGATTGTGTTCAGATCTGTGTTTCATTATAAAAATCCTATTTTTATTGTTCCTATTCATAAAAATCTGATACCAAATTGATGCGATCCGCTTAGGGTTCTGCAATAAAAGGGTATTTTTGGGGTGGAAAGAACGATAAAAATAGGATTTTTATTGTGGAATCAGATCTGAAAATATAGAATAATGTCTACAAAATAAGCTACTCGTGAACGACTACAAATTATCCGAACAATTAGCTAGGGATTAACCTAAGGGAAATAGGGAAATTCCTAATACAATTTATCTAGGAATTGAAGAAATAAGCGCGAGGAAATACTCAACAATTTTCACATTCCTCTCCTAGGGCGAAGAAATAAGCTAGAGGAAATAATCAACAATTTTCACATTCCTCTCCTAGGGCCGGCTATAGGCTTTAAATAGAAAACATTACATAATATGTCAATTTACTAAAATGCCCCTGGGTCCTAAATCCAAGCCGCATCAAAACCAACCACATATTACAAACTCTAGCTGTCGCTACACAGTTACAAAGAAGGGGAACTGACGTCTGCACAGTGCAGTAAAGAACACTTTAAGCAGTTGCGTGAATCCTCTTTCATGGCCCCTTATCTCCTAACCCTTTTGTGTTTTATTCCTTTTTCTTGTGCATGTCCTGAACTTGGGATCTACACTCTCTAACAGGTCCAAGAACATAGGTTGCTTCATTATGAGAACCGGTACATGAAATGCCACTGGTTCAGAAAAGGTAAGTTGGTTGTAGTCTTCCTTGGATGCTTAGTGTGAATGTGTGATCCAGATCACAAACCGTAAAGGGGTGAGCATTTTCAGGTAACACTGAATCTATAAGAGTCACTCTATTTCTTATCTTTCCGGTTTAACATTCAGAAACAGCTATATCACTCCTAGTTTCCAATAGTTTTGGCCCAAAATAGTTCTATTCTAGGAAATCAAAAGCTAATTTGGAGGACTGCATGTGAACACATGGTTTAGGATTATATTTTCAATTGGTTTATCCAATACAAAATGGGTTATCCATATTTTGATCAGCCTTTTCAATCCTAGTCCAAATCCATGACCACCCAGCAGAAGAAAACATTAATTTGCATTTCCTATCACATCATGATTGATATCAGCGGCAGGCAAATGAAAACCACTACAAGTGTCGTGTAATAATATGGAAAAGTAAGAGATGGAAACTGAAATTCCATTTCTCCTATTATACAATACCTTGGTGGCGAACGACTACGGCTTCTACTGCGACTATAACGCCGATAGCGACCTATCCTGCTCGTTTCAGCAAGCTTTTCCTGCCTTTGCCTCTCCTGCTCCCTTTTTTTAGCCATCTCCGCAGCAGAATCTTTCCGAACTGTAGAACACATTAAGCAATGGGCATGGTTCAAGAGTAAGAATCTGTTGGACGCAAATGATTCCTGAAGTCCATGATTACACGACATCAAATCTGCTTTGCTTGGATAGATTATAAATCATACTTTGTTTGTTCAGCTGTTTGCTCATAATTCTTTTGAGGCGTTCCTGTGGGGTTTCCTTCTTCTCTCCTTGCTGAGGTTTCAAAGGGATCCCAGTGGCAGTCTTGCTAAGCTTAGCTATTGCTGATGATGACGTGCTAGCATTGGAGAAGTTGAAGTTTGCAAATGAAAGTAGAAATTAGGACAGCATTCACGATGTCAACATAAGATTCCAAACATGAATGGACTGAAGCGCTTATAATAAAAAAGCCATAGCCATTTGTTAGCACCTAGTCAAAATCTCCAAGGCATTTTCTAAAGCTAAAACTTGCACAAGTAACTTAATGAAGTTAAATCAGGTAGGTCTAGAAGATGGAGAAATTTACAACCTGGTCGGTTAGTTATATTCAATTAAAACCTTACAGAGATGGATGTAGAATTTGTAAAATTTATAACCATGCAGATTCAACCAAACCATTGACAAGCCTAACTGATATCCATGGCTATCCCCGAGTGAGAATCTAGCACCATTAAGATAGTAATGAAATACCTGATTGAAGGCTTCAAGACTTTAGTACCCTTATCATGTTCAAGGGACAGAGAAGATGCAGGATCAATATGAAGGGCCTCAAGAATGTGTCCACCAGACGACCTGAGAAAACAAAAAAAAAATAAGAAGGCGTCCAGCTCAATATTTCAAAATCATCATATATTATCTTGGAAAAGATTGTACAGATTTATTTGACAAATCATCTGCCTATATTGCTTCTGAAGTAACATGACAGCATTGTAACAGTATCAGCTTATTTCAGTTCCCTACCCCAGCTTTCACAATCATCAAACCCCCAAATTCATGCTCCCCCCCCCCCCAAAAAAAAAAAAACAAAAAACAAAAAACAAAAAACAAAAAACAAAAAAAAACACAACCCCAAAAAACACAACCTTCTCCTCAACTAAAGGGACTTACTTCCCTCAACCATAATGTTAACCTAGTACACTGACCACCAAACCCCGTATATCCAGCTCAATGAAACCAGAATGAGCGTCAGAATAAGCTGCAGCAGAGAAAACATTGTCCAATCTATCTTTGCAAGTATAAAAGGTCAAGTGCCCCGACCGGTTCAGTATGTCAACATGCAATGGAGAAGATGGAGGAGAGAATCCTTCCAGTTTTTGTCCATCCACGTCGGCCGAGCCTCCAAACTCAGTGATGTACTCAATTTTGGAAGATTTGGATTTACTTCGGGGGCCATTGTCAGAATGTACACCACGATCATATCTCTTTGCTCGTGAAGGCGAATAAGACCGTGACCTTGATCTAGATCTGCCACCAGGAACACTCCAGATGAGGGAAAAACGCTAGCACTCAAAAAGGAGAACAAAGAAAATCACCCGATAGCATCTAGAGAAAATTGTTGCCTACCTTCTGGACCAAGAATAAGCTTCATAGGTGGGACTTCGTCGTGACTCCCTGAACCATGCAAATGCTTTCAGTTAGCACATTTACCACGGAAAATTGTATGTTCGAAATATAATGGATACATCAACACAGGCAACGTCTATATTATTAAGGTACTCACCTATATGGATCGTGATATGCTGCTCTTCCTGTTGTGCGTGCAGCCTCCCGTTCTCTCTCCCTGTCCATCTGAGACATCTTCCTCCTTTCCTTGCGGCTCAATTTTCTCTGCAAACTACATTGTGTAAGTCTCATATCAAAAGATGTACTCAAAGAACCCACCTGAAGATCACTTGTAAACATACAATTGCAGGATCCCCCTTAATTACTTCCTTCTGCCTTTTCTCTTCTTCTTTGGCTTTTTTGTCCATGTAGACAAGCCAGTTATACCGCTTAATGCCAAACTCTTTCGCAATTGTCTCCATCCCTTCATCATTACTATCGTCGCTGCTGAAGTCCTTATCATCGTCTTCGTCTTCGTCTTCTTCTTCTTCTTCTTCACTATTCAGGAGCTGAGAGTCTTCATTACCATTCCCCTTGTATGAGAATCCCACTTGTGAGTACGCACCTTTGCTTGTTGGAAGCTGAGAGGTATATGGCCTGTAGACATTCCACAATATAAAATATGATGAACATCATGTCAAAAAGAGGAAGAAAAGTTTGATTTTTATAATTCTGTGTATATGATGCAGGTTGTATTCATTTTTAAGAGTAAGTATTTAATGAAGGCACTGAAGAAATGGGGTCAAATTAGAAAAAAATTTGAACGAGTGCAAATGAGAAAAACGTCCTGCTTGATTATTTGAGTTTAACCTGCCTTGATTATGGTGCACATCCAAAGTCGTCAGTCCTTCCCATCAAGTCTATTTCAATGGTTGTATGAATTAAAACTTCGTGACAAGAAAAAGGTCAGGTAACTAGAGGCTTGATATCGAGTTGAAAACCAATCACAGATTTCCTCAGCATTTCGACGACAGACTATGCAACTAAAACCCATGCCCATATTTGAACCAATTTTAAGATGATAATGCTCTACCAAAGATGAGAACAAAAGATGATGGATATATTCAGAGTTGAACTTTGTATAATTCGTATGATAAGGAAACAGCATCTGTAAACTATATGTATCTTCCAATAAAATTGTCTAGTGACACTGCCTATCACTGGCAGTGACAGGTAGAATAGTTTGACATCAGTATTGTCTGTTCCACAGCAGAACACATGCCCCTGTTCCGCAGCAGTACGCATACCGATATACATAATCAACTGATGCGCAGTTTAGCGTTTTAACTGTTCTCACCGAACTATATCTGTGATGCTGTTTTGGGTGTTGGAAAAAATATTTGAATCATAGAATATATGTTTCGATTTTGTTAATTTTCAATTAGCTAGAATTCAGAATTAGTTTAAGAGAGGATATGTGAAAAATTAAATTGAAAAAGGAAAAACTAGTAATATATATCTCAACTACAGATACTAATATCATGAATCTAATTTCATGCAGAGCAGACCTTAGGCTTAAATGCCTATACAATTCTTTTACTTCCCGTACAATGAACAATATAAAGTGCCGCTATTAGATGTCTACCACAGTTACTCTAAAGAAACCAATTAGGGTGTTACCTTCAACATATAAGATCTTACATCTGTTTTCAGGTACGTTCACTATAGGTAACAGTGAATAAGTTGAAAAGGAAAAAGGAAATGATTATGGGAAGCTAAATCACAAATGTGCAACTGAAAAAAGATAATGTTATTATCTTTCATACTTCCCATGGAAAAGGTTGCATGAAACAGAGGTTGTTGAAAACGAGAGACAGGAAAGAGAGTTGAAAATGAAAGCGAAGTCACAAACTAATATCGATCTTCCCCACGTTACCCAACACCAACTCAAACCCCCAACAAAAAAAGGAAAAATGTACACTTAAAGAAATAAAAGAAAGAAAAGCATATGTACAAACACTACATACACAGAACCAGACATAATCTGCAAAAGTGCCAATCTGCTTGTAAGTTTTGTTTGGTTCATGGAATTTGCATACTGTAGGCGAGAGTTGTTCGTGCAAGCTCCAGTTGTTAGGCGCACCACACATGCCCCCCTGCACAGCCGCCACACACCCCCCCCCCCCCGGCCCGCCACCCCATGCCGTCATGTCCTCCCCCCAACCTCCCCCCCCAGTATGTCTCACTCATCCCTCCATCGCCACCCCTCATCGCTTGCTGCCCCTCGCTGCATTATGTCATCTCCCACCATCCCTCGCCTCTCTGTCTCTCTGTCTCTCTCATCCCTACCGCTTTCCAAACATCTTTTCAACCCAAACAAACAAAAAAATTGATCTTTGGGTAGTGTGCCTTTCAACCTCATCGCAATACCACTGTCCAAAATCCATCCAACCAAACAGGCACGTAAAGCGGCATAAGCAAACTGCTCTATTTCTTTAGTATTCAAAGAACAAAGACATACACGAAAGATGGCTGTCTAAGCATTAATAAACAGACATATCATAAATTTTACATATTCAACCATCAACACCAAAGTGCCCCACATTTCTGTCTGCTAAGATATGTTTGGCACCAAAAACACTAAATCATTATGTTCTCTTCTCATCATGATTTTGTTAGCATGAATAAATATTAAGGAGCAACCAAAAGCACACATGAAAATGCCATGGAAGACATGAAATTTGTCTGAGCTAACATGAGAACCAGAACATGGAATTGGCTACAGAATGACCATTTTCACAGCTGGTCTTGTCATTAAACAAACAGAAGGCATCATTTGGGTAAGACACAGACTTGTCTAACACAAGAAGAAAAGGGGGGGGGGGGGGGGGGGGGGGGGGGGGGGGGGGGGGTGGGGGGGTGGGGGGGGCGCGGTGTGGAAGAAAGAAAAGAAAAGAAGAGACATAATTCAGGGTGAAATGGCTACACATTAAAAGTTGCTCACGGTTCTCAGTTCTCACAGTCCACTACACATGTTTCTCAGAGCTTTCTGTGATTCATTAGCAAATATAGCGAGTCAATTTTGAAAATATATGGAGATCAAGTGGATATGCTCAGCTACCAAGAAAGTCTACCATCGATTCAGCATTTAGTGGAAAACATAAAAAATAAATGTAAAACATGATGTCCACAACTGATAACTGCATGTCATACAAAGAAGTGCTAACTTTCCATTCAAGGTGTACGCTTGGCAGGTTCATTTGTTTCTAAACTTTCTTTTTTCTTTTATTACTTTTGGTCCTGTGTGCGAGTTGAGCGTTTGGAGGCACCTAACTCCAGTTCAGCTAGAACCAAATAAAGCCAATTTCCAAACAAATAAATACGTGGAAGGAAGTGACAATTTTCCAAATGACACTGCAAGCTTATGTTACAGCCCAACAATCACATGCAGAAGGCCATTTGATTTGGTGCACTAATGAAGTTGGTGTTCAACGATTGACGTTTCTCCTTTTTTTGCATCCTGTGTCCTTTGGTATGATCACCTGCCAATACCTCTTATCCCATCTCCTCCCCTTTAATGACCCTTTTGATGGCATGGAAATTGGGAAACCACTAGCCACTGCTGACTTGCATCTGTTACATTAGCCCCTCCGTCCTACCATCGCAGTCCCTCAATACCACCTTTTTAACCAAATGCCAGACACTAAATGCTGTGACAATCATCATCCCAAACAGCAAAGCACATTGGCATGGCTCTCCCTACGAGAACATTACATTTCGTGACAAGCAATTGAAGTGATATCTGATCCCAGGAGTTTGCTCTTAGGATCAATCATTTATCATGATGACAAATGAAGATATTCTTCAGTGAATGATCTTTATGTTTAAAACATATAAATTATAGAAGTTCTTCTGGAGACCTCTGAGACCATAGGGAGCGCATGAAATTTACTGATAAATTGCATAAGATGGCTATATCAAATGCTATGCTTTATGAGTCTTAGTGTTGAAATGATCCTTGAGAAATATGTCAAGATACACTAAAAGATAGGACAAGAAATGAGCACATAGCACAAAATAAAGCATAGCTTCAAGCGAGGATAAGATGAGGAAGAACTGCTGGAGATGTTTGGATGCATATAATGGAGAAAAGTAGATGTGCCATTTAGGAGGAATGTCATATGCTGATAATTGATAGTTGAGGGAACAGCAAGGACTGAGGATAGGCTTAAATGAGCTTGGAGTGAGGCTGAAAGAAGCTTGACAGCAGAGTTTGCTATTAATCGAGAAGAAATAGGCAAACTGGAAAAAGAATCAGGTACCTCAAAGCAAGTAATTTGGGTAGAGGTTTTGTTGTTGCTGCTGCTGCTGCTGCTTGTTTTTCTATTCTGTAATGCTACAGTATGACAACTGGCATACCATTGTCGATTTGTTTATAATTCAAACAGCAACTAAAATGCTTGGCATGTCCCTAATTACATTTTACAAAATTGTTCCAGAATAAGCTTACAATTGTCATGTTGGCACTTTTCGTTTCCAACAGCGTTCCTTGCACAAGTGAGGATGCCACTATAGAGTGTTCTCAAAGTGGATTGACTTCCTAAATTATAAGGCCAAACTTGCAAAGTCGGCTTCCACTATCATATTTAAGATGGTTTGCTTCCCGCTAAGGTTTTGAATGAGGGTACTTAATTCACACAATACATGAAGACAATAGATTTGCTTATTAACCCTGCAAGGGTAATGGCATTGTAGGAGAATTAGAGCTGTTATACGTGGTTTTTCGGCCACCCTAAATTACATAAAGATACAACTAGCCTACAAGACTAATTCATGATGGTTTGAGAATATCTTTCATTATATGCATTTATTAGGCATTTTATTTTTCATTTTTTTCTACACATGAAAATGTTTTGTGGTGCTCTCAATTTAACACAAATAATCTCCATCAACACTATTAGTCACCCACCACATTTAAAAGAGTCTTAAGACAACTTAGTACTGGTAGCCACTCAGTTAACCATTGATACATTCAGAAAGCAGCTGCAATACTCTCTCATCTTTCACTCTCATACATCAAGGCAGGGTGACAGGCTGTTCAACACATGATACGGTATCACAACTCAGAAATTTTGTGAACCCGTATTAAGTACAATTACCATGTTTTAACATTAAGTGACAGTTCTTCAACTAACTAACAAATGAGTTGAATTTGTTTGGAAACAAAATCACATCAACTCCAGGTATGCAGAAAGGTGCTTCGGGAACATGATTGTCAAGTAATGGAATGTGGTATGATATAATGTATGAACAAAACTAACGAGCAAAAGAAAGGGTCCAAGAACAAATCAAATGGATGTGGCAGAGGATATGATACTGGCGTACATCAGCAAAGCATAGTGATTGCACGATTGAGAGAAATCGGATGTAGTATGGCAAAGAATCTATTAGTGATATACAAATGAAGAGATCACATCACATAGTCCACGGAAATATAATATGCACGATGAGAATGCAAGGAAAAATTACAACACATAACAAACTGCGATCATATAAACACATGTAATTGGAATACACATAAAATGACAATACAACCCACAAAAATTTGAGTGATGATCTGTGATCGCAGATAAACAGTATAGGATCTATTTTTACAATCACATGAAATAATGGTACTTGAAATGAGATATGCCCATGGAGAATGCTCAGATATTCAAACTCTTTATATATATATGCCTAGTGCTCCTTGAATCATAACTTAAATTTAAGACTTCAATTCACGGGAAAAAAAGCACATTATAATATGATAATTGACCAAATCAACAATGCCTAAAAAGGTCAAAAACTAATTTCTGATACCAATATCTATCGAATATAAGCTCACGACAGTATAACACTGTTTGATATATCAAACTCACTGGAAATCAAATGCTACAAGAATGTTGGAGTTATGTGACTAACCATGACTTATGGTCGTTGACTCATCATGAAGTAGTTAAGTTCGAGTTTTGATTTAAATAGAGAACTTTAAATATCTAATTGTGCATGCCTTGTCAGTTTGGTCTACATTATTACTTCACATAATAAAAGAAACTATGAGTTCTCTGCTTTCATGAACATATACCAAAATATGAATACAAGTTCCACATGCCAAAAAATTGTTGTATCAATATCTGTATGATATTTTGTCTACATTAGTATTAAAGCTCCATAAGAAAATTTTAGAAGTGTGATGGCAATGTAGTAAGTAACAGCCACTCAGGAGAGACTAGTGTTTGAGAAATCTTAGGTAGTTCTGGTTATATATAAACAAAAATAGGTGCCCGTTTGTAGGACTGATGGCAGCTTCAAATATCAGATGCCATGGAGCACATGGAGACCAATACTGAGCCAGAACAGCCCCAGCCCCAGGCCACACCAAACCTAACTACAACTGCACACGAGCAGACATCACAATAGTAGTTATGATGTTGAACCATTGCGGTATATAACTGGCTTCAGCCTTCCATGAGGGCCATGAGGCCATTCTTTTACGATATTTTCTGACACAAAAATGACATGATCTTAATTTAAGTCGAAAAGGACTGCTAAAAAAGTTTGAAGTTGACACATCAGAACCCATATTGGACACGGAGAAAAGAAAGAAAGAACCTAAGACACATCAAAACCTTAAAGTGAGTGTTTGCACTCACTAATCTGCCACTTTCTCCAAATCCTTCTAAGGGAATTTTTTCAAGGGGGCATTACCTTATGCAACACTTGCATTTTCCAATATTTAACACCAAACCATTCACTGCGGGTATTTAGCCAAAAAGGATAATCCCTATGCTAATTGACTTTTCCAATCAGAGTAGTAACATATTTCAGCGCATTAATTGTTGTATACCATAGAGACGAACATGATTCCCCACAGTAGAACTTATCAATGCTCCGTCATATATATTCTAATAACAATTAAGGAAAGTTTATGTGTTATCCCTTAACTTCATGCATAACTAAGGAAGCTTGGATGTAGATTACCTGCCCTACCCTACCTTTCAACTGGATAGCAGTATCTCTAACCAGAGCCCTCACATGTACATCTTAGCCAGCAATATCGCACCAACTCATGTAAAGTGGATTTATCTTGGTAGCCATATACAAGAAAGAAAGACTAACTTATTTACCGAACTTCCCCGACTTGGTGGAGCTCAATAGCCACCTTGTTGTGAGGGCAAAAGTTTAAGTGATGATAACTAAGGTTCAAAAGCTCTCAAAGACTAGCTGTCGAAGTTTTAAAGGAATATCAATGGTTGTACACCAAATATCATGTGCGCATGAATGCTATGTGGTACATCAAACACAGTCACACCCCCCCCCCCCCCCGGGGGGGGGGGGGGGGGGGGGGGCGATAATAACAATAAAGAAAAGAAAGAGAAACATAGGCTGCATCCACAAAGTGCTCATTAACATCAAAATTATACTTTTTGTTCAGATTTGATCGCTTACGACTAGAAGCTTTAAAACAGAACATTTGTCTTCCCAAATTTGTTCCTTCAGATGAATTTCCAAACGAAGCAAAGAAAGGTAGTGCACAGAGAAACTCAAAGTGATGATTACAAAACAATAATAAGAGGTGCGCGTAAAACATTATTTGTTTGCTAGAGCACAAAAACAAACACAGATGAAAATCACAAGAGATGATCACTGTCATAAAAGGTTACACAATAGAGATTAAGAAAGAGAACTCTCTTTAAAAAGATACATTTAATGGATGCAAACTAAGTGAAAATGAAGCTAACCTATCCTGTGCAAATGACATTGCAGTCTTTGCCTCCAGCTCTTGATATACGTGTTGAAGACCCTCTTGATCAGTAACTGTTAATGGATATGTTTTTACATGTGAATAACATATAAATAAGACAAGGATGCAAAATATGTATTAACCAGGAAAGAAGATCGCTCCACATATCAAGTTAATCACCGCAAAAATATTTGAAACAAGAGTAAAAAATTGTAACAATCGTAGAACAAAACAAAATATCAAAAACTACCGACATCCTCTACGCCGATGCTTAATTAAATCCCGGTAACGCTCAAAACTAACAAACTCTTCTAGCTCTTCTTCCTCCTCGGACTTTTCTTGAACTCGAAAAGGTCGCGAACCAGGCTCGCGAATGAAATCAAGAAGAGCACGGCCATCAAATCTGTCCAACAAAGAAAAACAAGAAGCAACTAGTTATGCCACTGTCATTTATAAACACATCATACCACTAAATATATGAGGACTCACCTGTCAATCAAAACATCCTCCTTTCCATTCCATGGTATCCTGCCATAAAAAATAGAAGTGAAAATATCCAAATAAGGCATAATATTGTCACAGTTAATGTGTAAAAGACAGGATAGCATCTGTAGCACAAGTAACTCTCTATGCAAAATAGTGTCAAATATGTGACAACCTACGGGCATCTTCAACAGAGTAGAATGTGGCACACAATGTCAATCTTCCTTAAATAATGCAATATATTCATACGGTGAGGGACAGAACCATATCTATATTTTTATCTGTTTGTTTGTTTTTGTTTTTATATTATTTTTTGGTCAGAGGGCCCCAATAAAAAAAGAAAAAATAAGACAACTATTAGTGTACCCTGGTATAATAAGGAAGTTTGCTTATTTCTACCATAGCTGCGTTACCAAATTTTCTCCTAAGTTAGATGGAATCAATCAATTAGTAATTTCAACTCATAATCTTCTCTCATAATTACCTCCTCAAAAGTCTATTATCAGTTGTGTTATGAAACTAAAAAACTTTATTTCTTGCCACTTCAGAACCAAAATAATAGTGTCAATGGTTATATCTCATAAATAAATCAAATAACATAAAAATTAAATCTCAATATAATTGAGAACTAAAGTGATTATTAGAAACAATGGGAAAAAGAGTAATCGTATATTAACATAGGCTATAGTCTTATTTTCTTAATCCAATATGCACCAATTACCGTTCAAACTTAAAATGCAAATGCAAATTGATAAAGATAATATGTATGATGCCCTTCTAATAAGATTGACTATTATTATCAAATAATGCAAATCACAAAGTTTTTACTCAAAAAGAATCATGTAGTTTTTACAACTTTAAATCTACATTAAGGTGATTTAACATTTGTAGGTTGAAAGATTACTTCAATTTCCATGAGGGTTATGTCAAATCATTATATAAAGAGAAGGTATATGCATGGTTTGTTAGTTTCTTAAACGCATACATTTTTCATTTTCTATTTTGCACCCAACCATACATTCATTGCTCTTTCCCTGCTTTTGGCTGATGCTGAAAAATTAATTTTATGGCCCAATAATAAATTCATATCCAAAGAAGTCATAGAAAATCGGACACGATGTGATAACTATAGGCCAAGATCATAGGCATCTCCATGTAAGGCAGATTACTTCATAGCTGATAAGAAGGCACTTACCAGATGAATTCTGACAATCGAAAAAACACAGTATAATATTCAAGAGTTCACTGTTCCAACTTAAGGTTTTACCTCTTTTTTTATATGATAAGCGTGCAAGTTGCATACGCAAAAAGTAATAGACTCAAAGAATGGCAAAGGCAAATAGAGCTTTTCAACATTTTCGCTAATCCAGGAATAGGGTCTATATAGATGCATAGATCCAAGGATCCATACATCTCGATCAGAAAAAATAGAAAACGTAAGAGTTGAAATTGATCGATATCTTTCTCAAAACAAAGAAAAAGAAAAAGAAAGATGAAACATAAATCATGGATCAACTAAACCCTCTTCCCTTTGGATTTCTTTCATGATCAATGACAACTGCTACAGTGTCATCATATCGTATTATCATCATGATTTCACGTTTTAAATTCTTGGCATATACGTAAAACTACAGCTCTACTGATCTTTCTAGAGGCATATTGGGCACTACTACTACTACTTTTAAATCCTTCGGAAAGCGGCACTGCTTCTTTGATTACATGAACAATAAAGTCACCAAAGCTTTAAACATAACCATATTAATTCAAGTGGATAGCTGGTGTCACACGATATCTTTGCCATTGATCAAAGTAAAACTAACAGCTACTTGGTTTTCATTACCCACGTGTTTGTCTGGAAATTAGCCACAAACCCATCCTTTCCTTTGTCATGATTTTTTTTATTAACCCAGAAATTTCATACAGCTGAAAATTTATGATAGTTAGGCATTCTCCAGCTTGTCGTGATACAGTTATTAGAAGCACATATTTTATATGGCAAATATCATTTCTTCAATCATTATCCGATCAATAAAAGTATGATTTACATGTATTCAGCATTTCCTAAAATATATCAAATCCACCGTAAGGGTTTTCGATGGCAAACCCCAGCAAAAAAAATCCAAATTGTAGAAAGGAATCAAACGTACAGTCCCTGCTGATCTTGAGCGGCCTGATAGAGGCCGTCGTCTCGATGGACGCGGCAGCGGGACCCGACGATCTGCAGCGACTGCTGCGGGTCTCCCCGCCGCTTTGCGAGGAAGACGGCCCGCCGCTGAGCCCGCCGGCGGGCAGCGTCCATCAGATCGTGAACCTTCCTCTCCGATTTCCGAGCCTCGTGCCACATCTCCCTCGTTTTGATTTAATTTCCCTTAGATTCGGAAAACCCTAGCGCTTGCTCTTCCTGTTTTTATGAAAGATGGGGCAAAATGGAAAGCCGAATAATAATTAACTAATGGCTGTTACGAGCTCTAGGAGCTACGAACGTGGAATTCAATTGCAAATACCATGTTGTTGTCGAATTGCATATTAATGGGCTTTGAAAAGCCCGCTGTATCTTGGATCGCAAAGGTTTAAGAGTCTTAAAAAGAGATGGGCTCTTCTAAGGGGCCGTTTTCCATTTTTACTTTTCAAACATGTGATGTTGAAATTTGAAAATAATGAACATGCTTGAGCATCGCAAGGCTTGGTTCGACTTGATAAGGGATCACCTATGCTCAGATTGGCTCAAATTCAAGGTTAACACATCAAAGACTTAATGTCACGGCCCATTTCCCAATAATGACAAGGGAAACAGATGTGACAACCCCGCGCACGTCTATGACTGCTAAGATAACACTTTTTTCAACTTTAAATACAAACTCGTCAAGAATATAACTAGGCGTATATGCTTCTAACTAATAATGAGTAACAAGAAATAAAAGCATGCGCACCTTTTCGACCTGGGTGATAATAGAAATGTTTGACATCGTTTGGATATGAATCAAAATGGCACAATAGAAAGATAACCAATTGATAAAAACGGATTGTGTCACTTGATATCACACAAAAACTCTGGAGCAGTCCTAGAGAATGCAAACACATTCTGTTGGAACTTAACCAACTAAGTTGGATCTTAATCCAACGTTGGGCTAATATGCGGTAAATAATTATATAAGTGTTACGCTGTCATATTAAGCACAGTATATTAGTGATCTGGTTTTTAATTAATTAAATGGTCTAAATGAGTTAAACATGTTGTGGGGTCTTTATGTGTAGAGACTATCGGGCT
Organism: Scilla litardierei; assembly: GCA_030789695.1. Lineage (NCBI taxonomy): Eukaryota > Viridiplantae > Streptophyta > Magnoliopsida > Asparagales > Asparagaceae > Scilla > Scilla litardierei. The sequence continues at coordinate 37,184,471 of CM061141.1, read as the reverse complement.
TCAACTCGTTGATGGGCCGAGTTGGAAACCCTAGGGCTATGGAGGCTAGCCTATAAATATTAGCGGTCATGGTCCCCGGAATACACGGACAAAGTTGAGCTGTCTTTTCTACGTCCCGTCGCTAGGAGAGAAACCATGAGAAAGCTAAAGGGGTTCTCCAATGGTTGATTCGTGCTATTCTGGAAGATCGTCCGCCACGGTATCGTCAGGATCTCTTTCAGATTATTAGCAATGGACTCAGGTACGATTCCGCTAAATCAGAGTATGTAATGATTTAAGATTCAGCATGTTATATATCTAGATCTGTGTTGTTTGGCTAGAACGCATGTCTAAATCTTTAGTTTCTACAAGTGGTATCAGAGCCTGCATGCTGTGGATCTTACATTTTTTGCCTGCTCGTAGTAGATCTGATAAAAATCAGATTTTTAATCTATTTTAAGTTTCGGATCTGTTAAAAATTCATTTTTTATCAGTTTTAAGTTTCGGATCTGTGAAAAATTGGGTTTTTTTGATTGATTTTTCCTGCATAAAAAAATATTTTTCACAAGCCATAGATCGGGGGCGGCCCGTCGGCTGCCTTCCGACACGGTGAAAGAGGGGGCGGCTCTGTTGCCCCCGTTGGGAGATCGGCGCCTGCAACACCGGCGGCGACGCAGAATGCAAGGGGCGGCACAACCGCCCCTGCCGTTAAAAAAATGGAAACAGAGGGGGGCGGCGGCCCAGTCGCTCCCGTCGTAGCAGAGCAGGCCCCGCCTGGGGCCTGCCACGGATTTTGACGCCCCCCCCCCCCACGTCGACGAGCCCGCCGCCTCACTAACGGCCACACCCAGATCGAGCTCTGCCACCTCCGAGCTCCGACGACGTCACCGCCCGCTCTCCGACTTCCCTCTCCCTTCTCCGACGCCGTGCATGTCGCCTCAGCCTCGCTCAGCAACCCCGACGCCGACTGCAGCCTTCGCACCGCCGCTCACCGCCGCCTCCGCTCCTCCGAGCATCAACAGAGCCCCTCGCTCTTGTTGCTCCGACTGCACACCCTCGAAAACCCACACCGAAGCTCGCCGCTCCTGCTTGCTCTGCCGCCGTCGCCTCAGTGGGGCCCGCCTTCCCCTGCACAGCCTCCAGGCGCTGAAGCCGTCGCCGCTCGCCGCCGCTGACGTCGACGACGAACGCACACGCCGATTCCCCCGCTGCTGCATGCGTAAGCGAGGGGGTGAGTAATATTCATGCGTTTTAAATACGTATTTTAAAACGTAGTTACATATTTTAGTAATTAGATAATTTGGGTTTGATAGTAAATAATTTATAATAAATTATATAACCATCAGAAAAATATGAGACTAGCTCTAGAAAATCAGAAATGACATTCTGGACCCAATGGCACTAGTTTCATCTTGATCCGACACTTAGTTTTTCCAGATTTAATTTTTAAGCCTAAAAGATAAATATGTTATTTCACTTAAAAATCCGTAACTTATTATTTTCATGTACAACTTATACTTGATAAAAATATATGTTATACTACTCTTCGAGACGGCCATTTTGATAGCTCATTCGCAACTTTCCGATGCAGAATGCATCCGGAATAAATTGTTGAATAAATACGTTACTTAATTAAAAATAGTTTTAAATTGTTTTTGAGCTTTTTAAAAAATTATGTTATACTACTCTTCGAGTGGCCCACATTAATTCCGTAATTTTCTGAAGTTAAATCAATAGAGAACCCGCAAACCCGCTTCCTAAACGTTTAGGCCCAAAACTCGTATCTCCGTAGCTCAAACCCTGAAATGGATCTCGTATTCGCGATCCTCGCAACGATACGATCCCGTGGATATGTTTTCGTAATTTTTCGGAATCGTTTAACCCCAGGGGCAAAATCGTAATTTCAATTTTGTATTTTACTAATTACTTTTACTATTAGGGTTTTACTAATCAACTTTACCCTAATTAACACTAAACGTGTCATCCCATCGGGATAAACGTGGATACACGTTTATCTCCTTCCCCGGTTAGATGCATTCCCCTAACCCGATTGTCAAAACACCCACCAACCCCATTAACTACCCTAATTAACACCTTTGACTCATTTAATATTAAATAAATTTCTAAATCCTATTTAATCCCCTGTTAATTTCTTATTCCCTCAGCTGAACGTATGCCAACACCCTCTCCTTCCCAAAGTATCCAGCATATCAACCCGACAACCCCGAACCCGTATAATTCATCTCTCTTCCCTTCAAATTTGATCAACCCAGTGCTCATCCTCTCTCATGCCCTCTCGCGTCTTTCGTTCTCCCTCCCTCTCTCTTCATTCGAAAACCCCCAAGAGCTCCACCGGATCTCCTCTGCTTCTCCGCTCCTCCGTGCCCCATCGTCGTCTCCGCCACGGCGAGCGCCCTCCTCTGAGCCTTGCTCTCGTCGTTCTCAGCCTCCGACGAGTCTGCAACCTCCCTCCGACCTCTGAATACCCTCTCCCAGCTCTCCTCCCTCGACGACGACGCCGGAGCACCGCCTGCAGCCCGCCTTTGCGAACTCCACCCGTCGCTACACCACGACAGCCCCCCCCCCCCACGTCGACGAGCTCGCCGCCTCACTAACGGCCACACCCCGATCGAGCTCTGCCACCTCCGAGCTCCGACGACGTCACCTCCCGCTCTCCGACTTCCCTCTCCCTTCTCCGACGCCGTGCACGTCGCCTCAGCCTCGCTCAGCAACCCCGACGCCGACTGCAGCCTTCGCACCACCGCTCACCGCCGCCTCCGCTCATCCGAGCATCAACAGAGCCCCTCGCTCTTGTTGCTCCGACTGCACACCCTCGAAAACCCACACCGAAGCTTGCCGCTCCCGCTTGCTCTGCCGCCGTTGCCTTCAGTGGGGCCCGCCTTCGCCTGCACCGCCTCCAGGCGCTGAAGCCGTCGCCGCTCGCCGCCGCTGACGTCGACGACAAACGCACACGCCGATTCCCCCGCTGCTGCATGCGTAAGCGAGGGGGTGAGTAATATTCATGCGTTTTAAATACGTATTCGTAACGTATTTTAAAACGTAGTTACATATTTTAGTAATTAGATAATTTGGGTTTGATAGTAAATAATTTATAATAAATTATATAACCATCAGAAAAATATGAGACTAGCTCTAGAAAATCAGAAATGATATTCTGGACCCAATGGCACTAGTTTCATCTCGATCTGACACTTAGTTTTTCCAGATTTAATTTTTAAGCCTAAAGATAAATATGTTATTTCACTTAAAAATCCGTAACTTATTATTTTCATGTACAACTTATACTTGATAACAATATATGTTATACTACTCTTCGAGACGGCCATTTTGATAGCTCATTCGTAACTTTCCGATGCAGAATGCATCTGGAATAAATTGTTGAATAAATACGTTACTTAATTAAAAATAGTTTTAAATTGTTTTTGAGCTCTTTAAAAAATTATAAAAATTACTATAAGCTTTAGAAAATTATTTCCTCATACGATAAAACTATTTTTATCATATATAGCCTATAGAAAAATTTAGAATGATTTTTGACAACGTTTCAACTAGTTTAGAAAATCAAAACGATCATGTTAAATAGGTAGAAAATAGTGTGCTCTTTAACCGGTTGTTTCTTGTGTTTGCAGGTACTAATTCTCGTGCACCAGCTTCCTTGGAAGCTCTAGCTCTAACATCGGCTTTCTACGACGATATCGACAGTAAGTCACTTTAATTCTAGACTTAGAAACTAAGTAAGTGTATAAGTATGACCTTAGGATGCTTAACTTGGGTAAATTGTGTGCTAACGAAACTACCACCCTTAAACCAACTGTTTTGTATTCCATGTTTGTTGGACTTGTTTTTATCCTCAAATTTCTTAGCATCCACTTTGCTTTCTGGTTTCCAATAAGAAAGTCAACCAGCAGTCCTGGTTTAGCTATCACCGTAAACAATGAATTGATAACAGCATGTGATATGTCTCGTGGAATATCTCGTAGAATGACTTGTGGAACATCTCGTGGAACATCTCGTAGAATGACTTGTGGAACAACTTGTGGAATATCTCGTGAAATGTTTAGAGGAATATCTCGTAAGAAACATGAAAACGACACACACGACACTGGGGTTTGGGGTAACTCATTGTAGAGAAAGTGTGGGAGCTATGACCGGAGTCACTCTCTCTCGTCTCGTCTCGTCTCGTCTCATCTTAAAAGTATGTTGTGGTTGACGCCCGGGATTGGCCCCCCGTGGCAACGGAGGTGACCCATGGTTGCATATCATACTTTCCTACGTGAGTCACATCACGTAGTTAGTTAATTTCTGTCAGCACTGAAATAACCATTGATTGTACGTCTGATTCAGTACTTTGCATGCTTAATATCGTTACAGCTCATGCCTGCTAGTCTCACCATTGCTATTACTATGGTTGCGCTTACACTTTGCTCATTGTACTTGCACGACCACCTTTACTTTATGCATTACATGTACTTTACTTACCACACCAGTGCAGTCACCAGTATTTTACCTGTCGCACTTGTAGCTACATCAGTAGTATGTTTCACTTGCCTAGCCTACTTTACACTTGCACTACCACAATACAGTTGCCCTCTCTTTTTTAGTTCTGTTGCCTTTACTTTTCAGTTATGTACAGTTGTTGCTCAGTACTTTACTTTTCACTCTGGTTTGTTCGTACGTAGTTACTTTTTGTCATACTTGTACACTGCTTCTTTTCTATGTTTAGAATTGTTGTGACTTACCTACGGTTCCATCTCCGTGGCACCACAGACGATGTACATATGGAGGTAGATGCTCCTAAGCTAATAGCGCCAGAATTCGACCGCAGCTTCCAGAGTTATTTGCACTTATGTATTTTTTTTCTTTCATGTCTATCTGTTGGGACATCTTGTACGGTATGGATTGTAATAATTGGACACTATTTGAGTATTTTTGTACATCTCTGCATCGTGGCTATTTTGTTTTCACTGGTAACCTGCAGGACCTGCGCAAATATCAAATAAGTAACGAGCCCCCGAAAGCGGGTCGTTACATTGTTTGTGCGTTAAATTTAAGTTCATTCCAATTTTATTTCTTTAGGCAAAATTCAGTTAAATATACATTTCGAAATAACTCTAATTTTTGTGAAATTCCGCCAAAGTGGGTTCCACTATTAAAATTGTTATTATTTCGGAATGTAAACGGTTAATTACATACTCAGTATGATCAGTTGCCTGGATGAATTTTAAACGGATCGAATGAGTAAATAAAAGGCTTTCATGTATATTTACATTTAAGTTCAGTTTCATTTGAATTCAATTTTTGGTCACATTAGATTATACGTTTCAAAATAATTTTAATTATTACTGGATCCCACCAAAGTGGGCTCTACAGTTAAATTATTATTATTTCGGAACATAAACGGTTAAAAACATACTTTTGTATGATTGGTTGCCCAATATTGAATTTAATTTGGATTGAAGGATGAAATAAGAAGCTTTAATGTATATTTCTCCTCAAATATAAATTTTGTGTTAATTGTGCTAAAATAAATTTAAATTCAAAGTTTATGGCATACAACAATATATATATATATATATATATATATATATATATATATATATATATATATATATATATATATATACCTCGGTATATAACAAGTTGACTTCATACCTTGGTATGAAAATTCAGTTTGCCTAAATTTAGATTTAAATTAAAACACAAAATTCAAGTGTTTTCTTCGGGAGCAAATAAAAAGGTTTTACATATATTTCTCCTAATGGATAAGTTTAAAAGGCCTCAAAGAATTTTGTGCACTAACCATCGAGTAAATGGCCTTAAGGAATTTTGACACATTTTAAAGTTATATATATAATGGGATTGGGGGGGGTAACGATTATTTCTATACCTTATAACTTCTTCCTAGTTTATGTCGTAATATGAGCGATGACCGTACAGGAAATCATGAGATTGCACGGAGTCCCAGTGAGCATTGTCCCTGATCGAGACACGAGATTCACATCTCACTTTTGGAAAAGTCTGCAATCAAATCTTGGTACCAGTCTGAGCTTCAGCACCGCGTATCATCCGCAGACAGATGGACAATCTGAGCGCACCATCCAGATACTCGAAGATATGTTGAGAGCTTGTATGCTTGACTTCAAAGGCTCGTGGGAAGACCACTTGCACTTAGTGGAGTTTTCATACAACAACAGCTACCAAGCAAGTATCGGTATGGCCCCATTTGCAGCACTCTATGGAAGAAAATGTCGTTCTCCATTAAGTTGGGATGACATTGGCGACCGAGAACTTTTGGGTCCAGAGCTGATTGTAGAAGCTGTTGATGTGGTGCGTACTATCAGAGACAAACTTCGCATTGCACAAGACCGATACAAGCACTGGGCCGATGCGAAGCATCGTCATATAGAGTTTCAACCTGGGGATCATGTATTTCTGAAAATATCTCCTAACCATGGAGTAATCAAATTTGGAAGAAGAGGAAAGCTCAGTCCGAGATTTATCGGCCCTTTCGATATTTTGGAGCGAGTTGGAGAAGTAGCTTACCGCCTGGCCCTACCACCTTCGCTGGAAGGAGTACATGACGTATTCCATGTCTCACAGCTGCGTCGTTACATTAGTGATCCTACTCATGTGGTTGACCACTCAGAGATCACAGTACGACCAGATCTTTCATATGAGCAACAGCCAGTGCAGATTTTGGATCGACGACAAAAGACTCTCAGGAATAGCGTAGTCAATCTCGTTAGAGTGATGTGGCGACATGACTCACCTGGCGAATCCACCTGGGAACGAGAAGATGAGATGCGCGAGAGATATCCATATTTGTTCACTGAATCTTAGTTCATTGTATCTTTATTATATGTATTTTAGTGTGAGAAATTCCGAGGACGGAATTTTTATAAGGTGGGTAGAATGTGATGACCCGTATTCAGCAATACCCATTTTCTACGTATTTTCTTAATTAATAATATTTTATAATGGTTTGTTAGGAGTTGAACATCAAAATAGTTTATAAATCATTTATAAAAAAAATGTTTTGTGGAACCAATATATTTATAACATATTTTAGGACATACGAGTACCAACCTAAATCCCTAAATGATTTTTTTATAATTATTTAAACCCAATTTTAACATTTCAGTCGTAACAATTATTTTTCTATGTAAACGTTTTCAAAATGATTTCAAACTTCTACAGTATCACTCTAAGACCATTTTGTGCTTCCCACATTAATTTCGTAATTTTCCGAAGTCGGATCAATAGAGAACCCGCAAACACGCTTCCTAAACGTTTTGGCCCAAAACACGTATTTCCGTAGTCCAAACTACGAAATAGATCTCGTATTCGCGATCCTCGTGACGATACGATCCTGTGGGTATGTTTTCGTAATTTTTCGGAGTCGTTTGTGAAAACGTGTCTGTATTTCACCGCTTTGCTAATTACAAGCACTAATGACCTTTTTACAATTACTTTTAACTATTTACTCTTACCCTAAACCCCCAACCAACTCTTAACCCACCGAAATACTGGTTGGATCTGAAATTATTCAGATCCAACACTCATCTTCCCAATTAAAAATGTTGTCTCCCCTAATTACAAGAATACCACTCCCTAACCCTATTTAAAACACCTCCCAGCTTCACAAATTAACCCACAGTAAGCTCTCTATCTCTCTTCCCTGTTCTCGTTTGATACCCAGGACGAATGAAGCTCGACGTTCGAATTCCCCCGCTCTCACAGTCTCGCTCTCTCTCCCCCTCGCTCCGGCCATCCGCCGGCCCCGACTGCCGCCCTCCGCCGCCTCCGGCTCACCTCCGCCGCACGGATCGCCCGACAGCGACCCCACCCCCGTGCGACGACCCCGCCTCCCTCAACCTCGCCACAGCGAACCCCCGAGCTCCGCCTCCACCGAGACGCCACCGCCCGTCCGCCATCGACTCCACCGCCCGCTCCGGCAACCGCCTTCCGCCGTGCTGCCCCCATACTCGCCCACCTCGCGAGCACGCCGTCGCCGGTGCCGTCCTCCCGACCCGAGCTCAGGCGACAGCACCACAGCCCGCCTCCCCAACTTTTGACGCCGTCTGCCGCCGCCGTGGACGTCGACTGGCGCCACCGCCGCCTCCCGCCTTCGCCCGCCCCGTCGTACGCCGCAGTCGCCACCGCACGCACGCCGTCTCCTCCCCACCGCCGGCGAACTCGAGGAGAACCCCCGCTGCTTCGACGTGAGGGTGAGAAACGAAGAACGAATCGTTTTAAAACAAAATACGCTTTGAAATATGTATTTACGTATTTTCCGTATATTTTTAAATGAGTTTATCGGATTTAAATTCATAGTAATTCATACAGGCCTCAGAAAATTACGAGACTAGTCCCAGAAAATCAGAAACGACGAAACGAATCCATTGGCGCTAGTTTCATCACCATAAGGCAAGTATATTTCTCACAGTGAATTTTTAAAGGCAAAACTTAAATAGGTTAAAATCCTTTTAAAATTCGTAGCTTGCAATTTTTACACATACCGCTGTACGATAAAAATATATGTTACAGTACTCGTAAATACGATCGTTTTGACATCTTGTTTACAGAATTCCGACGTACGGTTTGCCCGGAATAAATCTTTGAAGATATGTTGTAATGATAAATTCTTGTTTTAAAAATCCTTTTAAAATTCGTAATCTGTGATTTTTACGTACACTTATGTACGATAAAAATATATGCCGTAGTACTAGTGAATACGATCATTTTGACAAATTGTTTGAAGAATTCTGATGTATGGTTTGCTCTAAACAATTCCTTGAACATATGTTTTAATAATCATTTCTTGATATAAAATTGCTTTTTGGCTATTTAAATTTGTTCAAAAATTGTTTAAAAATCTTGAAAAATAATTACTAGTCTTAGAAAGTATTTTAAGCTAATTTAAACTCATTTTCTTAGTTAAAATCATATCTTACCCGTTCTTTCATCTATTTAAGTGAATTTTTATGTTTTCATTTAATTGCTGAATCAAGTCGTGAAGTTGTGAACTTTCACGAGACTGTTGTACAGACTATTGGAACACCGAGATTAAATTGACTGAATGGAAGATGGAACTTCAACAATATTGAATAGAAGAAGGAACTTTAATAATATAGAATGGAAGATGGAATTTCAATAATAGACAGATAGTACACATTCTCACTTGACTTGACCTGGGATTGGGGTAGTCTATGATCACAAGTGTCACAGAATGACCGGATGCGCCATACTAAATTACCTCCAACACATTACGGGGGTTAGATCCTTGACCGTTGCCATATCGGAACGGTGGGTAAGCCTCGGAGTTGCTACCGTCGCAGGCTGCATGTTGGTTATCTCTAGTACTCTTGGACGTGGACTTATCACTAGGATAGACTGGTTTTTGATTAATTGTTCTAACATCTTTTCTGCATGTTACTATAGTCTTATCATTGAATGTTAAATTGTCACATGTTACAAATGGCTTTGAAAATTGTTATTGAATATTGAATTGTTGCAGGTTGCTAGCAGTATCGCCAATTGCTATCAGATTATTAAATTGTTGCAGGTTACAAATGGTTGCGAACATTTAACTGCTTTAACTGCCTTACACTGCTATATCTCTTTTCTACTTATCTTATCACTTGTGTTTTCAGTTTTTAATTTAAATGTCTAACATTTTGGTTTTGAGAATATCTTGCCGAGTATACCTCGCTGACGGACATTTCATTTTGTTGTTTTTACGAAATGTCCGTCAGGTACCGACAGTGAGTTCGTTGAAGTCTTTGCTGCAAGAACCGAGCCAGAGCTCGAAGGCTACGTGGAGTATCTACCCACAGAAGACTAGACATTCCACTTCGCGGCTGCACTTTATATATTTGATTAATGTAATTGTTGTACTTGTTGATTGCGGCCATACTAGGCCTATGTTGTACTTTACTTTCAGACGCTTTGGTATTGTAATAATGTCATCTGTACTATTTCTTATAAGCATGTAAGATCCTGCCATATTATTTCATGGACGCTTAGTGTGTTTAAACCAAGGAGGAAGAAAAAAAAAGTACTCCTCTTTGTTTTAAGCACATCGCGGACCCGCTCGCGTCCTCGCTCCCAGTAGAATGGGAAGCTGGGCGTGACAGGTTTTAGTGGTGGCCCATGCAGGTCTTGCTTATGCGAATACCTTAAGAAATGGTTTGGATGTCATTGATATCAAAGTATCAAACTAGTATATAATTACCGAACTTACCTTGTGGTTTGTTTTGCAGCATGGCAGGTAGACCCAACACCAGGAACACCAACGGCATCACCGAGAACGACTTCATGGGGATCATCAGAGAGATGTTGGACATCCAGCATCAAATCCTCGAGCGTGAACCTAGAACTGAACGCCGAGGAGAAGCCGGAGTTAAACAATTCCGTGAGATGCGTCCTAAAACGTTCTCTGGGAAGGAAACTCCATTGGAAGCTGAAGAATGGGCACGTAACACTGAAGACAATTTGGCCGCTGCCCGTATCCCCCAGGCAGGATGGGTGGAAATAGCCAGGCTCCAACTGACTGATTACGCCCTAACCTGGTGGGACACTGAGGAAAAGCGTATAATGCGACCTATTGCCTGGGCCACATTTCGCGAGCGTTTCGACACAAAGTTTTTCCCTGAAGCAGCAAGAAGGGAACTTCAACAACGTTTCGTCAACTTAAAACAGGAATCAATGACTGTTGACGAGTACGATGCTGAGTTCTCTATGCTGAGTCATTTCGCTCCTCACATGGTGGAGAATACGGAAGATCATGCCTCCCAGTTCCGCCAAGGTCTGAATTACAATATTCAAGCTTCAATGACCTCGGCTGATCTGACCAGCTATGAGAAGATACTGGAGTTTGCCCGCAACCATGAGGCTCTTGACAAACAGCGTAAAGCAGCCCAAGGAAAGCGCCCGATGGAACCACCGAGGAACAATCTTCGACCGATGCAGACTACTACCTTCAAGAGGCCTACTGCTCCCAACAACTACAGGCCTGTTGCTCCAGCCAACAACCGGACCGCTGCTCCTCCAAACAACAATCGAGCTACTATGGTATGCTTCCACTGCAACCGACCGGGCCTTACCAAGAAGGACTGTCGCCAACTGTTGAACCAATGCTTGGCATGTGGATCACCGGAGCACACTGTTAAGGACTGCCCCCAGCGCATCAACAAACCATTTACTACTGGAGCTCCTGGATCAACATCCCGTGGACCACCCTTACCGCCACAGCAGAGGGTTTTCCAACAGGCCCAGCCTAAACGCCAAGCTTTTACCATGACTGCTGAAGAAGCCGAGGCGACTGAACCAGTGATTACAGGTAACCTCTAAGACATCCTCCCTTACCTTACTAAATGCTCATAGCTTTACTTTAGACTGCTAAGAATATCTTATCGTACTCTAGGTATCATTTTAGTAGCATCTACGCCAGCCTTATCCCTCTTTGATTCTGGAGCATCCCATTGCTTCTTATCACTTAAGTTCGCTACAACACATTCCATTCCTATTGACCCTCTTTCTAACCGATGGAACATCAACACCGGGAATGGCGTAGTGAAGACTTCCGGTGGCTGTCGATCATGCCCTTTGGTGATATGTGGTCGCGAGCTCTACACTGACTTCATGGTAATCGACATGCCAAACTTTGACGCTGTATTCGGAATGGATTGGTTAGGAACTTTTTACGCTACCATCGATTGTCGCAAAAAGAAGGTAGTGTTTGAAATTCCCAACCATCCAATGTTCGAATTTTCGAGCGGAAGCCAGTCGCTTGGACCTATTCAATTCCGGGCCAAGCCTCTGAAGATGATGATGGCCTCTATGCTAGCTGAACCTGAGAAGCCCAGAGTAGTTCGAGAATTCGACGACGTATTTCCTGAAGAAATTTCAGGATTACCACCCGATCGAGCTCTCGAATTCACCATTGACCTGATGCCAGATACTCAGCCTATCTCCAAAGCTCCTTATCGTATGGCACCAGCAGAATTGGAGGAACTTCGTACCCAATTAGACGACCTGTTGCAGAAGGGATTGATTCATCCCAGCGTATCTCCCTGGGGTGCACCAGTCCTATTGGTCAAAAAGAAGGACGGCTCAAGAAGGATGTGCGTGGACTACCGAGAGCTGAACAAGGTCACCGTGAAGAACAAATATCCATTGCCGCGCATCGACGACATCTTCGACCAACTTGGTGGATCTCGAGTCTTCTCCAAGCTTGACCTCCGAAGTGGATATCACCAAGTGAAAGTCAAGAAGGACGACATATCCAAGACTGCTTTTCGAACCAAGTATGGACACTACGAATTCGCAGTTATGCCTTTTGGCGTGACCAATGCGCCAGCAGTATTCATGAATCTCATGAACCTAATCTTTTATGAGTTCTTGGATAAATTCGTAGTGATCTTTATTGATGACATTCTGGTCTATTCGAAAAACGAGGAAGATCATGCTGACCACCTGCGGATCGTATTGAAGACTCTGCGTCATCATCGACTTTACGCCAAGTTCAGCAAATGTGAATTTTGGCTTAACCGCGTTGCCTTTCTTGGGCATGTGGTATCTGGAGATGGTATTTCTGTCGATCCGGAGAAAGTCGCATCTGTTAGAAATTGGCCAACCCCTCGGTCAGTTTCGGACATCCGGAGTTTTCTTGGATTGGCTGGCTACTACCGCCGATTCATCCAGGACTTCTCCAAGATTGCTGAGCCTATGACTCGACTGACGAGGAAGGACGTCAATTATATTTGGTCCGAGGCTTGTGAGCAAGCTTTCGAAGGATTGAAGACGAAGCTAACAACTGCACCAGTTCTGGCTATACCAGACAGAACTGGAGGATTTGAAGTATATTGTGACGCATCTGGCAAAGGTCTCGGATGCGTGCTACATCAACATGGTTATGTTGTGGCGTATGCTTCTCGACAACTGAAGACTCATGAGAAGAACTATCCGACTCATGATCTGGAGCTAGCCGCAGTTATTTTTGCTCTGAAGATCTGGAGACATTTTCTACTGGGCGAGCAAGTGAAGATCTTCACCGACCACAAAAGTCTGAAGTATATCTTCACGCAGAAGGAGCTGAACATGAGACAACGCAGATGGTTGGAACTCATGGCTGACTACGACATCGACCTCCAATATCATCCTGGGAAGGTTAATGTCGTACCAGACGCATTGAGCCGGCTACCAACTGTTATGACACTCACGGCTCAGAAGAGACTACAACTAGAGCTGCGAGAGATGGAGATTGAAATCATTCTACCTGGGATTGAAGCTTCATTGATGAATCTTCAAATTCAGTCTACCATCATCGACCGTATCAAAGCCGCTCAAGCTGGAGATGCAAAGTTACGGAAGATCAAGACTCAAGTGGAAGCAAGTCTTCGAACGGATTTTCTTATCCATGAAGACGGATCCTTGAGATATGGCAGCAAAATCTGCGTGCCTTCAGGCGATATCCGAGAAGAGCTGATGAATGAAGCACATAGTTCCCCATACTCTGTACATCCTGGTGGCACCAAAATGTACAAATATCTTCGTCTAAATTTTTGGTGGCATGGAATGAAGAGAAGCATTGCTCGAAGCGTCGCCAAATGCCTGGTATGTCAGCAAGTGAAGGCTGAACATCATCGCGTCGCAGGATTGCTTCAACCGCTGCCTATTCCCGAGTGGAAGTGGCAACACATCACCATGGATTTCGTCACTGGACTACCTCGGAGTACAAAGCAGAATGATGCCATCTGGGTGATCGTTGATCGATTAACCAAGTCGACACATTTCATACCATTCCGAGTAGGACAATCGACTGAATTACTCGCGAAGAAGTACATGGAAGTAACGATTATTTCTATACCTTATAACTTCTTCCTAGTTTATGTCGTAATATGAGCGATGACCGTACAGGAAATCATGAGATTGCACGGAGTCCCAGTGAGCATTGTCCCTGATCGAGACACGAGATTCACATCTCACTTTTGGAAAAGTCTGCAATCAAATCTTGGTACCAGTCTGAGCTTCAGCACCGCGTATCATCCGCAGACAGATGGACAATCTGAGCGCACCATCCAGATACTCGAAGATATGTTGAGAGCTTGTATGCTTGACTTCAAAGGCTCGTGGGAAGACCACTTGCACTTAGTGGAGTTTTCATACAACAACAGCTACCAAGCAAGTATCGGTATGGCCCCATTTGCAGCACTCTATGGAAGAAAATGTCGTTCTCCATTAAGTTGGGATGACATTGGCGACCGAGAACTTTTGGGTCCAGAGCTGATTGTAGAAGCTGTTGATGTGGTGCGTACTATCAGAGACAAACTTCGCATTGCACAAGACCGATACAAGCACTGGGCCGATGCGAAGCATCGTCATATAGAGTTTCAACCTGGGGATCATGTATTTCTGAAAATATCTCCTAACCATGGAGTAATCAAATTTGGAAGAAGAGGAAAGCTCAGTCCGAGATTTATCGGCCCTTTCGATATTTTGGAGCGAGTTGGAGAAGTAGCTTACCGCCTGGCCCTACCACCTTCGCTGGAAGGAGTACATGACGTATTCCATGTCTCACAGCTGCGTCGTTACATTAGTGATCCTACTCATGTGGTTGACCACTCAGAGATCACAGTACGACCAGATCTTTCATATGAGCAACAGCCAGTGCAGATTTTGGATCGACGACAAAAGACTCTCAGGAATAGCGTAGTCAATCTCGTTAGAGTGATGTGGCGACATGACTCACCTGGCGAATCCACCTGGGAACGAGAAGATGAGATGCGCGAGAGATATCCATATTTGTTCACTGAATCTTAGTTCATTGTATCTTTATTATATGTATTTTAGTGTGAGAAATTCCGAGGACGGAATTTTTATAAGGTGGGTAGAATGTGATGACCCGTATTCAGCAATACCCATTTTCTACGTATTTTCTTAATTAATAATATTTTATAATGGTTTGTTAGGAGTTGAACATCAAAATAGTTTATAAATCATTTATAAAAAAAATGTTTTGTGGAACCAATATATTTATAACATATTTTAGGACATACGAGTACCAACCTAAATCCCTAAATGATTTTTTTATAATTATTTAAACCCAATTTTAACATTTCAGTCGTAACAATTATTTTTCTATGTAAACGTTTTCAAAATGATTTCAAACTTCTACAGTATCACTCTAAGACCATTTTGTGCTTCCCACATTAATTTCGTAATTTTCCGAAGTCGGATCAATAGAGAACCCGCAAACACGCTTCCTAAACGTTTTGGCCCAAAACACGTATTTCCGTAGTCCAAACTACGAAATAGATCTCGTATTCGCGATCCTCGTGACGATACGATCCTGTGGGTATGTTTTCGTAATTTTTCGGAGTCGTTTGTGAAAACGTGTCTGTATTTCACCGCTTTGCTAATTACAAGCACTAATGACCTTTTTACAATTACTTTTAACTATTTACTCTTACCCTAAACCCCCAACCAACTCTTAACCCACCGAAATACTGGTTGGATCTGAAATTATTCAGATCCAACACTCATCTTCCCAATTAAAAATGTTGTCTCCCCTAATTACAAGAATACCACTCCCTAACCCTATTTAAAACACCTCCCAGCTTCACAAATTAACCCACAGTAAGCTCTCTATCTCTCTTCCCTGTTCTGGTTTGATACCCAGGACGAACGAAGCTCGACGTTCGAATTCCCCCGCTCTCACAGTCTCGCTCTCTCTCCCCCTCGCTCCGGCCCTCCGCCGGCCCCGACTGCCGCCCTCCGCCGCCTCCGGCTCACCTCCGCCGCACGGATCGCCCGACAGCGACCCCACCCCCGTGCGATGACCCCGCCTCCCTCAACCTCGCCACAGCGAACCCCCGAGCTCCGCCTCCACCGAGACGCCACCGCCCGTCCGCCATCGACTCCACCGCCCGCTCCAGCAACCGCCTTCTGCCGTGCTGCCACCGTACTCGCCTCGCCCACCGCGCGAGCACGCCGTCGCCGGTGCCGTCCTCCCGACCCGAGCTCAGGCGACAGCACCGCAGCCCGCCTCCCCCACTTTCGACGCCGTCTGCCGCCGCCGTGGACGTCGACTGACGCCACCGCCGCCTCCCGCCTTCGCCCGCCCCGCCGTACTCCGTAGTCGCCACCGCACGCCCGCCGTCTCCTCCCCACCGCCGGCGAACTCGAGGAGAACCCCCGCTGCTTCGACGTGAGGGTGAGAAACGAAGAACGAATCGTTTTAAAACAAAATACGCTTTGAAATACGTATTTACGTATTTTCCGTATATTTTTAAATGAGTTTATCGGATTTAAATTCATAGTAATTCATACAGGCCTCAGAAAATTACGAGACTAGTCCCAGAAAATCAGAAACGACGAAACGAATCCATTGGCGCTAGTTTCATCACCATAAGGCAAGTATATTTCTCACAGTGAATTTTTAAAGGCAAAACTTAAATAGGTTAAAATCCTTTTAAAATTCGTAGCTTGCAATTTTTACACATACCGCTGTACGATAAAAATATATGTTACAGTACTCGTAAATACGATCGTTTTGACATCTTGTTTACAGAATTCCGACGTACGGTTTGCCCGGAATAAATCTTTGAAGATATGTTGTAATGATAAATTCTTGTTTTAAAAATCCTTTTAAAATTCGTAATCTGTGATTTTTACGTACACTTATGTACGATAAAAATATATGCCGTAGTACTAGTGAATACGATCATTTTGACACCTTGTTTGAAGAATTCTGATGTATGGTTTGCTCTAAACAATTCCTTGAACATATGTTTTAAAAATCATTTCTTGATATAAAATTGCTTTTTGGCTATTTAAAATTGTTCAAAAAATTGTTTAAAAATCTTGAAAAATAATTACTAGTCTTAGAAAGTATTTTAAGCTAATTTAAACTCATTTTCTTAGTTAAAATCATATCTTACCCGTTCTTTCATCTATTTAAGTGAATTTTTATGTTTTCATTTAATTGCTGAATCAAGTCGTGAAGTTGTGAACTTTCACGAGACTGTTGTACAGACTATTGGAACACCGAGATTAAATTGACTGAATGGAAGATGGAACTTCAACAATATTGAATAGAAGAAGGAACTTTAATAATATAGAATGGAAGATGGAATTTCAATAATAGACAGATAGTACACATTCTTTTGACCGCCACTTGACTTGACCTGGGATTGGGGTAGTCTATGATCACAAGTGTCACAGAATGACCGGATGCGCCATACTAAATTACCTCCAACACATTACGGGGGTTAGATCCTTGACCGTTGCCATATCGGAACGGTGGGTAAGCCTCGGAGTTGCTACCGTCGCAGGCTGCATGTTGGTTATCTCTAGTACTCTTGGACGTGGACTTATCACTAGGATAGACTGGTTTTTGATTAATTGTTCTAACATCTTTTCTGCATGTTACTATAGTCTTATCATTGAATGTTAAATTGTCACATGTTACAAATGGCTTTGAAAATTGTTATTGAATATTGAATTGTTGCAGGTTGCTAGCAGTATCGCCAATTGCTATCAGATTATTAAATTGTTGCAGGTTACAAATGGTTGCGAACATTTAACTGCTTTAACTGCCTTACACTGCTATATCTCTTTTCTACTTATCTTATCACTTGTGTTTTCAGTTTTTAATTTAAATGTCTAACATTTTGGTTTTGAGAATATCTTGCCGAGTATACCTTGCTGACGGACATTTCATTTTGTTGTTTTTATGAAATGTCCGTCAGGTACCGACAGTGAGTTCGTTGAAGTCTTTGCTGCAGGAACCGAGCCAGAGCTCGAAGGCTACGTGGAGTATCTACCCACAGAAGACTAGACATTCCACTTCGCGACTGCACTTTATATATTTGATTAATGTAATTGTTGTACTTGTTGATTGCGGCCATACTATGCCTATATTGTACTTTACTTTCAGACGCTTTGGTATTGTAATAATGTCATCTGTACTATTTCTTATAAGGATGCAAGATCCTGCCATATTATTTCATGGACGCTTAGTGTGTTTAAACCAAGGAGGAAGAAAAAAAAAGTACTCCTCTTTGTTTTAAGCACATCGCGGACCCGCTCGCGTCCTCGCTCCCGGTAGAATGGGAAGCGGGGCGTGACAGGTATGTTCATATACACATTAGTACATCTATATACCCCATTTTAAGAAGAAAATTTGTGTTGAATCTATGGTTTTTTATTTAACTCACTATAAATGATTAGAAGGGTGGAATAAGAGATTCTTATATATATTTCCACTTAGTGTAATCATTTTTTGTGTTAAATTCAGTTTAGTTTCAAATTCAATTTTGGCACACTTAATTATATATTTTGAATATAAATTGATTGGATCATCAACTCACCAAAGTGGGTTTTCTTGTGAAGATTACTTTTAATTTCGAAATGTAACAAGTTGAATACATACGGTTGTATGAAAATTTTGGTTGCCTTAAATTTGATTGTGAATAAAAGTGGACTTGAATATCTCCACTTAAAGTATATTCATGTATTAAATTGCGACATAGATTCAAATTTTGCAACGGTATATATTTTTTGAAATGACTTCGTGCAATCATCACCTCGCCAAAGTGGGCTCTGTTGATTTGTATTATTTTATTTCATGAATATAAAAAGAATTTAATGTGCCAATGATTTTCGTAAGAACGCTAAATCGGCCCAAAGGAAGATTGTCGTTCTATACAATTTCATGCGCACCTGTGGCAATAGATAAGGTGATGATTAGTGAGATCAATGCATGCAAATTTAATTCGGCCCAAAGGAAGTTTTATGTTTGGCATGTTATTATTGTCATTGTCTGATTGCTGCAACAAGATGTTAGTGACTAGTCAATAGATTATCCAAAGATAAATATTGGACTAGTGGGGGATGTCTTGAGATGGGAAAATAGCATTTATTTGAATTTGGTGTTATTTTGTTTAATACTCATATGAACATGTTAAAATTGTTTCCTTGTTCTCTTTTTCAGCTATTATGCCTGAAAATTTTTCTGCCAACCTAAAATCAATTCCAGTCCTTAATGGTACTAACTTCAAGGCATGAAAGGAGAATCTTTTGATAATCCTTGGATTCATGGATCTTGATCTGGCATTAAAGACTCATTGTCATCCACCACTCACTGATGAGAGTACCTCTGATGAAAAGAGGGAGATGGAAGAGTGGAAGAGATCAAATCGCATGTGCCTAATGCTAGTGAGGAATGCCATTCTAGAATATCTCAGGGGCTCTATTTAAGAGAAAATTTCCACAGCTAAATGGTTCCTTATTGAGCTTGAAAAGAAGTTTGTCAAGAATGAAAAGAGTGAGATTAGTACACTCTTGACAAACCTATCTTCAATGAAATATGAAGGTAAAGGAAACATCCGGGAGCATATATTGAAGATGTCTAATATTGCTTCAAGGTTGAAAGCACTTGAGCTAGACCTCTCCGAGGCTCTGCTAGTGCATTTTGTTTTGATATCTCTTCCATCTCAGTTTGACCAGTTTAAGATGAGCTTCAATCTGAAGGATGAGACTTGGTCTCTGGATGAGCTCATCTCATACTGTGTAAAGGAAGATGAAAGGCTTGAGCAAGAAATGACAGAAAGCACTCACCCGACATCCACCTTCAACAAACGGAAGAAGGATACTGAAGCTGCAGATACAGCTTCTCAAAAGAAACACCAAAGGGAACTGAAAAGTTCAGAAGGTAATGGTTGTTTCTTCTGTGGAGCTGAAGGGCTTGTAAAGAAGAACTGCACAAATTATCACGCTTGGCGTGCTAAAAAGGTATGTTTCTTTAATTTGGTTTAATTCTAAGTTAATTTCTTTTTCTGTAACCTTTGGTACTTATAGACACGAGATGGAAAGATTCTGGTATAACCATTCACTTCATTGTATCTATGCATGATTGCCTAAGATGTCAAGAGCCAAATGATGGTGAAAGATACATCGATATGGGCAGTGGCAAGATGGTTCAAGTAGAAGCAAATTAAATTTAGCTTATTTCTTTTAAAGACTAGACTGTATTTGAATTTGATGAGACTATTTTGTACCGTTTTTAACGGAATTTGGATTTTTATTTCTATTTTGAACAAATTCGGTTATCATAGTTCAATTATGAATGGAAAATTTGGTTGTCTCACGATTCAAAATTAGTTTGTTCTGGTTCTTTAAAAGATCATTATAATCTTCATTTATTTGGAAATGTTGCTTCATTCCTGCATTAATGTACATGTGTTACAAAGAAAGAATTAACAGTTTAGAATTCAGTTATTTATTAATTGCAGCTTATATCATTACTAAAGTTTCAACAAATGAACTTAAAATCACTTGCATGTTCGGAGATATCCAACTAAGGTAAGGCTTTATAAGCCTAATAAAGTAATAGGACATAATGCTAATGATTTTCTAATTTTGTTGAATAGTTTTAAAGTTAATATTATTTTGTATGATTTTACATAATCCCACTATTAAATTAGTTTACGAATTAGGAAATGCACACATATTTGAGGATGCTGAGTTTGAGGGGGGAAATTTAGTTAGTGACATTATTCTTGAAGAGAATTATATTCCCACAAGTGTTGTTGGCATTGTTCAGTATGGTATTCCTGACATTGTTCAAGACACAATAAATTTAAGATAATGTTGCAATTCCTCCATTCAGGAAATTGTTCATAAGAACAAACTCTAGCATCCTACAGGCACTAATTGACATTCAGGAAATCCATTAAAGAGATGACAAGCTCACTGTTGACATTAGGATGATGCAAGTTCGACTTACATCAAGTCATAAAAATTCTACATCTCTAAAATGGATTAATGCATTAATTAAGAAAGTCTACGAATGGTACTTAAAATCTTTTCTCATTGCCGTAAGGTTTGAAACATATTGATTGTAAATAGTCGTTTACAATCAAAAGGAATTCAAAAGTGTATTAAGAAAAGATTTAAAGCGTATCACGCAAAGACTTTATACGGAAAATAATGCATTAATTATAAAGAGACTTTCTATTCAGTTTTCATGAAAGGCTCTATAAGATTTATAATGGCATTAGTAGAGCATTTCAATATCGTTAATGATATATTAAATTTCATTAATTAATCACCTCGTTTGGTTTTGAGATGATGTTTAATGATGTCATATATCTTAAGTTCTGTGGGAGCATGTAATTTCTATAATATCTATGTCGTAATGAATGTTAAGTTTTGTGGGAGACACGTTTAGCTTCATTAATTACCCCGAGAATCTACTTCAGAAGATTCCATATATCTCACCAAAGTGAGTCTAAAGTATGCTCAGGTTTATATGCATTTGGTTAATGCATATATTACAGGTGTGTTGGGCAGATTGTTAAGTTCAGGAGTTGACCATTTGACAGCAACCAAATGTGTCTTACGGTATTTATGGAGAACAAAAGGGTTACATGTTCAAGGATCAATAGTCAAAAATGTTTGAGATCATTTTGGTTTACTGACTCTGATCATTTATTGGATACAAAGAATGTATGAAAATCTATGTCAGGCGCCATCTACTAGGAGAGATCTAAATGGTCTCTTTTATATAGTCTCTTCTGACATGGCTTTAGATTTCATATCATATAATGTGACATCCAAATCACGAAATATATCTGCATATTTTGTCACTATGCTGTAAATTAGGGATGTTGTTGAAACACCACACAGTTTATTTAGTGACAATAAAGTCTGCAGTTTTATATTCCAGCAACAACAGGAACTCGACAAAGTTTAGATATTCAGAGATCAAGTTCCTAGATTGTTGATTAATAATAGGAGTGTATAATTGTCTAATGAGCACATCAGAACAAACCATGTAATTACGGATCCGTTATAGTAAGGAAATGTCATCCAAAAGGTTTTATAAGCTAGCTACTCATATGGATGTCATTCCATTAAGAACATTCAGTTTCGTAGGAGTTTGTTCTTTTGGGTGCTCATATGATAGACAAAATTAAGTTTCCAGCTTAAGCTTGAGGTTATTTTCTGATCAGAAATAAACTTTTTGGTTTCAGTCCAGCTTCACTCCAATTTTGGTTTGTTTATGATCTCACTAAGGTTAAGGAGGATCAGTTGGAAATAGACATGTTAGATCACATTACATGTAATTTCCATGCTACACATCCACTTCATAATCCATGTCATTCTTTTGTATTAGCACGGTGACCACTGATGGGTCGAGCTGCAATTGCTACGGGAAGATCTCTTTGATTCCTTGCTAATGTAATTGATGGACCGGATAGGTTTTTTGACTTATTAAAGAAATGACAGTAAGTTAAGATCTTATTTGGTTGTATGCACTATGAAATATAATTATAAAGTTTAGCATGTAGCCCAAGAGAGAGATTGTTGGAACTTATCCAACTAAGTTGGATCTTAATCCAACGTTGGGCTAATATGCGGTAAATAATTATATAAGTGCTATGCTGTCATAATAATTATATAAGTACTATGCTGTCATAATAAGCCCAATATATTAGTGATCTGGTTTTAATTAATTAAATGGGCTAAATGAGTTAAACAGGTTGTGGGGCCTTTATGTGTAGAGACTATTGGGTTTCAACTCGTTGATGGGCCAAGTTGGAAACCCCAGGGCTATGGAGGCTAGCCTATAAATATTAGCGGTCATGGTCCCCGGAATACACGAACAAAGTTGAGCCGACTTTTCTACGTCCCGTCGCTAGGAGAGAAATCAGGAGAAAGCTAAAGGGGTTCTCCAACGGTTGATTTGTGCTATTCTGGAAGATCGTCCGCCACGGTATCGTCGGGGTCTCTTTCAGATTATTAGCGATGGATTCAGGTACGCTTCCGCTAAATCAGAGTATGTAATGATTTAAGATTCTGCATGTTATATATCTAGATCTGTGTTGTTTGGCTAGAAAGCATGTCTAGATCTTTAGTTTCTACACATCCCACTCCTCAAGGAATCCACTCCAGAACCTAAGGGTAGCAGCAACAACAATCGATGTGTAAGTTGTTTGTTTACGGGTGTTTTCTCACCACTGAATCGTTGACCGAGGACTGCAGGTCAACGTGGTCAAGGGGTCGGTTGAGATCCTTTGGACACGCCAAGCACACGTGCGCTCAGCGTGGGTCAGAGATGGAGTCGAGGTCGAGCGTGAGATTCGGGCAGAGTGTCGGCCCTCGGCTGATGCAGAGCAGAGGGGAAGCCTCAGCTCTGTGAGATGGGCTCGGCCTCGGTTGGACGTGCGTCGAGAGATAGCCTCGGCGCTTCGCTTGCTGCTCCGTCTTCGGTCGATAGCCACGCCTGCTAGCAGCGAGGATGATCGCTTGGTGCTGAGGGGTAGCCTTGGCGCCTCGATCAGCTCATTCCTGAATAGATGCGAAACTCGTCAGGGGGGCCGGACCTTGGTTCCGGCCGAATCCCCTCCGATGCCTAAGTCAGATCAAGGTCTGAAGAGTATTCGGCGGGGTAGGTATGACTCGAGAGGAGATCGATACGCTGACCCTCTGCACGAGCAGGGGGAGGGAGAGAAATGGCGGAAGCCAAATTCGTTGATGGAATACATCAGATCTGGATACCTGGGATTCGATCCCCTTTTCATGGTTGCCCCTGCCATCCCCTTATAGGGTCCGAGCCATGATTGCCCCTGATCCACGTCCTTCGTCCGCCTCCACTCGCGCCCCCGCGATCCGCCTCCTTCAAGGCGCCTCGTGCGTCGTGGGGAGCGTTGATTAACGGGCTCCTTAATGGTCATTAAGGAGCCGCAGATTCAGGGGAACGGCTGTCCCTGGGGAGCACGAGCTGATCGTGCGTCCCTTGGGCTAGGCCAGTCCGACTTCGGGTTATATCCGTGGGCCTCGTCAGGCGGGCCTGATCTCACTCGTGGGCATCCCGTTCTTGGCTGGGTCCCGGGTCTCTGTTTCTTGGGCCTCTCCAAAATAGTCGTATCAATTGCCCCCATCGTCCGAGCCGTTCGAGTTTAGCCGGTTCGGTTCGGGCGATGTGACTGTTGGGGATTTGACAGGCGCGTCAGTTGAGACCAGTCCATTAAATGGGGGTCATTATGACGCGGCCCGTTTAGGCTTCTCTTGGTGTGGGTTTCGAAACGCCGCCGAGCTTTAGATGCTGCCACGTGTTCCATTCCGGATTATTTGGATTCCTTGATTGCCTTCCGTGTCGGCCTCCCAAATTGCAATTCTTTCACGCCTCTCCTCCTGATCCTGGTTTCGCAAGTTCCTTCTCTCCGTCGTCTTTCTTCCTTCAGTTCCTTTTTAAGGTAACATCTTTTCTTCTTCTTTTTTGCCCCATGGCTATGCTTAGAATAGGTGATTTGGCGTTGGGATCAAGGGACCCCCTGGCGCCCGAGTCCGGCAATGTCCGACCTTCGGGACCCAGAGCCCCTTCGGGGTCTCGGCTTGTTCAGGACAAGGGGAAAAGAAATCTTTTCACGGACCCCGTCAGCGATGATGTGGCTCAGGCCATCGAGAGGTTCGACGTTCCCCTGGTGGTCCTTGGGTCGTCGTCTAAGGCCCCTTTCCTGGCGGTTTGCGGAGATCCGGAAGAAGTATTTATATCATCTGTATGGCGTCTGGATTCCCTTTAACAATGAGCGGATTTGCTTCCCGCGGAGTAATGAGGTCGGCGTCTACGTTGAGATGTTTCACTTGGGCCTCTGTTTCCCCCTTCATCCCTTCATCATCCAGGTCATGGAATTCCTGATGGTGTCCTTGTGCCAGTTGACCCCGTACTCTATCGTGGTGTTGACCGGGTTCATCATGCTCTGCCGTGCCCATGTCTTAGAGCTGTCTCTTCCTCTTCTTTTTCATTACTATCGGGTTCAGACGGTCGGCCAAGGGTCGTGGCAGCACCTCTGGGTCCACGCGGGGAGGGAGTGTTTGCTTGGTCTATCCTGATGGGTGGGGGACTGGATGCTCGAGCTATGTCTTTATTGTCTTTCCCGAGGACGCCGAGATCTTGACAGGTTGGGGCGGGTTATGTCAATACAACTTGACGTTGACCCTCTTTGAGGCCGACCAGGCAGCTGTCCGGCTGCTGTCGTCTCTTTCCCTAGAGGAGAGGTTGATCTGGCCTCTGCTGGACGACCTGCTTCTCAAGGCCGTTCTGTGGTCTCCCGGTAGGCTCTTCCTTTCTTTAGTTTTCCCTCTCGCTTACCCTGATCTTCTTTCCTTCTGCAGAGATGGCCGGGCGCGAATTTACCCGCAATGTCAACGAACTCATCCGGAGGGGTTCCAACCGAAGCCGAGGGAACCCATCGGGCCAGGCGCCCCATCGCACCGGTGACTAAGAGGTGCGTCAGGCCGAGCCTGCCGTGGGAAGAGTGGAGCCCTCGGTCGTGGTGACGCCTCCCCCTTGGCCGCAGAGAACCTCCCCGAAGGTGAGGCCCCGGGGGCCGAACTCCCTCGCTCTGCCCAAGCCGAGGGAGGCGACGCGGAAGCCGAGCCGGCCCCTCGCATGCCCATGGGCGGTCGTGGTGCGGGGTGTAACATTCCCCCACGACCTCCGCCGGCCCCAGCGAGAGGAAAAGGAGGAAGGAGGGTGGGCAGACCCGCACTCCGGTGGCCCCCGAGGTGCCGACGTCCTCCGGCGAAACTCTCCTGCTGACCCTGGTGGTCACTCCCGCTGTCTCGGCCGAGCCTTCCCTGGTGGGAGCCGTCGGTGTGTTGGCGAATGTCTGGGAGGGCCCCGAGGTTACCCCCGGGGACTCGGTATTCGTCGATCAGACCGTGGCCAACCAGTTGGCGCACGGCTCCGTCCTCCCGAGGGACCGATCTCTCCTAGAGAGAGCTATCACCGACACACTGTCGGACTCCTTAGTCTGGCAGCTTCAACAGGTTAGGCCACCTTGCTGCTCTCAGACATGTCTTCTGATCTTTCTTTGTATAACTCCTTCCTTTTTGCAGGCCACTGTGATGGCCGTCGAGGCGCAGCGTCGGGCGGCCCGGGCGAGGGAACTCTAGGAGTCCTCTGCCCGGGAGCGCTCAAGGGCCGGGGCAGCCGAGGTGGCCGTCCAAGAGGCACGCATGGAAGCTCGGCATCTCCGACGCCGGGTAGACGAGCTTGATGCCCAAGTGATGGACCTCCAGGGGAAACTGGCTGACGCTCAGAGGTCGGCCCGAGAGACAGAAGAGGCGTCCCGCCAGGAGAGGGGCGATCTCCAGAGCGAGCTGGTGGACCAGCGTCAGATGACCCGGTTCGTCGACGAGGTGGAGAGAGGTGTCGACGGGGTCATGGGGGCAAGGATCACGGAGGTCCTTAGGGAGGCCTTCAGCTCTTATGAGGAGCTTCTTGCTCCTTGGATCATTGACGTCGTCCGAAACTCCTTCCGACGGTTTGCGGAGCATGCCCGGCAGCCTCTCCCCCCGCAGATCCCCCGTGCTCCGAGCAGGCCGAGGTGCCAGAGGACGCTTCCTCCTGTGCCCCGGGGCATTAGGCCTCTGTATCTTGTTCCCTCCCCTTCTTTTTTAGTTTATAATTCTGAACAATTTTATTTATATAGCTTCTTTGTCGTTGGGGGCTTTCCACCTTGCGGGGACCCTCGGTCTTTTTGATCCTTTATCGCGTTTTGAACTGGTCGTGAATTCCACATTTCGCCGGCGTCCCTTTATTGCCCATGGTTAGTGCAAAGGATCTTCAAAACTCTGGACCCGTTGGCGCCCTGGATTGGGACCTTATTGGCGCCCTCGTCCGACCCGTCATAGCTCTTCCTCCATACGCGATACTCGGTTTGCTTAGGTAATCGCCTTGTACGCGGCTGGGTTGATCCCAGTCTCGCAGTCAGTCGGATCGGTTGGTCGGCGAGGGGGGCTGCCCCTCGGCTTATAACCAGCCGATGCCCCCGTCCGCTGGGGGAGTTGCCCCCAGCATTACGAGCGGACAGATCGTTCAGTTTACAAGGTGAGCTATCCCTCGGCTTATAACCGACCGATGTCCCCGTCTGCTGGGGGAGTTGCCCCAGCCTTACGAGCGGGCGGATCGTTCGGTCGATGAGGAGAGCTATCCCTCGGCTTATAACCGACCGATGTCCCTGTCTGCTGGGGGAGTTGCCCCTAGCCTTACGAGCGTGCGGATCGTTCGGTCGGCGAGGGTAGCTATCCCTCGGCTTATAACCGACCGATGTCCCGTCTGCTGGGGGAGTTGCCCCCAGCCTTACGAGCGGGCGGATCGTTCGGTCGGGGAGGTGAGCTATCCCTCGGCTTATAACCGACCGATGTCCCCACCTGCTGGGGGAGTTGCCGCCAGCCTTACGAGCGGGCAGATCGTTCGGTCGGCGAGGGGAGCTATCCCTCAGCTTATAACCGACTGCTGGGGGA
The DNA here is from genome assembly GCA_030789695.1 of Scilla litardierei. Taxonomy (NCBI): domain Eukaryota; kingdom Viridiplantae; phylum Streptophyta; class Magnoliopsida; order Asparagales; family Asparagaceae; genus Scilla; species Scilla litardierei. The sequence continues at coordinate 37,157,150 of CM061141.1, read as the reverse complement.
TTGCACCCAGACTTATGAATGGTTTTAAGGATCAGCCTGCTGGGGGAGTTGCCCACAGCCTTACGGCCGATCGGTTCGGTGGGCCTGTGGAGGGTTGCTCTCCGGCTTAGGGTCAACCGTTGAACCCGTGTGCTAAGGGAGTTGTCCCCATACTCACGGACGGGTTTGAGGATCGACCTGCTGGGGGAGTTGCACATAGCCTTATGACCAATTGGTTTGGTGGGCCTGCGGAGGGTTGTTCTCCGGCTTAGGGCCGACCGCAGAACCCGTCTGCTAGGGGGTTGCCCCTAGGCTCACGGATGGGTTTAAGGATCGGCCTGCTGGGGGAGTTGCCCCCAGCCTTATGGCCGATCGGTTCGGTAGGCCTGCGGAGGGTTGCTCTCCGGCTTAGGGCCGACCACAGATCCCGTCTGCTAGGGGAGTTGCCCCTGGCTTATGGATGGGTTTGATGATCGGCCTGCTGAGGGAGTTGCCCCTAGCCTTACGGCCGATCGGTTCGGTGGGCCTGCAGAGGGTTGCTCTCTGGCTTAGGGCCGACCGCAGAACCCGTCTTCTAGGGGGGTTACCTCTAGGCTTACGGACAGGTTTAAGGATCGGCCTACTGAGGGAGTTGCCCCCAGCCTTACGGCCGATCGGTTTGGTGGGCCTGCGAAGGGTTGCCCTCCGGCTTAAGGCCGACCGTAGAACCCGTCTGCTAGGGGAGTTGCCCCTGGCTTATGGATGGGTTTGATGACCTCCCCGCTTGGGGAATAGCTTCCTGCCTCCGACATGTTGAGCGAAGGCAGTCCTCTGGGAGAGGAGATTGAGTTCTCTTCCGCGTCATGAAATGGCCATTCAGCTAGATATGGAAAAAAGAGGTTGCATTTGTACTAACAAGGTCCTTTCTTTCGATGGACCAGTACATTTGGAGGGGAAAAAACAAAAAACGGAGGAGGTCAGGGCAGGATAGCCCTCCCCCAGCGAGGTGGCGGCTGTTTGTCCCGTCCGCTCACTCGATGATGCGCATGGCCGCCTGGACCACGTTTACCTTCTTCCCCTTGTCCGGCTGCCTGGATGTCCCCTCCCCAGGAGCAAGATCGTCGACGAAGTTCTTCAAGTGCCCCCGCCTCACCAGCTTCTCTATGTCTTTCTTCAGATGCCAGCAGTTGTCGGTGTCGTGGCCGTTGTCCTTGTGATATTTACAATATTTCTCTTCGTCTCTCCCACCTCTCTTCATCCTCGGAGGAGGCCGGTTCATGCGCCCCTCCTTCTGGGCATGTGCAAGGACAGCGTCCGGGGCAACGTTCAGCTGGGTGTGTCGCGGTTCTTCCCTCCGCTGCTTTCCTTTGGCCTTCTTCTCCTGCCGATGCTCCTCCGGGCCGCGGCGTTCACTCTCGTCGCGCTTGTATCCTCGCTTGGTCCTTCCATCGTCGACGGCCAAGGCCTCTTCCGTCAGCATGAAGCGCTCGGCCCGCGCCATGACCCCGACGAGGTCCTTCGGAGGATCATTGTGTAATGATTTCTTTAGACCCATGTGCTGTAATCCTTTATTCAGGGACGTCTTAACGACCAGCTCGGGACAGCTCTCCACGTTCGGTCGCTCCGTGTTGAAGCGACACATGAAGTGCCTCGGGGATTCCCCGGGACCCTGCACTAAATTGAATAGGAGTTCTAAGTCCGGCTTTACCTGTCGCCCGGCCATGAACTGCTTGCAGAACAACTGGGTGAGATCCTCGAAGCTATCAATGAAGCGGTTGGGCAAGCTGTGGTACCAAGTCCTCGCCGCTTTCCGGAGGGTGGAATAGAAACCCCTGCAGAGCAGGGTATCGTCATCCCCCTGGAACACCATGACCCCCTCGTAATCCATCACGTGGTCTGCGGGATCGCCCATGCTGTCATACATCTCCAACGTCGGCACCTTGAAACTTGAGGGCACCCGTGCCTCGGTTATCCTCCGGGTTAGGGGACATCGGTTGCCATTAACGCCCCCCGGCCGCCCTCCTTCGCTTACCTTGTGATCGTCCGGTCGCAATGGGGGCAGGTTCATGCTTGGCTGTCCCTCGTGTCCCCGCCAAACTGGGGGCGGGGCTCGATCGATGCGCGTCCCTTTTCTCGCTTCGGTATACTCGCTTGTCCCGCTTCACTCGGCGGGTACTTCCGCTCCACTGGGACCGATCCCACAATGCCCGACGATCGTCCCGTCGGTGCTTGGACGATCCTGGTCGTCTGGACGAGGCGGTCGGTCACCGACTCGTCCTCTGCTTGCTCGAAGCCCCTCCTGTTTCCCTCGCGAAACGAGGTGGGGGTGGGGGACCGCGCTGGGTTGAAGCCCGGCATGGTAAATCGCTGCTCCAGGTTGGGCAACCTGTTCCCGTGGTCGGTGACTACGGCGGACCGCATGGGTTAGTGATCCCCTCCCCAACGGTGGGCTTCACCCACCCCATCTCCATGGATGGGCGTGTTGCCGACGAGTTGTTCAATTGTTGCGACCAATGTCTGGATGTTAGCGTTGGTCTCCTGGGCGAAGGTGAGGAGCTGTTCCTGGGTGACCGATCGGGAGTCTCATGTCCCTTCGGTGGTGTGGCTGTGCTGGTTCTCGGGGGGAATGTATTCTCCTTCCTCTTGGATGGGAGGCATGCGCCCCGCGCCATTGCAGATTGGTTCCATTCCGGTGGTTTGATGTGGGCTTACTTTGGGTTCCCACAGATGGCGACAAATGTTTACGGGTGTTTTCTCACCACTGAATCGTTGACAAAGGACTGCATGGTCAACATGGTCAAGGGGTCGGTTGAGATCCCTTGGGCACGCCAAGCACACGTGCGCTCAGCGTAGGTCGGAGATGGAGTCGAGGTCGAGCGTGAGATTCGGGCAGAGTGTCGGCCCTCGGCTGATGCAGAGCGGAGGGGAAGCCTCGGCTCTGTGAGATGGGCTCGGCCTCGGTTGGACGTGCGTCGAGGGATAGCCTCGACGCTTCGCTTGCTGCTCCGTCTTCGGTCGATAGCCACACCTGCTAGCAGCAGGGATGATCGCTTGGCGTTGAGGGGTAGCCTCGGCGCCTCGATCAGCTCCTTCCTGAATAGACGAGAAACTCGTCAGGGGGGCTGGACCTTGATTCCGACCGAATCCCCTCTGATGCCTAAGTCAGATCAAGGTCAGAAGAGTACTCGGGGGGTAGGTATGACTCGAGAGGATATCGATACGCTGACCCTCTGCACGAGCAGGGGGAGGGAGAGAAATGACGGAAGCCAAAGTCGTTGATGGAATACATCAGACCTGGATACCTGGGATTCGATCCCCTTTTCATGGTTGCCCCTGCCATCCCCTTATAGGGTCCGAGCCATGATTGCCCCCGATCCACGTCCTTCGTCCGCCTCCACTCGCGCCCCCGCGATCCAGCTCCTTCAAGGCGCCTGCGTGCGTCGTGGGGAGCATTGATTAACAGGCTCCTTAATGGTCATTAAGGAGCCGCGGATTCAGGGGAACAGTTGTCCCTGGGGAGCACGAGTTGATCGTGCGTCCCCTGGGCTAGGCCGGTCCGACTTCGGGTTATATCTGTGGGCCTCGTCAGGTGATGTGAGCACTACTCCCAAGCGCAGGAGATCGAACAAGTAATATCCTGGTGAGTCCAGATATTGAATCCACAGGACAACTGACCTGCAAAACCATGAACTTCAGTTTGTAAAGAGTAATAATATGGTTATAACCAACCACCTAAAGATATGGAATCAATAGTTTAGAAGAATAAAAGAAAATCATACGATATTTACGGTGACTTCGGTATGGGGTATCGATATGGGGAGTATGTGTTGGAAATGATTTCGTTAGGGTGTGTGCAATCAATGATTAATAATATCTTTTCTATAACTCAACGTTTCATCCGGTCAGGGCACGAGAACGTCGGAAAATATAACGATCAAGCGCATAAACATGTGCCAAAGAATTAATCACGTATAACGTCGATTTCATAAGGAAAATAAAAAAATCACATCATGGATAAGTCCGCAAAGATCAGATTCGACTCAAACATGTACACGTCTCCGTATAACATACCCAAACAAGATATATGTAGAAATTGACAAAATACGTGATTTACAATGGAAATAGGATGAAAAGATATAGAAATCAATAATTATGACACCCTAACTACGTCAACACCAACACATATGAGATGGATGTGCTACGGTTGTGACTTCATTAGGAGTTTATAATCGCTGAAATATCATGTCTTTTATATCACACAACGCTTCACCCGGTCAAGGTGTGAAGACGTCGGAAGATGAATTGATAAAAAAACTAGTTAAAGTAGCCGTATACGCATTACTAGCAACATTGATTTCATTAAACGATAAGCACGATGATATGTCCTGATTAGAGAACATGAATTAGCTAGCCTTGTCAGGGCCTAGCTATAGGGAACATCAAAGATATCGACAATGAAGAATACCCAACAAATACGATGTAGAAATCAATGTTACGAGCAATTTTGACATGATAATAGGGCTAAAGACATGAAATTTCAAGATTACATACTCCTAATTACATCATAACCATAGCACAAGGAGATTAGCCACGCATGGTGCAAGAAAAATCAGATTTCATAGATGAATACATCGTTCAAACACCGAAATACAATGAAAAATCACCAAATATGGGGTATAAGTTCAAGAATTTATCACCAACTCTCCAAGATAGACACCAAAACTCCCTGTAAATAAGAAGAATAGCCTCTGGAATTTATCAGAATTTTTTCCTGGCGAAATATGCACAGTAGCCTCTCCAAAAGCCCCAAAATACACCGGAATACGGAGCAAAACCCTAGAAATACCTTATATAAATAGGCATTGCGGGTTTAATGAGCTTAACGGGTTCGAAATTCGCACCAATAGCAACATTAACCTGCTCCGCCAACCGCTCTCAACCTCCGATGTTAGATTTGGGCAGGATCGCCCCAGAGAGTGCCAAGTGGCCAGGAGATCGGATCCGCTCCATTTGTAATGATCTGCATCCGCTCTTCGTATTCAAATTCAGCTTGGAGAGCTTTTGGACCGTTGGATGTGGGATCCAACGGCTATAAGTGCGTTACATAGTCGTTAGAATCGCGCCCGCCCGCTGCGTTTTGAGAGCGACGTCATCCGTTGGATTTGCACGCAACGGCCATGATGCGGCCACGTAGCCGCTCCGATTTCATTTCGTCGGGATGATTTACGACCGTCAGATCGATGATTTACGGCTCAGATTAGCCCACGTCGACCGCTGTTTAATCAGCTCCGCTTCGTCCACGTCTGTTGGATCTCAATCCAATGGATAAGATGAAGTCGCCTTGCCAAGAGCGGATGCCGTTGGATGCGGGCGGGACTGAGTGGATGAGCACCACGTGTCGTCTTTGGATTGGCGGCCGACCGTATATTTTTATTATCAGTGTATTTCTTCATTTAATTGGTATTCTGCATTCAAAAATTCACAGTAATTAGCACAGATCTCAGAAAAATACAAATAAATAGTCGTTGGAATTTTGAGATCGAGACCAAGCCATGAAAAATATAATAAGGCAGAAATACTCACTAAAATACATACTTTGTGCACAAATCAATGGTTTGCTCTAATAAATAGTGATATACAAAATACGAACGTATTAGAGACCAATTGAGCATCATATGAGCACAACATAGGGCTAAATGGGAGGTTAAAAATGCAATATTCAACCAGAATCACATCAGGTGGGCCTGATCTCACTCGTGGGCCTCCCGTTCTTGGTTGGGTCCCGGGTCTTTGTTTCTTGGGCCTCTCCAAAATTGTCGTATCATTGTTGATTCTAAAAACTACAAATCACATGTCGGTACCATATACGTAAAACATGATAATATGAATGTAGTAAAATAACAGCATGACATTAAAGACGACGGTAGTCAACTAGCAATACAAACATAATAGGAAAGATATCAATGATCAACTAGCAAAACAAACATGACAATGAAGATGGCAATAATCAAGTATCAATACACGTCATGACATGAAATATATTTGTACTAATATATTTGAAAGCTGTGTAGGTGGATCGATGAACCTATACTGGTGATGTAACTCATGTCCAATTGAACGATGTGCCCCCCATGCAAAAAACACAGTTCCCTATTCTAACCTTGCTCCCAACGTGAACAGCAAAAACACGTATACAGAAAACACATGTCCCTATTATAACCTTGCTCCCTTTGTGAATAGCGAAAACATGTATGCAACAGTAAAATCGATGTCCATATTTGGAAGTGGAAACACTGCTACATTAATAAACGCTGCTTCCATCACTTGGAGTGGAAACACGAATACAATAAATTTCATCGTCGCTCCTGCACGATATGAGATAGTTAGTTACCCCGGTGAATCCCAAGTCAATTACAGCGCGTGTAACATGCGTATAGCTCAATATCATGTGTCCTTGTCACCAGGATTATAACCGGTGTAATATCACATGTTGTATATAAACCACATAACAGAAGCATGTCAATCATCATGTGGTGAGCATATTGTTTCTAGGTTGTTGTTTCCAAAGTTTTATTATGGGAAATACTTGGTACATATCATATCATCCGAGTCAGAATGAGACGAATTCTCCTAAACAAGCACAAAGGCAAATCATGAACTAGTTTATATAGTCAAGGGGGTCTATGCAACCCAGTTAGTGTGTATGAACCATCCAAAACACCATAATGTCCATAAGAGGGGTCCCATCCAATCCAATCCAATAATGTAATCCAAGTATAGTCCATCCTCCTAACTATATAGAACTACTAGAACAAGTGTCAAATTATAATCATATACGAGCCTAAGTTACGCCCACAATAATTTTTAGAGACGTGTAACATTTCAGTTTTAAGGCCGTTTTATCTCATAAAATATTTTCTTCATCGATAAACATTTACTAATCTATTTCATAGCATCAAACAAACCCAACAATAGACATATGGCCTAAAAGCATCATCAAAGTTTCCAATAACTGCTCAGAATTCAACCCATGTGCTAACGAAAAAGAGAGAGACGTGTGGGTGTGTGCGTGGGTATCGTTGGGTGGTACATGGTGTTAAATTGCAAAAAACTATGGGTGGATGTGACGACCCATATTCATCAGCATGTGTGTATTCGTATTCTACGTATTTTCATTTATTAAACATATTTTAAAATGGTTGGTTAGTAGTTTAATATCAAAATTGGTTTCAAAATCATTTAATAAAAAATATTTTGTAGTATCAATATAGTTATAGCATATTTTAGTAAATTCGCGTGCCATCCAATACCTCTAAATGATTTATATAATATTTTATATTTAATTATTGCCGATATAGCCGTATCAATTATTTTTCTATATAAACGTTATCAAAACGATTTCAAACTTCTACCATGTGATTCTATGGTCATTTAGTGTTCCCCATATTAATTTCGTAATTTTCTGGAGTCAGATCGATTTAGAACCCGCAAACCCGTGACCTAAATGTTTTGGCCAAAATTCGTATATCCGTAGCTCAAACTTCAAAATGGACTTCGTATCCGTAATCCTCGCATCGATACGAACCCAAGGCTATGTTTTTGTAATTTTTCGGAGTCGTTTGTGAAAATGGGTATTTTGGTATTTTAATTGTTTTCATTACTTATCTTTACTTGTTACTAATTACTTTTTAACGTAGCTTAATTACCTTTTAACTATTATTAATTACCCCTATCTGTCGGCAACCACCCCCAAATTTTACACTTTTTTTATTCTCTAACCCAGGTTCATCTCCCCCTAAGCCTATTGTCAAACCCTTATTAATTACTATATTAATTACTCTTAATATTATAATGATTTTAAGTATTATTTAAACCCAAAACTCCCCTCATCTCGTTCACATCCCGAGCTCCCCTCCTCTCGTCATGTCGAACCCATGCACGCAACCCCACCGTAGAGCTATATCCTCCATCGTCTCCAATTAACCCCCACGGCCCCTCTCCATTGGCAACCCCGTCGACGAGCTACCGCCGCACGCTCCCCGACACCCTCAACCCCACACACCCTCGCCGTCGAGAGCCTCCCATCGCCCCTCCCCTCTCTCAGCCCATTCACGCTCATGGCGAAGCCCGAGCTCATCGCCTCAGTCTGCAGCTCGCCACCGTCCCATGCCAAGCAACCACCGGTCCCCCCAACGTCGACAACATCCCCACGATACAACAGCAGCACGAGCCCTCGCGGGCTTCGCTCCTCCGCAACGCTGCTCATCGGCGATAACCGCTGCACCACCCCGCTCTCCTCTCCACGGCGACGACGACATCTGCAGATCCCTCCCTCCAGGCGAAGCCGCCGCTGCCGCCTCCCCGACGACCGTCATCGCCTTCAATGTGCACCCGTTGACAAACACCCTCGAGCTTCCACCTGCGCATCCGCCTTGCCTCCTCCTCCGCCCCTCACCCCCACATCACCGTCGTAAGCTCGCCACGCCAACAAGCCTGACCACCGCCCGAGCTCCACCGCCCGAGCTACACCGCCACCACTCCTCTCCGAGCGCCAACGAAAGCAGCCCTCCCCACCTTCGCTCGCCGCGCCGTCCACCCGCTGTCTCCGACGACGTCTGCTTCCCCGACGCCGCCGCCCGATACCCACCGTCGCGAAGCTCGCCGCCCGCCTTCGTCCGTCGGTGATTCCCGAACGCCACACGCATTCGTGTTTGAGGAGGTGAGGAACATAAGTTTTAATATTAATACGAATATGTATCAAAATACGTATTTAAATACATATAGAAATGCGTATAGAATCAACTGATCGTAATAAATTCATAGTAAATTGTACATGCCTCAGAAAAATACAGGGGAAGGCCCAGAAAATCCAAAACGACGAAACGGACTCATTGGTGCTGGTTTCATTGCCAAAAGGTAAGTACATCTCCCACAATGATTTTTCAAAGGCATGACTCAATAAAGCTAATTTCGCTTTAAAATTCATATCATGAGATTTTCACGTATACTGAAGTATGAGAAAATATATGTTGTAGTGCTAGTTAATAGAGACGTTTTAACTACTTGTTAGAAGAATTCTGACGTACAGTTTGCACTAACTAAATATTTGAATATATATTGTTAAAATCAATTCATGGTTTAAAATTAGTTTTTGGCTTTTTAAAATGCCTATTACTTAGTGAAAAATCTGTTGAGTATTGATTCCCCGGATTTGGTTTTAGATGATGAGCAAACATAAATAATGTGGACTAACTGTTTTGTGAGCGCAGTTATGGAGATCGTCGCCAAAAGAATACGTACATCAAAAGCGACGTCTCAAGACTTCTCAATACGCGTGATCGTGTGCCTAAAGCTTCGTTGAAGCTCAAGGAGTTTTTATTGAAGTCAAGAATGAAGATTGAAGCTTTGAAGACGGTTCATCATGTATTTATTTATTGTCTTCTAGCTTCATAGTTTAGAATGTTAAGCCTTGAGTAGGACTTACATTATTATCTTCATTTCGTTCATATCTTAGAGCTAGGATTATCATAGAAGCCATTAGAATCTTTCCCGAAGCCTATCGCTTCTTCCCTCGGCTTCTAGTGCATCTTAGTTGGTTCAAGTAGAGTCACCAACCGACTAGATGACGATCTAGTCGGTCGGTAACTCTTCATGAACCGACTAGATGTCCTAACTCATTTCAGCTCTGCCATGTCGATCAATTAGTCGGTCAAAGAAGGTTCACCGACCGACTAGATGACGATCTAGTCGATTAGGAATCCTTCTCAGACCGACTAGTTGAGCTTGCCTCTGTACAGCCTGAGTTACTGTTTCGAGTTAGTCGGTCAAAGAACGTTTGTCGACCGACTAGTTGTGAAACTAGTCGGTCAGCATTTGTTCTTAAACCGACTAAATCAACTTGATGTCAGCCTATCCTATTTCGACTGTTAGTAGGTCAAAGATCATTCACCGACCGACTAGTTGTGAAACTAGTCGGTCGGCAAGTCTTCTTAGACCGACTAGTTGTCATCTCCTGTACTTCGACCTTTTGGCTGTTCAACCGTTAGTCGGTCTACGTTATATCACCGACCGACTAGTTGATGAACTAGTCGGTCAGTGATCCTTCTTTGACCGACTAGTCTGGTTCAGAATAGAGCCGTTGGGATCTTTTTGAACTCGTTTTTCCTTGCCCCTATAAATAGAATCCTGATTCATTTCTTGAAGGGGTTAAGCAATATATTAGAGATATTTTCAGATCAAAAGAGAAGAGCAATCAACTCTATTTCCAAGCTCTCTCTTCTCACAAGAATCTCTCCCTCAAGTTCTTGAGCCCTAAATCCTCAAGAGAGATTCTCTCCATTGTGAGCCATTCAAGCTAGAAGCTTGATTCTAGGTCACCATCTACACCCTAGGCTTCCATTGCTGGTCATCTTATTGAAGCTAGGGTTTGGTGCCATCTTCCTCCATCAAAATCCCCCTTGCCCTAATTTGGTAAGAATACTCAAGGCATAGGTATTTTGTTGGTAAGTATTTCATTTCATTTACATTCGTTATTTGAATTGTATACTCTCGGTTGTGAGAGTTTGCGTGATCCCGGGTTGTGGGATTCACGGACATCGTTTGTAGTTAGTTTGCGCTTGCGAGGTTTTCGCAAGTGGGCATATTGGAAATCTTGAGTTAGGGTTTCTAACTCAAGTATCTGGAAGGGATCCGGGTGGTTGGGACGTAGGATCACCGGGAACAAGTCGGGGAGACTTGGGTGGATCCGAACCCATTAAACCATTTGTTTGCGTTTGCATTTATTCTTGTTGATCGTTGTTATTCCGCATTGTTGTTTGTTAATTGCACGATAATTAGGAATAACTCTCCCTATTATTTAAAAGTACTATTCACCCCCCTCTAGTACATGTGCAGTAGCTATACAGGGCACTACAAAATCTTGAAGGCTATCTACTAGGCTTAGAAAAATATTTTAAGCTTAATTAGACTCATTTGCTCAGTTGGAATCATTTCTGAGCAAAATTCTTTATATTATCGCTTGTTTTCACATTTCGTTTAATTGTTAAAGTAAATCGTTATTTGTGAAATTTTGCGAGACTAATCATATGGACTATTCAGATATCACAGAACAACCGTACACATCTAATATGATGCAAATAAACTGAATAGACTGAATGGAAGACGGAACTTCAATATAAATGAATGGAAGATGGAACTTCAATATAAATATATAGTACACGTACTTTTGACCCGGCACTTGATCATGGGATTGCGGTAGTCTATGATCACAAATATTACGGAATATGATCACAAGTGTTACTGGATGCACCCGACAAATACCTCCACCACTGTAATGCCCTATGTGTGAAAATACTATGATTGCGTGCATTTGTGTATGAATGAAGTGAGATGTGTATATATTGGTATATGAATATTGGTATATGAATGTTGGTGTATGATTATTAGTGTATGAATATTGGTTTATATGTTAGTATATGAAGTATTACTACTAATTGCTAATAGTGAGAGTATATCTTATTGTGGTTAGTGCTAATTATTATTTGGATGGCCTTGTGTATTGGTGGGGATGTATTATTAATAATAGTAGCATGGTACTACTATTATGTTATTTAATGGCAATGTTGTTGTAAGTGTTAATGGAAGTATTAATATGGGTGGTATTGGTTGTTGTTATTAGTACGCCTAAAGATATTGCTATTCTTATTGTTATTGTTGGTGTCGTAATGAGATTATAATGAGATTATTAATCTTACTATTGTTGTCTTGTTGTGGGTATTGTTTTATTATTAATAATGAAAAGTGTTGTAAACATAGTGACTATGGAGTCCATAGCCCTGTATTTATAGTAGTAGTGTTACATAATGGGTGGATACCCACTAACGGGTAGGCCCACCAAAAGCCCGTATATACCACTTCCCATTATCCATCCATTGTTGTAAGCTGTGATGAACGCTTCAGGGTTCATAGAGCTTATCTGATCATGGGTCTATGGATACTTCTGGATCCCTAAGTTTAAGAGTACTTGCCTCGTTAAAACCTTTGCCTAGGAAAACCCAGTGGGAAAAAACCAGTGGCTAAGGAAAAAGAGTACAAGTCTGTGTAACTTCCCCTGATCGATGGATAACATCAGGGGTGGATACTTCTGGATCCAGAGTTGATGTGGCTGCCTCGTTAAAACCTTTGGCTATGGAAAACCCAGTGGGAAAAACCAGTAGCCAAGGAAAAAGAGTACAACACTACATTAACTCCCCCTGATAAGTACAAGCTTCAGGCTTGTAAATTTCTCAACTGTCTCATCCCAATTCCTAGTACAAGTTTTCTAAAGGTACTGCGAGGCAAAGCTTTAGTGAATAGGTCTGCCAGGTTGTTGCAAGACTGGATCTGCTGGATGTCGATCTGGTTGTCCACTTGCTGTTCATGCGTCCAGAAGAGCTTGGGGGAAATGTGCTTCGTCCTGTCACCTTTGATGTAGCCACCTCGTAGTTGAGCGATGCAGGCAGCATTGTCTTCATACATGGTGGTAGGTCCAAGATCTCCCGTCTTCAGGCCGGTGGTCTTGAGGATATGTTTGATGATTGATCGAAGCCAAAAGCATTCTCTGCTAGCTTCGTGGATCGCAATGAGCTCGGAGTGGTTGGATGAGGTTGCTGTCGATGTCTGCTTCACGGATCTCCATGAGATGGCCGTCCCACCGTACGTGAACACGAAACCGGTCTGGGACTTTGCGGTATGTGGGTCAGACCTGTATCCTGCATCTGCATAACCGACCAAGTCGGAGTATACACCTTTCTTGAAGTATAGTCCCATGTCCACAGACCCTTGGAGGTAGCGCAGAAGTTGCTTAACTCTGTTCCAGTGGCGCTTTGAGGGCGTAGAACTATATCTGGCTAGTAAGTTAACTGCGAACGCTATATCGGGACGCGTGCAGTTTGCCAGGTATAGGAGTGCTCCAATTGCACTTAAGTAGGGTACTTCAGGACTCAGTGTTTCCTCCCCCTCTTCCAGCGGTCGGAAGGGGTCTGTGTCAACATCCAATGATCTAACGACCATTGGTGTGCTAAGCGGATGACATTTGTCCATAAGGAAGTTTTTCAGTACTTTCTTTGTGTATGTCGATTGGTGTAACAGGATTCCTCCGCTTAAGTGTTCAATTTGTAAGCCTAGGCAGAACTTCGTTTTGCCAAGGTCTTTCTTCTCAAAAGTCTGTATGAGACTTTTGGATATCTCACCTATCTCTTCAGGAGATCTGATGATGTTCAGGTCGTCTACGTAGACGGCAATAATTACGAATCATGTTCCCTTTGCTCTTATAAATATGCAAGGGCAGACTTCATTTGTTATGAATCCTTGTTGCACTAAAAATTCACTGAGTCTGTTGTACCACATTCTACCTGACTGTTTTATACCATACAGTGATCTCTGGAGTTTGACAGAGTAGACGTCCCGAGGTCTTTCCGTCATTTTTGTTGGTAGTTTGTATCCATCTGGGATTTTCATATATATGTCCTTATCTATATTTCCATATAGGTATGCAGTCACAACGTCCATGAGCTGCATATCTAAGCCTTCCTTTGTGGATAGGCCTATAATGAAACGAAAAGTGATCGCATCCATGACCGGGGAATAGGTATCGTCGTAGTCTATTCCTGGTCGTTGTGAAAAGCCTTCTGCAACAAGGCGCGCTTTATAACGCACGATCTCATTATTCTCGTTTCTTTTTCTCACGAATACCCATTTATATCCCACAGGTTTAACACCCTTTGGTGTTAGGACTACAGGTCCAAAAACTTTGTGCTTCGAGAGTGAGTCCAGCTCTACTCCTATTGCATCGTTCCACTTTGGCCAATCCTCTCTGCGTTTACATTCTGCTAGAGAGCGTGGATCGGTCTCATCGTCGTATTCAGTGACGTAAGTGGCAATAGAGCGCGAAGTTATCATAGATGATTGTGCTTTTTCTGTCCAGTACCTCCCCAGTACGTACATAATTTAATGATATTTCTCCTATATTTTCCTCTTCAGGGGTTGTTAGGAGGGGAGAGGTAGCTGGGCTGAGCTCAGCATCCTGTGGTGGTATCGTTATTATTGCTCCAGGATTTTTCCTCTTTCGAGGGTTCTTATCTTTGGAGCATGGGGGTCGTCCTCTTTTTTGTTGAGGTACGGCCGCTTCTGCTGCAGGTGGATTGCATCCATCTTTGGGTATGTCAATCCTAGCTGGCGTATTTGCAGCAGGGATGTGTGATCTGACAATCTTCTGGTTGTCAGTGAATTTGTCCGGTAAAATGTGAACTGTGTTTTGAATTTGAAGGATCTTCAGGATCTCGTCTTCACATTGATTTGTACGCGGATCAAAATGGGATAAAGTCTTTGTGTCCCATGAAATGGTCTTTGAAGCTTCTGGCTTCTGTGTGTTAATGCCTAGTTTGGGAAAAGTGCTTTCATCAAACTCACAATCTGCTAGACGTTCTTTGAAGGCGTCCCCCGTAAGGGGTTCTAGGTATCTAATGATCGATGGTGAGTCAAAACCAATATAGATACCAAGACGCCGTTGAGGACCCATCTTGGTTCTCTGCGGTGGTGCTATGGGGACATAGACAGCACATCCGAATATCCTCAAGTGAGAGATATCGGGCAGTTTCCCATATGCAAGTTGCATCGGAGAATAAGATTGACTACCTGACGGTCGTAATCTTATTAGAGATGCAGCATGCAAGATGGCATGTCCCCATGCGCTCACCGGAAACTGGAATTGCATCAACAATGGCCGAGCAATCCATTGTAGTCTCTTTATAAGAGATTCGGCTAACCCGTTCTGGGTGTGAACATGAGCTACATGATGTTCAACTTCTATGCCGGTTGCTTGGCAGTAGTCTAGGAAGACGTGTGATGTGAATTCCCCAGCATTGTCCAGACGTAATTTCTTGATCTGATTGTCTGAGAAATGTGCCCGCAACTTTATAATTTGTGCCAGTAGCTTTGCAAAGGCTACGTTGCGGGTGGACAGGAGGCACACATACGACCATTTCGAAGATGCGTCAATCAGTACCATGTAGTACCGAAATGGTCCACTTACGGGGTGAATAGGCCCGCAAATGTCTCCATGTATTCTCTCTAGGAAGCTTGGAGACTCAGAGTCCACCTTCAGGGTGGATGGTCTCGTAATCAATTTCCCTTTGTGACAAGGGGGACAAGGAGGTGCACCCTTCCGAAGTAGCTTCAGGCTTTTCGGGTTAATTCCACGGGATTGGGATATGATGTGACACATCATATTCCTTCCAGGGTGTCCTAGTCTATCGTGCCAGAGTTTGAATTCTGGTTGATTATGGCACTTTTGGTGCTCGAGTGTGTTTGCTTCCATTGCTCTGATCCTTGTGTGGTAGAGACCCGACGGGAGTCCCTCAAAACGCTCGACGGTGTTTTTAGCACCGTTTTTCTGAGACGTTACATATAGGAATTCTCTGTTTTGTTTGCTCACCGTTTAAGCGGATATCTTTAAAGCTTAACAGGTTTCTATGAGAGCTAGGGGAGAAAAGCGCATCTTTTATAAGTAGTTGTGTTTTGTTGGGGAGCATAAATTGTGCTTCCCCTAATCCTTCAATGATACCTGATGGACCGGAAATTGTATTTACGGTTCCATCGTATTTATTAATGCTTTGAAAAAAGCAGATGTCTTGGAGGATCGTGTGCGTAGAGGCACTGTCCACTTGGCATTTAAAGTTCATCTATTTTTAAGAGAAAATATCGCAGTATAATGCACAAGAAAAGATATACTACTGATAATCAATTAATGTCTGAAAAAGTACTCCAACATGCTAGAAATAAAACAAGCAGATAAATAGTTTATTAAAAGGAAAGCTACAATGCATAGAAAATAGATAATGTCCTCAGTCGAGCAGGTCATCATTTGATAAGTCCTCAGCAATGAACCTGATTGATGCCAGGTCTTCTTGAACCACCAGGTTTGTCTCAGCTTGCTTCTGGCTCGCTTTGTACAAGTCCTGTAGGTGGTGTGGAGTCTGAATATTCCTGGACCAGTGTCCAGTCATGCCACACATGTGGCACTTATCTTCCCAGTCCTTTCTGGGGGCAGAAGTATGGCCGTCATCCTTTCTCTTCCACACATTTTTCTTCTTTCCCTCATGGTTGGTTCTTGGAGGGGGTCCTCTAGCCCGCTTCTTCATTGCCTTACCTTTCTGGGGTTTGCCTTTGAAGTTGCCCCTCTTCTTCTGGGAGGAGCTGTGATGCGCTTCAGGCGCATGAGCAATGCCGGTAGGGCGTGAGTTATGGGTGGCCAGAAGGAGGACACGATTCTGCTCTGCCATCAGAAGGCATGAGAGAAGCTCTGAGTATTTCGTGAACTTTCGTTCACGATACTGTTGCATTAGTATGACATCCTTCTCGTGGAAGGATGTATACATCTTCTCTAACATGCGCTCCTCCGTCACCTTTTCACCACACAACTTCAGGTGTGATGTGATGCTAAAGAGTGCCGAGTTGTACTCGGCAATAGACTTAAAGTCTTGGAGACGGATGTTCTCCCATTCATATCACGCTCGGGGAAGTATAACATCTCTTTGATGTTTATACCTATCCTCGAGGGCGGTCCATAACTCATACGAGTCTTCCACCGTGAGGTACTCGGCCTTCAGGTTCCGATCGATATGGCGTCTGATATAGATAATTGCTTTCGCTTTATCTATATCAGAAACCTTATCGCCTACAGCAATGGCGTGGCTCAATCCCTGTGCTCGCAGATGGAATTTTATGTCCAACTGCCATCTTAAGTAGTTCTTGCCTGAAGCATCCAAAACGTCGAAATCGACGCTCGCAATTTTGGCCATTTATCACACTAGCATGTTAAAAGATAGGCAATAATTAGATATTTTCACAGAAAAATAAATAATTAAGCACTTCAGACACAGATATTTGCTGCGTGGCTCGGCTAATCACCAAATTAATTACAGTCCATACAGTCCCAAAAAGAAATGAAAGTACAACTCGGGAACCCCCGTGGGGCCCCTATTCTTCTGGAATGGTCCTTCATCTTCTTGAGGCGTCCGTCGGTCTTGTAATATTACAAAATTATCCTCACTACATTTTTATCTCAAAAAGGAAATAATGCATGAAAAAGAAAATGGTGATACCTAGCCGATCCAAAACCACAGCAAATATTAACATTCGTCGCAGGCAGATAAAATGCAGCAGGCATTTAATCATCACATGCAGTTTATTCATTACAGGCAATTTAATCATCACAGGCAGTTTATAATGGAAAATGAAGATCTTTCGTTTAAAAATTATTGGACCACTAGGCAACGTCATACACCGTTAGGTTAGTTGACTAACGTCAGAGCGGTCGCAGGATCTTCCTAAATTTTAAACGTTTAAAAATCATATAATCCGAATAAAAAGCGTTGAATGAAATCACATGTAATTTATCCAGATTTGAACGAAAAGAAAATCGTAATTAAATCTGAAAATATTTGAAAATAGGAAATTTTTGAGTTGAAACCTTAGTTAGGGGTTTTGGGACATGCACGCCCAAGAGGGGGGGACCGCTGCAGGCGGTGGGGCCCATCCGCCGCTACTGGCGGTGGTGGGCCGGGGGGGCCGCCGCTGCGGGCGGCGGGTGTGGCCCGCCGTCGCATCTACGGGGTCAGGCCGCCGCTGCAGGCGGCGGGGTTTGCCCGCCGCTTGCCGCGGCGGGGTCGCCCACCGCTGCTGGCGGCGGGGTGCTCCCGCCGCCGCCGGCGGCGGCGGGGGGGGGGGGGGGGGGGGGGGGGGCGCTGCGAGCGGCGGCGTGGGGGGGGGGGGGTTTGCCGCAAGCTGCTAAGGGGCGGCGGCGGCGGCGCGGGTTTAGGGGGGTTCGCACTCCGGCGAATAGATCCCCTAGGGTTTAATGATTTTGGGGATAAAAATCCAATTTTTAGTTTAAAAATCATTTTTTTAATATCCAAAAAGTCGTTTTTATTGAAAAAGACAAATTTTTATCAATAAAAACGATGAAAACTTCATTAAACAATTGATCCAATAGATTGGATCTAAACATATGTGCACATTAAATTTTAGATCTAGGGGAGATAGGTACCTCTAGATCCTACCCGCCGGATCTAGCGACGTTCGGTGAAGGAAGCCCGTTCGCGTCGCGTCCGTCCGTCGGCAGAAGTTCGGCTCAGCCTTGAGCGTGCTGATAACGTGTTGTAAACATAGTGGCTATGGAGTCCATAGCCCTGCATTTATAGTAGTAGGGTTACATAATGGGTGGATACCCACTAACGGGTAGGCCCGCCAAAAGCCCGTTTATAACAAAAAGATTATTATTGTTGTTGTTGTTATTGATATTATTATTGGTGTGTTTATTAGAAATGATTATTATTAATATAGTTGGGCCTGAGCTAATTTTATTAGCTAGTGGGTTGTTTGTTGGGCCTTGTTCTTGGGCTTGAGACATTAGAATGAGAGATGAGATTTTTATTATTAAGGATGGCATTTTTGTAATTAAGTTTTAGGAGAGAGAGTGTAGTAGCATGCCATGTGTAGAGAATGCCATACTTGTAATTAGGATTGGGTTGTGTGTATAGGAGGGATGAGAAGTTTGTAGAGGGTGGCAAACTTGTTAATAAATGGAAGCTTAGAAGAAATATCTTTCCTTTTTAATTATTTCTCGTTCTTCTACATTCTTCTACATTCTTCTCATTCTTTCCTTTTCCTTTTCTTTTCATTTCCTTTTCTCCATTTTCTTTCCGTATGGGGAGGGCCGAAATTTTCTCATGCACAAAAAAAAGAAAGAAAGAAAAAAGAAGGGAAGGAGAGAAAAGAAGGAAGGAGGAGTGATGGAGGGAGAATTAAGGAGGAGATTGTAAAGGAAATAGAAGATGAATAGAGGAGAATTTCAACATCCCAATTTGAGGTAGGAAGCCAACTTTCTCTATTATGTTATTTGTATGGCATGTTGAATTAAAGATCTCACTTTGTTGTAAAATTGCATCTTTTAATTAAAGTTAGCATCTTTATAAATTGGTGATGTTAAATTTAGTTCCTTGTTAATTGGTTGTGTAATACTTGGCAAGATGTTATCTTTAATATATATTTATGAGAAAAACAATAACTTAGTGTTGTTGGTCCACTTCATTTGTTGATTCATGTGGCAAAGTTGTGATCTTTATGGTATTATTTGCAAATTGCCATCTTTTTCATGCAAGTTGTTCTCTTTTTCATCCAAGTTGTTATCTTTATCAAAGTTCAAATGTATATGGTGACATTTTGATGTAGTAACCTTGATGTAGTGGTCTCTTTATTTAAGGATCATGTATAAAGTTATTAACTTTATGGCAAAAATTGTGCTAATGAGATTAGAGTAGTGTTCTCCTCATTTTTGTGAGGAAGAATGGTTGCTAATTAAATTTGGCCATGGGCCTCGTTGGGTAAATTGTGAGGATTAATGAAAAAGAGAGAAGAGATGAAAGAGGGATGATAATACTAAAATATTGACTAATGTTATTGGACTAGGTCTTGTAACATGAATGTTGGACATTAGTTGATATACATGGTGGGAGGGATGTGGTGGACATGGCATACATTCATGTTGGTGGTAATGTAGTATGTTTGTGGTGGTGTGGTGGGCATGGCACGATGAGCATGACACCTTGTTATGATGTTGGTTATGATATGTTGGAAATGTGAATTAAATATTTTTACATGAAGACATGCCATGATGACCCATGAACCATGCATGTATAAGGCTTTTGTCCCATAGCCATGAGAGACCCTCTTGTATCCATAAGTCTCATTGTACCTTGGAATGATGTTATATCTCGCTTCATTTTTGTAGCCCTTATAACTTACTTTATGTTTCAACTTGATGCTCGATGTTTACTTGTAGTTGTCTCGTGCTATGTCATGGATGTAAAGTAGTTGCTATTGCATCCTTTAATGCCATGCTCATATGTTTTGTAGCATGATTCATTTGCTTATTTCATGTTTCATTTGCACATTGCCATGGTTGCATGTTAAGTAGTCTCATTTTCATAATAGCATACTAGTGGAAGTTGGCAATTCCTACTGGGTCACGCTGTGACGTGTCCCCGTTGATATTTTTCAGGTGATTGGCAGTTGGAGAAGCTTAGTTGGCAGAGTTTGGGATTGGAGCAGTGTGGGGTTTGATTTTGGGGGTGTTGAGTTGTATATGTGTATGGTTAGGAGGTGTTGCTAATGAGAGGTGTATATTGATTTTATGTGTTGTATGTAAATTTGAGTTGTACGTAAGTTGTAAAAGAACTTTGTTTATAATAAATATGAAGGATGTTTTAATATATGTTGTTCTTATGTGTTGGTTTTAGTTTGGTGGAACCTTGGAGTTGCATTTAATTATGGAGCATTACGTTTACTGCCCAGCACGTGCACAGTGGGCCTGCTAGTGTATTCGTATTGTAATTCTCTCTTCATTTCGTAACACTCGCTCTTTGGGTATTCATAGGGAGCGGGGCGTTACAACCACTTACGGAGGTTAGTGCTTGACCGTCGACATATAGGGTCGGTGAGTAGCGCCTCGAATTGGCCCCCGTCGCAGGGAGCATATTGGTCATTTCTCGTACTCTTGGACATGGACTTAGCACTAATATAGATTGATTATTAAATATTGCTCTGACCACTTCTTCTACAGGTTGCTTACAACGTTATAGTTTTGTTATCAAATGTTAAATTGCTACAGGTTGCTGGTAGTATTGCAAATTGATATCAAATGATAAAATTGCTGCATGTTGCAAATTACCGTGAATGCTTAACTGCTATAACTCTCTAAAATTAAACTTATTGATTGCCTTTAAGTTCAGCTTGGTTTAATTAAAATACTTAACATTTTGTTTTGAGAGATTAACTTGCCGAATAAACCTCGTTGACGGACATTTCACTTTGTTGTTTTCCGAAATGTCCGTCAGGTATCAATAGTGACTTCTCTGAAGACATTGCTGCAAAAGTCGAGTCGGTGCTCGAAGAATACATGGAACACCTACCCGCTGAAGATTAAACGATCACCTTCGCGACATCACTCTTTAATTTGAAATAATGTAATTTGTGTACTTTGTTTGTATTGGCCATGCTAGGCCCAAAATGTATCTTAAAATTCTATACGCTGTATATGTAATAATGTTGTTTGGCATGCTTCTTAAATTTGCATGCAAAGACCTGCAGTTTACACAGACGCTTAGTGTGTTTAAGCCAAGGAGAAAAAAAGATTTAAAAGAAAAGAAAAAAGTACTCCTTGTTTTAAGCGCATCGTGGCCACGTTTGCGTCCCCGCTCCCGGTAGAATGGGAAGCAGTTCGTGACAATGGACAAAGTACACAAATCTTAACCCAACCAAGTAGGGTAAAAAGGTGGAAAAGCATGCGTTAAATTGTAAAAAATTGCAAAAAATGCAAAGTGAAAAAAGCATGATGGCAAACCCTTAAATATGTGGAAAATGGAGGGGTATTGGGCTTTATGAAAAGCAATAGCCAGCTTGCAAATTAATGGGAATGATGGAGACTTTTGTTGTGGGTCTTCAAACCCAGACCCCAAATTGCACCTACCCTCTTGTAAGGAACCTTGTGGGGCTACACACACACACACTAGAGGGGGGTGAATAGTGTAATAGCAAACAAAGTGCTAAATTAAAAGTTACTAAAATTAAAGCACAATAAACAGCAGAAATTAAACAGAGTGCTCAACAACAACAATCGCAAACACAATTATTTTACTCCGGTTCCGTAAAACTTGGGTACGTCCAGTCACACCAATATTCACTATATTCCCACAAAGAGAAGTGAATACAAATCGCACAAGGAGATACCTCACCAAGAGGATTTTGCCCTACACAAGTACCCAACCAACCCTACACGAGGGTCAAGACTCCCACCAAGAGAATCACTAACTCCCACTCAGAGAATTAGGGTTAGCCCTACACTAGGACACTAAACTCCCACCAAGAGAGTTATTCACACAAAGAGAATATCCTAATCCCACAAAGAGAGTATCCTAATCCCACAAAGAGAAATAGGGTTTCGAACATAAAACAAAACGAAACAACACTTACCTATGCCTTGATATGATCTTTCCAATATGAAGAAGAAGGCATGCAAGTGAAACTCAAGTGCTTGAGATGAGGCTTTGATTGCACTCAATGATATTTCTCTCTTTTAGGAATGAATCCTAACACTTCTCTCTTGAGTGTATGAAAATGAAGAGCAGAAAGATGTTCTTCAAGAAAAGGAATGAGATTGAAATCCCTTGGAGAAATTCCCTAGAGCTTAGATGCTATAGCATAAGATTGAAGCTCTAATGAGAGAATTGGAGAGGAGTGGCTTAGAGAAGAGATTAAATGTTCTTCTATGAATTCCTAACCTTTTCAAGAGTTCTAAAAGAACTAAGCCAACTCATATATATAGGAAGCCCAGAAGAGCATCTAAACACAGCTAAAACCCCAAAGGGAAGAAATCTGCAACGGCTAGTTTCTGGCAGTTTATGGCACAGACAGTCGACTGATGAACAAAGGATAGTCGACTAGTCAACGGCTAGAAAAATCCCAACGGCTATAATCTGAGCCAGGACAGTCGACTGTAGAAGAATACACAGGCGACTGTAAAACAGACAGTCGACTGTATAACCTTCATTAGGCGACTGTTGCAGGGATGGAAGAAAAACAGAGAGTTGCATCTTCCTCCCAGTATGCCTACAGACACTGATTACCAGAGTACAGTCGACTGTAAAATAGACATGCGATTGTTTCTCCTTCATCAGTCGACTGCTGCATAGGATGGAGAAAAACAGAGAGAGATGCATATTTCACACTTACGCCTTTCAAACGACTGATAGCCATTTCACAGGCGACTGTAAATATACAGGCGACTGTAAAAACTTCATCAGGCGACTGTCTTGCACATTGGGATGTAGCCCAGAAAATGCAAAAAGCGCATAGTCGACTGTCGACTAATTCACAGGCGACTGTACGAATACATGCGACTGTAAATTGAACATCAGTCGACTGATGCAAAAAGATCAAGATGAGTCAATAGGAAAGTTGACTTGGGCTATGCATCACAGTCGATTGTAGAAGGCTCGACAGGTGACTGGAATCACCCAGTCGACTGTAAAACATTCAGCAGACGACTGTAGGAGAGCCAGAGACTCCAAATGAGTCTTTGGGCAAGATCAACATATAGGGTTGGATTCTATGATAATCCTAAGGCTCACTAAGATGGTGAAATGCAAATGCATGAGAGTATGACCATCTATCAAGGCATTTCAATAATCCTAGACTCAAAAAGAGAAATGCAGGTAATAGAAATTACATGGATTACAAATTGCATCTCTCAGAGTCTAAGTCTTGAATCTTACAATACCTTGATGCTCCCCATCATCTCCAAGCTTTGGCACTCCTTGATGAGCTTCCCTTCATCAAGCTCCAAGCTTTGACAATGCTTCTCTAAATGTCCATCCATCATCATGCTCCAAGCTTTGGCTTCAATAGATGATCTTCATAACTTCATCCAAGCTTGAGCACACCATAACTCTTGGAGGTCTTTAAGATATCCATTGTAATATCCTCCAAGCATTATGCTCTGTCTCATCTGTAGGAAGATATATGCCCATAAGGCAATTTATCTTGATTATACGTCTTGTTCATACCGTATATGGTACGTATTACTCTAAGTATAAAATCGATTTATATTAATATACTTAGATAATATCCATAGACTTATAGTTAGGTCCTTACATATCTAGATGAGATCTCGATTATGAGTAAGTAAGCGACCGAATAGAAACGTAAGTCTTAAACGGTTCGTGATCATAGATGTGTTGAGAACTGGATATCGACACATCGGATAGATCACTGTGTCTTCGTCTTACCTCAGGGTAATGATGATCTCATAGTCATTCGACTTGGCGAAGTCGGAGACGAGACACAGGTGCTCATTGGAGAATGAGTTCACTGAACGACCAAGTTAGAGTTATTAAATGGTTAACTTTAATGATTTGTCTTTAATAACTCTAGGGTGATGATAGGTTAGTTGATCCTTAAGACCTGAAGTCATATGTACCGACCTGTGAGCGAACGGTGTAGCTTAGACCCATGATCTAGCTTCGAGGACAAGTCCTGATGAAAGATCTTAGGTTGGGCTGCACCTGAAGCTCTCAAGGTGAGTAAATGACTAAGATGGGATTCGTCACTTCCATTAAAGGGAAGTTAGTGTTATAGGCTCAGTACGGTCTTTATGTTAATCCTCGACCGGGGTACGTTGCAAGTAGTACAACGTGTATACAATAAAGACCGCCGTATACTGACCAATGTTGTCTAATAGGGTTGACAGAAAACCATACCCTAGGCCAACAATAAACACAGTCTTGACGAAGGGATTTTAGCTAACGGAATTCATCACTGACACAGCCAATGCAAACCCTTTGATACTTTTGTCAAGGGTCGATCACGTTATGATGACTCTGAAACAGGGACGACAGCTACTGCTCGTAGTGACCGTCGTCTAGGGGTTTCGAGCTCCAACCTGTAGTAAGGTCAGGCTGTAGGGTCTCACACCGAGTAGTGTTCGTGTCTTAGTAATAGGAATATGGAAAAGAGAGAAATATCATTTGATGATATTAAACATTCACAAAGCGGTTGTGAATATTAGTCGCATTAGCAATAGGGACACAACGTTGCATTAGATGCTAAATTTGACTAAACGTGTTGTAAATTAGTTACGATGAATTTAGTAGGAACAAACTTGTTGGAAAGGGTTACCTGGATGACGGGATCATCTCGGTCTAAACACAGGTTCAAACCGCGTCCAAATCGGAGCTCAAACGAGTCCAGAAACGAAGAAACAGTTCAAGGAGAAGTGGGTTAGACCCACTGGGCCAAAAGGCCCATGTGCAAAGGCAAAACGGGCGCTGCCCGCTGGCTGCAACGGGTGCACGCCCGCTGCAGCAGCGGGCGTGGCCCGCTGATGCAGCGGGCCAGCGCCCGCTGCTTGCAGCGGGCACGGCCCGCTGCGGCAGCGGGCGGGCGGCCCGCCCTTGCTCCCTTGGGCGGGCGCGCCCTCTAAGCCTAGCGGGCGCGCCCTCAACTTAAGTCAAATTAGGGTTTTTGAAACCCCTAATGACGACTACGGATTTTAAGAAATTGCTAAATTTTGAGCAATTGTTTGAGGGGTCAAACGAAGTCGAAATTCGTCGCCGTCAGTTCCTACGCGTTCACCATTCCAAGCTCTTCTGATTGATAGCTTGTTTGGTGTCTGAAGTTTAGTATACGAGGAGAATTAATTAGTTAAAGTTTGGCTTTGTGAAAGGCTAACTTTAAAGTTGAAATTAAGCCAAATGGCTTAATTGAATTTTCTCTTCATAGGGATTGTCCCACATTGCCCGCAACGAGAGGATGAGTGCTCACTCCCTATATAAATAGGGGTGCACTCTCCTCGTTGAAACACACACCAGTCAACGATCGGGTAGCTCCAGAATTTTAGAGCAAGCTCGATCCGCGACTAAACTCTCTCTCTATTTTCCTGTTCTCCGGAGTAGTCCTAGCACGACTACAAAGGGGGTTTGGATCTGATCCAGACGTCTAAGACGCGGGTTTCTTCTCAAGTGAAACTTTCTACCGCGTGTGATCGGCTCGGAGGCGAAAGCAGCTCGGGCAGATCGGTGCGAGGGTGCGAGGCGGCTCAGGGAGATCGGGTCAACGCGGCTCGGCTACGAGGAGCTTCTCAAGACGGTGCGGTACATCTTGCCTGCTCCAGGGCCAAGATTCCGGGTATGTGGTTAAGCGTTTTCTAGTATAGTTTTAATTAGTCGCTTTAGTGTAGATCCTTCTTGGGGTGGTCAGACCCACTCCAAGTCGGCGTAGATCGGGCTAGGTTCTGGCTCCCCAGAGCCTAGCTAAATAGTTTAGCTAGTGTAGAAATTTTGATTTCTGGTTTTCCGCTGCGCTTTTGTGCCTCCGTGGTCCGTCCGACTTAGGACGGATACGGATCCGAGCTCTGGGGGTCCGCCAAAACCCCAACATCATCAACATTTAATCATTAAGATAAACTGAGACTAAAACATAAGATTGATTAGCACACTAACATAATGTATTGATCATCATCAAAACAACGTTATTCTTGAACCCAAGAACTAACACCTCTCACCACCATGTGAGGGGATAAGGTGACATGCCCCTTCACCATCCACATGGGACAAACCCTACTAACTGGGTTTGTCCAAATCGGTAAAACATCCCTTATTTGTATAATAGGCTAGTCATAACACATGCCCGCGAGCACGAGTAACTTAAGATTTTCCCCCGCAAAATATTTGTTCCCCAAAAAATTATTTTCACATCCAAAATTTAAAAGAACAACAAATTAGCATAAACATATTTAGCAGCACGGACGCCTTCGACGCGGAACAATAAATTAGTGTAAAAAAATTTAGCGAGCGCCGACGCCAAATGCACCTTCGTTGCGTAACCCGTACCCGCGAACACTGTTCACTTAAGATTTTTCCCTCGCGAAATCTATGTTCCACAAAAAAATATTTCTACAGCCAAAATTTAAAAGAACAACAAATTAGCGTAAAAATATATTCATAGATAATATAACTTTTCTTTAGTTTTTTTATAAATATTGTAAATTAAATCACATAAATGCATGTCTGTTCAACTTCAAAGGACACTTAAATTCAAAGATCTCGAATTTCACAAAATTAAATGAAAATTTATTTCTCCAAAATTTTTTCCCTAAAATCCAAAAGTTTTCCCTCCCAAAATTTCACAAACTCTCATCTCAACAGTTGATTTCCCAAGATTAAATCTCAACCATCTTTCTATTAACCTGTTTGTCCTACTCAGCCCTAGAACTCAAAAATCGTTTTCAATTGTAATATAGACTAGTCATAACCCATGCCCGCGGGCACGGTTCATTTAAGATTTTCCCCCGTGAAATTTTTATTCCTGAACAAATTATTTCCACAACCAAAATTGCGCGGAATAACAAATTAACGTAAAAATATTTAGTGGCACGGACGCCTTCGGCGCGGAACAACAAATTCGGCGCAGGCGCTTTCGACACGGAACAACAAATTTGGCGTGGAACAACAAATTCGACGTATAACAACAAATTCGACGTGGGCGCCTTCGGCGCGGAACAACAAATTAGAGTAAAAAAATTTAGCGCCCGATGCCTTTAGCACGGAACAACAAATTTGCGTAAAAAATTTTAGCAAGCGCCTTTGGCGCGGGAAATTATTCTCATCTTGTTGCATCATGTGTCGAAGAGATGGTGGGCCCCGCGTTGAGGGAGAGATCATTCGATCTGCAGCAGCATTCGTTCTGCAGCAATAAGTGCAAGTTAAATTTTTTCTTCCAAATGCATTAATTGCGTGCACTCTGCTATTCTCAAGAAACAGTCATTTCCCAAAAAATTTCATTTTCCCAGAAAATTTCATTTTTCGACAAATATTTTTCTCTCCAAAACTTTCCACAAAATCTCATTTCAACCAATCATTCCTCAAGATTAGATCTCAGCCGTTATTCTATCAACCTTTTTGTCCTAGTCAACTTGTCCTATTCAAATTCAAAAAATGTTGTCAATGTAATATAGATATGAAGGAGTTTCTGTTGAGGTCCGGCCGAGATAAGAAAGTTTAGTTATGATGATAGGAAGAAAATCTCTACTTAAATCCTTATAAGTTCATCTTCTTGTCCGCTTCTGTGCCGCATGAGATTTCCTACCTCTAGCGCGAGCTACATCGATATCTAGCCTGATTCTAAGCAAATTCCTCAATAGAAAATGCATCTATATGTATATTAGAGATCTATGTCAGGTTTCTTGGCAAATTCTATAACGCAAGATCTAATTTCGATTTGTTCCCTATCGCGTCCCTCTTCCATCGCCTCACCACCGTCGTTCCCCTCTGCAAGCCGCATCACTCGTTCCCCTCTAAAGCTCGTTCATTTCTGCAGCCGTTCAAGATGTTTTGGTTTTTACGGTAAAAGTTTAGCTTTTTAATTTTACCCAAACTAGCAGATGGGTTTTGTCGGGCGAGATCTGTTTTTTTTGCTTTCAATTTAACACACTGGCAAGCATCTAAACATGATTTAGTTGTTAATTGCAGCACGCTACTTTATGAATACAGATCATATTTCTGGAATTCCAAATTTTGCATTAATTATTTTTAAAACATTAACCTTAAGTTACTTAGGGCCTATTCTTTTGCTGGAATACGAAAATGGGAATAGAGGAAAATTTGTATTCCAATGAGAGAGAAAATGGAGTTTTGTGTTCTTTTGGATAGAATGGAGTATGTAAAGTGTGGTTTGGAATAGAAAGTGCGTGTGTTCTTTTGGGTTTTGAGAGTTGGAATGAGAAAGTGGAAAGGTGGTGAGTTGGAAGAGAGAGAGAGAGAGAGAGAGAGAGAGAGAGAGAGAGAGAGAGAGAGAGAGAGAGAGGGGAGAGAGTGCGCCCGACCTATTCCCTACTTTCCATTGTATTCCCATCAAAAACCATGGAATACAAAAGCACTCATGATTCCCAATTTTTGAATCCACGTAGGATTCTATTCCAATGACCAAAAGAACACAAACATGGAATAAAGCCAAGGAATAGGCTGAACAGTAGATGAATAGTGTCCTCGTTCCCATTCCCGCCTCTATTCCAGCCAAAAGAACATGCCCTTACTTAATTACGAAAACTACCGTTAGTGTTATCTTATTGCACCACATTACTTTTCATATTCTTAAAATTTCTACGTATCTTCTTCTTTTATCTAATCCATCTCCTTTTATCTAATCCATCTCCTTCACTCGTTAGCCATAATCACCTGATTATCATTTTCTCAAAATTTAATATAAGGTTCTTGTTAATTTGCTAGAGGAAAAAGATGAGGAAAAAGGATGTATAATAATCAAATCATAGACTATTTATTTCTTAATAATCTTTCTTTTTAGTTTAGGGTTTTTTTATTTCACAATTCTGTTACTAGTAAGCTTAGAGATCAAGATCAGGCCTTTGTCGTGCTTTTGGTCCATGCAAATCCATACACGCTCTTTTTTTTCCCGAAAAAATTGTTGGGATCCTTTCATGCGTTTGATGCATGACCTTCTGTCATTTTCAATTTTCTCACCATTTTCTCCTACACAAAGTTTGGGTCTTGCTTCAATTGGAAGGATCAATTATTGATGTTTTTCATATTTTGCCTAAAAAATCTCAACTTTCTTATTTGATCACCTTCTGGTTTTTGTTAGACATCTTCCCCGCAGTTGTCGAACCTTTTTAATTATTTATGTGTGTGTTTGTTTGTTTGTTATTAGCAGGAGTGAAAGCACCCGTATTTTTTGATCATAAGTTGATAGCTTGATCGGTTAAAAGTGCTGAATCTGTTGTACTTTTGGACCAAATGTTGATGGTTTGAAAGTTCAAGACGATCTCAGAGCTTTACGGGAACGGGAAAGCTCGACGACGGTGCTCGAATGTGAGAATGAACGGCGAAACCCTAAGAGGAACGCTTGTTTTCATTTTGAGCGATGTGTGAGTTAATTGTATAGTGAATTAAACAAATGGACAGAGGAATCACGTTATACTAAAGGATAAAAAATCAAAATTTGTGGTAAAGGAAAAAGCCAAAAGACAAGTTGCGAATGCATGAGTGATGAAATAAGAACCGTGGTATATTTATAAACATGCGTGGTGCAATTAACAACACTCTTTAGTTTTTTTTTACTAAATTGCATAGAGTTCAAATAACCTGCTAATGTTTGAGTAAGGCTCATATGATCACAATTTGAAATTCCTCTTGAATACATGTAAACTTATGGGCGCGATGGTATTTGGGTTTATGTTTCAGTGCATACTGTTAATTGATCAAATTGTATTTGAGTAGGATGAAACCTAAAACAGTTTGGCCACTCCATCAATGGCCAGTTTCTTTGCAAAACTTTGGTATGTATTCACTGTTCGTCACTAGTGAATCTTGGTATGAATCTTGGGGAGAGAGAAGTTGGGTTTTGTGTTTCTTTTGTTGGAAATGTGGTTGGAATGTGGGGTTGAGATTTGTTTGTGGGTCTCACACTAAAATCTTGTGTTTCTTTTGATTAAAATAGGAGTAGGACTGTTGGATGAAGAAAGTTGGAAGTATGTTATGATGTTTTGATATGCGATTACCCCCCATCCTCCTATAGTAGTAAAAACTGAAACAAATCTATAACGGTCTGGTTTCAATGTGCACAATTTTCCGTATTCACGATAGTATCAAATACGTTCAAAATGAGTAAATGAATTTTTCCTATTTTTTTCGTCACCCAAACCTTAAATTTGACTTCATAATCATGATCCTCGTAAAGATACGATCCCGTGGCTATTTTTTTGTAATTTTTCGGAGTTGTTTGCATAAAGAAAATGATATTTCAAAATGATCCTCACTAATTACCTTAACCTATTACTAATTACTAATTACATCAACCTAATTACTAATTACTTTAACCCCCATGCTTAACATGTTTCAACATTTTAAATGTTTTGTCCAACATTAGTCAAAAATTCTAAACTACTGTAATTGTCTAAGTTAGTCAACAAAGCTAACAACCATATTAATTGCTAATAGTGGGTTCATGAGCCCATTAACACTATAAATACCCGTTAATACCAGTTAATCACCAAAACTAAACTTATTTTTTTAAACTCATTAACTCTCACTCTCTCCCTCTCTCTTGTTCAGCCCACGTTCCTCCCGCATCCCGCTCTCTCCCCCTCTCCCCACGCTCACTCTCCCCTCTCTCACCCTCCCTCCGGTGGGTCGCCGCCCAAACGCTACCGTCCCCCACGCAACAACAGCACCCCCGAACCCACTCCTACTCCATCTCCCCCTACGGTCGATCGCCGCCCGCTCCGCCCGTAGCTCAACCGCCCAAACACCGCCGTCCTCCACGCAACAGCAGCACCCACGCCCACAGTTCGCCGTCGACCGCCCAGCTCCGACCTCGACGCCGCCCGCACCGCTCCTCCACCGTCCTCTGTCACGAACACACCCCCGAGCGCCCCCGCCCTCACTCTGCTACAGCACCGCACGAAGACGTCGCCTCTGCTCTTCGAAGACCACCGCCACCTCCGAGTGTCGACTGCTGCTCCGCCTTCGACGCCGCCACGTCGTCGCCACCTCGGAGAACGCCGCCACGAAACCACACCCCCGTGGCCTCCCCTCCCCATGCCGACAGTCCCGGAGTCCCTCCGCCTTCCTCCGACCCGCCTCCCCTCCGTGTTCGCTGACGCCGCTGCAGAAGCCATACGCCTTCCGTACTCCGCCGCCGTCCGACCGCACACACGCCCCCCCGCCTTGCATGCACGCGTAAGGGAACGAAGAGGTGAGGTTTTTAAAAACGTATAGAGACGTATTTTCGTATAAATACACGTATATGTAAATATAAATGGGTTTTATTGGTTTTAAATTAATAGTAAATAATATAAGGGTCGGAAAAATACAAGACCATCTCCAGAAAATCAGAAATGATATTCTGGACCCAATGACGCTAGTTGTATCTCAATTAGACGAGTATATTTTTCATAATAAAATTTTAAGCCTAAATTTTTAATACGTTGTTTCCACTTAAAAACTCATAACTTGATAGTTTCACGTAAACTGATATATGGAAAAAATATATGTTGTCGTACTCTTCGAGACGGTCATTTTGACAGCTCATTTGAAACTTTCTGATACGTATTTTACCTAGAAGAAATTATTGAATAATTACGTTAACTAATTAAAATTAGTTTTAAACTCGTTTTGAGCTTTTAAAAATTATAAAAATTGCCAGAAGCTTCTGAAAATTATTTCATCCCTTTGTAAAAGTATATCCCTCATATCTAGCCTTTATAAAAATTTAGAACGATTTTCGACAACATTTCGATCTATTATAAAATCAAAACGATCAAGTTAAATAGATGTAAAATGTTGTGTTTTTAACCAATTATTCTTGTATTTGCAGGTACCAATTATCGTGCACCAACCTCCGTGGAAGCTCTATATCTAGTCCTGGCTTCCTACGACAACCTCGAAACAAGTAAGTCACGATGAATTCTAGATTTAGAAAATTAGATAAGTGTACTCGTACGAACTTAAACCATCACTTGTAGCCTCAGAACGGCTATAGTCTTGAACCAAAACTAGAGAACTAATCTATTAGGAAACTAATCAAATACAGATTACTTTGCCAACTTCCAACTTGGGTGGTTGTAACACACAACCATCAACTTGGGTAAATTGTGTGCTAACAAAACTACCACATGCTCAAAGCATGTAATCAATATCCCGATATATTGGACTTGTCTTTATCTTCTAATTTCTTAGCATCTGCTGTGCTTTGGCACAGTTTGCTTTGAAATAAATTCCTATCTTTCTGGTTTTCAATAAGAAAGTCAACCAGTGGTCTGGTTTTCAATAAGAAATATATATTATTGGCCGTTGACTATGTTTCGAAATGGGTGGAAGCTATTGATACTCCAACCAACGACGCGAGAGTGGTCTCCAAGTTCTTCAAGCAAAACATATTTTCCCGCTTTGGAGTACCAAGAACATTGATAAGCGATGGAGGTACCCATTTCATAGAGAACAAGTTCCAAGCCATGCTAAAGAAGTACGGAGTGCATCATAGAGTTGGTTTGGCTTATCACCCTCAAACAAGTGGGCAAGTGGAAGTGTCGAATATGGAAATCAATCAAATCCTAAAGAAGACGGTGGATAAGTCAAGAAAGGATTGGTCCATGAAGTTGAACGATGCACTATGGGCATACCATACGGCTTTTCGAACCCCCATTGGTACTACCCCATACCAGCTAGTATATGAGAAAGCGTGCCATTTGCCGGTGGATTTGGAGCACCGCGCTTATTGGGTTATCAAAACTCTAAATTATGATTACAATAGCGCGGCGGTACGTAGTCTTCTGGACATAAATGAGCTCAATGAGATTAGAATGGACGCCTTTGGGAGCTCCAGAATCTATAAAGAAAGAACCAAACTCTTCCACGACGCCCGCATTACCGTAAGGCAATTCAATGTTGGCGATAAAGTCTTACTATACAACTAGAGAATCCGACTCTTTCCCATTAAGCTGAGGTCATGGTGGTCGGGGCCATTCACCCTCTGCCACATGCATCCGGGAGGAGCTTTCGAGATAGCAGGAAACGACAGGGTACCATTCAAAGTTAACGGACAACGTCTCAAGCACAACTCCACATGAGATCCTATCGATGAAGTGAAAAGTATATATCTAGGAGAGGCTTCGACTCAAAGTTTGTCACACCTTCTTGATGAGGTCATTGATAATGCTGTGCCATATGCCGGTGGAGCTTTGCACCCGGATAGCATTGATGGAGAGCCAATTTTTGAAGAGGGTGCTACAATTGAAGACCCACCGGATCCGCTCACCGAGAAAGAGAAGAACGACGTTGACGTCGTGAGGATTTGAGAGCTTTGCAAGCTGTCTACGGTGAGGCAAAAGAAGAGAGCACCACCGACGAACACGTCTCCACCGCTAGGGAAGACCAAATACGCCAAGAATACAAGCTTAAGGAAGTCATCCCTCAACACCATTACAGAGGAGTCGCACACTAGGGAGACCAAAGAGGAACAAGTGCTGCATCTGAACCCAAGCGGTCTCCCCAGGAAGTTTGACGTGCACATCTCCTACGCGCCGAACATCGCGCCCTAAAAACACTAAATCTTAAGGGGTCGAGCTCAAGACCTTAAACGAGCGCTTGTCGGGAGGCAACCCGACGGGTTTATCTTAGTCGAGTTTG
This sequence comes from Scilla litardierei, assembly GCA_030789695.1. NCBI lineage: Eukaryota > Viridiplantae > Streptophyta > Magnoliopsida > Asparagales > Asparagaceae > Scilla > Scilla litardierei. The sequence goes on along the minus strand of CM061141.1, from coordinate 37,123,398 downwards.
AGTTTTCATTTTTGTCTTAGATCTTTATTAGTTTTGAGCGTCAGAGGTCTTGGGAAAAATCCTGACAACGTGCTACGTTTTTTCATTGCAGGAAGAAGATGTGAGGAAACTATTCAATGGAGGGTAGCCATGGCAAAGAAGAGCAGCTCCAAGGACGCGCTAAATTGACGAAGGACGGAAGAAACTGACGGGAGAGGAAGAAACAGAAAGCGTCGCAAAACAGAGAGCAGGAAGTTGAAGCAGACAGCCTACTCGACCGAGTGATATAGTCACTCGGCCGAGTGGAGAAGCCACTCGTCCGAGTGACCCACTGACAGTGACGTATCGAAAAAAACCCCTCTAGAAATTCTTTGCGACTCGGCCAAGTGAATTTGTCACTCGACCGAGTGAATCTGATACCAAATTGGTCTAAAACTGCACTGCGAGGCATGTCTACTCGACCGAGTGACTTAGCCCACTCGACCGAGTGACTATTCCTACTCGGTCGAGTAGGAGACCGTAACAACTCTGTGTTTAATTGCCACTTGACCGAGTGACTAGAACCACTCGGCCGAGTCATCGACACAGCCGACTATAAATTTTTTGAAAATTTCATCAAGCTACTCGACCGAGTGACACACGTCACTCGGCCGAGCGACTTACGCGAATCCAACCCATTAAATCTCAATTTCGTACGGCTCAGGGGGAGACATCCCCAAATCACAAAGACCTCCTCTCTTCCCTCCCACTCGCCCGACCAGCGCCCCCACTCGCCCGTTGCTCCACGTCAACTCGCCGAGCAGCGCCGACCGCCACTCCCGAGCTGTGGCTCTGGCGCCGCCCAGGCGGCCCCTCCGGCGTCGATCGGCGGAGAGCACACCCCCAAATCGCCTTATTTTCCACATTTCTTCCCATGTTCATTTCGTGAGCCCTATTCTTCCCCCATGCAAAATTAAACCCTATTTATAGCCTATTTTCTTTGATCTACCCCATGATTTCTGATATTCATTGCTAATTTTTGTCTTTGTGCTTAAGGATAGATTGGGGGTCCTACGTTGATTTGGAGCTGTAGGGGAGGTGTTTCTTGCTCATCCGTTACGTGGAGCCGCGTCGTACTTGGTACACTCGCTCCTTACTTTATTCAGAGCACTTTGTAATTTTTGCATCTCACGGCACACCCATGCCTCCATGCCGCATTAGATCTAGTTCGAGGTAGCCCGCTTCTAGGCGGAATAGGACCGGTGACTCCGGTCCCTCTTCCCTTAGTGCAGACTCCCCGCCTCCTAGCGAGCCACCTCCCACACTCCCAGCTCCCACTACCGCCCTTCCCTCCCGTTTATCACTTTCACCCTCCGCCCATGGGACGTATGATGTCGTCTTCAGGGACAATGATCAGGAAGACCAATTCGTCGCCATGCTCCTCCTCATAGGTCAGTGAGGCGGGACCACTCAGCAGTCAGTTGAGCAGGACCTGCCAGTCATACCCGATCTCGTTAGGCGCCAGCGTCCACCTCCAGTGACACATGCAGTCAGTTGATGATAGTGGCATGTACTCTTTGGGGTAGTTTTTGGGTGTTGATTAGTGAGAGTTGTACACATTGTATAAAGGATGTATAATGGATACTAGATATATATAAAAAAGCTTGTTCCACAGCTGTCTCTGAATTGTGTTCCCTAGATGCCTGTGTTGTTATCTAATTGTTTCTGTGTTATAGTGTCTGTGTTTGTTTTTGGACGTTTGTGTGGGAATATTACACGTACTATCCCAGCAGTGGGCAGTGGACCTGCTTCCATCTCTCAAGTTGTCTCTCTCTCTCTCTTTTCATCTTTTCTTTATCACACCCGACTCTTCGAGAACACCCTGGACGGATCCGTACTTTCCGGGTATCCTAGGGAGCGGGGCGTTATAAACTTGCATGCTGGCTTTGTTACCACGCAAATCCGATGTATATAAATCGGCCTAACCCAGTGGCGAAACCAGACCTTTGGGTTTGGTGGGGTCCCACTACATATACATTTATTATAAAAATGCGGGATGTTATCATGTGTTTTTGGATAAGAGAAATTGGATAAGAGAGATTGGAAAAGAGAAATTGGATAAGAGATGATGAGATTTTGAGGGATAAGAGAGGTGATGGGGCATATTGCACTTACAACCCAGGTTTTTGCATTTTTGCCCATGGACCCCTCCACACACACACATTTTTTCTCCCTCCCCCCTCATGTTTCTAGTTTATGCATTTTGCCAATGGACCATCCATACACAGATACCCACACTTTTCCTTATTCACCCATCCTTTTCCCGGGTTTTGCATTTTATCCCATGGACCCTCCACATACACCCACACTTTTTCTTCTTTCGATCTACTTTTCTGACCATTTTTTCAGTCACCATGCACGTGTGCACGGTTATTTGCTAGTACACACACACACACACACACACACATACATATATACATATATACATATGTATATATCTTTTCCTCAAATGTTGTGTGGGACAACCTATAGTGTAGGTCAGCCCCTGGCCTATCCAACCTCTATAGCAGGCCACAGTCTAGTGAGAAAACACCCGTAAACCCTGATGCGATTCTGATAAAGTATTGGGTTTAGATACTGTAATTGGATCATTGTCTCCTCGATTTATTGTTAGGGATAGCAGTAATGGCCCGACCCGCCCGGCCCGACCCAGACCGACCCGGGTTTGACTTAGCCCAACCCGACCCACAGACGGGTCGGGACAAGCTTGGGCTTTGTATGCACCCCGACCCGGCCCGCCCCAGTAAATTATAGAGGTTCTAAAAAACCTTATTATTTTGATGCGGACCATGCAGTCAGCGAATAACCCATAACTCATACTCTGTTCCACTGTTCTCCCAATTGGGCCAATTCCCAATTCCAAATTACCAAATAAATCAAAATTCTCCCAATTCCCAAATAAAATTTTTTATCTGGGATTCATATGGATGTCAGTTTGACCTGACCCGATCGGCCCGACCCGATTTTTGTAAGACAGTACCCGTCCCGCCCCGGCCTCTAGATGGATCAGACAAGCTTGGTTAGTTAAACACCCGCACCGACCCGCAACATTGCCATTAAATTATTGTAGTAGTTTTTATGATCCGCAAGCGCATTCTGTGGATTTTGTATGTTCCGACCCGTATCCGAATTGTCGCCGCCGGCCCTAGCCAGGCTCTGAAGGATCCGACCCGAGCGTCAAGCGGGTCGGTTTGCCGCCAGCCATGCGGACCCGTGTTTGACGCCGCCCCTCTATCAGCCGCAGATTTTGTTCCGCCTCAAAAATATCTGCGCACCGCTGCAGGACCTAGATATTTATAGCATGCCACGTGTCCCCAAGAAACTCTCCTGCCACGTGTAAAAGTTCAGTGCCACGACGGATAGCGCTTGGCCTTTTCTTCTCCCCCCCCCCCCCTCGCTCCTCTTAAGACAATAGACGGGGAAAAAAAGAAAGAAAGGAAAAGAAAACTAATTTTCGATTCCTTTCTCTCTCGATTTGGATAAGTTGAAGTCAACTAAAGAATTTGTGGGTGAAATGGGAGAGAAAAATCCGCTAGAACGAGCGATCGCGGCCACAAATTCTCAGATGGCCAGCGGAAGCAAGGTGAAGTTTCTTTGAGATTTGAGAATTTATTTTATTTTATTTTGGGTGGAATTTTGAAGATTGTTAGTTTTTCTTTCCGTGCTTCAATTTTTTTCCTGAGTTTGGAGTTGTCATCATGTATAATGTGGAATTTTAATCTTCTTTTTTCTATTGTCTTTCCGAGATATCTGTTTTAGGTTTTGGTAGATGTGTGACGAGATGGGGCAGTTTTAGCAGATAGAGTTAATAATGTAAAGAGAGAATTAATGATGCCTGATATTGACCGAATTAGTGAATTGATAATCGTCAGTTTCTCTTTTTCATAATTTTGCTTTATTAAACGTCTTTCTTTTGTTACTATTGAATAATTATGGGAGTTTCATCTGTGAGATCTGCATCTGTGGCATAAAGATTCTCAAGAGCAAAACAGGGGTTCTATTCGTACAATTAATTATCAGATTAAACATCCTCTTTAATTTAGGTGTTTCTTTGTGTTTCTTTGGACGAGTTTGTTACTTTATTTTACAGTACGGCGGCTTCAATAGTAGCAAGCGACTTCATGTTTAGATGTTTCTGTTTGACTATATATGCGAGCAAATGCTCATATCTGGCATTCAGCGACTACTTGCTCGTGTTTGAACTAAAGAGGACTATATCAACTCGTTATTATTGGTTTTCTTTATTATCACCTAGAAATTCGTTGGTTTTCTCTTCGTTTTTCCTGTATCCGTTGATTGTATCGGACCGGGGCACATGTGGCTTTTACACAACGTTCGTAAATTCATAAATTTGCTGAATTTATCTCCAGTCATCCGTCATCCATATGACATTTGCAATATTTGATGGTCCATGCAACTCATCCGGTTTGTTTTTCCATGAGAAGGCTGGAGACCTTGTGATGAATGTAATGACAGGAAGGGGTGCCTTTGTGAGCAAATAAATAAATAAATAAATCCTTTATCGTCACACTGGAACTTAGTCCGCAATATCAACATCATTATTGGTTATGGGATCTATTTGCTGCATGGAAGCAGTGGTTAATTCAGTGTCAATGTTGAGAGATAAAATGTGGTCTTATGCATATGTGTGGGCCTATTCATATAATAGAATAATCTGAATGTAAATTCTACAGGCTGACTCCGTCAAATGTGCTGCAGCTAAATTCTAACCGCTTCTTATTTCCTTTCAATAATTTTATCCAGATTATGTTTGTTTTAAACTCAGCTGCTCAACGTTTCGTCATCAATAATAAAAATATTGATAGTTTATGAAATATTAAAACGTAGTTATGATAACTTTTTGCTATTGCCAGTCCAATAGGGAGTCTCGTTGGAGCAGCAGTTGTCTTTTGCTGCACAGGGAATCGAACTTGATATTTAAAATAGCAGATATGAACGATCAACTTTAAAGGCCCTTATGGGAAGACATGATGCCTTTTACCGTAGAAGCATTATTAATCCGGCTGCCTCAATTGCTGAAACTATCTCACTTGCTAAAACTATTAGAAATAAGCCGTGCACATAGTGCACGTGGACCCAAGAAAAAACCCACACACGTGATGCGGGACCCGCACGTAACTGAAAAAGAGATGAAAGTGTGGGTCTATGTGTTTGTATCGGCCGGGACAAAAGGGGGAAAAGCAGTTGGTAAAGTGCAAAAATGTGGGGGGGTCAGTGAAAAAAGATTGATGGCAAACCCTTACATATGGGGAAGAGGAATGTGCATTTGGGTTTTATGAAAAAGCAATGACAAGCTTGCAAATAAGGAGAATGAGGGTGGCTTTTCTATGGGTGCTCCACAATATCACCCCAAACCACACCCACATCCACCCCCCACAAGTGTGTCCCACCATGATGAGGCAACACGTCTCCCCCCTTGCCACATGAGACAAAGGTGTCATGTGGGACACATGTCAAATCATTCCCCTTATTTGTAATATAGATGTGAGCTTTTGTTGTTTAACCTGTCATTATTTTTATCCTTTTGCGATGATGGTATTGTCTCCAACTACTTTTTTAAGTTTTTTCTGCCAGCATTGCATTGCCCAAAATTCAACCTGTAAGTCACAAGCTTGACACTATGCAGTTGATGTGTATCGTACACGGTAATATTTAGAAGATTTGAACTAATTCATCCGAGACCTGGGAAACTAGCACATACATTACTATCCTCTTTAATAGTTTTTATAAGTGCATTGATTTTCAATGGTTACATTTAACGGTCCATGTTACTACTGATGCCTGATATATAGACATCTGTCATTGGAGACGGCGCTTCATGTCATATGAAACAAACTTTAACTTGTTTATCTTGGCCTTAGTTATTGTACCTACATTTTCATATCAAGACTGCTAAGCAAGCATACGAGTCTTGCAGTGAAGATTTCTGAAGTTTCATGGTGCACCATATATGTGTGTAAGATCTTTGACTGAGTAATTATTGCAGTTGTCCATGTAGTCAGCATGTCAGCACCATGAAAAATTACTGTGCATTAGACAAGTATTTGCATAAAAATGAGGAAACATATGACTGAATACAATCATGAAGGAATGAGTTATTCTATTACCTCACGATTTCAGCTAGAATATCCATACCACCTGATTTATTAATTAATTTTTGATTGGCAAGTGATATACCTCTCTGTAATGAAGGGTGGATAATTTTGAGAGCTAAGTAAATAGAACTTATATGGTTTTGAATCTAAGAAGAATTTGACATTTTGATTATAACCACTGATATAAGAAAGTGATGTCGTTAGTTTATGATTGTGCATGTAAATTAGGACTTACTTTACTAAGTTTCTCTCACTAAGCTTATTGTTTATCCAATGTTCTTAATCTGGATCTTTATTCCCATTCTATATTTGAAGTCAATTTAACTTATTACAGTAGTCAGATTGTCACTCTGGCTGCATGGAGAAATTGTGAGAATATATCTTGTTATCTAGATTACTTGTGATATTGGAGATGTGATTTAACCTTGTTTTCTTTGCTGAAAGGGTTTATTTTTCTATTTTATCTGTTATTGATTTTAGATATTTGATTAATTCTCTTGATGTTAGTCAAATCACATAGAGAATAGACATGCTTTCATTAGGACTGTTGTTAGGTGAAGCAAGCTAAAAATCTTCACCATCCTACCAGAAGTATGTGATGGTATTATATTGCAAAACACCTCTATTATGTTCTACATGTGCCATGCTGAAAATTGGCTTGCACATCTTGTATAACTAATTTATTCTGTTTCAACATGTCCAAAATCTTTCTCATAGATCTATCCTTGCCACGTGCTCTCAGGTGATGGATTCTATGGCCACTGGATGGACAGATGAGATGCACAGATTGTATCTTGATTCAATAGAAGCATCATTCGTCAAGAAGTTGTATAGCAGCGAATACGGTTCAAATGATTTGCTTGATTGGTTGCCAAGAACCCAAACACACACAAAATCATCCGAATCTGATTTAAAAAACCAGTCATTTGATCAGGTATGTTGATTCAAACCATTATTTAAGAGATAAGGAAAACTTTTACCTCTTACTGAAACTTTGTCCACTGCTTTCTTAATTTGCAGTTTAAGGTTTTGCGTAGGGGCTGCTGGGAGAAACTAAAAGTTGGCAGAGCTAAGAATCAGAGTGAGAATGATAACAAATCACACAAGCTAGCCGAAAATCCTTGGATTCAGCATTTTAGGTCACATTCCACTGCCAAAGAGCCACATGCAACATTGGCATCTCAGTTAAAAGACAGTAACTTGGCTGGACCTTCAGTTCACTTAATAGGTAGGAAGAATGGAATAGAAGCAACTAGTTCAAGGCAGCCACCAGCATTCCTATTGCCATACTCTCATAAAATTCATAAATTCTCGGTTGGTGGCATTACAGGTGCTTTTATGCCATCTTTACCTCATCCTTTCTCTTTTTGCTCTTGAGCAGAACATTTTATATTTTAATGATATTTATTAGGATAACTGCTGCCATCCATGGTATTTCTGAATCAAAACTTATGTTTAATTCGACAGGACTGGTTTTAAATATTCAAACAACATTCTTTATTAATTCCAAAATGGATATTAGAACATTACACAACTAGGATTTGTATATATCTTTTTCTTTACTTGTATAATCTTTATAAATTACGTTGGGAGATCTACTGTTATATTGTAATTGTCATGCTATCACCCATTTGTATTAGGGTGAGTCTACAGTATATTAAAATTTGTGACTAGCAAGTCCCTTCCATGATTCATTTTTTACATATACAAGTAGGTTGCATCCTCTAGGTTCATGTTATGTGCATAACTAAATTTCCAGTCATTGATAATGTAGGGCGAATTAGCTTTTCTTGCTGAGAATTGGGTCACCCATGAGTAGTGATGATGATGAAGCCGCCAAAGCTGCTTTCATGACACAGCTTTCTAAATATTTTTATCTATCTGTCAGGTGGAAGCATTGCTACATATCTTAGTCTGATCATTTTTTCTAGTTCATCAGTGAGAAACAATATAGATAGAAATTGTGATTCTGTATTGATATCCTCAATATAAGACCAAAGAAGCCTTATATATAGACACCGAAGGACCAAGAAATTTGGGTTTTTTTTGGGGGTGGGTGTTCCATCATGGGTATCCCTAAGTATGTTCTTTCTTTCTAGTTAATCAGCTAAGAAGACAACAAAGTGAATAAAAATATAACCGGAAATCTTTTCCACAAAAAGCTAAGGAATCCTGAATTCCAGGTAGAGAAACACATCTGAAGGAAATCTAAATAAATATGGATATTGGTCCAATCCTACAACACCTCTTGAATGCATTCCTGGATTGTCTAGATTTTGAGATTCATCAAATTGCCAAAAAGCTTCAGCCATGAAGCAAAAGGAACAAAATCCAAATAGCTTATGAGACTACTGGCAAAGGTGCCATTTATTAATTTAGATTTTGTAAGATGATGATAGACTTGGGGTAGAGAGGTCAATCCGTGGCAGATCTGTAATTTCTAGGAACAGTAGGTCAAAACTATAATTTTGGGGTCCGGTGGGTGTTTCTTTAATTTTGCTGAAAATCTGATTGTTATATATATGGAGCTTAGGGGGATCCGGAATCAATGTTGGAATTTTGTGAGAAAGAGGTTGATTTGATCCATCTTTTGTGGAGAGTGCGGCCATCCTCTTGAATTAGTGACTTGGGGTGAGCGGTCCACTTCTTGAACGTGGCGACAGTGCTTTTTAGAGTATTTACAGGCTTGCTAGGGCCTGCTCGATGGCCTGCATGTGCCTGTCCAACTACTTGCAGGCCCAATCGGTCTCTTTCGAGTAGCTGCAGGCGCGACAGGGCTTTCCGGAGGATCTGCAGGCCTGCCAGAGTACCCTCAGGCATGCTAGGCCACTTTCGAGCAGCTGTGGGCCCAACATGGCCTCCCTGACATGCGGTAGACCCGCCAGGGGCTCCCCGACCCTTGGACGGCCCGTCAGAGAGCAGAGGAGCAGCAAGTAGGCGGCGGGGTATTGGAGATGAGCTGGACTATCCCTGGGTGTACCACGGTCATTGGATTTTTGAAGAGAAACCGACGACATGTACTGGTCTATGATGAGTTTTGAGATGACTATGACGACGACCCAGACTACGAGGATGATGGTAAAGACTCAGTTTGGGATGATGATGGCTGGGGTGGGGATGGTGACGTTCCATTGAGGGGTTATGGGCGACCCATAAATATACGACAAGACACTTATCATCCACACCACTACAGATATGCTGGAGAGCGCACGGGCCAGTGGAGTGTGATGACAAAGTTAGGAAGCTGAAGATGCCGCTGTTCAAGGGGGATGATCCTTATAACTGGATTTATCGAGTTGAGAGATTTTTTGCAGTGACCTGCCTGATGGAGGAGCAGAAGTTGGATGCAGGTGGCATATGCTTTGAAGAGAAGGCACTCTCTTGGTTTCAATGGAGCGAATAGATGTGACTTATGCATTCCAGGGAGGAGTTTAAGGACTACTTGGTAGACCAATTTTGGGACGCACAGGGGGAACATACAAGAGCTGCTGCTGACACTCAGGCAAGAGAGCTCCGTTGTGGATGAGTGATGGGGTATCGGAGAAAACTTTGGAGGAAAGCTTCATGAAGGGGCTTTAGATGAACATCCGTATTGAGCTCTTCATACCGAGGCCAAGGGGATTGCTGGACACGATGGAGTTGGCACAAATGGTAGATGATCAATTCACAAAGGAGCGGAGGTCCAGGTAGACCTAGAGCAGATCCACTTTTCACAGCCATGTATCGATAGATGGGTAGAAGATACCGTCAGGGGAGACCAATTCAGCAGGGAGAAGAGCATTGAGCCACTATCGGGAGACAACTCAAGAAGATGACGGATGACAAGACGTGGGACAAACGGGCTTAGAAATTGTGCTTTTGATGCGATGAGAAATTCACACTGGATATCGGTGTCTAGACCGCACGCTTCAGTTGTTGATGGTTGACGAGAAGGATGATGATGTTGAGGAGGAGGAGCTCGGAAGAGACGAGCAACCCTGCTTGGAGTAGTATGTCTATGGTTTTCATGACACTATCTTGATGACAAGATGGTTCTTTGGGGACATGGTAATGATGAGCCTCATACAATGACAATGAACAAATATGTAATTTTGGAGGCTTAATGACGTTTTCCTAATTTTGCAGTCCAGGAGACGTTTCTGTAATTTTGCTGAAAATATGATTTTTATATATATGGAGCTTATGGGGATTAGTGATCTATGCTGAAATTTTGTGAGAAACATATTTGAGGTTGATTTGACCCCCTTTTATAGAGAGTGAGACCATCCTTTCGAATTGGTGGCTTAAGAGAGCGGTCCACCTCTCGAATGTGGCCAACTATCTTTGTTTTCTTCCTGTTTCTAATAAAAATCAGATTTTTATCCCCAGTTTCAGTTTCAAATCATAAAAAATTCTATCAGATGATAACAAAGATGATATTTCAGAAAAGTACTATGTAAGACTTGCTTTCATTGCAGGTTAAGATTCAATGCCACATGATTGACTGAGGTACAGATCAAACCTCAAACTTATTTGGCTTGACTTAGTTTAGAACCCAAGATTGGAGCACTTCAATCACAAAGGGCGCATCCTTTAAGACTATCCAAAGCATATAGCACATATAGGCATGCTACATGTACTAGTTTGAGTTCTTTTTTTGAGTACACACACAATTTTCAAGGGGAAAAATTAGGAGGACTCTGCATTCAAAAAACACCTTTGAAAATTTTATGGGTACAAATGGATCCACAAAAAAAGAAGTACTTCAATCATTTCGCATAGCTCATAACAAGGGAGCAGCTGGTTGGTCACATGGGAGCACTGGATGGTTAAGATACTCTGGCGTATAGAACAATGGTTGTATCCGCTTGACATCTCTCTCTTTACATGTTTTTATTTATGCATTGAAGCATTTAGCATGGTCTGAACCTTTCTATTTATTTCAGCAGGGAAATCGTTTCCTTTAGCGTGATGTCTGTTAATTCCACCTTATTAGCCAGAATGGGCATCGATCAAGCGTTTCACTTTCTTAAGCACATGTATGATAGCCGGCATTGCAATGTCATAATACCTAGTTAACTTGTAGTGTCCTGAAACTGGGAACCGATAAATAATTTTACTCACCGATGGATTCTTTTTATGCTGCTTTATACGAAAATTCAGTTGGGAATTTCGCTTTATATCATGATGATGCTGGCATTCATGATGATGCCAGCAGAATGTTTGCTTGAAAAAATTTATTGGATGAATTGGAAGAAACAAATATGTATCCATCCACTAGTGAGGAGATTCAAAAATATATCAACATGTACACTTGGGGATTGCAAAAGTTGGTAAAGTATACTTGATTAAAAAGCTGTATAATATCTGTTATGGAGGAGTTCTCATTTTTGTGGCAACAGTGTTTTTCCTACCAAATCTGTAGTATGCTTTATTTCTTCATCAGATGGGTGTTTGGCATTGGCTTTGGCATTGGCATCACAATACACATAAACGTGTTTGCTAAGGCAAATGTTTTGGAATGCGTATACTAACTTTTGTTATTATATATATAGATTAAGTTGATTGCAAAGCAATATCACAATTCTAATTATATTAATGGGTGAATTACACAAAACACCATTGTAGTTTAAGGGGTTCTAGATTAACCTCCCTGGAGCTTGAAATTCTACACTAACCTTCTGAGTGCTGACAGGGTTAAGTTTTCCGTTAAAAATGGGTTTCGTTTTCATTTAACCTCATGTTTAACAATATTTTGATTTCTTTATCATATAAATTGTTCTTAAGAAACAGAATCAAGGTTAAAAGTTAAGATTAGGTTTTGGTTAGGGATGGTTGTTTGGGTGAATGGATGATATGATGGTGGGAATAATGAGAGACGGGGGAAAGTGGATATAATAATAGATTTTGCGAAAGAGATGGAGAATTTAGTGGTGGTGATAGATGCGTTTGTGGTGGGGACACTGAAGCAGAATGGTTAAAATGATAGATCTAAGGTTTTATGGTGAAATTTGAAAAATAAGTAAAAACTAGGATTTGATAATTTAAAGATAAAATTAAAAAGGGATAGGTTTCGGACCACACACCTAGACAAATTGCTTACATACACTGTGCATCATGTAAGCAATTAAAAAAGAAATCTGGGTTCATCACAGACCACTAAAACTATCTCAATTCTTCATTGTAATCTTTTCATCAAAAATAAACGTCCTACTAGCTTGTGTCCAGTATATACGAAAGGATTTGGTTGTTTTGCATTAAGCAAAGAAATCTTTAATAAATTACTCCCAATCTTCATATCTATAACGATTATTGTATTCTTTGAAAATTAGGATAGTTTTTATTTATAAAGCTGACTACTCATCATTAGAAACCATAGAAATATGCATGAGAAGTAGCCCAATACACTTCAAAATGTACAGAAAGCAAATGGCTTACTTATGTTCAATTCTGGCTTAAAAATTGGTTTATTCTGCACAAAACTAGTTAGAATAGCTCAGAATCCTTGCAGTATTTTGTAAACTACAGAAATTATTGTAGCAGGTGCGATAAGCTAGCAAACACATTGATTGTGATAGGATCCAAGAAAAGATACTAGTTTTGTTAGATAAAAACTGAAATAGAAGATATATTGATTACACTTAAAGGGGGTAATTGCCCTCCCAAGACGCCAATATGCGAGGACGTCTGCACTCTCCTAGATCTACTTAAGAATTCTCGAAGAACTCTCACAAAATATCAATATTCAACATCAATTTCAACATAATGAAAACTAGGGCCCGACTGGCCTCTTATAACCCCTACTGTAGTGTGCAAAGTAATTCTCTTCCAGCTTGTTGTGTGCAAAGTAATTCCTCTCTGACTTGTTGTGTGCATAGAAATTTCACCCATATGGCTCCCGCGGCTCATGAACATCATGTTTGCGCCTCCTCTCGTACGTAATGATCGCATCATTATTTTGCCACCAAAGATCCACCTTTTGTCCTCAAGGTGGTGCATGAAGTGTGTGAGCCATCTATTCCACGTATTGCATGTCTCCTCCTGGATCAAAATGATGAGATTTGTCTCCACCGCCTTCACTGTCGTCCTGAAGATGTCCATGGTAGTCGTCCATCAGATCTGAATGTCCTCCATGCACAAAACAGAAGCTGATTCTCACAAGGTCGCCCAACTGAAAACCTTGGTACATGGAGCCCATGTAGATTCTCCACGTCATCCTCAGGACCTAAACGTAGCTGAAATTCATCGTTTGAGAACTCGACGGGCTCCACACATGTTCCTGGGTCCCGGTTCATCCGTCCACGGCTCAAGACGCCTTCGATGGACCTGCACGGGTATTGTAGAGTCCATGCAGTGGTCTACAGAGGCTTGCAGGCCCTGCAGGTTCTTCAGTGGGTTGCAGGCTCCCTACAGGTTCTGCAGGGGCCTGCAGGCCCACTGCAGGCCCTGCAGGGGCCTGCAGCGGCCCTGCAGGGGCCTGCAGCGGCCCTGCAGTGGGCTGCAGGCCCTGCAGTGGGCTGCAACAGGTCGGTAGTGGCTTGCAGGCCCATTGCAGACCCCTGCTGGTCCTGTAATGTGTCGCGGAACCCCCATGATGGCTAGGGTTTTTCTGATCCGTTGGATGTTCTTCCGCCGCCGCCCACAGATCTAGATCTTTGTCGCCTTCAGATCCAGATCTGAAAGTTTCAGATCTGAAATTTTCAGGACCTTTCTCGTTCAAAGTTGACGCCTTTATTGTCGATTTAGGTTTCTCGTCCCCTCTGTTGTTGGCCGCCATTGAAAGATCAACTGCGCAAATTGTTTGTCGTGTTTCTCTTGCCTCGCCGTCAATTTTTCGATGGAAGCTGTCAACTTTGCTATGGAGTCATTGTTTCCCGCCAACGATTTCTTGATCCCGTCGATCTCGCTTGTAAATTTCGCCTCCAAAGTCTCGATTTTATCTTGCGATCTTATCGAAGCCTCCATGGATCGTCACGCGCTCTGATACCAAATTGATAGGATCCAAGAAAAGATACTATTTTTATTAGATAAAAACTGAAATAGAAGATAGATTGATTACACTTAAAAGGGGTAATCGTCCTCTCAAGACGCCAATATGCGAGGACGTCCGCACTCTCCTAGATCTACCTAAGAATTCTCGAAGAACTCTCACAAAATATCAATATTCAACATCAATTTCAACATAATGAAAACTAGGGCCGACTGGCCTCTTATAACCCCTACTGTAGTGTGCAAAGAAATTCTCTTCCAGCTTGTTGTGTGTAAAGTAATTCCTCCATGACTTGTTGTGTACATAGAAATTTCACCCATTTGCTCCCGCGGCTCATGGACTTCATGTTTGCGCCTCCTCTCGTACGTAATGATCGCATTAGATTGTTAAGAAAATTACGAATTCGTCTGTTTTTTTTTAACCTTCCCCCTTAAAAATTAAAATTGAAAACAAGGTACAGAAGACGTCTAGTTTTTCCACAAAAAAAACATAAGCTAAACCCAAAAAAGAAGAAAAGATAATGGAAATTTTAGAAATTTAGCTTTGATACCAATGACATGGACACAATAACAGAAAGGCTAAAATATAGGGTTTAGTGGTGGAATTTGGCGAAGAATTACAAATTATGGTTTGATATCTAAAAACTAAAACCAAAAGGGATGTGTTTTGGACCTCCCAGGCGAATCACTCAACCACTACATGCACATCACTTCAAAGAGATTCAAAAAAGAATTAAGGTTCATGCAAACCACTCAAATTCTCTCAATTTTAATTCTTTATTTCACTCTTTAGTAATCTATTTTTTTATAGAAGGCGTAAAGGCATATCATAGAAAAACAAAACTTGGCTCTTAATAAAACTATTCCTATTTTAAATAGAACCCTAAAAGGAATGAAAATTGTCTTTTATAAATAAAGCCACAAAAAACTTCATATAAAAAATAAAATAAAATCCTATCGCGATCTCCATAATGAGGTTGCACATGCACATGGTTTGTTTCACATCATTAGAGTTTGGATTATGGCATGAATTTCATTAAATTAGAATTAGTGACGAGGAGGACGAATAGGCGGACATGATGATGTAGTGGTAATGGTGGTGAGTGGTTTTGGTTTTAATTTTGGTGAAGAATGCGATGAATTTTGCGAAGCGAATGAAGGGGTGGAAAAAATGGTTAGGGTTTTAATTTTGGTGAAGAATGTGATGAATTTTGGGGAGCGGCGGAAGAGGTGGAAAAATAGGATTATGAATGAGATTTAGGGCTAATGGAATATAAGGGTCACATGACTATCGTGTGGCTCGACCCTTAAGAGAACTTTGTTGCAAGGCAGGGATGTTTGTGTATAATTTTAAACTGAAGGTGTTACTTTAAAGCGGTCTAAATTCAATCCTTAACATATAGTCTGCAACCTTTTTAGGCTATATTGTAAGCATTGTTAACTAAAATAATTTTATGACAAAATATCGAATATTAGAACAAAAAATACATCAAAAGGGTCCATTAGTCAAATTAATCATCAATTTAATTTTTTATCTTGAATTATTGGATTTGGTAATCGAGAGTGCACCTACGAACTGGATCACACGAACTGGATACAGTTCTAATGGGGGTAGAGTGAATTAGGTAATATTGGCCGCGGCCTTTCTTAGACTCATGTTAGTTTATATGTGCTGAGTTTATTGTGGGTGAGGATATGCTGCATAATTCTTTATGTAGCTGACAATCTGAAGAGTGGGTACTGCTCAAAAGGTGAAGGCTGTCATGATTTTATTTTAAAAAAATGTCTACTTGTTTTTTATAAAATTAGATTACAGAAGGAATTGGATCACTAATCAGTTGTATGATCTTGCTCTATATATCATTACATCTTGCAAGTTTCATTGTGCGAATTTGGTAATTCTTGCAATTTGGGGGCTCGAAGCTACATACACGATTCCGATTACCCATTCTTAACATGCGGTAGAATTCTGCCGTATGGAATTCCCTTTGTGTGTGTGTGTGTGTGGTTTTTTTTGTTTTTTGTTTTTTTTTGTTTTTTTGTTTTTGTTTGTTTTTGATTTTGATTTTGATTTTGATTTTGTTTTTTGTTTTTTGTTTTGTTTTTTTGTTTTTTGTTTTTGTTGTGAGAGGGGGTCTAGGGAAGATTTGGTGGGTAGTAACGTCCTATCTGTAAGTCACATCACTGGATTGATGAATATGAGCTAGGCATCAATAAGAGATATCCCAGAAATAACTCCTTAGTGATGATTTTTCTATGCAGTGAAAAGCATACATCGCACATGGGTAAGTATGACAAAAATGAAGATTGTCATGATTGTTTTTTTTTGAAGAAATGCCAATTAATCTTTTTGCAATCAGGTATGTAAGGAATGTTTGCTGTTTGCTCATGCCTCTTTACATCATGTAAGATTTGGTGATCCATCTCAATTTAAGGGCTTAAAACTGCATAAAATGCGAATTTGCTTACCCATTCTTAACAGCAGGCAGAGTCCTGCAACTAGAATCCATGGAAGGGTTGGAAGGTTTGTTGGGCGTTAATGTACTTGCACTAAGCATTAGATAAATGAACATCAAAGTTTGACATCTAGAAAAGACATCCTGAAATAAATCAGTCATTATTTTTGAAGGTAATGAAAGAGTATATACATTTCCTATTAAAGTATCGGTGTACTACATAGTTATGGACTGCGGTGTGAGGCTCTAAGATGGCAAAGGAAAGTCTTCAGAAGCTAAGGTGAGATTGCATTAGAAGGCCACCTTTCTGAAAAATAAATTCATTATAGAGTTTGAACCTCAAAGATGTAACCATATGGTATCGTTTGAGTATAGGTCGTGGAGAGTTGAACTTTCTGATATCGCATGGCATACTAGTACCGAATCATGGTGAGATGAACTTTGGGCCAGACTACCTGACTTGTGTTGTACCTCACAAGAGTTTCATCCCTATAGCATTCCATGCCATTTTCCTTTCTGTCTTAATTCTTGACAAAAATTAGATGAGTTTCCTGCTTGATTCCATGTGTTCGACTATATTGTTAAACTGAGTGATCAATTAGGGCTGTTTTTCTACCTACCAAGTGCCATTTCCTCAATTAACCTGGCAATCAACCCTCCTGTCCCAACATTCCTCTTCTTCCAGCTTTCTTCCCATACACACGTGCTCACACATGTTCCTACAATTACGCCGAATGTAATTTTTGTTTCCCCTCATCTGTCTGTCATTGAATGCGCATGCTCACACATGCTTCTGCAGTTACGCCAAAGGTAAATTTGGTTTAGCCTCCTCAGTCAATCGGGGATTCTCATAAAACCTTTGGACAGTCTTTTGATTAGCCCGGAGTTGCATGGTTTAGCCCCAAAGCCATTATATTTTCCATTGATGTTAGAAAATCCATTTGATCTAAACCCCAATTTGGGGGCAGTTGTATAGCTCCTAAATTTTGGTTTAGCTCCTCCAGAGAGAGGTTAAATTAAATGAAAGTTTGGAGAGTAATGAGTGTGAGATTGGAGTGAAATGAGGTGTATGGAATCAGTAAGTTGTCATTGAGTGGGGATTTGATTTTAGGTTGACCGCTGCTATTGAAATGTTGCATAGAGAAAACAAGTGCATTATAATATGACAACGAACAATATTTTTCTGTCTTTCTGGATTGCTGGGAAAATACTGTATGGGTCATTTATAATATGGCACTGAAATAAGTTAATTTTCTTATATAAATTGATCATCAAAGGATGCTTATAAAGCATTTCAGAAAATAATTTGGAATGTCTAACTATATCAATGGTTGATATTTCGGATAAATTAGCTTATATTAAGTGTTGGATATTTATGCATTTGTGAGGTCAAATTTGTAGACTATGTACTACTTACTGCCTTCCCCATTCTGACCTAAAACCACCATCTATTTTGCCCTCTGATATGGCTCTGTTGGTAAAGAATTGTGATTTCTTCTTTCTGTTTTCTTTTGTCCGAAGACAAAGTGCAATTATCAAGAGTTGGACTTTCATCTCTCTGTATTATTTTATCCGTAGACAAAGTGCAATTATCAATAACATGTACAGCCGCATGAATGCACTGAAAGAAAAAGCAACAGAATCCATTTCTTTGTTTTATCCTTTTACCTACATCCGTGTTGTGACTAAAAATCGATTTACACATTTTTATGTGATAGCATGGGTTCTTATCTCTATAATGCTTTTTTATTATTGTCATGTTGTCACCTGTGATTCTCATCTTGTCACCTTGAATGTTGTAATTCTCAATGTAGTTCAATAGTTTGTTCATGTTATATCTAGCTACAAAATGCTGATAATTTTTTCATTTTTAATTGTTTATGCACTGTTTCTTCAAAGTACTAAAGTTTCAAATTTGCTATGGGAGAGTGAGAATTGCGGATAGTTTATTTCATTTTGTTTTCTTCAAATAAGTTATCATGGAAAGCTAAATTTTCCGTGTTCTCTGACAGAGTTTTCGGATCAGAACTTTGTCGATGTGGAAGTTGAGAGAGGGGAAGAGTTGAGTGGAAGGAGGGGCAAGAAGAGGGTACGAAGTGCAGTTTCTCTAGACACAGATCAAGTAATGAAAAACTGAATTCTACTGCTTAGTTCTTAGTGTTTTTTCCTCTCTTTTTTCTGTGTATGTTTTGGCATAATCAGGTCTCTTTGTTATCAAACTACTTACTTGTCAACGTACTTATCAGGTTGTTCCGTTTGCTCAAACTTTTGATGAGAGAGCTGCCATTTTAAAAGAGAATGATGAAGAGTGTATCAAAAAAAATTCGGAAGAGACCGGGGACTCAATGCAGATGGAACCTCACTCGCTTATGAATGATCAGCAGACAAATGACCCAAAATTAGAGGGAGGATGATATGAATAGAAATGGTGATGTGGTTACGAAAAGAAACAAAAAGTTGTTCAAAGAAGTTAGCAACCATTTGCAGATGCAAAGATAGTTTTCACTGAGAAAGTTAATTTGAAACTTGTGATCATAATGGAGGAAGCAAGCCTAACTGAGTCCTCGTGGACCTTTCTGAGATGGTGTTAGGTAAAGCAAATTTCTCGCCATCCCCAGTTACATCCAGTTTACCAGTTTTTTTTAAAAATGTTTGAGAGGGTGCTTGAATGAGATAGAGAGGGCAATCGATATAGTTGTGGCTACTTTTAGAGTTTGTATGTCATGTTATCTAGTGTTTTAAGAGCGAGTCATGCTTTGTATGCTGTATTGCGATTTCTGCAAATCGCGAGAGAGAACTGCAACATCTGTATTGTAAGTCATTTGGATGCTTTTGTTCTATCAGCTAAATAAGCACTTCTCGTATGCTTATTGAATCAGAGCTGGTCCTTTTGTATATCATTCTCGATGTATTGTCTGTGACTGCACATAATTCTGTCTTGGGTGTGAACTCAATCTTCTGGACACTGTTAACTGCTGTTTCATGTCTCTGTACTGGCTTTTATCGGTAGCAGTCGCTGCCCAGAACTTTTCAAGTTCCATCCGAATGTTTGAAATTTTTGTTTTAAAAAAACCATTGAGCTGACTGGTGCTAATGTTTCTTGTATATATGGTGGCAATAATGGATGATTTTGTTTGGCATAATACCTTGCCAACCTAGAAACTAGATACGGGTGGTCCTAAATTTCAACATAATAAGTTTATTTGTTCATCATCCAATGTCAACATACTTGGATTTTATGAAGAAAATATCAATTTTGACAACTCGATGACTAACAAATTTGGACATATAAACCTGCTCTTTTTAGTATCAAATCGATGTGCATAAATTTATTACATTTACTAAAGGTAAAGTCGGTTTTATTCTCACAATAAAAAGTGCCTTCTTTGATTAATAGTTATAATTATAAGAAATCCGAACTAGAGCTATTGAAGGAATGAACAAATTATGACAATCTAGTAAATTACAGCATAATATTTGTGTCCTTTTCGCCTAGCTACCAATACATATAAGAAATTTGACGTTCTTCCTCAAAAACACTATTGAAAAATACAGCCTCTCTCTTTCTTTTTTTGAGAATACAGGCAATTGTAATATTTTCATCACGAGATCTCTTTTAGGCCAGTCGTATGTCTTGCCAACGTGCAAGAGGCAAAATCAACATCTACAAACGGAAAAGGAAATTAAATAAGATAAACAGGCCAAAAACCAAAACCCCAGACGGAAACACACACACACACACACACAACAACCTGCCATTTACACCGATGACCGACGGGAAGAACCCAAAGGTTAACATAAACTAGAAATAACCCATGCACAAAGGGTGCACGGACACACCCAATAACCAACCCACACAATCAGAACGCGGAACCCACACGAGTGTTTCAATGAGTGCAAAAACATGGGTTTTTGATTATTATTTTTTGGTTGGGGGTGTGATTTTGGTTGTTTTGGGCTTGGGTGTGTTTTGATGGGTTGGATCATGTTTTGGGTTTTTTTTTGGGTTTTGGGTTTAAGGAGTCTGTTCCATGTGAGTCGGATGTGACGATGTGACATTGTCACATGAGACAAATTCAAAAACACCCCTCAATTGTAATAGTACCAGTCATAACCCGTGCCCTCGGCCACGGTTCATTTAAAATCTTTGTTTTCCAAAAAAATATTTACTACTCCAAAATTTTGGGACATATAATATTCCACTTCAGAATTTAAAAATTTAGCGAACGCCTTCGACGAGAGCGCCCAAAATACAAATACAAATTTTTTCCCCACAAAAAATTTAACATATATTCATAGATAAGGTGATGTGGGTTTTTTGTGAAAGTATAAAATAAGTTTTCAAAAATTCAGAGATTTTGTTTCCCCCAACAAATTTCCATCCAATCCAACAAATTTTCTTTCCCCCTAAATTTTGTCATGACATTAAGTTCAACTTTCATCAAAGGGTAATTTTTAGATTTAGGAAAAAAAAATGAAAATAAAATTAGATTTCGACCAAAATTAAAAATATTTACAGATTTCGATCAACTTTGGCCACGTCAGCCGCGCCTCGCTGCTGAGAGAGCCATTTTGACTATGCTGCACTGGGCAAGTGAGGCATTTTTGGCCGCACTTGCCAAGTGTGACATTTTTGTGGGTCGCTGCTGTTGGGATATAGGAGTCAAACTGGCCGCACTTGCCACGTGCGACCAGTTTAGAGGTCACGGGCCACTTGGATGGCAGTAGGACCAAAAAGGCCGCACTTGCCAAATGCGACATAGTCGAAATAACCCAAAGCGTGACTGACGTAACCAAAGTTGATCGAAATCTGTAAATATTTTTAATTTTGGTCGAAATATAATATTATTTTCATTTTTTTCATAAATCTAAAAATTACCCTTCCTTCAATGTAATAGAAATATATCGACAGAGGAAAAAAAGGTAGACGGATCAAGAGCCGCCAGCCGCCAGTGACGACCTCTGATTAAGAAGAGGACCCGAACCCGAATGCGAACCCGAACCAGGATCCGATGAGCACCCCGGATTATCGGAGGCGGCGATGGTCGGATTTCTCGCTCCATCTCTTCGTCGCCCTCGTCGTCGTCGCCGAGATAGCGTTCCTCGGCCGCCTTGACTTCGCCGTCGTCGAGAACTGGACCAGCTCCTTCTATTTCCATTCGTCTTCGCTCGATTCTTCGACGACGACAGGAAAACCATCGCTCTTGTCCTCTTCGATCCGCTCTTCATTCATTGAGCCTTCTGTCGATGATGATGATGGCGCCGACGAGGTGCGGAGGTGCGAGGAGTGGCTCGAGAGAGAGGATGCTGTTGCGTATTCGAGAGATTTTGGATCCGACCCGGTCCTAGTATTTGGAAGTGATCAGGTAATGGTCTTCTTGTTCCTTTCCGTTTCCTTTCGATTCAATTATTTGTTCGTATATCCTAGATTTTGTATATTTATTTTCGATTGTACGGAAAGCTATACAAAAATGCGAAATGAATGGGGGACTTTTTTTAAAAAATTATACTCGGTGATTTTGCGGATGGAACTTTCCGAAAATATTTAGGTCCCATTTGGAAACGGATGTTAGTTACCATAACCCCAAATTTTAGAGGTTAGTTACCCCCCTGAAATTGAAAATTTTGTCCAAAAAATGGAGGTTTGTGAAAATCCATTCATACTGGAGGTTTTTTCTACGGCCGTTCCCAAATGGGGGCCTTAATCTTACTTCATATATTTTTGATTAGGAATGGAACAATGGAAGCTTTTTAGACCATATGGCAGTCATTTAAGACTTCAGTCTCCATTTTGATTATTTTACTTGCTTTTTCAAAGTAGTTTAATGTTTGTTTGTCTTATTGGTTTATTCCAAGTTTGTTTCATTAAGTCTATTGGAACTGGCGGATCGCGTTTTGAGGTATATGAGTGAAAACTGCTAACAATTACAATGAAACGTTGCTCTAAGTATTTGAGGCAGGTCTTGTGTGAGAAAAAGATATGGTGATATAAATCTGACACATACTGCTAGGTTTCTTTGTTAGAAAATGTCATGTATAAGAATTTACTTTGCAGGGGGAAAACATGGTAGCCTTTTTCTGTTCGATGGGGGATTTGGTGATCTAGGAAACATGGCTACCCTTTTCTTTTCTAAAAATTCCATTAATGTTTCTCTGTTTTACTGGGAACCAAACATATTTGACTTACTGATTTGCCTGCTGGATGGTAGAAGTATAGCTCGATTTTGCCTTTTTTCTTTTTTTGGATTGAGAAACACAGGAGTCAGGTGATGTAGAAGGAAACTTCCTCCCATGGCGTATCAAGAACTTGACTATCCTGATTTCCCCTTGATGATCCAGCCATCTTTATTCTCTTTGGCCTAAATCACAAATATATGAAAAACCATGCTGTTTAGATATTGTTTACCTATGGGGCTCGCTGTCTTATTTTTTCTATTACTTCTGTTACTACAAACTGTTCATTTACAACCACGTTCTTTAAAGAACAATCAAAATGATTATGTTGCTTCTTCACATAATTAAAAAAAGGTCTCTGTTTACTGCAGGTAATGTTAAGGTCTAAATTCATAGTCTGGCACTTGTGAACAAGCAACTCAAAGAAGGCTACCTAACAATAACTAGTAGAATGTAATAAACAAAGATGTCAAAGAGTTGAGAAACCATCAACTGTAGGGAAGGGGCTGCCAGTTCATAAGATTAATTTCATATCTATCCACTCCCAACTTACCTTATATATGTAGTTACAATGTATCTATACCATGTCACTTATTGAGCACATCAGACATGTTTACTATCATATATTATTACATATTACTATTATATATTAGTACATATAAGCGATGCAAATTCCATGTGGTTAGGGTACGTGTTAGCTTCGGGCGGGTTTTACTTGATTGTCAACCTGCCCTTTTGAGGGTATTCTTAAAACCTGTGCAATCAGGTTTGGGTGGGTTTGAACTCTTCTTACACCTGATTTCAGGTTGGGTTTTGGGCAGCTTCGGGTATGTACTTGACCCATGTACTTTAACGGGCTGCTCTCTTAAAAAGATAATAGCTTAAAGTTTACATCATTCAAGATAATAACTATATTCTATATAAGTGGAGAATGTGGGGATGGGGTGTTAATTTCAATTAGAATAGATGGTTCTTCAATTCTGAGAGATGGAAAGCTGGATTTCATAAGGCACCAAGGCTTCATTTCATTTTATTCATGGAAATCTTCTTCTAGATCCTTGTTATGACCTTACTCCTATATGCACAACCGTGCTACCCGATTCCAATGACATGTCAACTTGTTACTAAAGAAAGCAAAATGGAAAGGTAATAGCATCTTTACTCCTATAATGATCCTTTCAGGTTATGTTAACTTCCTCTAGAACAATCTTTGGCGGCATCTACCGCTTTCATATGATGCTTCTTTCAGCATCCTGCAAGCATGTGTTATTTAATATATATATGGTATTTCATAACTTTCCTGAAAAAGCAAGGAATTAACTCTGTTACTTAGAGTACTTATTGAGTTTTTCTTCCAAATTTTGGTTTCTTATTCCAAATTGACTGAATCATTCGCACGTCATGTGAAGCATAGCCACTTCAAAATGAGTACCGTGTTCGTGTTCGTGACGGACACTTCTCAGACAATGACACTTGCACGACATTGGTCCAACATGACACTCTGAAGCTTTGTCTAATTTCAAAAATTTGTGTGTTAGGCTGTGCCCATTTTAAATAAAATTTAAAATTCACATGTTGGACACTTGAGAGCCACATGTTTCTTAAAAGAATATAAGAACGATCCTAACTAACCAGTTATCATGTCAGTAAGGTCTAAACATCAAGGTCTAAGCATCACTTGAACTAGGTTCAGTATTGATTAGTTATTTTGTTTTATTTGGATCTTTTTGTTTGATTGTCACTTGATTATATGTGGTTGTCATTGATATTTTGTATTTTTATTTTTATATAAAGCATTCCAATCACTTTGCATTATATACAGATACACATGCATGCAAAACATGGCTACATCACAGTGTCTCCTTGTCATAATTTTTAGAGGATTTGATGTGTCCCCATGTCATGTCGTATTCGTGTGTCAATGCTTCATAGCTCACTTCCAATGTACAAGGCTCTAGAATGCATCTAACATACCTTCTCATACTGAGGAGCATATGGTACAAAGTTCAATAAATAAACCAGCAACCTTGATTGCGTTCAAGTTGACAGCCTAACATCTTAAAGTGAGAACTTTACTGGATTGGAAGTTTTTAGCTTTGTAGGTTACTCCTATAAGCTCATATATTTGGTATGATAAGAAACTTTCTTCTCTAGTTTTTATGTCTCCGCGCAACAAGATATTTCTCATTCTTTGAGGATATCGGTCTTTTTATTGATGTGGGAGTTATTCTGCAATATTTTTGATTGGGGCTGCATGGAGAAAAAACATGTTTAATCAATTCTATATGGCAGAAGGTTGTCATTGTCACACTGTTTGCCGGAGATATCCTTTTGAAAAACTTCTGTATGGATTGGAATGATGCTCATTGCTTTCTTAAATACACAAGACATTTCTTTACATCACATATTCCATGGGGTGTGCAAACGTAAGCTCTTCATAAAAGTCCTTTTGTGGCCCGAATGCAGGGGGCTACGACACGCTGACATGTAACTGTTGCAGTTATGCTTATATATAATTCATAGTAAAGTGCATAATAAACTTTGTGGCTCTTTCATTTAGGGCCTGTCATATTATTTGTATTTAATATGGTCATATTAACATCTTGGCATCAGCTTACATTTTGACTTTACAAGTGAATTTAAAGCTTGAAAGCATTCTGCCTTTTTTAATACTTGGTACTTTATTGTTATTGTTCAGGATTGGGATTCTTGCTCCGTTGGTTGTAAATTTAGACATTCTTCTGACAAGGTACCAGATGGGACAATTGGGCTCGCCGCGAATCCATCGACTGCTACCATCCTCCGCTCAATGGAGTCATCACATTACTATGCTGAAAATAACATTGATTTGGCACGCCGGTGGGTAAGCACAGTTATTATTATCAGACTCAATTAGCTTACGTGTTAATTTTTTTCCCAACTAGATGACCCTTATAGCTACATGAGCCTCAATGCAAAGTCATTACTTTCACTTTAAAACTAGTTCAATGCACAGTTTTTCAAATCCTTCTGTACCAATATTTGCATTGGAATCAGTGGCCTCTGAGGGCAGATTTTGCCATTTTCTTGGTTAAGCCTTGGTCGGTGGCGTATTTTGATAGTTGGTAGTCTTTATGTGATTTGAATAGAAGAATTAGGTAGAAGAATTTGAAAGTGATAATCCTCATCTTTTCACAACCTTTGCAGATTTGTGGAATTTAGATTGTGAAAAATTCAGCAATTGAAGACATTGACTCAAGACAAACTAGAACTGATTTTTTTTTCACAGTTTCAGATCTATTTTCCTGATGTTTTTAGGGCTTAAAAGGGGATTTTTGAAATGCGATTTTGTGGCAGATTGTTATGGATTGGAAATTTGGATTAAGAGACACCAAGCCCACACACACAAAAAAAAAATCCAGATTTGGACATATCTAAACAGAGATGAAAACAGGGACAACAGTTACAATGGGACAATGATGAGGAACTCAGAGTTCAAGGGCTAGAACAGGGATAGTCTTAAAAGTTATATGAAAAAATAACAGAAAATTAAAAAGGCAAGATGATTAAGACCCTTCTTTGTCTGTGGAATTCTTGCCTGTATCAACCCATCACAATTTGCAAAGGGAGCATCTCACTTCATTGAAAACAATCTTTCAATTGCAAATAAACACCACCTAGTAGCCGGAAAACCTAATTACTTATGTATATGGTTGGGTATATCAAATTACAAAAATACCCGAGGAAGAATACTTAAAAATCTATAAAAAGAAAAAAAATGTTTAAACAAAGTAGTAACTTAAAGATACCAATTCAAATGCTAAATCTAATACGACCATTTATTCCTTACATCGTTTGAATCCCTATCATACATGCATGATTGTAAGCAATTTTTGTGCTTCCCCCTCACCATGGATATATCATACATGTTGCTTGCATGTATGCTAAATCTAACAAGATCATTTATTCCTTGCAGCGGTTGAATCCTTATCGTACATGCTTGTAAGCAATGTTTGTGCTTCCCCCGCACCATGTGGCTTGTGAAATAATAAAGGACTAGTCATAACCCGTGCCTTCGGGCATGGTTCATTTAAAATCTTTGTTTCCCCAAAAATTATTACCCCCTCCAAAATTTTGGGACATATAATATTCCACATCACAATTTAAAAGAACAAAAATTTAGCGGGCCCCTTCGACGTGCGCGGGCGCATAATTAATTAATGTTTTTTCGCATGGGAGAGAGAGGGGTGTGAGAGAGAGAGATTGGGTTTGATGAGGGAGAGTTAATGCAGGTGAGAGGTGTTAAAGCTTCTTTTTTCCTTCTAGCGTTTGAATCCCTATCATTCATGCATGCTTGTAAGCAAATTTTGTACTTCCCTGTAATGACCCGCTTTCCAGGATACCCGAGAAGTACGAATCTGTCCCTGGTATTCTCAGATCAATGGGTGTTACATAAAAAGAGAGAAAGGAAGAAAAGTAAAAAGAAATCTACATGTCATTGCGCACGTGCTGAGAAGTACTAGTAAAGTTCCATCACAGAAATAACACAGAGAACTGAACAAAAGTACAACATATCATTTTATTAATGCAATGGTACATCTTTTACATACATCACCTCTGTAAAAGGGTACAATAGTAACTCCCAAAAGAAACTCCAAAAACCCACAAAAGTTAAAAGTACTCAACTCTGTACAAAGTACAACTCACTCCCTAATTACACCTGGAAGTACAACTGGACCCGACTACCCTCTGAGGCTCCATCTCTGAGTAGCTCCTGAGTCTAGCTCTGCTCTGACAATCCTGCTGCTAGGACTAGAAAAGTAAATGAGGCATGTCAACGCGTGACCCAGTAGGATTTCTAACTAAGTTAGGTAGGACCCCGTTTAAAACCGGACCACCTATCTAAAGGTTGGTCTACAAAAGTAAAGGTTCCAGAGCTTATGAAAGTATTTACATCTTAACATGCAAGTACTGAAAGAGAACGTTAAGAATATGCATAAGTAGCCATAACATGTCATGTAGGTGTGGAAAGTAAGCATATGAACATGTTAACTTAGGGCAGTGGCATTAAAATAAACAGAGGTGCAGATCGACATGAGATAACAATATTAAAGTAAGCAGAGGAACAAATAGACATAAGATAACGACATTTGTAATTTAAAAGACAATTACTTTAAGTTATCAATTCACATGTTTGGGAACCCGTGTAAATAATAGGACACTTAAAGGAGCAGGACTTCACCCAGGGTGGGTGAAAAGTGGTATCTCAACCAGCGACACGAGCACTGGAGGGGCCTCTCGTAACTCCACACCCAAACGGAGCAAGGTACGGGAGTGAGACAATCTCGGGTTTTCAGGGGAAAACGGAGCAAACTATCATTTACCGTCATGATGCATCACGAGTACACCACCGACCTCTCTAACTCTGCCCACTCCCCCTGCTGGCAGGCAAGAGTGCGAGTGAGACTCAAGCTGCTTCCACACTTAGCCAACTCCCTCGTTCAGGAGTACAAGTGTGAGCCTCAGCTGTGTCTGCTCCTTAAGACCTATCCTTTACACGTGTCCCCCCAACCCACTGCCTGGAATCTCACCTATCTCAAGAAGAACGAGAATCCCAGGTTGTTATTTAAACTCAAATCATCACTCTCAATTTATGTTACAATTTGTCATGTCTTTCATTTCAACGGTCTTATTACTGCATTCACTTTTCCACATTTCTCTTTTTCTTTGCTTATCATGTGACATATCAAGTGCCATTACCACTTTTCATTCCAACTTTTACTTTCATATCCTAATAGAGTGATTCATATATAAAGGAATATTCTTAAACGAGATTACCAACCTGTACAATGGCGTGGCATAATTAATAAGAAGGTTTACATAATAATAAAGCATGAGTGTATCAATACTAATAAGAAACTTTAATGAAACATCCAATTAAGATCATGAACTCTCTTATCTTTGTGTAAGGGAAACTTAGTAGCAACATGGGGAAACATAGCCTGCTAAACTAATCTTGTACTTTGAATTATCTCGAGGCATAGTCAATATCATAATTAAGTTAGACATAAAGCATGAAGATCAGTAAATAATTCATGGCAATTAAATAAACTGGGCCATCCACACGGCAGTATGGTGGAATCCATACGGCCGTATGAATTTTATAAAAGAGGCTGGAAGATCCACCCAGTCGTATGGTGAAATCCATACGGCCGTATGGATTTAAGGATAGCTCAGAGGTAGCACACGGTCGTATGGGCTATAGGCCATACGGCTGTATGGTGGAATCCATACGGCCGTATGAATTTAGTTGATACGATCGTATAAGTCTAAATTGCAACATGCGGTCGTATGGAAGTTTCGATGCTTCAAAGTGTGACACGGCCGTATGGTTTTGGCCATACGGCTGTGTGGTTCATAATGCTGTCAAGTTCGACAGCGACGAGGGTAAAAACTTACGCGATCTTAACTAAATCCTATCTAACCAAGTTAGGATCCTACCTGAGATGTCCATTAGTTAAATCTGAGGCCCTTCTTCTCCTAGATGACCATCTGAATGCTATCTCTCCTCCCTCTTCTAAAGATCAAAAGCCAGGGTTTCAAGTTTGGCCGTGGGTTCGATGAGAGAATTCGACAGTAAGGCAGTAAAGATTGTGTGAAGGCTGAGAGGAGTTGTGAGAGGAAGAGTGAGAGTGTTTTACTAATTTCTTTCTGTTTTCTTTCTTTTTTTCTTCTTATCTTTCCTATGAAATTCTCTCTCCAATTTCCCTTTTAATCTCCTTCAATCCCACCTCCTGCTTCCCCAAATCAGACTAAGCTTGCCACCTAAACAAAGTTAGGTGAGGGTTATTAGGATGATGCCACATCCTAAGTAGGAGGTGGCTAAAGGGAATTAACTTGGGTTTTTGATTTAGATTAAGAAGGGATACATATATGATATATGTATACCTAGTGTATTACATCTTATACATGTACTCACTTAAATACACATTATTTAATAATTCTAAAAGAAGCCATAAAATTATTAAAAATAATCATAATCTTAAAGAAAATTAAAGGAAAATATACAAAGTCTTCCAAAATTTATACGCACATTTATATGCCTAAGAATACGTATGAATACACGTATATGAATTTTTGGGGTCATAACATTTCCCCTCACCATGGATTTATCATACATGTTAGTTGCATGTATGCTAACTCTAACAAGATCATTTATTCCTTACAGCGTTTGAATCCCCATCATACATGCATGCTTGTAAGCAATTTTTGTGCTCCCCCCTCACCTTGGGGCTTGTGAAATAATAAAGGATGTGAGCCTTTGGGTTTGTTTCAAGTGGGTGTAAGATGAGAAGAAATAAATAAATAAGTCGGCCGAAAAAATGGGTTTTGGGCTTGGTTAATTGAGGGATGAAAGAAAAAGGAAGAAGATAAAAAGAAGAAGAGGAATTTTGGTAAAAAATAGATTCGTAAAATAATGAAGTAATATTATGAAGAAAATGTTAGAAAATTCCCGAAGAAATATGGGTCATTACAGATTGGAAGCCTTAGATTTTTGCATGAACAGGTCTCCTATCATCATTTCCAGGTCAACTTATCGAATTTTATTTGTTTGAAGTAGTTTTCTTTTTCGAGGTCGATCATGAACTTTTTTCTTCAATTTATTGTATTTTCTTTGTTTGCAGTTGTTTTTATATAGTTTGTTTGAAGTAGTTTTCTTTTCCAGGTCGATCATGAACTTTTTTCTTCAATTTATTAGCAGTTGTTTTTATATAGTTTGTTTGAAGTAGTTTTCTTTTTCCGCTGTTTTATATATACATACACACATACATACTTACATACATGTACATACTAGAAATAATCCGTGCACTATGTGCACGGTGACCCAAGAAAAAACCCACACACAGGATGCGGTGCACACACACAACCGAAAAAGAGTGTGTTGGTATCGTCGAGGGGGGAAGTGGTAAAATTGCAAAAAAACTTTGGGGGAGCAAAGTGCACAAATCCTACCCCAAACCACAGGGGAGAAATATATGGGAAAATATGCTCTAAAGTGTAAAAAACGTAGGGGCCAAAGTGAAAAAAGACCAATGGTAAACCCATAAATATGTGATAAAAGAAGAGACATTTGACTTTTATGAAAAAGTAACGACAAGCTTACAAATAATGGGAAGTAGGGGGGCATTTGTTTGGATTCTCCACACCAACACCTCATATTGCACTCCCTCACACCCATGTAGGGGGGATGAGGTGGCATGCTTCTCCACCCGCCACATGGGACAAATCCTGCCAACTGGGTTTGTCCCAGTCAGCAAAAACCTCACTCATTTGTATAATAGCCCGTGCACATAATGCACGGTGACTCAAGAAAAATCCCACGTGCGCAACCTACAAAAGAGCGGGAAGAGTGGGTGTGTGGATCGTTGGGAGGATGCAGGACCAACGTGCAACCGAAAAAGAGAGAGAAGTATGGGTGTGTCGGTATCATCGGGGGATAAAAGTGGTTAAATTGCAAAAAACATTGGGAGGACAAGGTGCATAAATCTCATCCCAAGTCTCATGGCGGTAAAGGAAAAAAGCAGGCGTTAAAGTGCAAAAAAACGCAGAGGGCCAAAGTGAAAAAAGACCGATGGCAAACCCGTAAATAAGTGGAAAAGGGAGGGGCATTTGGCTTTCATTAAAAAGCAATGGCAAGCTTGCAAATAATGGGAATGTGGGGGGCTTTTGTTTGCCTTCTCAACAACCTCACCCTAAACCTAAAATCTAAACCCTCACCCCCATCAAGCGGGGCCCACCATGCCCATGCGGTACAACCTAGGCCACCCCTTTGTCTAGGGATGTGAATGAGCATGCCCAAAGCCCGATTGGGCTTCCAATTGGGCATGTCCCATTCCCATCCATACTAATCCTTCATTAATTCTTATGAAAGAATTAATGAAGGATTAGTATGGATGTGATTGTGGCATGCCCAATTAGAAGCCCAATCGGGCTTTGGACATGTCCATTGCCATCTCTACCTTTGTCCTAGTGGGACAAAGGTGGGGCCCACTTTTTGTCCCATAGGGACATGGATGTTTGTCTCCTTCCCTCAATTGTGAGATATACTAGAAATTGCCAGTGCCTGGAGGGCACGGATGCAATCATCGTCCGGGCGCAAATGCGGAGAGATGCGGAAAGCCAAAGCGGAAAAAAGAGTGGGTGTGTGAGATAGGAGTGTCGGGGTCAAAAGGATGAAAAGCAGGGATCGAAGCGCATAAAAACCCATCCCAAACCAACTCCCCCAAAACCCACCCCAAACTAAGCATAAAACCCCACCCACCCACCATTGGGCCCCACCGAGATGAGGTGGAGCGCCCCTGACCAGTCGTTTGTGCTAGTCAACTTGTGACTAGGACAAACACGCCCCCACATCCCTCTTTTGTATTATATATATCTATTATACATTTGATTACTTTTTTAAATTCTAGGGCTGACTAGGACAAGCTGACTAGGACAAAAGGGTCGATAGAAAGACGGTTCAGATTTAATCTTGGGAATTCAACAGTTGAGATATGATTTGAGAATGTTTTGGAGGGGGGAAAAATTATGTTTTGGGGGAAAATGTGTTGGGAGAACCGAACATTTGAAATTTGCTTGGTAACAGTGTTGGGAAAAAAGTTAATTTGTGCTCGGGAAATGTGTTGGGTTACATCAATGGTTTTATGCTACAAGCCCCAAGTCACACTCTCTTTCCCGCGCCGAAGGCGCCCGTGCGCTAAATTTTTACGCTAATTTATTGTTCCGCGCCGAATTTGTTGTTCCGTATCGAAGGCGCCTGTGCAGCTAAATATCTATTATACATTTGATGACCTTTTTTGAATTCTAGGGCTGATTAGGATAAGCTGATTATGACAAAAGGGTTGATAGAAAGACGGTACAGATTTAATCTTGGGAAATCAACGGTTGAGATGTGATTTTAAGAATGTTTTGGAGGGGGAAAAATTAAATTTTGGGGGAAATGTGTTGGGAGAACCGAACATTTGAAATTTGCCTGGTAACAGTGTTGGGGAAAAAAGTTAATCTGTGCTCGGGAAATGTGTGGGGTAAATCAATGGGTTTATAGTACAAGCCCCAAGTCACACTCTCCCCCACGCCGAAGGCGCCCGCGCGCTAAATTTTTTATGCGAATTTGTTGTTCCGTATCGAAGGTACCCGCGTTGAATTTGTGGTTCCGTGTTAAAGGCGTCTGAGCTGAATTTGTTGTTCCGCGCTCGTGCTGCTAAATATTTTTATGCTAATTTATTATTCTTTTAAATTTTAATAATTTTTGGGGAATAAAGATTTCACGGTAGAAAATCTTAAATGAACCGTGACCATGGGCACCGGTTTTTTACGCTAATTTGTTTTTCTGCGCCGAATTTGTTGTTCTACGCTAATTTGTAGTCCACACCGAAGGCTCCCGCGTCGAATTTGTTGTTTCGCGCCGAAGTCGCATGCACCGAATTTGTTGTTCCCTGTCGATGGCGCATGCGCCGAATTTGTTGTTCCGCGTTGAAGGCGCCCGTGCCGCTAAATATTTTTACGCTAATTTGGTCTTTTAAATTTTTATAAGTTTTTTGGAAAACAAAGATTTCGCGGGGGAAAATCTTAAATGAACCGTGTCTGCGGGCACGTGTTATGACTAATATATCTATTATACATTTGACAACGTTTTTTGAATTCTAGGACTGACTAGGACAAGATAAAGAGTGGTTGGGATTTGATCTTGGTAAATCAATGGTTGAGATTGGATTTTGTGAAAATTTTAGTGGGAAAACTTAAATTTTGGGGGGAAAAGTGTCTTGGGAACAAAAACTTTGAAATTAAAAGTGTCTTGGGAAAGATTGTGGAGATTAAATTTGGGAGGGGAAAGTGCCTTGGAAACCTAAACTTTGAAATTAAAAATGCATTGGGAAAGATTGTGGAGAAGCATTATCCATTAAATTAAACCAACTAAAAAAATTAAACGGAACAATAAACTAACATAAAAAAATTTAAGTTAATACCGTCACCGAAAAATACCATGAGTTTTGTTGTTCCGCGCCGATGGAGCCATCGCCATTTTTACGCTAATTTGTTGTTCTGCGCCAAAGGCGACCGCGTCAAATTTGTTGTCCCGAACCGAATGCGCTTGGGCGTTGTTCCACGCCAAAAAACGGCTCCCGAGCAATTTTTTCTCTAATTTGTTGTTCTGCGCCGAAGGCGCCCGTGCCGAATTTGTTGTTTTGCGTCGAAGGCGTCTGCGCCGAATTTGTTGTTCCGCACCGAAGGCGCTTGCACGTTGTTTCACACCGAAGGTGTCCACGTCGAATTTGTTGTTTCGCGCCAAAGTCGCTTGTGCCGTATTTGTTGTTCCGTGCCGAAGACGCCCACGCCGAAGGTGCCCATGCCGCTAAATATTTTTACGCTAATTTGTTCTTTTAAATTTTGGCTGTGGAAATAATTTTTTGGGGAACAAAGATTTTGCGGGTGAAAATATTAAAAGAACCGTTAAATTAAACAAAGTAAAAAAATTAGCGTAAAAAAATTTAGCAGAACAACAAACTAGCGTAAAAAAATTAAAGTTAATACAGTCACCGAAAAATACCTTGAGGTTCGTTGTTTCGCACCGAAGGTGCCCGCGTCGAAGGTGCCCGCGCCGAATTTGATGTTCCGCACCGAATGCGCTCGTGCATCGTTCCACGCCAACAAACGACGCCTGCACCATTTTTTTACGCGAATTTGTTGTTCCGAGCCAATGGCGTCCTGCCGAATTTGTTGTTTCGTGCCGAATGCGCTCGCGCGTTGTTCCGCACAGAATTTGTTATTCCACGTCGAAGGCGCTCGCGCCGAATTTGTTGTTCCGCACCAAAGGCGCTCACGCGTTGTTCCGTACTGAAGGCGTCCGTGCTGAATTTGTTGTTCCGCACCAAAGGCGCTCACGCGTTGTTCCGCACCGAAGGCGCCCGCGTCGAATTTGTTGTTTCGCACCGAAGGCGCCCGCGTCGAATTTGTTGTTTCGCGCCGAAGGTGCCTGCGCCAAATTTGTTGTTCCGCGCCGAAGGCGTCCACGCCGAAGATGCCCGTGCCGCTAAATATTTTTACGATAATTTGTTATTCTTTTAAATTTTGGCTGTGGAAATAATTTTTTGGGGAACAAAGATTTCGCGGGAGAAAATCTTAAAAGAACCGTACCCACGGGCACGGGTTATGACTAGTGTATATATATATATATATATATGAAAAGTGTTCTCAAGGTGACTCCTTAGGAAATTATCTAAGGAGTCGACATAAAATCATATAATTGAGCTACTTTATGTATAATCCACTTCATCGATTATGCTCTCTGTAATTACAAATGATTGTCCAGAAAAAATCATGTGATTTAGACACTTTTTGATTGTTGATCAAGTGACATCATTTGTTCTGTTAAGAAACTGTTCATTTTACAACCGCATAACACATGATTAAAACACATTAAAAGTGCCTTAAAAGTGCATGATTTTTTGTAAACAAATATTCTATGACATGTAAATCAAAATGAACGAATCAGATCATCCATAAAATTCATACAAAGTACGTATTAAGATGACTCCTTTGATAATTTTCTGCAGTCACATTACGAACACTTTTTCATATATATATATATGAGAATAATGGGTATCATATGATGTATGGCTCAGCCTTATATACGCCTCCAAAACTTCACCCATTGCTAATTTTTCGGAGGAGTGGAACCGTTCATTTTGAGCTACACATTCTAAAACTTCAAAACACTGAATATCGAGTGAACCCAATTGGTTTTGCCCGTCCATCCACCCGTCATAAATTTAACGTTTTTGCATGAATATAACTTTTGTGACTGGTGGATGAATGGGCTAAATCCCTAGGGTTCACCCGATATTCGGTGTTTTGGGGTTTTAGAATATGAATATCAAAATAAATGGTCGAAAAAATAGCGGTGGGTGAGAGTTTTGAAGGTCATATATGAGGCTTAGTCTCATATGTCATATGATATCCATTATTATATATATAAATAAATGATTAATGGGTAGCGTATGACATATGAGCTAGTATTTCATGTGGTTTCGAAAACTTTATACACACAGATTAATCGGTATCGTATGGCATATGAGCTAAGTTCTCGTGTGTAGTCTCGAAAACTTGATCTTTTCGTATTTTTTCAGAAGATTAGAATCGTTTATTTCGATCTTCATATTTTAAAATCTTTAAACACTAAATATTGGATTAATCTAAGGGTTTTTGCTTGTTCATCCACTTGCCACAAAAATGTATATTCTTGCGGAATCGTTAAATTTGTGATGGATGGATGAACGGACAAAATCACTTGATATTCGGTGTTTTGGAGTTTTAGAATATGAAGATCAAAATGAACAGTTTTGATTGTTTGAAAAAATACGGGAATGATGACGTTTTGAGACTGTATATGAGGCTTAGCCCAGGTCATATGATACCCATTATTCACACAAGCACAGACACATACACACAAACATAAAAAATAGCTATTATATGGGAATATGTGCACCTTGCTCACTTGGTGCCCTCGAAAAGTTCACACTTCGCTTTTTTGGAGAACCAGTTTGTTTATTATGATCTTCATATTCTAAAACTTTTACACACTTTAACACACCAAGCAAACTCAAAATATTTTTCTCGTCGATTTACTTATTGGAATATTAACAGTTTTACGGTGATAAAACTTTTATCACCTCTAGATCGATAAGAATTTTTTTTGAGTTTACTCGATATTTGATCTCAGAGTAGAACACATCCTCATTCATAAGGGTCAATTCCATCTCATCCATGCATTTACAATCTCAGCCCAAGTATATCAACAAGAATCCAGGTTCAGGTTCATCACAGAACATTTATTAAAAGCTGAAAATTAAATCAAAATTGAATTGGGCAAAAGGGATTAGAATATGAATTGTACATAGGCTTGGGCAGCCCAAGAAGCAAACAAGCCGCAAGCCGAACAACAAGAAAACAAACAGGCCACAGGCCTGAGGGAAAAGACACATGCTGACCAGTACATGGCTGAAAAGGACAAAGCCTAAACAGAAAAAAACATGGTTGAGCAAAAGCACACATGGCCAAGCACAACCAGAGGAGCAAACAACGGCAAGGAGCTGCAACAAGGTCAACCAGGAAACAAGCAGCGGCGGTGAGCCGCAAGTGAGGCCAACGGCAAAGCCGCATGGCCAGAACAGCAAGAGAAATGCAGAGCCCGCAACCAACCAAGGGGGCAGGGCAAATGTCCGCAACAACCGTGAGCAAGATGCAATGGCGAGTGACACTGCAGAGCCTCGCGATAGGCCGTAAGGCCTCAAGATTCATAAGAATATGATTCCATTAACAATTCCAATATTCAGATTTTTGCTCAAAAATTCAGTTTCACACCAAGAGGTGAAATCCTCAAAATAAACCCATACACCACAAATCTTATGCTCAAATCAAGTTCAATAATTTCATTAATCAATCAACAAGGATTATTATCATAGCATGAGTTACGAAATAAAAATCACATTCTTAGCATATAAGAAATTATTTTCTAGCAAACAAATCTAAGGATTCAAAATTATAGATCTAATTAATCGAAATAAACTTGATTTAATGTAGATCTAATGTTCACGGAAGATGAAATGCCGAAACCCGCGAAAATCCCGATTAAACACCATCGTCTCGCCGATCTACGGTAGTGGTTATTTGATTTACGAAAAAGGTGAAAGATTTTAGAAGAATCGAACCCGAAATCAAGATCAAAAACATATAATCTCAGGAAAATTGAAAGTTTTAAGATTTAGAGAGGAAGAAAATAATTTTCGCAAATGGAATCCCATGAAAACGAGAAAAGAGAAGAAATAGAGAAGAAAGAGCCATTGTGGACATTGGGTACGCATGATCGGAGGCGAAAATCACGGCATCGCGCAATCGTGGGGCGAGGAGATGTAACGGCAGAGAGAGCCAAGCTGCTTGTGAGAGGGGGAGAGAGAGGAATTAGGTTAAAGTGATGGGGGAGTGTGTTTGAGTGAGAAAAGAGGAGGGGGTTGGGCTTGTGCCCAAAAGGAAAAATTAATGAAGCAAAAAGGAGGAAAAACAGTGGGCGGGGTTGGACCTCAAGGTGTCCAAAACGCCCGAAAGCCCGCGGCCCGGCCCGCCCGACCCGGTCAACGGGCTGACCCGGCCCGGGCCCGGAGGCGTTGACCGGGCCCGAAGCCCAGCCCGGCCCTGCGGCCAGGGCTGGGCTTTCGGTGCCCTCCCTGGCCCGACGGGCCGGGCCGGCCCGGTGCCCAGTAAATGCGGGCCGGGCCGGCCCGACCCGCAGCAAGCTGCAAATTGCAGCCTGCACTGCTGCAGGCTGCAATTTGCACCCTACGTGCGCGCAGGCAACGGTCTGATGACCGTTGCCACTTTTTTCTTCTTAGGCAGAAAAGGCTAGGGTTTTTTGGTCTTTTCTTGGTCATTTGACCAAAAATACACCTCCCAACCGTCATAAACGGCCATTTGAGAGGGGTATTTTGGACATTTTACACCGAAAAAACCTATAAATTTCAGCCAACCCCTCTCATTTTTTCATAATTCTCAAACTCTTAAACTCTCTCAAACTATCTCAAACTCTCTCATACGTTCAAGCAAGCAAGATCAACCCCTCTCAAGCAAGATCAAGATTCAAGGCTCAAATCGATATCGCTCTCATCTTCCTCCGCTATCAACATCATCTCAGTTCACTCTGCTATTACGATTAGTTGCTCTCTACACCACTCGCAACCCGACAAATCAGGTTCCTTTTAGAATAATGTCGACACCAAACCGTAGGCATTATACATTCCACATTAACACTGAGGAGGAAGTTAACTTTAATATGATGCATGATAACCTGATAGAAACACCTAATTATGACCATTTGGAAATGTCACAAAATGAACAAACTGAATCGTACGAGTACACAAATCCTATACATCCTGCTTATACTATTTCTGCACAAATATCTTCTGTACACGCTTCTACACCTGCACAACCTATTCCTGCTGATGTTTCACTTCCACCTACACAAGTAACACAACAAACCCAACCCAAACAACAAAATCTGTGGTTTTGGAGCACTTTACAATTGAAACTATCCCTGGCAGAGGCACGCGGGCAGTTTGCAAAATATGCAGATCTGATTTTACTTGCAAACCTTCTGATGGTACAACACACCTAAAGAGACACTATGCCTCTCACTTAAAAAAGACCTTAAATAGACAACATTAAACTTATCTAGCTCGTCTTTCTCTTTATCTAATTTCACATACTCTGCTGAGACTATGAGAAAAGAGATGTCAAGATTTGTAATATACCGAGAATTGCCATTTACTTATGGGAAAAGTCCCGAATTAGAAAGACTTAATCAAGTGGCCATTAATCCTGCCTTTAGAAGAGTGCCTAGAAACACTCTTCGAAGAGATGCTATGTCAGTTTTTGAAGTTGGTAAAGCTAAATTGATTGAAAATTTTGCTAGTGTAAAATCTAGAATATCGTTGACTTCTGATATTTGGACAACAAAATGGGGTGCATCATATTTATGTGTTACATCGCATTTTGTAGATAATTCTTACATGCTCAATAAGATGATTATTGGATTTAGACTGTTAGAGGTTGATCATTCGGGGGGTTCTATTTCTAATGTAATAATGTCTGTAATTCCTGATTTTAATATTGCAGAAAATATTTTTTTATTACGTTTGATAATGCATCCAATAACACTAGTGCAATTAGCGTATTAAAAAGAAATTTGACCCTCGATATGGGGGGGGTTGTTCCATCAAAGATGTGCATGTCACGTCTTGAACTTGATAGTTCGCGATGGACTTGCAACTTGTTCACCTTATTTATATAAAATTAGACATCTCATGTTGTTCATACATACTTCTAGCACTAGGCGACTTCAGTACAAATAACTGTGTCGTACTAGACAAAGGCCATACCTGGCATTTAAATTTGATGTTGCATCAAGGTGGAATTCAACTTAATGCTGCGATCTATGCTTAAGAATAAAGGGCAACTTACAGATTATTCACTTACATATCTTTCACAGGACACTGTTTTTGACATTACTGAAATAGAGTGGTTAACTGTAGAGCATCTGCATGGCTTTTTAGAAGTTTTTTACTGCTACAAACAAATTTTCTGGGGTTTACTACCCAACATCTTTTTTAGGATTAGAACAATTAGTTTTAATTTCTGATCAGATATCTAGGCATAGAGAAAGTACACACCCTAACACAGCCATAATGCCGATGATAATGACATGTCTGTAAAACTAGCTAAGTATTGGAATCCGGTTCCTCTTCTTTACTCATTGTCTAAAGTTTTTGATTTTCGTTATAAGGAGGATGTTGCACTAGGTTAATTAGAAATGTATTCTGAAAACATGGGATTTCCCCATGTTGAACAAGTATCTGCTGTTAAAACTAGCTTAAGAACCATGTATGCTTATTATGAGGCTAAATTTGGTAATGTTTCACATAATTCAACTGTGCCTGCTAGTGTTACTGCTTCTTCTTCTAGTAGGATTCGACAAATGTTAGGAAAGAAGAAACAAAAAACCGTAGATTCGGATTGTTCTACTAGTGAACTATCCAAATATTTAGCTAATCCATTTCCCTTTTCAGAGGAAGTAATGGATGATGAGCATTTTGATCCTCTTGCCTGGTAGAAAAGATATGAATCTGTTTATCCCATTCTTTCCATCATAACACGAGATTTGTTATATGTACCTATATCTACAGTTGATTCGGAATCTGCTTTTAGTGCAGGTGGTCGCGTTCTGAGCAACAAGAGATCACGGCTGAAGGAAGACATAGTTGAAGTTGCGGTTTGTGCGAAGGATTGGTTCCATGCTGAAAACCGCTCACAGAACAAGAATGACCTTTCCGAAGATTCCGAAGAAGAAGATGAGTGATGTATTATTATTTTCTTAGTTGTATTATTTTTTTGTTTAGGCCATTGTATGAGGGGTAAGGTTGGCCGATGTACGTGATACGATCCGGTGGATCGAATCAATCAAATCAGTTTTTTAAAGAGGAAAAAATTAAAAAGATGGATTTTTATTGAAACTTGACGAAGAACACAGATAACTTAGGTTCCTTCGAGTCGAACCCTATCTCCTAGCTTTTATCTGAACGGATTAAAAGCCTAATTTCCCCTCACAAGATGCCTAAGAGTGTTCTTCAACAAAATAAGTATAAACCCAAAATAATGGCGGCTAGCCCTAATAATACAGAAAGAGGGATTTACTAATCCGGTCTGAAAAGACCGGAATACCCCAGAGATAACTAAATCTGAGCCCCACGTTTCATCCTGCGGAAATAAGTGATCGGGGGCCTCTTTCCTCATCCGCGATCTCCACTCTTCCTCGGGACCCTCGCCCAACTCGTGGCCCGCGGCATCATCCGCGGATGATGCGGTAGCAGCCGCATCATTACCCCCTAGAAGAGCCACCTTGTCCTCAAGGTGGAAGTCCGAAAACTACTCACGAACAACATCGAACGCCTCCCACGTGGCATCGCAGTCCGGCAATCCCACCCAATGTATCAAGACCTCCTGCCGACGCCCCGGTCCTTGACGCATCGCCCTGACGTCCAACGGCTCCAGCATCACCTCCATGTCCTTCGTCAATGTCGGTGGTAGTGTAGATGACACCGTCTGCTCTCCAACAGCGCGGCGAAGCTGCGATACATGAAAAACCGGATGGATCGTAGCCGTCGGAGGTAACCTCAACCTGTAGGCCACTTGGCCAATCTTGGCCTCAATCTCAAAGGGGCCAAAGAATCTAGCAGACAGCTTCTCATTTCTCCTCCTCGCCACTGATCTCTGTCTGTATGGTCACAGCTTGAGATATACCCTTTCCCCATCCTGGAAGCTCACATCCTGACGATGTCCATCTGCCCTCGCTTTCATCACCTGCTGAGCCCGTAACGAGTGCTCCTTCAGCTCCTCCAGCATTCCATCGCTCTCTTCCATGTAACCCTCCACCAACGAGACTGGTGTCTGTCTGCTCCCAAATCGAATCAACTCTGGTGGGTCCCTCCCATACAACACCCGAAATGGGGTCGTCCCTGCTGCTGAATGGTACGAAGTATTGTACCAATACTCCGCCCAAGCCAACCAACGGTGCCACTGTCGAGGTGTCTCTGAAGCAAAACACCGCAGATATGTCTCGATACTGCGATTAACCACCTCTTTCTGCCCGTCTGTCTGAGGGTGATAGGCGGTACTCCTCTTTAACACCGTTCCCTGGACCCGGAACAACTCCCGCCAAAATCCGCTCATGAACACCTTGTCCCGGTCAGACACTATAGAACAAGGGACCCCATGCAGCTGTATCACCTCCCGAGTAAACGATGCAGCCACCGAAACTGCAGTGTAAGGGTGTTTCAGCGGTACGAAGTGAGCGTACTCATTCAACCTGTCCACCACCACGAAGATCACCGTGTACCCCTCCGACCTGGGTAACCCATCGATGAAGTCCTTCGTCACCTCCTCCCACACCCGCTCAGGCAACGCCAAAGGCTGCAGCAACCCTGCCGGTGCCATGACTATGTACTTGTGATGCTGGCAGACATCACAAGCCGCCACTAAGAGGGCTATCGCATTCCTCGTCCCCTGTCAGTAATCTCTCGGGCCATCCGCATGTAAATCTGCTGCACCCCGGAGTGTCCCCCAACCCCCGAACTGTGGAACTCCTGAAACAACACTGGTATGAATGCCGACGTCCGAGGTAAGACCAACCGCCCCTGGTACAACAGCCTACGCCCCTCCAAAGAATACCCCTTCGGCTCCTCCCCGCCGCCCTGTAGTCGCTTTCTGATCTGTCTCAACTCTGGATCAGCCTCTACCTCCTGTAACATGGGCTCCCAGTCTAACCACAGCGGTAACGAGAGCGCCCTCAAGTGCACTCCCTCCTCTCGACGAGATACGGCGTCAGCCGCCTTATTCTCCAACCCCGGCCTGTACTCAATGTCAAACCGGTACCCTACCAACTTTGACAGCCAACGCTGGTGCTCCTCAGTCACTAACCTCTGCTCCAGTAAATACTTCAGGCTGCGCTGATCCGTCTTGACCACAAACTCCCTCCCCAACAGGTAGGGCCGCCACTTCTGCACCGCTAACACGATAGCCATCAGTTCACTCTCGTACACAGATTTCAACCGTGCTCTAGCAGAAAGCACCTGACTGAAATAGGCTATCGGTCGCCCAAGCTGCATCAATACTGCCCCCAAACCACTGCCTGAAGCATCAGTCTCTACCACAAACGCGATGCTGAAGTCAGGGAGCGCCAACACCGGAGCGGTCGTCATCGCCACCTTCAAGGCCTCGAATGCCTTGGTCGCCTCCTCTCCGCACTGGAACT
Organism: Scilla litardierei; assembly: GCA_030789695.1. NCBI lineage: Eukaryota > Viridiplantae > Streptophyta > Magnoliopsida > Asparagales > Asparagaceae > Scilla > Scilla litardierei. The sequence continues at coordinate 37,080,271 of CM061141.1, read as the reverse complement.
CATCATTCTTCAATTGATCCGTGAGTGGCCGTGCGATGATGCTATACCCCCGTACGAACTTCCGGTAGTATCCCGTCAGTCCGAGAAATCTCCGCACGCCCTCAGAGTGGTAGGTACCGGCCAGTCTACCATCGCCTCTATATTTGCCCTGTCTGCCTCGACCCCTGTTGCCGACACCACGTGTCCCAAGTACTCTATCTGCGTCTGTCCAAAGCTGCACTTCTTCCGATTTGCATATAACTGATGCACCAACAACTCCCGGAATACCTCCTTTAAATGGCCCACATGCTCCTCCATGGTCCTGCTGTAGACAAGGATGTCGTCAAAGAACACGAGGATAAACCTCCTCAAGAACGGCCGAAAGACCTTGTTCATCAAGGCCTGAAATGTGGACGGAGCATTCGTCAAGCCAAAAGGCATGACGAGAAACTCGTAGTGCCCATCGTGGGTGCGAAAAGCGGTCTTCGGCACGTCCTCTGGCCTCATCAGGATCTGGTGGTACCTCGACTTCAGGTCGATCTTCGAGAACACAACTGCACCGTGCAACTCATCCAACAGCTCGTCGATCACTGGGATAGGAAACTTGTCGGCCACCGTTTCCTTATTCAGCGCTCTGTAGTCTACGCAGAAACGCCAGCTCCCGTCCTTCTTCTTCACCAACAGAACCGGGCTAGAAAAAGGGCTAACATTTAGCTGGATCACCCCAGCCTGTAACATCTCCCCGACCATCCTCTCTATCTCATCCTTCTGCACATGGGGGTATCGGTACGGTCGCACACTCATTGGTGCTGCTCCCTCTCTCAAGACTATCACGTGCTCATGCCCCCTCACCTGTGGTAGCCCCTGCAGGTCCTGAAAGACCCCCTAAAGCTACTCTAGCATCTGCTTAACCACCCATGGAATCTCTGCCGGCTGATCCTGCTCAACTCCAACTGCACTGCATTCTACTAAGTACCCCTCTCCCTCTCTCTGTAAGGCCCTAGTAATGGCCTTAAAGGCCACCAATGAAAAGCATAGGGTGGGGTCCCCTATGAGCACCACCGTGCGGTCACCCTCCTAAAACTCCATCCTGAGACGTTTCCAGTTCACCCGCACGTCCCCCAACTTCTTTAGCCACTGTACGCCCAGAATGATATCGACATTCTCCAACTCCAGGGGTAAAAAATCCTCCATAATCTGTACTCCATGCAAGGTTAGACACAAACCCTTGCAGAGCCCCTTGCTCTCCTCCATCTTTCCTGTCCCAGCAAAACAGTAAACTTCTCCATAGTGCTCAACTGCAGCCTATGACGCTCTACTACTCGGCTAGAGATGAAATTATGGGTGACCTCACTGTCTATCCGTACTGTCACCGCCGTATCACCCAACTGCCCTGACAACTTCATGGTGTGGTTTGGGATGAACCCCACCACGGAGTTCAGGGAAACCTCCGCGAAGTCTAGGTGAGACTTCTCCTCCTCCTCGGGTGACTCCACCCTGGGCTCCTCGTCATCCCGACACTCCTCGTCCGGCACCATGGTAATCTGTTGCAGGCGGCTCGAACATCTGTGGCCAGGGGTGAACTTCTCGTCGCAACGGAAACACAACCCCTTGGCACGCCTCTCCCTCACCTCCGCCTCTGTCATCCGCCGCCCAAGAGTAGCGGTGCGAGCCTCTCCTCTAGTCTCCGGTGCACCGGCAGGTGTCCTCGGCTCTGCGGCTGCTGGTATGGGTCGGGGATTTTGGGTCCCCCAGGTCCCACGTATCCTCCTCTCCTCCGTATGTTTCTCCTCTGTCTTCTGCACGAGGCGAATCGGGTCCTCCAAGCCCCCCCGGGCTCTGCATCCTCAACTCAGCTCGAATGTAGGGCTTGAGCCCCCCATGCAGTTCCCCATGAGCGCCTCCTCAGAGACCCCAGGCACTCGGCCCGACAGTAGCTCAAACTTCCTGACAAAGTCCTGCACTGTTCCCTCCTGCCTGAGTACTCCGAGCTGCTCGTAAAAATCTCCTCCTGGTGTCTCCTGGAATCGATCCATCAAGTAGGCTGTCAACTCTGCCCACGAACCAAAAGAATGCCGGACGATCCGCCACCGATACCATGCCAGCGCCTTCACCTCAAAGTAAATGCCGACGGCATGGAGAACCTCCTCCTCCGTGAATCCCATCACATGAAAGTAGCGCTCAGCCTGGTAAATGCACCCATCCGGATCTGCGCCCTCAAATACGGGCATCTTCAGCTTCTTCAACCGTCGGTCCACATTGGCATCTCCCTGCGCCACCCCCTCCAGTATCCTCCCCTGAGGAACATAACCCCAAGGAGGGTCGTTTTCCTCCCAAGCATACTCCTCCTCTGGCCACTGTGGTCTACCATCAGTTCCCAATCCATTCGGGCCTCCAAAACGTCTTCTTGTGTCATCCCCACGTTCCAGAAAGCCCAAAAATGCATCTCGAGGATTCGTCGCTGCTGGTCGTTCCTGGAATAAACCCCCACGACCTCCCTCCATCTCGGCGGAACCCCCCAAGGGCAGAAAAGGAGCCCCCAGGGCTCGGTGTGGCTGGGCGAGGGCGGTGCGACCCCCGCCCGCCTGTAGCGGGGTCGCGCGGCCCTCGGCGGCCACTCGCCGGGCCGCACGGCCCTCTGCGGCCCACGGCGGGGCCGCGCCGACCCGTAGGGGGTCGAGCGGCCACCGCGGCTCAGCGGACTGCCGGTGCGCCCTCACCGGCCGCCGGCAGGTCCGCTCGCCGTGTTTGGAGGGGGGTTGGCCCCCTCCCTCCACTCCGGATTTCCCCGTTGCCGTCGCTGCTTGAGTGGTTGAAGATCCGGGAAACATCTTCGCTATTTTCGCATCATGGATCTTTTGTCGTTGAATTTCCGGATCCGAATCATCCAAAATTTCCTCAAAAATTTCTCCTTGAACCTTTTTCCCCTTCGTCGTCCCTAGATCTGCCATTAGGGTTTGAAGCATTTGGCTGAGGTGACCCATCTCCGTCTTCATCTCCCCTCTCATTGCTCGCAAATCCCCTTGTGTCTCCTCTTGCTTGTGGACGACGTCCGTGATCCTCTCGTTCGTGGCCGCTAGTTCTTTTTGGAACTCATCGCGCAATCCTTGAATCTTCTCGTCCATGCCATCCGCCTTCGATCTCATGTTTGCCGCCATCGGATCTCACCGCTTTGATACCAATTTGATACGATCCGGTGGATCGAATCAATCAAATCAGTTTTTTAAAGAGGAAAAAATTAAAAAGATGGAATTTTTATTAAAACTTGACGAAGAACACAGATAACTTGGGTTTCTTCGAGACGAACCCTATCTCCTAGCTTTTATCTGAACGGATTAAAAGCCTAATTTTCCCTCACAAGATGCCTAAGAGTGTTCTTCAACAAAATAAGCATAAACCCAAAATAATGGCGGCTAGCCCTAATAATATAGAAAGAAGGATTTACTAATCCAGTCTGAAAAGACCGGAATACCCCCGAGATAACTAAATCTGAGCCCCACGTTTCCTCTTGCGGAAATAAGTGATCGGGGGGCCTGTTACCTCATCCGCGATCTCCACTCTTCCCCCGGGACCCGCGCCCAACTCGTGGCCCGCGACATCATCCGCGGATGATGCGGATGATGCGGTAGCAGCCGCATCAGTACGTCCCCCCTCAAAAAAGATTTAATTAATAAAATTTAAAGGTCAACCCGGGACCTTACAGAATTTCGGGCTTAATTATCTACTTACAAATTGTTTGAATTTTTTCAAGTAAATCGTAGGTGTAAATATTATTTTCCAAGGTGTTTGAATTTTTTTAGATTTTTTAATAAATTTTTAGAATTTTTTAGGGAGACATATTATTTTTCAAGTAAATAGGAAGATATATTATTTTCAAGTAAATATTATTTTTAGAATTTTTAGAATTTTTAAAAAAATTTTAAAAATTTTTTTTAATTTTTTTTAAAATTATGGGCCGGCCCGGGCTTGGCCGGGCCGCGGGCCGGGCTTCCGGTCCCCGGAACAATTCCGGGCCGGCCCGCCCGGTCAACCGGGCCGGGCCGGCCCGTGGCCCGGTCAAGGTCCGACCCGGCCCGGGACGGCCCGATGGACACCTTGAGCTGGACCGAGAGAAGAAGAAAAACAAGAAGAGACCAAGAAAAAGAAAAATAAAGAGAAGAGAAGGAAAAGAGAATAAGTGGGCTTGGTTCTTGGGTTTGAGAAGAAAAAGGAAATGGTTAGAAAAATTCAGAGAAATATGTAATACACAAAGAGAACGAATAATACTAGAAATATATAATTAAAATACTGTATAATACAGGGCATGACAGCGATGGTAAAATTGAAGGCGACATCAGCGGTGGAGAATCGAGATTGCGGTAGCAGGATATCTCGAAGTCAATGTTGTGTCATCGTAGGAGAACAAGAATGACATCGGAGGACTTGGGGTGATAAGTGATGATCTTGGTGATGACATGGTCATTTATGGTTGTGTCTTGGATGTTTTGTTGTTGCTGATGATGGGGTTGGTTGCACTTGCTGTTGATAATGTTGAAGAGGAGGAGCTTGATGGTGATGATGGTGGGTTTAAGGAGGAGGAGGAGGAGGTACTGATTTTGATTTTGGGTTTAGGGTTAAGGACTAAATTGGGGTCTTTTGCTGTTCTTGAAAGAAATGGATGATCCAATTTTCCAGTTATGATTTTTTTTCCTTTTTTGAAACTAAAGTTAAAGTCTAAACTAAACTAAAGAAGAAAAAGAAGATGACGATGGAGGACAAAGATATGAATTTAGCTTTGGTACTAAATCTGATGTGGAATGTCGGGGATTAGGATTTGTGGTGGGAGAAACTTGGAAAAGAACAACGAACAGAATTAGAGAATTATAGAAGGAGAAAAAGGTTCGGGCCTCACATTGTGGAGATTGAATAGACCATTGACTTTAACAACTTGCACGTTGAATAATCGTTCGGTGACTCGATCATCCCTTATGCACCTTGCATGAAAAAGAGATTCAATGGATTGCAAACCATAGAATTTACTAGCTTAATTTTCTTATTCAATCTTTTATAATAAAAAGTTCTAAGTATAGACACACATTTATAACAAAAGAAATAAAATTTTATGTAAACTTGAACTCATATTTCTAACACGATTCAAACTATAAAATAAAATAAAATAACAGACTTGTCCTTAAAAAAAACTCAAAAGATCTAAAACAGAAATGCAAAAAGGATTTAAATAAAGAAATATGAAAGGACACAAAACCCATAAGCCTAAATCAACTCAAACTCTGAAAAGACCAAATCCGGATCCAAGCAGGATTCCCATCAACTGTGCTACCAGGGGAATCTGTCTCATCACTCTTCCCATGTGTGGTGGGTTGTATATGTATACATGGCATGACGACACTATATAATCTCATTAGTCCATTAGCAAGCTATTCATCTTTGGAATTCTTTTGGTAGAACGAAGAAATATGTTGACTGACTTCACGAGGCTACCTGTAAGGAGCTGAAGTAGTCTCTCACTGAAAGCTGAGATGAGGCTAGCACGAAATTGGAGAAGCACTCCTAAATATGAAGTCTCTCACTGAAAGCTAAGATGAGGCTAGCACGAAATTGGAGAAGCACCCCTAAAAGTGCTAGCTACTTTAACTGTTGAGGACATTGGAAATATTGCATTTCAGTTTAGCACACAACTGATGTGGGACTAACAAGTGTAAGTTTGGGTTGTGCCATTCTAATGTCTGTGGAATCAGTTATAGAGATTTTTAAATGCATTTAATTGTCTCTGGGTTTTGTGTACATTGTTACAGTACTGCTGTTGCAACTTGCAACAATATGGTTCCCAATACCTTAAAATTTTTTCTTGATTATTTGGAACGTCTTGCCACTTTTTTTGATTACATGCACAAATCTGTTAGTCGTAGCAACTTGACAAGTAACAAGAAACTTGCATGAGGGTTGATTTTTGCGATTTTTTCTTTAGGACTTTTCATTTACAACATAGGAAACATAATAGTGCACTGAGATCATGACACGCCTCTAATGAGGATTCATATTTATACATATCCGGCTTAATACTTGCTGGTAGAAAATGTTGTTGAAGGCTGTCATACTGGATCTTGTTTTGAGATTTTTTTCTGCCAATTATGGGGTTGAAAGGTTATTTACCTATTTTTCAGGTGCAGTATACGATTGTAAGTGCTCCTGTGAGAGTTGCAATTCCATTCTGTATTTCAGAACTGTCATGTTTTGCGATCAAATGCACTAACGACAGTAGCAACATTTTACCAACTTCAGTCATTAGGATTTATGTTTTTTGCCAACCTCATGACTGATTACTTCGCTAGTTAGACTTTGCATTTCTCATTCTTCATATATGATCTAAATTTAGCTTCCTATTATTCCTTATTATGCATGTGATTTACCCTAATTAGATAAATATTGACTTTGATTCTGAATTTGGAAATATTGTGGTGCTAGGAGAGGGTACAAGGTTGTAATGACGACTAGCCTATCATCAGATGTTCCAGTCGGCTACTTTTCCTGGGCAGAATATGACATCATGGCACCACTGGGTCCAAAGACTGCAGATGCCCTTGCAGCTGCCTTCATTTCAAATTGTGGAGCACGCAATTTTCGTTTGCAGGCTCTTGAGATACTTGAAAAGTTGGAAATTAAGATCGACTCATATGGTAGTTGTCACCGAAACCATGATGGCAATGGTACGTATGGAAGCACTTTCAATCTTCTGCTTCGTCACATAAACCTTAAATACATACATACATATATAAATTGATTTGGAATTGGGCCAAGCCCGACCCAAGTACGACTTAGCCGAGCCTGGTTAGAGCAGGGTTGGGCCTGGTTTTTTAGCTCGATTTATAAACAAAGTGGGCTTAGGGTTCTTAACTCGATGTGTCCGTACGAAGCATGTGCTCATACTTGATCCTTAATCTAGAGAGATTTATATTATAAATATATTTATATTGTGCGTTCTTAATATATTTGTATGGATTTTAATGATATGTACATTATATGAAATGAAAATTATAGTGTAATATATTCATTGCGGTCATAATTGACAAATAATCACCTTCACACTATATATAATCATAAAAATAAAATAAAGTATGAATTTGATTAAATAATATGCAATTTTACATTTTGTCATAATGTATAATTTGTTACTACTGCATAAATATTTATTTTATCACTTATCTTTTAAATCTATTTGTCATTAATTATGCATCATGTTAAAATTTAGGGTTTTTTAAGAAATCAGTCCCCCAAATGATGGTTTATTCGAAAAGAGCCTCAAATCATTGCATTTGCTATTACGTCCACCAAATCATTTAAATCACTTGAAAAGATTCCCTTGGGTGAAGAACTGTTAACTCATGAACTGTCAAGAAGACTAATAGAAAAGCTGAAATATTCTTTATACCCTCGTCTTCCACACACTCCCATCTTCCCAACGTCTCAATTGCAACGGTTAGAATACAACCCAATAAATTCTCGCGGCTTCCCCCGACTTCCCCAGCACCTAATGTATGTATATAACTAATGTATGGCTTGTATGTTGAGACTTCACTCTCAATGCAGTTTTGCGAGCGTGTTCACTAGGAGAACGGTCTGACTTACGTGTAATTGATGTTTCTTATGAAGCTTTATTTTCTTCCCCTCTCTTTTATGATCTATTTGTTATCCCCTTGCAACGGAGTTCTATTTCATATCGTTTGTTTATATGGTCAGGACTTGCTTGGATTTAGAAGTATTCTCGTTAAAGCTGCCAAACTACAATCAGTGTTGAAAGCAAAGAAAGAATCAACCAAATAATGCCAAAGATGTTTTTACAAGAACTTTACGCGATCTCTCTGCATTTTGACGATTAAGATCTTAGGCTCTCCTGAAAAATTCAAACCTTGAAGGTCTTCATACCATACTCACAAAATTTGGTTCTTTAGAGTCTCTACAGATACATCTCCCCAAATTCCAACTCATTTGCTAAATAACCTGTCTCCCATTTGCTCGATCAATCCCTCTAACGCCATAGAAGTCTCCGGCACGAGCGGACCCGATCAATCATCGACCAAGAACGATCGGAACCCTTTTCCGATGTCGACCCAAGCCACCCCTGGAGCCTTTCTCACTCCACTATCTCTCATCATCATCCTGACCTTTGCCAGCTCCTCCCAACGTCCATCAGCAGCATACATGTTAGCTATCAGCACATAATGCCCTGCATTCTCTGTCTTCATGTCCAACAAACCCTTCGCTGCCCTCTCCCAGTTCTCCGTGTTCCTATGGACCACGCACACGTTCAGCAGCGCAGCCCAGATCGCTTTGCTCACTGAAATCGACGGCAACACGTCCCATGCTACCAACTGCTTCTAGCTCACCGTCACTTACGACGTCGGTATTGCGAACTCTCATGCTCTCCAGGAACCCCTCTCCGTCGCCTGCATCTTTGGCCTCGATCTCAGTCTTGCTGGCCCTGACAGCAAGCCCAAATCCGACACTACCGCGGTCGCCGCATCCTCCGTAGCCGGAGCGGTGGCGGCGGTCCTGCTCTTATGCTTTGTTGGGTTTTATTTTTGGAAGAAGCAGAACAAGAACATCAAAATCACTATAGTCATTAGCCAGATTGAGATAGACATCCGAAGGCGGATGCCATCCAAAAGCTTATCCCTCACAAGATTCGGGTAAACTCGGGTATAACCATACTTAAACTACACCCGAGTTAAGCTTTTTAACAGATTCCATCCAAAAGGACTCTTTTCGATTGATTTAAATGATTTGGGGGACTCTTTTCGAAAAAGCCGTCATTGGGAGGACTTATTTCTATAAAACCCTAATTTATATATTTAATTTTTAAAAAAGTAGGTTCGATTAAGACCAGAGTTTTGTTGTCCATTTTGAAAATGGCAATGTGCTGAGAAATCAAGCCCGGTATACAACGGGCGGGGTTTGCACTTATAATGAGTATGGCATGAACACGACCTATCCACCCCACACACATGCCTGCTCTTGAACCTAGGACCCTTCATTTTCCAATCCACCCCATAACCATTGAGCTAGGTGGCACTGGCAACGTAAATTATATTTAAAATTAATATTATTTAACTAAGCCACCTTGGTTTTGGTTCATTATTAGAGAGCCCATATGCTTTTTCCCCTTTCATGAAGCCTCCTCAACGTTAAAAAACTAGCGTTGTTAATTGTCCACCAAAGAGATGGTTATGTCCTTGATTGATCATTGATGAGTGATTTTTATGTATGGGTTTCACCTCTTTTTCATGCACGGTTTACACTATTTTGTTCATCATTCCATCCAGTTTCTCGTTCTTGTTTTCTTTTGGTCCATTTTGTGCTTTTTAGGAAAAATGAATCAATTACGGACCTTTGAGGTGAAAAAGATCAAAAACGACGAAGAAAGCGAGAACGGGAGCTCAACGTGCGCCAATGGGAGAAGAAGACAGATGATACGCGCGACCGCATGGATTATTCCACGCGACCGCGTCACCAGGACACCCCATTGCTTAAGATTCCCATTCCACAAGGCCACATAGAGATACACCAAACGACCACGTCGCTGAAGGAAGAAAAGAAGACAAATTACATTCCACGCGGTCGTTTGACGGATTCGACACGGCTGCATCATGACGGAGCTAATGAAGCCAAACGGTTGTTTTACGCAACCGTTTCGATCAAAGATTCGAGGGATCGTTTGATGGATTCGACACGGTCGCGTGCTTCAACCACACGGTCGCGTCGTTGCTACTTTTGAACGACTTTTACGCATCGAAGACGACGCGACCGCATCGAATTCGACGTGGTCACGTCCAATTACGTTCTAGGGTTAATCTGGGCGCCGTCAGAGTTAGTTATTTAAGACTTTTTGGTCTTTTGGGCAATGTATAACAGCATGTCTTCTTCCCTGCGCCCAATCCATCTTTTATTCCTGTTTTTCAGTGTTTTTGCAGAGGATTTCAGGTGTTCTATTTCTTAAATCTGTTAGCACTTTTTATTATTCCTCTCGTAATTCTTGTTTCGGATTCAAACTTTAGCAATAGAAATAGACTCTTTTGTTCATTGTTATTGTGGATTGCTTGCTAGTGAATTTCTCTATCATTTCTGTTGCAATGGCTATCTAATTCATGCTTTTGATTGAGTTTATAATAATTGGCAGTGAGTAGTTTTCATCTAGGGTGATGGGTTGAACCCCATTGAATGTGGGCTATGGATTGGATGAATTATTGAGCAATTGTTGTCTAATCAGTGATTTGGGATATGTTAGGATTTTAATTGTCAATGTATATTGGCCTCCTCCCTTGTAGTTAATTAGATTAGCCGTCGGTGAGAGTCGGAACTAATTTAGGGGTTTCAATCCCTACATTGACCCATACTATCGGTGTGGCCGACAAGAGTCGGGCACTGATTAGAGCCCTCCTAACATAGATCCAAATCTAAATTCACGAGAGTGGCGTGGAGGAAGATCGAGAAAATTTATCGGACGTAATGCACCTAACATATATCGATGCATCGGCGAGAGTCGACATCGATATAGGTTAGGTAGTCCTATCATAGTATCACTAGAGCGGGGATAGGGATAACATAAGGGGCGATCCTATCATGCATCACGAGAGTGGGGGATAGGAGGATGCCCTTAGGTTAGACGACCTTTCCCGAATCCCATGAAACCAAGAATTAATCGATACCAATTCAATCCTAACTTCAATCCAATGGTGGGGACACCATAGAGTTTTCTTCTATTAATATTCTCCCTATTCTCCATCTCACCCACTTATCGATAGCATATCTTTTGACCGGAAAAGGAATCGGTACTCAACAAATGTCTCCCTGTGGACGACCCATTAGCGCTGCGACACTAGCTGTGCGCTTGCGGTTATTATTATTGATATGCATTGAGCACACCAATCATCCTCCTTAAACGGCCATCTTCACCAATTTGTCATTTCCCCCAAAATTGCTGCCATTTCACCCAATATCTTACTGCTTCTAGTATAATTTAAAAGGGGAAGAAAAATTAAAGCCTCAAACTCAATCCTTTCACGCATCAGGGTTCCTAAAAAAGACAGAAAAAGAAAAAAAATGTCATCCTTCCTACAAAGTTGTTATTTTCCTTAAATTCTTGTTGCTTCTACGGTCAGCTGGTCAACTGGAATCTGGAAAAATTAAAGTCCTAATCTCAATATTCTTCTTGTGTTATAGCTTTGGGAGCATCTATTTACACTGCACTTTTTGCTAAGCACACTACATTTTCACTACACTCCTATTCTGATCTTATGTGTAGCGTGCTTAGCAAAAACGTAGTGTAAATAGTGTTGGATCTAGATCCTAGCCTAGAGGGGGGTGAATAGGCTAATAAAAAATTCTCGTGCAACCCACGAGAAATCACACGCAGTTAAAAGCACAACCAGAGTAATGAAAAGCAGACACAGAGTACACATCAGATTTACCCTGGTTCGGTCGTCCCAACGACCTACTCCAGCCCCCAAAGCAAATACTAGATTAAATAGTGCAATAGGTACAAAGTCACAAGTTAGAACACGCTCAGAGCACCCTCTACGTCTCTACACTCGCCGGACTCTCAGTACCCCACACACAGTGTTTCCTCTCACTATCAATCCTAGCAAAGCTTTCTACCAGCTAGTCCCAAACTAGCTGGGTCCCACTTGTCTAGTCCCAACTAGACAAGTCCCAAAATAGTCCCCAAAGATGGTAAAGTTTCCCCTACGAAGATCTATCACAATTACTACACAAAATAATAAAGTATAGAGTTTAGGAAGCTCAGATTGTGTAGCAGCGATGTCTTCGTCAATGAGCACGGGCCAGAAATCGTCTGACGTAGATGTCGTAGTCTCCTCGTACAACTCAAGTTGCGGCTCCTGCAACTTGCGTACTTGCTCCTCAAACAGCCTATGTTGATATCACCTTGCGGAAAGTAGGAAGCGTGAGCCTTTCTTAATTACTTAATGAATTGGCCGGCCTATGATTCTGTGCTCTGCAGTTTTTGTGAAGGAATCTTCCTATAGCAAGCCGTACAAAGGCTAGGTCCTTCTTTTGTGTCTGTACTTGAAGGCCGAGCTTGCACAAGGACCTCTTTTGCTTCTGCACAATCCAAAAGAAGAGAATTGTATTATCAATATAATCAAAATAAAAACAATCACCTGTCTTTTATTATGGAGAGAGAGAGAGAGAGCACATTTCCAATGCCCCGTTCCCACGTGATGAACTTTCTCTTTGTTCGGCTGTTCCCCCACAAATGCAATCAAAAAACCATTGAACTCTTAGAGATTCGGCCGACCCCAAAAATTAGTTGCAAACAAATAAACCTTGAAGCACACAGAGTTTTTGCTCTCAGTGGATTTCTCAAGAGGTGCGGCCTGAGCAAACAAAAAAAGAGTATACAGAAAATTCGGCTCCTGTAGATTGAAACACAAAAGTAAAAGCCTGAGAGATTTTTGGTGGCCTCAAGTGCCCACGTGATGCCTCTTTGACCTGTGTTCCTCTTGCATCATGTATACAAATAAAAAGAAAAAGGATGAGTCACTTATGGCACATGGGGTTGTAGGTTTCCAGCAGACATTTGCATATGACAATCACTTCCTTGTCTCCTTGACAATTACTTCATTTGCTTGGAAATTGAGACTTGAGGATTAAAAAAAACTGTACTTTCAAAAATTGTTAGCACACCAAAGCTTACGCACACCAAAAAAATGAAGACACTAGTAAAGATTGAACCGGCCTGGAGTTTTAATCAATCCCAAAAAAAACAATTGAGCCCTTTGTTCTTATTGGTTGAACATGGAAGGAAGAAAAGGGCTACAGAGCTCTTCAATTATTCAAGGGGAGATTAATAAAAAAAATAGGATAGAGAGAGAAAGTCTTCCCTTAGTAACTGATGTGGCCGGCCACCTTGTTTCTTTTGTTGCGTAAGCTCCTGGGGAGTTTTTGTTGCTCCTTGGAATTTTTAATGTTTGCCTTTGAAAGAATCTGATGATGATGAGCTCTCTCTTCCAAATCTAGCTTGCGGCTAAAAAGATGCCCTCAAGAGTTTCGGCTGCCTTCTCTTTTTTAATTGCCGCGCAACCTTTCAACCCTAGAAGATGGGTATTTATAGGACACGGGTGATAGGGTTGTGCCAACCGCTTAGGGATTTGACCCAATCAATATGTGATTTGATTTGTTGTTTGAATAGGAAATGGGTAGACACAAATCCATCTAATTGATTTGATCAAAAAATAAATTGATTTGAATCAATCCAATCTCCTAAGTCAATTTGACTTGGTCCACTTTTCTCTCCTTTGACCAAGTCAAACTTCTTTGTGCACACACAGACTCTTTCTCCCAATATGCTATACGAATAGCAATTCCTCCAAATAGTGATCGCCAAGCCTGAAACACACTAAGCACACACATCAGATATACCGACACGTTTGTCATCATCAAACCAAGATCCTAGATCGTTGCTTCCAACAATCTCCCCCTTTTGGTGATGACAAACCCACAAAAGATTTTATCAATAGGAATGAGTGTGTGAAGTGTGTTGAAAGGTGTAATGCAATATGGATCATGAGATGAAAATTCAAGCACTACAACATGGCATGCACAGACTTATAACAAATACAATAGCATGCTCCCCCTTCTCTCAAGCTCCCCCTTCAACGAGTATTCAAGAATATTTCAGGCTCCCCCTTCAACAAATAATATCAACATCCTTCAACAAATAATATCAACATCAAAGCTCTCAAAATCTTTTCTTTCTCCCCCTTTGTAATCACCAAAAGTGGATTAATGAAGTCACAGAAATATCACATGCAAAAATAAATCATTATTAGAAGTAGCGTGCAATTTGCATGAGTAGTCTAAATAATAGGCAGTTCAAGTTCATATGATTTCATACCAGGGCTTCTCCACCTTTGTGAAAATGTAGTGATATAGACAATTAAGTACAAGAGGAGATTCAATTTCAGAAATTCAACCAAATCAATCCACATTTCCAATTTTCATGAATATCACTAGGATTGTTTTGTCCCACCTCATCAAAGATGAGTTCAAGATACCGAATCCCAAAACATGGCCTAAAAGGACTTTTAAATGTGGGATGGCATTGCTTGACGAGTTATATACACCAACGCTAATGATTACCCAATAAGCACAAGTTGGATACTCGTGGGTTGTGTATTAGCCATGAAGTGTATCCATTTTTCATACGGAGCAATTTTCATTTTTTTTATTTGCAATTCTTTTGTGCTCAATTTTTATTCATGGCTAAACACTTCATATCCCTTAGAAAATTTCAGAAATTAGTCATTCCTACATTCACTTTCCATTATTCTTCAAAAGAATCTCCAAAAGTACTTAAAAGTCAAATATCGTGAAAGTGCAAATGTAGGTGTAGAAGTCAAGTATAAAACTTATGAGACATGTCATGGCTACTGAAAAGAATAACATCATGTTCATGTAGCTACAACAATAATGAATTGACTTATACAAGGGATAGATTGATCATTCATACAATACCACTTAAGAGATTCATAAGAGGATAATCAATAAGCACAATTTTTTTTATATTTTTTTATTTTTCAATTTTTTTTGTTTTTTTTTCAGAAATAAAAACATTGAAAAAAAATCATGCATGCAAGCACACAAATCAAAAATAAATCAAGCACACAAACAAATCTATGAAGGTATACAATGAAATGCAAAGAGGGATAAAAATTATACCTTCTCGTCGCTTTTTGACGAAGGAGCTAAGAGAATGAGACATTGAATTTAACGCTCCTCGCCAAAACTCCATCACACCTACATGAAAGGTGTTAAGTGTGACCTTGGAATCCAACAAGGTCCACTAGTGTTAGCCAATATAGTTTTAGGAACACACACTTGTTTAAACTTGATATTTGTGTTCCTAAATTTACAATAATATGAAGTGTGGCCTACACTATCACAAGTAAAGCACTTTGCATATTTGTTCTTTGCAATAGAGGTTACATTGTGGAATTTCTTGAATTTTTGCTTTTCAACGTTTTTCAGACCAAAACCAAGTCCTCTTCTATTATTGCCATATAATTGATTCTCTAAAATAGTGTCCAACGATTGTTTTCCCATAGAGAATTTCTTAATGGCAACTTCAAGATGAGAAACTTTGGTTTTTAATTGTTTGTTTTCTTCCACAAGCATCGTGCATTTACTAATAAAAGCTCTCTTGTTTTCCTCTTCTTTCTTTTCAAATTCAATCGTTTTCTTTTTCAGATCGTTATCTAGCATGCAAAATTTATCCATAAGCTCTCTTATTTCATATTCTTTCTCAGCTTCGAGCTTCATTAAATCTTGTTTAAGCATGCTATTTTGATTTAATAAAGAGGAGCAAGAAATACAAGGAGCAATTTCATCAAAGCTAGCTTTTTCCTTCTTCATGATTTCAATAGTAGACATACATGCATTAAGTTCAATTTTAAGCTTTTCATTCTCTTTAAACACCTTATCTTCTCTAACTTGCATGTCAAAGTTCTGATTTTGGAGACATTCAATAGTGAACTCATGATCTACTATTTGATTTTGCATTTCCTCACAAATTTTAAGAAGTTCAGCTTTGCTACCTGACGGTGTCTCATCTTGGATCCCCATCAAAGCCATGCAAGAATGGGCTTCATTTTCCTCCTCGCTTTCAGCTTCGCTATCCATATCCCATGTTAATACCTTCGCTTTTCCTTTTCCTTTAGCGAGCTGAGCAGTTTCATTTGGGCAATCCTTCATTAGATGTCCTCTTCCCTTGCATTTAAAACATTGCATTCTATCAGTAGATTTCTGATCATTAAATTGCTTGGAAGAATTATTAAAGTTAGAACGATTAAACCTGGGTGCCATTTCGTTTCTCCCATGCTTGGTCTTGATGAACTTTCTGAAGTTTCTCACCATTAGCGCTATGTCTTCATCATCATCCTCTTCTTCGCTAGCTTGCAAGGCAAGGGGCTTTATGGCTTTCTCTTTCTCCTCAGGTTTCTCTCTTGCTTCAACATTTTGTAGTTCCAACTCATGGGACATCAAATTACCAATAAGGTCCTCCACCTTCAATTGAGACAATACCTTTGCTTCCTGGATGGCGGTGACCTTTGGTCTGAAAGAGCTTGGCAGTGCTCTTAATATCTTTCTCACCTGTTCAAGGCTAGAATATTGCTTACCGAGCGAGCTAGACTTGTAGACGATGTTGGTGAATCTCGCAAACATTTCTGATATGGTCTCTGATGGTAGCATGCGAAATCCCTCGTACTCTGTGCTCAGAAGTGCAAGTCTAGACTCCTTCACCTGTGACGTTCCCTCGTGCGTCACCTCCAAAGTATGCCATATTTCCTGCGCAGTTAGACAATGTGAGATTCTATTATATTCAGATTTATCAAGTGCACAAATGAGAGCATTCATAGCTTTAGCATTTAAAGAATAAGATTTCCAATCATTATCATCCCATTTGTCATTTGGTTTTTCAATCTCAGCATTTTCTACTTTAATTACAGGCAGTTTATATCCTTTTTCAATTATTTGCCAAGCCTTGTAATCAACAGAAATAAGGTAGATTTTCATGCGATTTTTCCAATAAGCATAATCACCTCCGTTAAATCTAGGGGGACGGGAAACAGACTGACCCTCAGCAAAAGCACTATCCATATGGTTATTCATGGTCAATCCTAGGCTAGATCCCAAAACCTGCTCTGATACCACTTGTTGGATCTAGATCCTAGCCTAGAGGGGGGGGTGAATAGGCTAATAAAAAATTCTCGTGCAACCCACGAGAAATCACACGCAGTTAAAAGCACAACCAGAGTAATGAAAAGCAGACACAGAGTACACAGCTGATTTACCCTGGTTCGGTCGTCCCAACGACCTACTCCAGCCCCCAAAGCAAATACTAGATTGAATAGTGCAATAGGTACAAAGTCACAAGTTAGAGCACGCTCAGAGCACCCTCTACGTCTCTACACTCGCCGGACTCTTAGTACCCCACACACAGTGTTTCCTCTCACTATCAATCCTAGCAAAGCTTTCTACCAGCTAGTCCCAAACTAGCTGGGTCCCACTTGTCTAGTCCCAACTAGACAAGTCCCAAAATAGTCCCCAAAGATGGTAAAGTTTCCCCTACGAAGATCTATCACAATTACTACACAAAATAATAAAGTATAGAGTTTAGGAAGCTCAGATTGTGTAGCAGCGATGTCTTCGTCAATGAGCACGGGCCAGAAATCGTCTGACGTAGATGTCGTAGTCTCCTCGTACAACTCAAGTTGCGGCTCCTGCAACTTGCGTACTTGCTCCTCAAACAGCCTATGTTGATATCACCTTGCGGAAAGTAGGAAGCGTGAGCCTTTCTTAATTACTTAATGAATTGGCCGGCCTATGATTCTGTGCTCTGCAGTTTTTGTGAAGGAATCTTCCTATAGCAAGCCGTACAAAGGCTAGGTCCTTCTTTTGTGTCTGTACTTGAAGGCCGAGCTTGCACAAGGACCTCTTTTGCTTCTGCACAATCCAAAAGAAGAGAATTGTATTATCAATATAATCAAAATAAAAACAATCACCTGTCTTTTATTATGGAGAGAGAGAGAGAGCACATTTCCAATGCCCCGTTCCCACGTGATGAACTTTCTCTTTGTTCGGCTGTTCCCCCACAAATGCAATCAAAAAACCATTGAACTCTTAGAGATTCGGCCGACCCCAAAAATTAGTTGCAAACAAATAAACCTTGAAGCACACAGAGTTTTTGCTCTCAGTGGATTTCTCAAGAGGTGCGGCCTGAGCAAACAAAAAAAGAGTATACAGAAAATTCGGCTCCTGTAGATTGAAACACAAAAGTAAAAGCCTGAGAGATTTTTGGTGGCCTCAAGTGCCCACGTGATGCCTCTTTGACCTGTGTTCCTCTTGCATCATGTATACAAATAAAAAGAAAAAGGATGAGTCACTTATGGCACATGGGGTTGTAGGTTTCCAGCAGACATTTGCATATGACAATCACTTCCTTGTCTCCTTGACAATTACTTCATTTGCTTGGAAATTGAGACTTGAGGATTAAAAAAAACTGTACTTTCAAAAATTGTTAGCACACCAAAGCTTACGCACACCAAAAAAATGAAGACACTAGTAAAGATTGAACCGGCCTGGAGTTTTAATCAATCCCAAAAAAAAACAATTGAGCCCTTTGTTCTTATTGGTTGAACATGGAAGGAAGAAAAGGGCTACAGAGCTCTTCAATTATTCAAGGGGAGATTAATAAAAAAATAGGATAGAGAGAGAAAGTCTTCCCTTAGTAACTGATGTGGCCGGCCACCTTGTTTCTTTTGTTGCGTAAGCTCCTGGGGAGTTTTTGTTGCTCCTTGGAATTTTTAATGTTTGCCTTTGAAAGAATCTGATGATGATGAGCTCTCTCTTCCAAATCTAGCTTGCGGCTAAAAAGATGCCCTCAAGAGTTTCGGCTGCCTTCTCTTTTTTAATTGCCGCGCAACCATTCAACCCTAGAAGATGGGTATTTATAGGACACGGGTGATAGGGTTGTGCCAACCGCTTAGGGATTTGACCCAATCAATATGGGATTTGATTTGTTGTTTGAATAGGAAATGGGTAGACACAAATCCATCTAATTGATTTGATCAAAAAATAAATTGATTTGAATCAATCCAATCTCCTAAGTCAATTTGACTTGGTCCACTTTTCTCTCCTTTGACCAAGTCAAACTTCTTTGTGCACACACAGACTCTTTCTCCCAATATGCTATACGAATAGCAATTCCTCCAAATAGTGATCGCCAAGCCTGAAACACACTAAGCACACACATCAGATATACTGACATGTTTGTCATCATCAAACCAAGATCCTAGATCGTTGCTTCCAACAAATAGTAGCTCCATACAGCTCATTCCCAAAAACCTGTTATCTTCCACTAGTTATTTGTTTTGCGACTGGATCTTGAGAAGATCTCATTTGAATATCGATGAAATGGAAAAGCAAGTTTGAGGAGCAACTGCGAGAGAAGATATGATGATATTTCTTTCTTCCAAATTCTTTCTTTAGCATAACCATATCTTGAGTTATCTAGGATTAAAACACAAAAGATGCAATTTTCATTTTGGAACAAATCAAGAGTGCAATTTGATAGAATTGATAAATTCAGATTCTAGAAATCTTAAATTTAGGAATAAATTGAGATTGCAATTGAAATACTAGGGTTTTGGACGAGTACCATAATCTTGGAAATAAATTTAAAAAAATAGATAGAAAATGATCTGGGATTTCAATTAGGGCTAGGGCAAGGTCTTCTCTCTCCTAGCAAGAAGATAATTAATGTTTAAATTGAGTTTCATTGGGTATTATAAAAAAATATGTCGTGACTGCGCATGATTCATAAAAGGATCGGAAAGTGCTTATATGACAAAAACAGCTATGTAAGTGGGCTTCATGAAGTGAAAAAAAAACTTTGGGGATCTATACTCTAAAATAAAAGCCAAAACATGGGGGTTTCGTGGAATTAACCCCTTGAAATTATGATGTCTAGACATAATTTCCTAGGTATATACTATATAGTATTGGATATCTGTTGATGTACGATTTTGAGATGGATGAGTGGCAATATGCTAGCGGATCGAACCAGAAATGGGTGCTTCCATACAAAGTTAGAGCTAGCATGAAGATAAATTAAGGGATGCCTGGTTGAAATGGTTTGGACATGTGCAATGAGGGCAAAAAGAATTAGGATGAATTCCATGATTGTTATCAATACTGCGCCAAGGACTAGGGATAAGCCCGAAAATCATGCATATAGGCAGCTAAATGGGAAATGTGGTTGTTAATTTAATGAAAGAGATAATTGTTAATGGAGCTGAATGGAAGGAAATGATAAACATGGAGCATTAATGCAGCTGCTAAACAAGTTTGGGATGGCCACTATGTTGTTGTGGTTGTCTCTGGTGATGGCCAATCGGGATATGTATGGCAAGAGTTGGCAAAATACTATGTAGATTTTACATTGATGGAGACATTTAATCAGGATGGAGGCAATAGTATATGACACAGCTGTTAATTTAAACCGGAAGATGATGTTTAAAAGAGTTAAATGGAAGAAATGTATTCATTCAGACCCCAACTAAACCTATAAGATACAGGCTTTTTTGTTGTTTCTGTTATCTCTGATGGTGCCCAAACGGGATATGGATCACAAGGACAAAAAAATATCTGTAGATTTGACATTTCAATTTTAAATTATTTTGGGGCTCCAAATGGGGTTTGTATCAGCTTTGCCATTTTTCCAAGTCTCAGATGTGGGCCAAAAGGAGATTTGCATGGCAAATGTTGTTAAAACTTTTTGTGCATATATATCTGGTCTTTGCCATTTTGTAATCTTTTACAAATTATGAGATCCTACTTCCACTGTGATTGAAATGTTTGAATTGACTGGATCGTTGAGTTCCCGATTGACATGCTCATTCTCTTTGATGTGACCTAGGTTTTTGTTTTGCTACTGGTTTGCAATTGCAATTGAAAGAGAGGGGTTCTATGGAGTTATGAAATGCTGCTAGGAGAAGTTTCACCATGAGAGAGAGAGAGAGGGTAGTTGGATAAGAAGATTGATGAAGAAAATGGTCCTAGAAAAGAAAAAGACTTGAAAGAGACACGAGAGTGAAACGGCCGAATCATTGTAATTACTTATTCCAATGACATGCATGACTTTGCTTTTTTACACTACATATAGAGGATATATAGCATATAATTAAAAGTCAACTAGAAAACAACCTAATAACTTTTTAAGAACCCGATATTACATGAATAACAACATGCTGTTATGATAAATTTATTAGGATGGTTTAGTGGTTTAGGCCATTGTGTGGGACTGGGACATGTCTGGGACATTTATTTTTCGGTGTTATTGGTTTGAGACATTTTCTGATGTATTTACTTTTTGGTGTTATTGGTTGATGGGTCAAAAACTGAGACAGTTGTTCCAACGTCCTAGATATTTGTCCGAGTATATATAAGAATGTCTCAATCCTAACGTTTGTCTTAGAAAATTTTGGCGGGCAATGTAGAGAGTTGGGACATTCCTAGAATGTTCTCTCTTAAACGTTCGTCTGCAACTAAACTAATAAAATAACAATTTAATTTTTACTTAATAATCCGACTTTAATTTTTTTAAATAAAATAATGTAATTTCGTAATACATTTAATTTTACATTTTATTAGCTATTTTTACTTGCTTCTAATTGCTTATGTTTGGGGGGGGGTCTCAAACTAGAGGACTCAAACAAGGTTTACTAAGAGAAAGTCGCTCCTAATTGATTATGATAAATTAATTTCAGAAGTTTTAGCATATTTGTAAGATATTATAATTCATAAACTGCATCATCAAATGCCATATAACCATGTCCCAATCCAATCCCAGAGCGTTCCAAACGGCCATGGGACATATGTCCTAGAAGTTGTCTCCAAATTTGTCATGTGAGACATGTCTCAATGGCACTCAAACGTCCCAACCCAATAACACCCCCTTACCGTTTTGCAGATCATTCTTTTACTTAGAATTCTGCTACTTGACATCTACTAAATTCATTAACATCTTAAATTCAGATCCCGATCTCATTTAAGTGTTGGATTTTTTTGGAACCGTGCAACTAACACACACCAGCACATAAAAATGGAAGAGAGAAGAAAAAGAAATATAGCATGTACACATAGGGAAAAAATAGAAAGTTAAAAATAAACCATTCACCAACTCACACAATAGAAGAGGAATAAAAAAATGGAAGACTTCAAAAAACTGTAGTTGATCCCATGGTTAAAGTGCTTTCATTGGACATTGTGTTTTCTGTGAAGGGCTTGTTTGATCCGTCACAGTGCAAAATGAGGAAAAATATCTTATTGCAAAAGTTGACATCATGCTTTTGAGATGAATCTTGACTAGTAAAACCTAATTGTCATTGATTCATTGTTGCTGAAACTCCACAAACATTTCTTCTAGGGATTTCATGGTGGTATTTGTGTGGAAATCCTAGTGCGCAGTTTAAGACTTTTTGTTTGCACGAGGTATGGAATATAAGAACCTCCCCTATGTACTTCACGGACCATATGCAATTAAGACTCATTTTTTCATGGTTTAGATTGCTCATGTTGCACAGTTCATTTGTATTTAAGGTTGAAGGACTCATTTCTAGAATTTTCTGGTCTTCTTTTGTCACAATAGACTGTAGAGGATGAATGTTAGCATGAAAATGGAAGAAAACTGAATGATCAACGGCTCTGGAACTTAGACTCTACTTTATGTTCAATCATATTAAATGATTGTGGAGGGAAGATTGGGGAGAGCTACATGATACTCCAAAACTTTAAATGACGGGCGAACCACAAACTGAGAAAGTTTCTGTTTAAATGTGTTTTGAAACATCGTTCTACATGTGTGCTTGATAGGTAGATTTTTAATGGCATTTTCATAAAGGGATTTACTTTTTTTGAATCATTTGTGCATTACCCTTGAAGTAATGACTAACTTGTCGTGAACCTTCTTATAAGACCGCACAAAGGGGGAAATCTGGAGTTTTGGAGTTTCGGCGGTATTTTTGTAAATTTTCAGTTTTGATGGGTCTTTTTGTAATTTTCAGAGTTTAGAGGGTTTTTTTTGTAATTTTGGTTATTTTCATATTTGTAGGTGATTGCTAGGATTAGGAAGGGATGTCGAATATTGTAGAAGAAACTCTAAACCTATGAAGTTTAGGCTGTTCCTTCATTGCAAAAGCCAAATCTTGGAGATTTAGGTTTTGGTCTCTAATTCAAAGTTAGGAGAGCAGCCTTCTCTCCAATTATGCCAATCTATCTTTGTATTTCAGTTTGATTATCATTAGAAATCCAATCTCTTTCCCAAATTCACTCTTTTCACCCTAAAAATCACACCTTTCTAATAAATTTTCATTTTCCCCAATAAAAAAACCCTTTTATCATCAAAACCGTAATTGATCGCATCAAATTAGTATCAGAACGCTACGATCCTCATGGCGACCATAAGATCAAAGGAGACGTACGAATCCTTGGAGGAGAGACTCGAGATCGAGGCGGCGAATTGGAAGAAATCGATGGAGGAGATGCGATCCACCATCAGATTTGAAGTAAAGGCATTGAAAACATGGATGAACGAGAATTTCTGCTCGATCACGCACACCCAATAACAGATTCTACAACTCGCTGCCCCAACCAAGGCGAAGACTTCAGATCTGAATGACGATTCAGATCTAGGGCAAAATGCAAAGCCTTCGACGAAGGAGAAGGAAAAGATCGTGGATTTTCACGAAGGGCTTCTGTCCGATGCCGATCTAGTGTCTGATGAAGATGAAGACATCAATAAGGAGGGTGGAAGCATTCCAAATCGACAACCGGGGTCCTTCGGCCCTTGGGGAGGTGCGTCGGTGGCCGGCCAGGCCCAGAGAGGCTGTTAGGAGCCTCACGACTTCCTGGCAACTTGCCAGGGCCATGCCGCCCCTTAGCGGTTTGCTATGGCTCTGTCGACCCCCTGGCGGCCCGCTAGGGCTTCGTCGAGCTTGGGCAGACATGCCAGGGGCCTCGTGGCCCATTGGTCACCAGTGAGGGCCCAGACGAGCCCCGGCTAGGCCGCCAGGGTCATCGCGCCCCCGGCGGCCCGCCAGGGCTCTGACCAGCAGCAGGGGACTCGGCAGGGGCTGCCTGAACCCATGGCGGCCCATCAGAGACCGTGGATATTTTGCGACCTCGTCAAGGCAACGACGAGGGCTTGGAGTAGGTTCGGGAGGACGGCGGTGCAGATTTTATAGGAGAGACCCGACGGTCCGGCCTGGAGTACGAGGAGTTTGGCCGGGTACCATGAGCATGAGGGAGACGAAGGAGGATCAGATTAGGGAGATCTTGATGGGTAGTATGATGAAGGAGAAGAGAGGGCCATATACAGCGATTATTATGCGCCACAACACCCGTATCGACAGCACTGTTATGATCGGTACCGTGGAGAGCAACACCTATGGATTTTAATCCCAACAGTAGGGTCAGGAAGTTAAAGATGTCAATTTTCGAGGGAGAGGACCCGGATTGATGAATATATAAAGTAGAGAGATATTTTGAGGTTACACGTCTCTCTGAGGTAGAAAGATTGAAGACAGTGGGAGTATGCTTAGAGTGAGAAGCTTTATCTTGGTACCAATGGTGACAGCAGCATCGCTGTTCGCTTGTGGGAGGAATTCAGAGATTTTCTGTTAGACCGGTTCTGTGAGAGTTAGGGGCACGAGGGAGACCTTTATGAGCAGCTCCAAGCACCGAGGTAGAAGGATATGGTTAGGGAGTATATCAAGAAGTTTGAGATGCTGGCAGGTCGTGCTCGTAGGGTGTCATATGAGTCCTTGAAGGGATGTTTCACGAAGAGACTCAAACCAAGCATACAGGCAGGGCTACGCATATAGAGATCCAGAGGGTTGGACATGATGTGTTTGTCTCGGATGGTGGAAGATAGGCTCGTAGAGGAGCGTCGGGCCAAGGGGGACTAGAATGGATCCATCCTCCACAGCCAGGAGCAGGCATGAGAGCATAAGGCACCAGTAGGAGGAGGTCAGCGTAACAAAGAGAAGAAAATTGGGCCATAGTCAGAAGGATAGTTCCAGCGCATGACAGATGCTGAGATGAGGGACAAGCGGTACACGGGATTGTGTTTCAGCTGCGATGAAAAGTTCACCCCAGGACACCGTTGTCGCGATCGCGCTATGCAACTAATGACAGCAGTCGAAGATGAAGAGGGAGATGAGACAGCCAGAGACGAGCTTCTTCACTTGGAGTAGAACGCCTACGAACTAAATGCACCACCTTGAGGACACGATGGTTCTTTGGAGGCATAGTAAAGATATGACCGCACAAAATGAAAAATCTGGAGTTTTGGTGTTTCAGGGGCATTTTTGTAAATTTTCTGTTGTGATGGGTCTTCTTGTAATTTTTAGAGTTTAGTGGGTTTCTGTAATTTTGGTTATTTCCAGATTAGTTTTTTAGGCGACGGCTAGGGTTAGGGAGGGATGTCGAATATTATAGAAGAAACTCTAGATCTATGAAGTTTAGGCTTTTTCTTCATTGCAAAAGCTAGATCTTGGAGATTTAGGCTTTGATCTCTAATTCAAAATTAGGAGAGCGGCATCCTCTCCAATCGTGGCCAACCTGCATTTGTATTTTAGTTTGATTATCAATAAAAATCCAATCTTCCCTCCCCCCCCACAAATTCCATCTTTTCATCCTGAAAATCCCACATTTCTCATAAAATTCCAACGTTCCCCATAAAAATTCTCTTTTTATCATCAAAACCCTAGCGGATCGCATCACCGTCCTATTAATAATCTTAATCTTGATTTTTATCTCAACAGATCATAGAAATATGATTTTGATTGAATTTAGTGATACATGAACATGTTTAAGATTTTTCTCTCTTGATGTTCAGACTCAAAATCAATAAAAAAGGCAGGAGAGCGGTACCAAGAGATGCTATTCAAACTCCGAAAACTAAATTACCTGCAGTTTTTGTTGCAAAATATTAGGAAGATTCTTACTGTTCTGGGGGAGAAAATCAGAAAAATAGAAGAAACCTAAAGATATAGAACAGGAAATATGCAAGGAGAGGGACGAGGGACATGCTGAGCTTATCCAAGCCCCAAAACTTCTATAATATGCAGGAAGAGGGAGATACTAGGTTCAGTAGTAACGGATGACGTGGTCTAACAATATTATTATCCAACCATCAAGTGTCGCATTTCCTGGATCCCCCTAGTACTGCCCGCCCCCTCCACGTTCTGTTTTCTTTGTTATTTGATGGCTAGTTAGTCCATCTACCTACTGCGAATTCATCATCTATATCCTTTTCTTCTGTTAATCCTCAAGCCAAAGCTCATCTTTACAACGAAGGTTACTACAAACATGTTCTTGGCAGTACCTGCCTGCCTCCATTCAAATCTATGCTACTGTCATGCATCACTGCACTAGCCTAAATAGTGGATATATTTTCCACCACTTTACTTTCTTTGATGACATTCACCTTCCCTCTGTAGCACCATCCTCTACCTTCAAGGAGAGTGGATTCAATCTCTGCATTTTAATGTGCAAACATTTTTAGTAGGATAAGGGAGAAACGAGTGCCTCCCTTGTTCTGGCAGTTGTTATTGTCGTCCACCTAGAAGTGCTGATGGAAACTTTTAGGACTGGTTGGATCAGATGCATCACATCTCTGCTTAAATATGTAAAATAGTTTCATTCAATTAATGTCTGTTTTTGATTTCAATTGTTATGGAAGTTGTTAGATGTCTCACTTACTCACGCTAATGGTATGTTCCTTTTCAATTTACAGTTGATAAAGTAGAAACTTTAAAGCACTACAAATTCAGCTTGGCTTTTGAAAATTCCAACGAAGATGATTATGTTACCGAAAAATTCTTTCAGTCACTCGTTGCAGGTATACTGACTAAATTTGCAATTAAGTTGACAATATAAGTAAGTGGTCTTGATAAATTAAGGGTTGTGAAATGAGTTATCTTTTTTTAAAATAACTTTCATTAAATGAACTGTTATTGTCTGCTTCTTCTTATTTCTTTCCTTATGTATGTTATCTTTAAAGTTTCATGGCATACATGTTTATTATCACTTGTTATTACTAAACATATTGTAAGTTGTGCAATTAAATTTCTATTAATCTTTTTGTTGTTTCCGTTGACATTTTGAGTTCTACAGATATTTTCTTATTTTTTTCTTCCAAGTGTAACTCTAGGAAAGATCTTTTGCTGTAATATAACTCTCATTTGGTCTCATGTTGTATTCCAGAATGCATTAATCTGAATAACAAGCGGAAGAGATTAGCGGCTTTAGAATTTTAGAAACTGACATTTTGTTTACCGAGTCAAAATTTCCAATTAGGTATAGTTCTTATATATTTCCTATTATCACCAAACTATTAATATATTTATTGAGTTAATTAATATAAACCAATGCTTTGTTCAATGTGCGTGGGGCTAGAAAAATGCACAAATCATAAATCTTTTGTATAATCATACTGAATAAATACTCAACAATAGACAATAAATAATTAAATTAATCCAAACCAATAATGATAAACCTGCAAAAACCCAATTGACATGTTTATACAAATTAAATTTCATCAAGCTGTCATAACCAAGTTATCATTTTTTACGCTATATCGCAATTTATCTTGTAGAATGTTTTATTTACAGACAAATGAATTTAAATGCAGAACCATTGTCTCTTTAAACTTGTAAGATGACAATATTCTGAAAACCAAAGAAGAGGCTAAAGGTTGGAAGTGGGCCGTGCCATACGTGGCCAAATGCATCCATAGCCTAGACGAATTTACATAGTTCTTCCTCCTTTGGTGCGTCCGGATTGTATCACCCAAGCACGGCCTAGAGCCCGTATGAAAACTATGGATTCATGTATTGATCCATTGTATACATTGATCCATTGCCTACGTGCTGTTTTGAACTGGCCCATTTGTGCTTGCATTGTGTTGATCCATTCATTTTTGTGTTGTGCCAGCCTACCGTGTTAAACTTGGACATCTTATTTTGTATCTTGATTTCTACATCGTGCTTGCTAAGCTAGTCTAGCTTAAACAATTACAATTAATGCATGCTACTTTCTAAGTCATGAGAAAAATTAAATTTGAATATGCAGTAGAGAAATAACACTTATATACGCTAAGGCTATGTGAACATGTGCTGCTCCATTGCTATCTTAAAATACTCAAATACCCCTAAACAAAGTTATATTTCATAATATTTTATCCGTGCCGTGAACAGGCCATGACTTATGCTGTGTTGGACAGAGGTAGGACCATGCACGACCCGTAAACTACTATCTGGATCATCCTGTGATGGATGGCAATAGACCCAAAGTAAGAAAAACATACACTTATCTATGTTAATATTATACGAACCCATGTGGTGCTGTACTGCTATATTGAAATACTCAAATAACACCTAAAAATATTATATTCTACAATATTTTATTTGTGCCATTTACTAGCCATGCCTTTTACCATGCTAGACGGAGGTACACCCAGGTTGACCTAAAAATTATCTGTGCCGTGTCGCGCTGGACGGGGTTAGACACTCACCCATACTATAAATTATAGGATCCATATACTATTTTTGTGCCAGCATACTGTGCAGTGGGCTGTCCTGGATCCATTTCCAACCTTACTAAAAAGAAGAGAAAATTGCAGCCTTTCTAGAAGCTTTGAGTACCTTTCCTAAAAATGTTTTATTATTATTATTATTAAAGCCGCACCATATTATAAGTTTTTCTTAAAGCTTGATCGGAAAATGGCCGGATACAAGAGAAAGGGGAGAGATCAGTCACTCTAATCCTTTAACCACAGATGCAAAAAGAGGGAAAGTATTTGATTTTTGAGAATAGGAAATATCATACACATAGTTTTATTAGATATCAGATGATATGACTGAAAGATGCATTCTCTTTCCGTTCACATGTTCTCATTCTTTTAAATGCATTACAACTCCCGACTTCTAGGGTCTTGTGGTTTCCTAGGTTTTGATTTTTGGCCTATAGTGGGAGTTTTTCCCAACTTCAAGGTTTTGGGATTTTCCTAGTTTCATAGTGTTTTTAGAGGGAGGTTTCCATATACTAGGGCTTTCTAGTGTTTTCCTTGAGATGGAGGTCTTCCATTCTCTAAGGTTTTGGGTTTTGCCTAGTCAACTTACTCTTACCTAGAGTTTATGTTACCCTACCTTGGGGTTTTATGGGTTTGCTTGAGAAACTACTTTGCTAACAGGCTTGATTGGTAAAGATCTCCTCTGATGATGAACATGAGAAGCTAATCTAGAGTTTTGTTCGGGTGATTTAATGGTAGATTTGGAAAAGAAGTAGATTTAGGGTATTGATGGATTTGGAAAAGAACTAGATTTAGGGTTTGAAGAAAGGGGATAAGAGCCTCACATCCGATGACTTAAATAGATTCTAGAGAGATCTAGAGTTTATTACGAGTCAATTACTGTCTCTCAAAACCCATTCACTTCATTAAGTAATCTGAATTTTTATTACAATACTTATAGCTTAATATACACTTATCTATGTTAATATTACACGAACCCACTTTTCTCTTTTCTATCCTATTTTTTCCTTTGCATGACATCTCTCTCGCACCTATTTCTAACCTGGAGTAATCAGTTTCCTCTTTATTTTTTTCTAGTTGTTTTTATCAAATTTAAACACGAATATCTATTTTATTCTTTCAACAAAATTATTTCAAAATTTAATTTTTTTAACTGACAATTTAGTTTTTATTGTCACGTAATTATTACCAAGTGCCTCACTGAATTTACTTCAGAAATAATTTCAAAATGTCCCTATTCAAAAAGGACTTATCTATAAGGAAAAGCCATGCCAAACACACCCTTTGCATCAGGCAAGAATCAGAGTTGCAAAGTCATACTTGCACTTGGCTATGACTGGAGGTTGCAATGGGTCGGATTCAAGTTAGATCTATAAGATCCACATGTGAGTCCAATATAGATTTGTTGGATCAACATATTATGAAATCTGGATTCCACCCAATGATCCAACTCAATAACTTATCTATTTGGATTTGGGTATCAGATTATCCAAAATTTAATATTTTTCACAAAATACGATAATTTCCAATAAACACGATATAGTAAAAATTCATATATATTATAGTCATCTCTAAAGCGTAGTGTACTCAAATGTGCAATTCTATTTTTATTCTTTAAAAAATAATAGATTGTCCAAAAAAGTATATTTTTTTGGGAATAAATTTTTTATTTAGATTCAATTAAGCAAACTAAACTAAACTATAATTGGGTTATAGAATTTGGATCAAATCCATATCAAGATCCAACGAGGAATAATATCCATTTTAGGAATCACATTTTTTCCAATAAGCTATCATATATGGTTTTATCCATGGTGTAAGGTTTCGGTTGAAACTTGAGAGTTCCGGTTGTTTTGTGCCGGTCTCACGGGGATCAGTAGGAAATGAGCCCTAAAACACAATTTCGGTTAATTGCCTAAAAATCTAAAAATTCAAATTTTGTAATGGAATATAATTACTGATCATCTAAAAGAAGATCATCATTCTTTAAATTCTTTAAAAACAATGATTGGAACAATGATCGGGTAAAAATTCGAAATTAAAAAAAGAGGAGCCAAAGAGAGAGAACAATGTTTGCTTGAGCATAGTCAACGTGGTCGTTGTTGTCGTTAACTTTGTGGTCGGCTTCGCATCGAATGGGAAGAAGCTTAGGTGTCATCACCTCACCCGACTTTCTCATTGTCGTTGAGATCCAGACGAGAGAGAGAATGAGATCGGAGTGAGAGAGAAGCATTGTGATACTTTTATATCACACTACTAGTTTCTTACACTACTAGTTTCTTAAGCCTTGGGCCCATGGAAGCATCTATTTGCACTACATTTCTTTTTTAAGTTCAACAATGATCGGAACAATGATCGGGTAAAAATTTGAAATTATAAAAAGAGGAGCGAAAGAGAGAGAACAATGTTTGCTTGAGCATAGTCAACGTGGTCGTTGTTGTAGTTAACTTTGTGGTCGGCTTCGCATCGAATGGGAAGAAGATTCGGTGTCATCACCTCATCCGAATTTCTCATTGTCGTTGAGATCCAGACGAGAGAGAGAATGAGATCGGAGTGCGAGAGAAGCATTGTGATACTTTTATATCACACTACTAGTTTCTTAGGCCTTGGGCCCAATGGAAGCATCTATTTGCACTACATTTCTTTTTAAGTTCACTGCATTTTGTCTCATCAATTGATCAATTGATCGAGTGAGAGTAGTGCGAATAGAAAATATTATAGTGCAAATAGAAGCTCCCGAGGCCCAAAACCGAAAAAATTACTGTTAATACACAAAAAATATAAGCAAAATTAAATAATGTAGTTGATATAATTTTCACTACGAAATTTTCATATACAGATAAATGCAAAAATTCTTATAGAAATATATACACAAAAATATAGATAATTCTGAAACTAAAACCTTAACCGAAAACAATAAATCCCTCGAAACCCATCAAAACCAAATTTTTTTGAAGGGACAGAAACCGAGTTCTCACACCTTGAGTTTTACAATCGAAATTCTAAAATTTGGGACAAATTTAGATTAATTGCTTAAGTAATAGGGCCCATTGTCACATATATATATGGCTTATTCTTTAAAAAGGACAATAATATATGTGTACTTTTTGATATGAAAGAAAAGAAGGAAATAAAAATTTCTAATTAATTTATGCGACCTAATACATCTTGTGTTGCTAACTAGCTATGGACTCATATTAATCATAGAAAATTTAGAGTAAGTACCAAAATCTGTGAAACAAAAATATAGAGAACCTTGCATTCAGAAAGAAGAAGGAATATATATGTTACCACCCATTTTAGTTCACCATTTTAGAGTAAGGAAAAGAAGAAAGTTATAGATGTCCCAAATACTAAATCATATTTTAGGAGTTTTTCCCTCCTTCAAGAAGATTCTTTTACCCCATAGTTGAGGGTCATTAACCATAGGGATTGGGGACTCCTATGTATGCTGTTAAGATGTGATGTGATAGGAAATGACAATCTATTATATATTTGACAACCTTTTTTGAATTTTAGGGCTGACTAGGATAAGCTGACTAGGACAAACAGGTTGATAGAAGGATGGTTGAGATTTAATCTTGAGAAATGAATAGTTGAGATGAGATTGTGCGGAAAGTTTTGGAGGGAGTAACATTTTTGGGGAAATGAAAGTTTCTGGGGAAATGAAACTTTTGGGAAATGAAAGTTTCTGGGGAATAGCAGAGTGCACGTAATTAATGCTTTTGGGGGAAAAAACTTTAACTTGCACTTAATGCTGCAGATCAAATGCTGCTGCAGATCGAATGATCTCTCCTTCAATGCGGGGCCCACCAGCTCTTCGACGCATGGGACAACAAGATGAGAATAATTTCCTGTGCGAAGGCACCCGCGCCGAATTTTTTAATTTGGTGTTTCACACCGAATTTGTTATTCTACACCGAATTTGTTCCGTGTCGAAGGCGCATACGTCGAATTTGTTGTTCCGCGCTGAAGGTGCCCGTTAAATTTTTTTACGCTAATTTATTGTTTCACGCCGAAGACGCCCGCGTCGAATTTGTTGTTTCGCGTCGAAGGCACCAGCTAAATTGTTTTACGCTAATTTGTTGTTCCGCGCCGAAAGCGCATACGCCGAATTTATTGTTCCATGCCGAAGGCGTCCGTGCCGCTAAATATTTTTACGCTAATTTGTTTTGTACAATTTTGGCTGTGGAAATAATTTTTTGTAGAACAAAGATTTTACGGGGAAAAATCTTAAATTAACCGTGCCCGCGGGCACGGTTTATGACTAGTCTATTATACATTTGACAACCTTTTCTGAATTCTAGGGCCGACTAGGACAAGATAAAGAGTGGTTGAGACTTGATCTTGGAAAATGGAAGGTTGAGATGAATTTTTGAAACCATGAATGTGAGCTTTAAAATTTGGTCCAGCTTTGAAATGAAGTGAGCTTTGAAATCATGAATGTGAGCTTTGAAATTTGGTTCAGCTTGGAAATTTGGTCCAACTTTGAAAGCAGCCAGTGAACCAGTTTTGCATCAAAGGCATCCACGAAATTTTTTTAACGCTAATTTTTTGTTCCGCGTCGAAGGCGCCCGCGCCGAATTCGTTGTTCTACGCGAATTCGTTGTTCTACGTCGTTGTTTCGCACCGAAGGGGCCCGCGCCAAATTTGTTGTTCTACGCAAATTTGTTGTTCCGCACCGAAGGGGCCCGCGCCGAATTTTTTGTTCCGCGCCGAAGGTGCCCTTGCCTCTAAATATTTTTACGCTAATTTGTGATTCTTTTAAATTTTATTAATTTTTTGGGGAACAAAGATTTTGCGAGGGAAAATCTTAAATGAAACATGCCCGCGGGCACGAGTTTTTTTACGCTAATTTGTTGTTCCGCGCTAAAAGCGCCAATGTCGAATTTATTGTTCTACGATAATTTGTTGTTCCGCGCCGACGGCGCCCGTGTCGAATTTGTTGTTCCGCGTCGAATTTGTTGTTCAGTGTCGAAGGCACCTGCGTCGAATTTGTTGTTCCGCGCCGAATGCGCCCGTACCGCTAAATATTTTTACGCTAATTTGGTGTTCTTTTAAATTTTAATAATTTTTTGGAGAACAAATATTTCGCGGAGGAAAATCTTAAATTAACCGTGCCCGCGGTCACGAGTTTTTTATGCGCCGAATGCGTCCGTGCCGAATTTGTTGTTCTACGCGAATTTGTTGTTCTATGCCGAAAGCGCCCGTTGCGAATTTGTTGTTCCGCGCCGAAGGCTCCCGTGTCGAATTTGTTGTTCCATGCCGAAGGCGCCCGTGTCGCTAAATATTTTTACGCTAATTTGTTGTTTTTTAAAATTTTAATGATTTTTTTAGGGAACAAAGATTTCACGAGGAAAAATTTTAAATGAACCTTGCCCGTGGGTACGAGTTTTTTACGCCAATTTGTTGTTCCGTGCCGAAAGCGCCCACGCCGAATTTGTTGTTCCGTGTCGAAAATGCCTATGTCAAAATTGTTGTTCCGCGTCGAAGGCGCCCGTGCCGCTAAATATTTTTACGCTAATCTGTTCTTTTAAATTTTAATAATTTTTTGGCAAACAAAGATTTCGCAGGGGAAAATCTTAAATGAACCGTGCCCGTGAGTGCGGGTTATGACTAGTCAATAGTTAAATGAATAATAAGGTAGGTAGATGTGGAACTTTAGCTTAAGTTAGGTGGTGTTATCGTTTGGTGAGATTGTCGTCATATAAAATCAGGAGGTATATTTAGAACTATAGTAAGTGAACTGAGAGGGATGAAGATTATCTAATTCTTCATAACCATTACCATAATCATACCTTCGATTTTCCTCTTGGTATCATAGCCTCTACACTTAGGTTAGCCACTAATTCAATTTTTTTTAGAAAAGCTCATCGGTTCAACCTCAATCTGGCGACGATGAATCTTCTCTGAAGAGTTTCCCGTATCGATCACGGTTTTCGACAACTCTTAGTTTATTTTTCAACCTCAAACATGCCTTTTCGATATTGATCTAGCTCTTCTAACATCGATCGAGCCTTGTTTGACCTTAATCAAGCATCTCCAGCGTCAATCAAGAGTGATCTGTCATTGATCGACCATTATTGGAGATCTGTCATTGATGACCATTATTGGGGATCTTTTGACCTTCATCAAGCAACACCGACTAAGATCTTTCATCTTCAAGCATATCTTTTGACCTGATCGAGCATGATCTGACATCAATCAAGCATATCTTTCACCCTCAATCGACCTCCTCCGATGTTGATCGACAGTGATCCGTTGTCGATCGTGCTTCCTGATTGAGATTGCGATCTTACCAATGAAAACAATAAAAATAAAGGTGAGACATAATGGGTAGTTGAGAAAGAGTAAGAGCGTTATATAAGTATAAATAAGTACACACACATATCTATTAATACACATATACATAACATTGTGTAGGCACATGAATGTTTATGTATATATCGAATAATGTAAAAAAGATTGCACTTTATCATTTTTTTATCAAATGCGCCAACATAATCAACCTAAATGGGCTGCCTTTGTGGTGATCAATCAATGATCGCCACATCAACGCTTCTGATAAAAAAATGATCAGGTGCCACCTGACCCCATTAATCCCATGTATAGAAATATATCTTGTACATTATGCAGTAAACAGTTCAGATACTAAGCAGAATAATGTTCCAAAAATATTGTGAAAAAATTATGTAGTAAATTGTTCTAATATTGAACAAATATTGTAGCAGACTATTTTTTAAAATCTTTTAAAGAATATATTTAGATGCATTTAAGAGATTTGGCTGGATTGTTTGGCATCTAGAATTTAATGTTTGGCATTATTGGGCATTTGGTTCAAGAGTTTATCTCAAGGAGTAGGATGTGCTTATATGACGGATTCTAAGTCAGAATTTTGATCATCCATAACTCTAGAGATATTTTTCATAAAGATAACAAATTGAAAGCTTAACTTGATCAATTACATGTAGTGAAAGTGTCTAGTGGAGATCCATCTTGAGGGCGAAGGTAAGGAGGGTTATTTGATTGATGATCTGCAATTAGAAGGTGCATTAAGCATGTAGTGGGCGGATGATTAGATAAAGAGTTAATTACTGAACTCTATAGAGCATGAGATTTAAGATCTTATGATTGACTAGAAGTTTGTGAAGAAAATTTGGATGTTTCTAAAGATTTTATATTCTAAAAAGAACAATATTTGCAAAACTTAAAATCCAGCATGGGGCATGGAGTCTCAGCATTATATAGATTTCTACAAGTTAAGAGAGGAGCTGAGTTCCTTATCTTGATCGATGTGGATCAAATGAAGA
Source organism: Scilla litardierei (assembly GCA_030789695.1). Lineage (NCBI taxonomy): Eukaryota > Viridiplantae > Streptophyta > Magnoliopsida > Asparagales > Asparagaceae > Scilla > Scilla litardierei. The sequence continues at coordinate 37,044,811 of CM061141.1, read as the reverse complement.
AACAAAAAGTATTTGGGAAGCCTATGTTCAGAATATACATCAGCATATCCTTAGATAATAGGTTCAACACTTCACTCTCTTTACCAGAGACTTGCCACGTCAAGCAAATTTTTTTCATAGAATAGTATGGGTCATAAGACTGGAGTTTAGGAAAGAGGTCGGCGTTAGCCATACGACAGGTTTGCCAGCTTATGTGGATATCGAGATATTTGAAGAGGAATCATTAGAGGAGGCAGATGTGATTGATGTATTAGTGTTCATGGTAGGAGCGGAGGATTACTTGGTTCAAGTGGTAGAGATATACCAGAGGCGTGTTCCTCGACCACGAAGTTAATTTGTCACATTGCAAAGTGTTTGGCGACATAAAGTTTGCATGTCTTATGATTTGGGGTCCACAGGGGTGGGAGCTTGGAGGATGCACTGCATACATACAATCCTAATAGGATTCTTCCCAATCAAAGGATGTTTAGCTATCTTATAATAAGTGGAGCCAATACCAGATGTTTAGAAATTTCAGGAAGCTCAAGTGCATTCGTCTCCTACTATCGCAATTTCAGTCAGATCAGGTAACCTAACTGCATGCACTTATACATCAAATTCTCAGACTTAGGTGATATATTCAGGATCCACTAATCATATGACTAGAGAGTTAGGTATATTATCTTCTTTTATCCATCCACTGGTAAAAAGACAGTGACACTAGCACGAGCAGATGGTTCCACATCTGCTGTTAATATCACATCTTCATTGTCTTTAATATCTGTTTTGTATCTGTTTAAATTTTCATCATTCCGTTCGTTAACACACTTTTTCAATTGCTCCATGAGTTTTTCCTTGATCATTGTGTCTTTCAAGAGATTGAAACGAAGAGGATGATTGGCACATGACGTGAGATTGTGGGCCTGTATCACCTGGATACTGAGCTGGATCAGTAGCTTGCTCTGGCATTACTTTCCTCTTCATCACACACGGCAAATTAGGTCATCTAGATCTTCCATATTTGAATTTTTTGAATCCCAAGTTTAACAGCTTGTCAATTGCCTGTGTGTCTTATTTCTCTCTAAAATAAAAGAATAATAACGTTAAAAAGATAATAAAGGAAAAACAAATTTCAAATATGGCATTTCATGTTTTATGTTTAATCCTTAGTTGATACTTTAAATTTTAATGATTTTTCTTGTAATCATGTTTGGATAGAGATTCACGCTTTAAGAGTTTTCTTCTACCTAAAATCAGAACGGATATGTAGGAGCCATTTTGGCGTTCTTGTAATTCTTATTAAATTGAGAGTATAATTTGACGGGTTTCTTTTAACCCTATTAGGTCGAGGTTCTAGTTTGGCGAGTATTCTTCTAATAATAACCGAGTTGAGTTTTATTTTATTTTTCACTTTTAAGTAGAGTTCTAACTGAACTATTGTTATTATCAAGGTTTTAGGTCTCGGTTTCGGTCTGGGTATCGTTCTTCCCAAAATTTTGGTTTCTGTTTCGGTATCGTCCGTTTCGACGGTTTCGGAAGCAAGTTTCGGTTTCGTCCGTATCGCTAGTTTCGACAGTTTCGTTTCGTGTATCGGTTTCGGTTTCGGAGATACTTTAAATATGTATATACTATATACACACAGTGATGGTTTCGGAGGTTCTTAAATCTAAACCTATCAAATACTATTAAATACTTAACAAACTAAAATATTAATCATATACTATCAAATACTAAATACTAAATAGATAAACTAAATTTGAGTTCGTAATCATATCAAATACTAAATACCTAAAGTTTGGTACTTAAATACAAAATAGTAGATAAATGAATAGATCCTAAAGCTTGCCTTGCGCACCCACCGTATTACCTTGCGCACATACCATTTATTTACAAGTTTGCCAAAAAAATCGCTGGGCGTTGCTTTGTGCATCCACCATTTTGCTTTGCGCACATACCACTTATTTACAGGGTTGTCACAAAATATCCGCTTAATATGCACATCGACTGTTTTACTTTACACACATACCACTTATTTACAAGTTTGCCTTTTAAAGAACGTAACATCTCCTGAAAGGCGACTCATGCCTCTTTTCTCTTTCTCTTTGTTCTCACTCACTCTCACGCGAGATGGTCGAGGCAGATTCGACGAGGCAGGAGGCAGGTTCGGCGACACGATGAGTTGAGTTCAATTTTTTCATCATCTTCCTTTTGTCCTTTTTCTTCTTTTTTCAACAATTTTTTCTTGGTTCTGCATCTTCTTCGTCTAATTCTTCATCATTTTCAAGCCGAAACCCTAGAGTTTTCTCCTCTCTTTTAACCGAGTTTTCTATGCAACCTATTGATTCACGAATTTTTTTGGGTTTTTTTAGAGAATTTTTATTTAATTATACATTCTTCTTCCTCCGTTTTAGACCAGTAATGAACGGTATCGGTCAGTTTCGGCAGGTATCGGCCGAAACTCACTGATACTATTCAGTATCGGCCGATACTGAAACTAACCATTGGTTTCGGTATCGTCAACTGCCGATACCGATACGATACTGCCGATACGTAATGGTATCGGCCGATACCTCAAACCCTGGTTATTATTATTGTTAAGCGCCAAAATACCCTCGTAAAATGAAGGGCGTGGGTGAGAAAGGGTTCACATGTTATGCATGAGTTCAGTTACCAGAAGTTATTGTTCTGTTTTTAAATGATAAGATGGTAAACTCACACCCTCTTACATAATAGGATAAATTCATTTCAATATGCGGCACATAATCCTTGAGCATGTGAGCAACCCATCACACGGCGACACACATGTTCCTTTTTCCAACTCAACTCCACATCCCTCTTGAGTTGCAGTGTTATTTTTTTTCACATCTAGAATATTATGAAATGAATTGTAGTTTGGATGATAATCAAGGAATGAATTATAATACTGAACCCATTTATTATGTTGTAGCTCATGTACATTCCTGCATAATCTTTTGTTGTGTCTGTCATATTTGTAGGAACCGTCCCTGTTGTAGTTGGTGCTCCAAATATACAAGATTTTGCTCCTTCACCTGGTTCGATTTTACATATTAAAGAAGTTGCTGATGTCCCTTCCATCGCTAACGCCATGAAATACCTTGCATCCAATCCTGATGCTTATAACAAGTCACTTAGGTAATGCTACTAAGCAATTGTCTGTTTCTGCTATATAGTTTCTATTTCTAATACATGTTGCATAACATTTAACATGTTGCCTCTTAAGCTGTTGCGCTTAGAATCTTACACACACACACTCAGACACTAAAATAAGATTTATTGGAATGACCTGTTCTACATTTTGTTAGTTAAAAAGGAAATTTGTGTAAACACTAGGTCTTGTGTGAATTTGATAGATCTGGTCCAGTAGGGGCATTTTTTGGGCATTTTTTGTGATATTTTATTATTGTAGGGGCTTTTGGGTAATTGTGCTATTAGTTAGATTATTGTAAAAGGGGAGGGTGGCCGGCCGGCCGGCCCTAGGTATGCTTAATTTGATTATTTCGGTATCTTCGAGGGAGAGTTTCTCATTCTATGGAAAAGTGCGGACGTCCTCTTCAATTGGCGTCTTGGGAGGGAGGTTACCACTATAATTGTAATCAATTTATCTCTTTTATTTTCAGCTTTGAGCAATAAAAATCATATCTTTGCTAGTTCCTATCAAATTGGTATCAGAGCTTGATCGATCCATGGCGGCGAGATGAGATCCAAGGAAAAAATCGAACCTTTGGAGGAAAAATTTGACTGTGAGATAAAGGAATTGAAGAAGGTCGTGGAGGAACTTAGGGTTTCGACTGAAAAGGACAAATCGGCAACGGGGCAAAGATTTGATGGCATGGAGAAAACGCTAGCACAGATCTTGCAACAAATCGCGGGGCTCACGACGGCTATTCAAGCAAAAGAGGGCGAAAGTCGACCCGTTTGGAGAAAGGAGAGGGAAAATGGAAGCTTTTGAAGAGGGTATGCTTTCTAACACCGACGACTACTTCAAGGAAGACGAGGAGTCCACGATCAATGACGACGATTTGGAAGCCCTAGAAGGCCAAGGCGTGGCCTGAAAACACATGCAGCGGCAACCCAGGGGCTGTCGGCCCTTGCCGAGCCCTCCTAGGGTTTCGGCAGAGGGTGCTAGCCCTCGCAGGGGCCCCCGCAGGGGCCGCTGCCCCTGACTGAGGCCCCTGGGGGTTTCGACTAGGGTCGCCAGCCCCCGTAGGGGTCCCGGTAGGGGCCGGTGCCCCTGACTGAGCCCCCACAGGGGGTAGGTGGGGCATCGTCCTTTCCGAGCCCTAAATCATCAACCGGCGGGTACGTATGTGCGGAGAAACAGTGTTGGCGATGATTCCAGAAGCCGATGAGGGCGTCGAGGCTCATCGGCGACACACTTCGACGCCGACGACCCTCCAAATTAGTTATCAGAGCTCGACGACGAGGGTGACGAGTTTCGAGTGCTCCACGACCCCCGTTATGGTGCACAGAGACAACCACGCCCACCCCTTATGGAGAATATGCAGGACATGACGACGGTGGAGGGGATTGGGAGAGAGGAGATCTGGGCTTCTACGCAGGCGACGAAGATCGGGGAGGCTATGTGGATCGTGAGGGAGGCCCACAGAGGGATACGAGCGGCATCAGGAGAGGTGGCAGTATTATCATCAGCCCACACGCAGGAGGGTGAGGAGATCAGGGGACTATCGTGGCGGACATGTTGTGGAAGCTGAAGATACGTGTGTTCGAGGGGATGATCCAGTGGCATGGATTTACAGGACGGATAGATTTTTAAGGGTCTCCATGACAGAGAATCAGAAGCTGGAGGCAATTGCGGTGTGTTTAGATGGGAATGCCCTCGCGTGGTACCAGTAGAGGGATGGGAGGCAGCCGTTTCGCTCGTGGGAGGAGATCAAGGAGGGACTGGTGAAGAGATTCTGCGACACTCATCTCGGGGATTTGTGTGAGCAGCTACTTTCCCTTAGGCAGGATGACACAACGATGGACTACATGGAGAGGTTTGAGGCAATTTCAGGGCGAGTACGGAGAGTTTCCGATGAGATGATATAGAGCACATTCATGAATGGGCTGAAGACTACCATTCGCATCGAGGTGCGCATACAGAAGCCTCAGGATTTGATGGAGGCCATGTAGTACGCTCAGATGGTGGAGGATCGCCTGATGGAGACGAAGAGATTGGGAGGGATTGGTGGCGACTCATCATCCCACAGCGAGCCTACAATTGGAGGACAATAGAAGGCAGCGACAGTGACAGACTCAGCCAGTCAGGAGAAGAGCGGGGTGCCACTACAAGGAGCACATATTCGGAAAATGACAGATGAGGAGATGCGAGAGAGGAGGCAAAAGGGGCTGTGCTTCAGATGCGACGAGAGGTTCACCCCAGTGCACCATTGCGCGGAGTATGTAAGCTCCAGCTACTGCTAGTGGGTGACGACAAGGAGGATATAGTGGAGGATGAAGAGGCCGGAGGGGATGACGACCTTCCCTTGGAGTAGGACCGTCAGAGACTTCATGCACCACCTTGAGGACAAGTTGGTTTTTCGGGGGCGTAGTAATGAAAGATCCGGTCCAGTATGGGCATATTTTGGGTATTTTGTTATATTTTATTATTGTATGGGCTTTTGGGTAATTGTGCTATTAGTTAGATTATTATTAAAGGGGAGGGTGGCCGGCCGGCCCTAGGTATGCTTAATTTGATTATTTCGGTATCTTCGAGGGAGAGTTCCTCGTTCTACGGGAGAGTGCGGACGCCCTCGTCAATTGGCGTCTTGGGAGGGAGGTTACCCCTATAATTGTAATCAATTTATCTCTTTTATTTTCAGTTTTGAGCAATAAAAATCATATATTTTCTAGTTCCTATCAGAATTCAAACTTGAGCCGAAGGCTGAGAGCTATACAACTATGAGCAACTTTTTTGAGTTTTATTCTCATGTTTCGGAGTATGTGATTAAGTTTCTTCTCTTGTAGGTGGAAGTATGACGGGCCATCTGACTCTTTCAAGGCCCTTGTAGACATGGCAGCAGTGCACTCATCTTGCAGACTCTGCATTCACATTGCAACTGCCATTAGAAAGAAAGAAGAGAAGACTGCAAAGTTTCAGAATCGCCCGTGCAAATGTTCGAGCAGTAGTGGAACCATATATCACTTGTATGTGAGAGAAAGAGGTAGATTCGAGATGGAGTCCATCTATCTCAGGTACGGCTACCCCTCTATTTTTAAAATCACCCCCCCCCCCCCCCCCCCCCCCCCCCCCCCCCCCCCCCCCCCAAAAAAAAAAAAAAGCCAAAAAAGAAGAAGAAGAAGAAGAGGAGGAAGAAGAAGACAAACAAAACAAAAAACAAAAAACAAAAAACAAACAAAAAACAAAACAAAACAAAACAAAACAAAAACAAAAACAAAAACAAAAACAAAGTTCCTAATGCAAGATGCAAATCACGGCAATTATGGAATTGTGGTTTACTTCAACCTTTGTAACAGGTTTACATCAAGTTAGCCTCTATAATAAGCTACTCTCTTTTCTAGAGTAGTATACTGTTTAATTTTAAGGAATAGGCTATGGAATACTGGGTTGATGTTACTTCGAGCATACAATTTCTTCCAGGAGTAATACCTTAAACCTTAACTACTTGGAATTATAAGTAAGCTATGTTGTCGATAAACTGTAGAAATTTTGAAGCTGCTTTTCTCAGGTTGACACTTTGTTTCAGATCTTGGAATTTGACTGTAAAGGCACTGGAGTCTGCAGTTCTCGCCAAGTTCGAATCTCTACGTCACGTGCCCGTATGGAAGAAAGAAAGACCAGAGAGCATTAGAGGAGGAGATGAATTGAAAATTTATAGAATATATCCGGTTGGCCTCACCCAAAGACAAGCATTGTACAGTTTCAAGTTTGACAGCGAGGATGATCTCAGGAAACATATTGAGAGAAATCCCTGCACGAAATTAGAAGTTATTTTTGTATAATCATGGCATCGATGCTGCTGCTGCTATGCTTGTCATCTCTTTGGAGAAATGAACCTGCAGGGATTCATGAAGTTCGGTCCATGCTGAAAGCATCTGCCATTGTATTTTTGTTTCTTCAGTAATGTGACCTTGAAAGTGAATTCAAGAGCTTTGGTGGGAAATTTTACTGCATTTTCTTGCCAAAGAAACATGATGGGCAATAGAGCGTAGGATATTGCATGTAGTAAGATCTGTCTCCTGCCCTGCATTCCCTGCAATGTTGTATATATCCTGTGGATAGGTGCCATGTACATGGCACAAAACCCTCCCTATTCTCAGATTCATAATCTATGTGCCTAGATTAATCATTAGTCCATGTCGTAAATCAACGGCCGTATTGATTTCTCCTGTAACCTCTCCTGTAACGAAACTTATATTTTATTTATGGAACCATCGCCGGAGCTGTTGTAGAGACTTGTTTATTTTTATGTCGGGGCAAGTTATAAAGGTCGGTTGCACCTTTCTGTTTGCATGTATATTTACGTATGAAACTGTGGTTGGTTCTATTATGATTCTTGTGTTTATTGAGTTACCTGGATCAGTTTTCACATCAGTTGTGACTGTCGAAATATTGTAGCTGAAGCCTTTTTCTGGTACTTGAGTAGCTGAAGCTCTACAAAATGTAAGGCAAAGCATGTAATTAATTTTGGAGACATTTGGTGGCACAGCAGACGACTGGGGATGAAGTAGATGGGTTTATTCTGATGTTTCTGCTATCTGTTTCGCCAAGGCATCGGCTTGGTTCAAATTTGAACATAGTGGATGCATTTGTTTGTGCTAAACTATGTAATTTGTTGGGCTTCTCTGGTAACTTAATTTGACCAGTAACACTTTCAAGACACAAGCACATTTGTAATACTCTATATATTCCTCTGTTGCAATAAAAAAAGATTAATTAGTTTAAACGTCCTTGTATCATCAGCCCATCTAGTTAAAACCCCATCGTACCATCATTTTCTAGTTTAATACTGCTTAACTGACGGTTTTGTTAGAAATTCTCTTAATACAAACGTCTTCATTATGTTTACTATGGTTCATCTAAGTGTCTTAACCTAGAAAGTGATAATACGTAGTTTTAAAAACACTAGATAGGCTGATTAAATAAAGGTGTTTAAACTAGGTAACCCTAAAAATAGTTACCATGATTATGCATTGGGAGGCTGGACAAATATCAAATATTTGAAAAAAAAAAGCCAATACTTATAAAATAATTACAAACATCGACAAGTTTTATAAAATATTAACCAAAATCGACCAATTTTTACCACCTCAATGAATAATGAATAGATGTGTCTCTATGCTGACTGGGCGGAGTCCGATTTGGTCGGGTTGGCAACACCGGCCAAATCGAAAGTCACGGGTGCAATTAAATTGACCGGTGCTGCTAATCCCGACCAGTTACACACTTAAGTTGCTGCCAAAACCCATAGCTTCCCTCATCCACAGCAAACACACTCGACCCTCCGAAACTCAACACTAACTCACATCCGCCCAATCGTTCTACACCTCATTCACTTCATGAATCGACTCCCCACCACAAAAAATTACTTTATCCAACCCATCACTTGCCAGCGAAACTCCTTATCAACGGACCCAACTTGATTTTCCATCACTCTCATGAAGGTAACATTATTATGAGATTTGGTTGAAATTTTTGGTATGGATTGTTCATTAAAGTATATCTTTATATATATTTGATATGAAATTTAGGTTAAATAGAAAATTCACCAATAAATTTCCATAAAGGTAGTGTTAATTGAGGGGAAAATAATATATGAAATTTGGAAATAATTTTATTATTAAATCAACACCTAAATAATTTACCACGCAAATTTTTTTATTCCATAAATGTTAACCAGGATCGTCAATGATAATACCATAAAATCTAACACTTAAATAAAATGTTGCATAATAACAGTGTAAATGTTGTGAACGAGAAACATGTTTGAAGAAGGTTGAGGCTAGGAAACCCCTAACCTCCTTTATATAGTATTCATAATGGTTACTCATGTGGGTGGATACCCAATAGGCCCAATGTGTCCTATTCATAACACTTCCCCTTATCCAACCAACGTGGTATACTCGACTTTATGAATACTGAATGATTCATTAGTACTACTGAGTATCTTAAAGGGTGGATACTTCTGGATCCAAGTTAGGAGTAACTGCCTCGTTAAAAACCCTTAGCTATGAAAAACCCTGTGGGAAAAAACCGATAGCGAAGGGAAAAGAGTACATCACTCCATAACTTCCCCTGATTTGGGGATGTGTCGAGGGGTGGATACTTCTGGATCCAGAGTCAATGTGGTTGCCTCATTAAAAACATTGACTATGGAAAACCCTATGGGAAAAACCACTAGCCAATGAAAAAGAGTACAACTCTACAGTTGACTCCCCCTTATCTGATCAAGCTTCAGGCTTGCAGATATCCTATATATCTATACATTTATCTCCTATGTGTCTATACATCCATCTCATCTACAACATTCCGAAAGCAAAAGTAAAGTACAAGCATCACTCATCTATACAAGTTTCACTCATATAAGGCAGTAGCTGAAACTAAAGGAGCGCTAGCGAACTTGGTAGACAGCTCCACGTCTCAATCGTCATTGTCTACGAGGTACTTCAGGACCTGGCTTTGTATGTTCTTGAACTGCTCCTTGGGTGATGAGCTTCTCGGGATGGTGGAAGGATGTAGACTTGGGAGGATTTTGTGTAGATCTTCAGGAGGTGGACGTCCCTTTTATGCTATTCATCGCGATGATCTGTAACCTGCATATGCAAATACATTTAACTTAGAGGATTTTCCCTCGACCCTTGGAGATAGCGCAGAAGCAACATATCTCTGGTCCAGTGGTGCGCTTCAGGCGCTGCATTGTACCTGGTTAATAGCTATACTGCTAACGCTCAAGAGAGACGCATGCAGTTGACCAGGTAAAAGAGTGTTCCAAAGACACTTAAAGTACTTCTGGACCTTGTATATTCTTCCCCTCTTCCAGCTAACGGAAAGGGGTCTTTTAATGTATATCCATACAACCAAATATGTGTATTTAGTGGAGAATGATTTTAATGTTTCTTCCTCAATCGTCATTGTATGAAGTTTTCATCTTCGGGATGATTAATTAATGTCATCTTCAGGATGATAGTTCATTTCCAGGATAATAGTTCATCTTCAGGATGATTGTTCATCTTCAGGATGATTAATGTCATCTTCAGGATGATAGTTCATCTTTAGGATGATTGTATTTTGTAAGCCAAGAATTTATGCCTAGCTAGGACTTTCATATCATATCATATCTAATAGATAGGCTTTAACAGATATTTCGGTATTTTCTCTTCAGGAGATCCGATAATATTTTGAGTTATTAAAATAATCTCAATTCTTTTAATTTGCTCTCTTAAGAACAATACTGTTTTTAAGAGGTGCAAACAACAACCTTTTAGTATGAGTCCTTTAAGGATATTTGTCTAGGTTGTCTTTCCTTTAATCATATTATTAATATATGTCCCAAAAAGAAAGGAAAGTAAAGAAAAAATTTATATATGCAGTTGAAGAGATTTTATATCGGTAATGTTGGCACATCCAATAGCAACATCAACCAAAAATTCCCTCCTTTTGCCATTCGTTGGGTTACGCCTTGACATAAACCAGTCGATGCATCAGATTCATCTTGTAAGTGAGTTCAGCTCATCTTACTTGATTACTTCCTGGTTTGAGCTTATACCTCTAAAGCTATAGCAAATTAGAGTGTTTATAGCTAACGATTTTATTATAATTCTCCTACAATACTCAGTTATCCCACATGATTTGATATCATTTTTGATACCAGGACTTCAGGTCCAACACCTCATATTTCATAAGTGAGTCCAGCTCACCTTATTATTGCCGCATTCCACATTATTATAATTTGGTCAAACCTCTATCTTTGCTTCAGGCAAAGCAGAGTTGTGGAATCGATATTTTATATTTAACTGGCAAAGTGAAATATGAGAGAATTTATCGACAAAATGTGTTCTTTCTTGTCCAAAACTCACCCAGTGCGTACTATAATCATTTGATTTCTCCCAGAGGTGTCTCCTTCACGACGCGTTAAAGAAGTGAAGGTTCTGGGACGGGTAAAGAATATGGACAGATCCAGAATTGGTCCTTAGCAGCCAAGTTACAATAAGGTTCTAGATTTGAGCTCACTTTCCTATGGTGGTATTGCTTTTTCGATCTCCAGGAGTAGATTTCTCTCTTTGGAGCCTAGTGGTATGTCCTCTCATGTCTTAAGGACATCCACTTCTGCTACTGGTGGATTGCATCCATTATATTTGGTATGTCAATCCTAGCTGGATTTTTAGTAGGATGGATGTGAAAATTTTGACAATATTTAAATTGTCGGTCTGATTATAATCAGATCATATGTATTTACTTTTTAAATGGTCAATTTGAGCTTCAGGCTCATAGATGATTTGAACCAAATAGGTAATTGAAGGATCTTCAGGAACCTTATTACCATCAACACACAATCTATAAGATGTGTACTAATGCCTTACTCATACAAGATTTTGGAATCTATTCATCAAAGTTGGTTAGTCCTGATGAGTGTGTTCTCTTTATGGCATCATGACGGTTTATGTAGTGTTTCTTCAGGAACACATACACAGCGTTACGGACGTACCATCTTTAAGATGTGCTCTAAACCCATTCTTAGAAAATATTTATATGGAGTTGATCAGACTCATATAAAAAGATTCTAATGGTGTGTTTAGCTGAGTGTACGTAACCACTATTGCTAATTATTTATGATTTCCCATTTTTATCCAAAGTTACCACCATTTAAAAAAATGTGGTTGGATAATGACCATTTTTAGAGGATGTATTGATGAGTACACAAAAGGTATATCATCAGTCATATTAAGGGAGTGTACAAAACCTAATTATATCCCTTAAATAATCTCAAGAGACCTAAAGGTCTTCATTATCTTTAATGATGATAGTATATCATCTTAAATTCGTTTGAGGAAGTAATGAGAGTCAATATCCATGTGAATGGAGATGATCTCATAATCATTTTCCCTTTTGAATGGGACAATGAAAGTTTCACCCTTTTTTGAAGAATCTTCGGGTTCGTTTGGTTGATGATGTCTTGCATCATCAATCCAGAGTGATATCGATCCAAAGTTGGTCGATTCTGGACACTTCTGGTGTTCCAAATTAATTCCTCTTTTTGAATTTATGTGGGACTTTTGAAAAGTCCATTAAAATGCTCAAGTTAATTATGTCCGTTAATAGTTGAACTGTGTTCAAACTGTGAAGTATTACATCTTCACATTGACTATTGTGTGGATCATTATGGGACAAAAGCTTCAGGCTTCATTTATTTCTTGAGTCATTAGGGATTTCGTTTTGACGAATATCCTTTGAAACTGTATAAGTTTCAGAGAGTATATGGCATCCTCATTTTATTTTTAGGGGTATTCAAGATAGCAAATCATTCGTAGTAAAATAAAATGTATTAAAACTACAAGAGAATAATACTGATGGTTTTGTTAAGTCAACAAGTGACATAGTGTGATGTGTGCTCTTGAAAACACACAACTATAATCATGCTTGTTTCAGAGTGTTTTCTCACTACAAAGCGTTGACCGTGGAGAACCCGGTCAACGTGGTCAAGGGGCCCGCTTGGGTCCCTCGGGGGCTTCGAATCGGTGCAGATGGGGCGATGGGAAGCCTCGGCCCTGGTTGAGGCGCTCGGCCTCGGAGGTAGGACGACGAGGGGTAGCCTCAGTCGCCCAGATAGATGCGTGTTCGGCGAAGGGCGAGGGGAAGCCTCGGCCCGGGTCGAGACGCTCGGCCTCGGTGGGTTGCGCTCGGCCTCGGCGGTCGGACGACGAGGGGAAGCCTCAATCGTCCAGCTGGTTGCGTGGTCGGCGAAGGGCGGAGGGGAAGCCTCGGCCCGTTGATTGGGTAACCTCCTGTGAAGACGAGAACACTCGTCAGGGGGGCCGGACCTTGGTTCCGGCCAAAACCCCTCCGATGCCTAAGTCAGATAGAGATCTGAATGAGGAGACCCGGCGGAGACGGTTCGACTCGTGAGGAGATCGGAACGGCGTCTCACGGCGCGAGCGGGGGTGGAAGGAAATGAAATGGGGGAACTAGGTCGTTAATGGAGTACCTTAGGTTCTAGATACCTGAGATGCGGGTCCTCTGTCCTGTTGTCCTCCTAGCCCCTTTATAGACCTCCGCCGTGATGGCCCCCGACCCACGTCGCTCGTCCGTCCCCAATCGTGCCCCCTCGATCCGCCCCCCGTCGCCGCTCCCTGCGCCACGCCAGCCTCTCCCCATTACTGCCATTAAGTGGTAATGGGATCGAGGGAGCGGTTATCGCTGGAGTGGGTGAGTGACCCGTATGTTACCGGGGCCGGGTCGGATCGACATTCGGGGGGAGTCCCCCATAGGGCTTTATCGAGTGGGCCCGAGTGTGCAGATGGGCTCTTGACCGGAGGTCGGGCTTCTGGGCTTGTGTCTTCCGGGCCTCGGCCAAATAGGCGTAACAATTGCCCCCATCGGTCGGGTCGATCGGCCTCGGCCGGTTCGGCTCGGCCGATGTGACTTCCGTCGACTTTGACAGGCTCGCCGGTCGATGCCGACTCATTTATTAGTCGTCATCATGAGTTGGCCCGTTCGATACTTTTAAGGCGCGGGTTCCGAAGCGCCGTCGGCCTTCAGATGCTGCCACGTGTAGCTGTAAGCTTATCCCCACCGCTCGCGGGGTCGTCTTAAGTTGAGAAGCCGAGGGGTTCGTGAGCCGCCATCCCGTCGTTTTCTTCTTTGCACTGATCCCTATCCTGCCTGAGCTTTGCCTCATGTCGTCTTCCTCTGCCACGGGTTCGGTTCGGTCGGAGCGCGACGCAGCTCCTGGTCTGGCGGGTGGCACTTCTTCGGCGATTAGTCAGCACGGGGATGATCTTTCAGGGGTTCCCCCAGAGGTCTTGTTGTGGCCTTCGTCGATCTGCGCCACCGCCATCGGGAGCATGCGCTCCGCCTACTTGCTTCCGCCCTACTCGGCTCGTGCCCCCGGGGCTGACGAGCGGATCTGCTTTCCCGGCCCCAACGAGGTTGGAATATATGAGAAGTGCTTCCGCTTCGGGCTTCGTTTCCCGCTCCATCCTTTTATCGTTGAGTTCCTTCAGGCCCACAACGTGTGCCTGTGTCAATTCTGTCCCAACGCCGTCGGGCTCCTCATCGGGTTCATCGTTGTCTGCATGCTGAAGGGAGTGGCGCCCTCTCTTCGCCTCTTTGCCCAGTTCTACCGCCTGAGCCACCACCAATCGGGGGCGTGGATTTACATTAGCGCCCGCCCGAAGATGACCCTGGTGCTGGGGTTGCCGAGCTCCCTGAAACGTTGGAAGGGGGAATACGTGTTTGTCGCGTTCCCGTCGAGTGTACCTTTCCCGGTTCGGTGGGAGGCGGCCGGTGCCGTCATCCTCGATCTGGGTGAGCCGACGGTCGCCAAGCGACAGACGGCGAAGGACATGCTGGCGATTCCTGCGAGGGAGCGCTCGATCGACGTCCTCTTTAGTGACCACAATTTGCGTAAGACGGTGTGGCCCCTAGGTAAGCTTCTCCGAGCGTTCGCCCCTCGAGGTCGTCCAGGTTCTGTTCTGTCTCTCATTTCTTCTTTGAGTGCAGGTGGATTCCCTCTTGGTCCCTCTCCCGCCAGCGCTCTCGTGCAGGTCCCAAATCCGGATCCGCGCAGAAGGGATCATGTTCTGGAGGTTCGGAAGAAGCAGCGGGTCGGGACCGCGACCGGAGGCTCAAAAAGGAAGAAGGTGTCATCTCCCTCTCTTCCCTTGATGGGGTCTTCCAAGAGGGTCCGCGAGGGGGACGAGGGAGTTGACGTCTTGCCGACTGCTGATCGACCTCAACCCGCCCCCGTTGAGGTAGCCTGGCTGTGGGTCGGCCCTTCACCCCTCCCGGACGATTCTCTCCCTGATGCTTACAGTCGGTATCTTGGTTCGTTCCGCTCCGCTCCTGGCGAGTTCCCTTCGTCAGGGGAGGGTCTTCTTCGTCCACGCTTCCCAGTGGGGGAGAAGGAGTCGGTGTTTTCGAGCCGCGGAGCCGCCGCTCGAGTGGCCGAGAACTGTTGTCTCCCTCCCGATCAGGTGGTGTTGGACGGGGTCAGAGGTGATTGCTTGGCTACCTTCGTGATCCAGGCTGGTCAACAGGTAGCGTGTCTCTGCTTGTCCCCCCTTTCTCCAGCTGCTTTTGCCGTCTTACCTTCGTTGCTTTGGCGCAGTTGTCCTCGGTGGGCCTCTCGATGAGGCGCCAATTCGCGGCTCTTCCCAAAGCCAAATCCGACGCCGGGCGAGGCCCTGAGGCCCCTGGCGAGAAGGGAGAGGCAGGTCAGTTAGAGGAAGCGCGGGTCTAGTCCTTGGATTCTCGCGTAACTGAGCTGTCCTCTGCCCTGGAGCAGGCGGACCGAGAGAGAGCCTTGGCTCTGGCTGCAAAGTCGGATGCCGAGGCGCGTCTCGCCGAGCTTTTGAGAGGCGTCGGCACATCTGGAGGAGCCGTGCAGATCCCCAACCCTGCAGCTGCCCCCGAGGCCTTGGAGCTCTCCGATCGTCTGGAAGTGGCGGAGGAGCAGGCGAGGGTCCTTCTTGCCCAACTTGGCGAGAAAACCCGGGAGATCGAGAAGGAGAGGGCGGAGCACCAACGCCAGATCGAGACCTTAGAGGTCCGGATGCGGGGGCTGGAGGAGGTGGATCCGGCCAGGATCGCTCAGGATGCTGTGGCGGAGTATGCCACCTCCTTTGTTGAGACCGCCTTATCGGAGGCGTTCGAGAAGGGCTTTGCCCGGTGTCAGTCCGAGATCCAAAAGAAGTTCCCGCTCTCGGGGGTCAACTTCGAGGATCTTCGGATGTACTCTGACGTCGAACGGAGTAAGGGGGAGACCCTAGTGGGCTGCCAGCCTGTGGCTCCACCGGTGCCCCGGAGAAAAATGAGGGAGGGGAATGCCCCTCGGCCTCTTCGTGCATCCTTCTGTATATCTTTTTGCTTTATCTGGAAAGGAATGAATTCAAAAACAAATTTATTTCATAGGAAATGATACATCTATTGAAAGTACTTGCGTAAATGTTCCGCATTCCAAGTGTGAGTGAGAATCCTCCCCTCCATGTCGGCTAGTCGGTAGGCTGCGGGTCCGAGGACCTCGACGACTTTGTAGGGTCCCTCCCATCTAGCCGCGAGCTTCCCTTTGCGAGCGGTATCAGTGTTGAAGCCCGCTTTCCGGAGGACCAGGTCCCCAAGGTGGAAGCTTCTCCCCCGCACCCGAGCGTTGTCGTATCGGGCCACCTTCTGCTTCTGGCGGATGATGGTGGCCAGTGCCTGCTCCCGTCGCTCGTCGAGGAGCTCCAGATTGAGCCCCAGGCCATGCGAGTTCCGGTCTTCGTCAAAGTATTTGAGGCGGAGAGATTCTTCACCCAATTCGACCGGCACCACCGCCTCGGCCCCGTAGGTGAGCATGAACGGGGTCTCGCCAGTAGCCTCCTTGTGAGTCGTCCGGTATGACCAGAGTATCCCGGGGAGCTCTTCTGGCCAGTTCCCTTCGGCGTCTTTCACTTTCTTCCGGAGGGGCTCTATGATGCACTTGTTGGCCGCTTCTGCCATCCCGTTGGTCTGGGGGTGCGCTACTGAGGCGAAGAGGAGATTGATTCCCCATTCCTCGCAAAAATCTTTAAACCCTGCGGAGTCGAACTGCTTCCCATTGTCTGTGACAATGGCCCGTGGCACTCCGAATCGGGAGATGATGGAATTCCATACGAAGCTTTTCGCTTTCTTCCACGTGATGGTGGCCAACGGTTCGGCCTCGATCCACTTGGTGAAGTAGTCCACTGCCACGATCAGATGCTTCCGCTGCCATCGTCCCGGTTTAAATGGTCCGAGGATGTCGAGCCCCCATTTCGCAAAGGGGATGGGGCTCACGATAGGGATGAGCTCTGACGGAGGAGTCGAGATGTGGTGGGCATACCTCTGGCATTCTTGGCATTTCTGGACGTAGCTTGTTGCATCTCGGGCCAGGGTCGGCCAGTAGTATCCCTGCCTCAAGATCTTCTGTGCGACTATCTTGCCCCCGTGGTGATTCCCGCAGATCCCGTCGTGAACCTCCCGTAGGACGTAGTCAGCTTCCTGCGGTCCGATGCACTTCAGGTATGGAGGATGTCCGTCTTGGTCCAGCGTCTCCGGTAGAGCGTCCCTTCATGGATCACGTATCGGAGCGCCTTTCTCTCCAGGGTTCGGCGTTCGTCCCCATCAGTCGGCACCTCTCCATGAGTGAGGTACCGGATGATCGGGTCCATCCAGGTGGGTTCTTGGTCGATCGCCATCACCTCGTGCTCCTCCGTGCTGGGGGACGGCAGGTTCTCCACGTAGATGGTGAGGGCCCAGTTCCTTTGGCGAAGACGAGGCCAGCTTCGACAACGCATCTGCCCGCGCATTCTCTGATCGCGGGAGGTGCAAGACTTCTACGTCCTTGAACTTGGACATCGCCGCTCTGGCGACAGGGAGATATCTCTGCATCGCCTCCTCCCGCGCCTCGTAACTCCCCAGGAGTTGGTTGACAATGAGCTTCGAGTCGCTGAGGAGGCGGACGGACTCGGCCCCGAGCTCCAGGGCCAGCCTCAGGCCGTTGATCACTGCTTCGTATTCCGCCACGTTGTTCGTGGCTGGGAACTCGAACCGCAACGCGTATTCCACAATGTTCCCTTCCGGAGATCGGATTGCAATCCCAGCCCCGCCTCCTGACTGTGTGGCCGACCCGTCCACATGGACTATCCACGCTCCTGGATCCCCTGGCTGAAAGTGGTCAGCCGAAAGAAAGGACAGGGGTTGAGCAATTACCGTCGCCGGGCCTTCTTCCTCCGGGGGGCCATTTCCTTCCGTTGTGCACTCGGCGATGAAGTCGGCTAGGGCCTGCCCTTTGATGGCCGTGCGCGGTTTGAATCGGAGGTCAAACTCGCTCAGTTCCACTCCCCAGTTTAGCATCCTTCCCATTCGATCGAATCTCTTGAGGTTCTGCTCCAGTTGTGAGTCGGTCAGGATCAGTATGGTGTGGGCCTGGAAATAGGGTCGGAGCCTTCGTGCTGAGAGGACGAGGGCGTACGCCAGTTTCTCCATGGGCGAGTATCGCACCTCCGCCCCCTTCAAGATCCGACTCGTGTAATATACCGGCCATTGCACCCCACCGTCCTCCTGGATCAGCACCGAACTCACAGCTTCCTCCGCGCACGCCAGGTAAAGGCTCAGCGACTCCCCTTCCCGTGGTTTAGACAGGAGAGGTGGGCTGCGGAGATACTCTTTGAGGTCTCCGAACGCCCTGGAGCAGTCTTCGTCCCAAAGTATCGTCTTCCTATTGTCTGGAGGTTCCGCGATCGCTTTCCTTAGGACCTTGAAGAAGGGGAGCGATCTTTCCGCTGATTTGGAAAGGAATCGCCCCAAGGCTGCGATGCGCCCGTTCAGCCTCTGTAGCTCTTTGATCGTCGTCGGCTCGCGCATGTTGATCAGCGCCTCGATCTTGTCGGGATTAGCTTCAATGCCACGGTTAGTTATCATAAATCCCAAGAATTTGCCAGATCTTACCCTGAACGTGCACTTCGCGGGGTTGAGCCGAATGTGGTGTCGCCGCAACCGCTCGAAGGTCTCCCGCAAGTCGGCGATGTGGTCTTCCGGTCGCCTTGACTTGACAAGCATGTCGTCGACGTAGACTTCCAGGTTCCTCCCGATCTGGGAGCTGAAAACCTTGTTAACCATTCTCTGGTAGGTGGCCCCCGCGTTCTTCAAGCCAAAGGGCATCTTCTTGTAGCAGTAAGTTCCACGGTCCGTCGTGAAGGCTGTCATCTCTTCGTCCCGGGGGTCCATCTGGACTTGATTGTATCCGGAGTAAGCGTCCATGAAGCTTAGCATCTCGTACCCCGAGGCGTTGTCCACCAGGTGGTCGATGCGCGGCAGGGGGTAGCTGTCCTTGGGGCAGGCCTTGTTGAGGTCACTGAAGTCCACGCACATTCGCCACTTCCCGTTGGGTTTCTTGACCATCACCACGTTCGACAGCCATTCCGGGTACCAGACCTCTCGTATGAAGCCGGCATCAAGGAGACGCTCCACTTCCTCGGAGGCTGCCTTCATCTTCTCGCCGCCCAGGTTGCGCTTCTTCTGCCTAACCGGCTTGAAGTTGGGGTCGGCGTTGATCTGGTGGACGATCACCTGGGGTCTACGCCGGGCATGTCTTCCGGTGACCAAGCAAAGATGTCCAGGTTCGCCTCCAGGCATTCGATCAGCTGATCCCTCATGTCCTGGCTCAGCCCTCTCCCGATCGAGACGAACCGGCCCTCGATGTCCGTGACCGGGATTTGCTCCTGCTCCTCCGCAGGGGCGGGCCTAGGCCCACTCCTCAAGTCGAGCGCGGCCATCCGGTCGGCTAGACGATCCTCGGGACCTTCCTCCGCCAGTTGATAGCAGGTACTCGGTCTCCCCGCGTCGCCTTCGACTTGCCCCATCCCCCCCGGCGTTCGGAACTTGATAGTCTGATGGAGGGTCGAGACTACCGCGCCGACGGCGTTGAGTAGGGGTCGGCCGATGATCCCATAGTATTCTGACCCGATCCCCAATACGATGAATTCCACCGCCAGGGTTACCGAGTCCGGTGCGTCTCCGAGCGTTACCGGGAGATGGATCGTGCCGATGATGGGGGTGGAGTGACCCGTGAATCCAACCACGGGACCCGAGCGAGGCCGTAAGTCTTCTTTCCGCCGCCCCATCTTTTCCAGGGTGGACATAAAGAGGACGTCACAGGAACTGCCGGTGTCGACAAGCAGTCGTCGTACCATGGTAGTGTCTATGACCACTGACACCACCAAAGCCACGTCCGAGATGCGCGCCGTTACGGACGCACTCGGTCTCCCGACCGGTGGGGAAGGGGAGGGCTTCCCGGCCCTTTCCTCATGATCCTCCTCGCGTCGGGCCCGTGCCCATTCTTGCCAACGATGGCGGGCCCTGTCGCCCCGCGTCAGGGCCTTGCTCTTCCTTCGCCGAGATGAGGGAGGTCGCGTCATCGCAGATGTGGTTTGTTTCTTCGTGGGACAGTTCGTTCCCACAGACGGTGCCAGATGTTTCAGAGTGTTTTCTCACTACAAAGCGTTGACCGTGGAGAACCCGGTCAACGTGGTCAAGGGGCCCGCTTGGGTCCCTCGGGGGCTTCGAATCGGTGCAGATGGGGCGAGGGGATGCCTCGGCCCTAGTTGAGGCGCTCGGCCTCGGAGGTAGGACGACGAGGGGTAGCCTCAGTCGCCCAGATAGATGCGTGTTCGGCGAAGGGCGAGGGGAAGCCTCGGCCCGGGTCGAGACGCTCGGCCTCGGTGGGTTGCGCTCGGCCTCGGCGGTCGGACGACGAGGGGAAGCCTCAATCGTCCAGCTGGTTGCGTGGTCGGCGAAGGGCGGAGGGGAAGCCTCGGCCCGTTGATTGGGTAACCTCCTGTGAAGACGAGAACACTCGTCAGGGGGGCCGGACCTTGGTTCCGGCCAAAACCCCTCCGATGCCTAAGTCAGATAGAGATCTGAATGAGGAGGCCCGACGGAGACGGTTCGACTCGTGAGGAGATCGGAACGGCGTCTCACGGCGCGAGCGGGGGTGGAAGGAAATGAAATGGGGGAACTAGGTCGTTGATGGAGTACCTTAGGTTCTAGATACCTGAGATGCGGGTCCTCTGTCTTGTTGTCCTCCTAGCCCCTTTATAGACCTCCGCCGTGATGGCCCCCGACCCACGTCGCTCGTCCGCCCCCAATCGTGCCCCCTCGATCCGCCCCCCGTCGCCGCTCCCTGCGCCACGCCAGCCTCTCCCCATTACTGCCATTAAGTGGTAATGGGATCGAGGGAGTGGTTATCGCTGGAGTGGGTGAGTGACCCGTATGTTACCGGGGCCGGGTCGGATCGACATTCGGGGGGAGTCCCCCATAGGGCTTTATCGAGTGGGCCCGAGTGTGCAGATGGGCTCTTGACCGGAGGTCGGGCTTCTGGGCTTGTGTCTTCCGGGCCTCGGCCAAATAGGCGTAACAATGCTCATTAAGACTTATGTTATGACAACAGATTAAATTTGATTTCAAAGTTTATTTGTCCTCGGGGAGTAGCTAAATATACATAAGGTCAATTTGACTTTCGTCGTTTAGACTAGATATGTATGTATTTTTATATGGCATAAGTTAATGTACATTCATGTTTGTAAAAACATTATGGCTCTTATCAGAACTTCTGGTCTGATATTGGTTTGCCATTGCTTACTCCATGTCGAGGTATATCATATTTTCCCTTTCTAATTTAATTCAAGACTTC
This sequence comes from Scilla litardierei, assembly GCA_030789695.1. Classification (NCBI taxonomy): domain Eukaryota; kingdom Viridiplantae; phylum Streptophyta; class Magnoliopsida; order Asparagales; family Asparagaceae; genus Scilla; species Scilla litardierei. Next base: position 37,023,443 of record CM061141.1, on the reverse strand, counting down.
CCCTGTTTTATGTTTTTCTTATTTTTATTTCAGGTCATGTTTGATCCTGAACTTTCCCTGATTTCAATATTCCTTATTTATAAAGGACAATGAAAATTAGTCTTGCTAAGGAGACATAAGCAGGGGTTTGAGCAAATTATTTTATACTTCCACTTTTCTAATTAATTATAGATTTTTAAAAGTCTATTTGAATGCTCGAGTATAGCTTCAGGCCATTTACTTGAGTCGTTCAAATTTTATGTGGATAGTTTATCATGCTCAGAGGGGAAAACAAATACGTGGTTACGAAATTTATAATTTCTCACTTATCTATTAAGTCACGACTTCGGGCGTACACTTAAAAGTAAGGGGTAGATTCAAGAATCATACATTGTAAAGTGAGATGACTCTAAAAGAGTTTAGCGGTGTTATGACAACTGCTGGTGTCAATATTTACCGCAAAATGCGCATCTCTAAAAAGATCGCATAAATGGTTTTCGCATAAGCCATCGTTTTTGTTGATATTTATTTTATTAGGGGAAAGGGTGCTGACTTTTGATTTGATTTTGAACTTCAGGTTCATTTTGTCAAAGTGGATATGATATTAAACTTTTTGAAATCATGATTGGCTTGTTGTCATAAATATTGTCTTATCATGAGCCCATCATACATATAATATAAAGCTTGTAAACTAAAAAGTTATGCTTAATTCACTCGAATTGAAACAAGTATGATGTATACACATGCTATTTATATGCTACATGCATTTAAATAGTCTCATCGCAGACATATGGTTTTGCTACAGGCATTAAAACTATATCATAGTGATTTTAGCATGCTAAATAAAACTTACATCACAGAAGTCATTAAATATGCGGCAGGCATATAATTCTCTACACATAGATTTAATTATCACAGACATGTAATAATATAAAAAGTTAAATCATGCAACGGGCAATGAAATGTGTGCAACATCACTAGCATTAAAATTGAAAAGAAAACTTTTCGTTTAATACTAATCAAATAAGCCAACAAAAATACGGTGATGATTTACGCAGATAATTAATCAGAAAAAGACAAAAGAAGAAAATCTTTAATCAATAGCTGAATAGCCCTTTTATGAACATATTTATAACTTGCCCTCAATACCCCAAAAGGGGTTATTAATGCTTAAATCCCCTTCCCCTGATTTTCCCTAATTTTTCTAGATTTATCCAGAATTTTTCGGGAATTATAATGAAATTTTAATAGAAAAATAAATTAAAGATCAATTCTGGGCCCAATTTGGGTAGAAACCCAATGGGCTTGAATTAAAATTTAATTTAAATATCCATTTATTTTTCATTATTGGGCCTAAAAAGACCCATCTCCCCAAGCCCTAGGGTTTCAATGCGGGAGAGGAGGAGGGATGGCGGCCGCCGCCCGTAGGCGGCGGTGCTGCACTGCCGGCGCCCCCCTTCGGGGGGGCGGCCTGCCCAGCGCCCCACGTCAGGGGGGTGGCCTGCCCGGCGCCCCCCTTCAGGGGGGCGGCCTGCCGGCGGCCGCCGCCAGGGGCGGCGGCCCGGCGGCTAGGGCAAGAAAAATGCCCCCCTTTTTTGTTGATCTATATAAAAAAACAGATTTTTATCTTTAAAAAAGGCAATTTTCGACTATAAATCGACGTTATATCTAATAAAAATTAGATTTTTGATGTAAAAACGTTGATTTCGCATATAAACAATCAAGTTTTTGATCTAATAATTTAGATCCATGCATAAACAATTATGTAACGACTGCTTTTCATGAATCTGGATTTAATATAATATAATATATGTTTTAGTGGATTTTCTCCTCTTGTGTGGTTTTCGTCTCCGTAGTTTCATTTTCGATCGATTCGTCGTATTTTCTCGCTTCTTCCTTAGGATTGTCGATTTCGAAGTATGTCACTCGTGACGGACTTCATAACGGTCGTATCTAACTGTTAGATCAAGCCTAGGAGTCTTAGGAATCGATCCCGGGGCCCCGCGTTCCGTATCGGTACTTTTCTGTGCTCATTAGCCGGTGTAAGAAGGGCCACCGACCGACTAGATGACGATCCAGTCGGTCGGCAATCCTTCTTGGACCGACTAGTTAGCTTTCTAAATTTCTCAGGAGTTACTGTTTATCGTTAGTCGGTCTAAGAACGTTGGTTGACCGACTAGGTTGCAAACTAGTCGGTCAGCAATGCTTCTTGAACCGACTAACTCATCAAATTATTTTTGTATCAGTTACTGTTTACTCTTAGTCGGTCTAAGAACGTTCATCGACCGACTAGATGCCAAACTAGTCGGTCAGTACTTGTTCATGGACCGACTAACTCTAGAATCCTATTTTCGTTCAGGAGTTACTGTTTGCACTTAGTCGGTCTGCGTTGGTCGACCGACCGACTAGTTGCCAAACTAGTCGGTCAGTGGTTGCTCTTTGACCGACTAACCAGTGTTAAAACCCTAATTTCTGGGCAGCCGTCAGCCCAACCTATTTATACCCAATCCAAACGACTTCTTCTTCTCCAACACGACCCAAAACCCTAAAATCTTCCCCCTTCAGCCCCCATCTTCCTCCAAGCTCCATTTCTCCATTCCAAGCCCTAAATCCACCATCCAAACCATCCATTCACTCTATCTACCCCTCATCTTCCCCAAATCTCCATCAAAACCCATCAAAACCCCCAAATCCCCCAAATCCCCCAAAACCCTAGTTTCCCCAAACTTCTCCAATCTTCTCCAGATTTGATCCTAGGGTTCCCCGGAGTGTTCCTTCCGTCTTCTCTCGGTAAGAAATCGATCTACCGTTGTTTTCATAGCTTATTTATAATTTTATGAAAACCCTAATTAATTTCATGTGTTTGGTGTTTGTTTCCCCCATAACAGCGATTTCCCCGTAGATAGCATCCGTGTGACGAAGTGATCGTCAATCCCCGGTGCTAGGCAAGTGAAACTTGCCACTTAGGGTTTAGGCCATGTTTTAGGCCATTTGCATGTTGTAGGCGTAAAAGAGGCTAGGCGACGAAATGATACTCGCCTAGGCGCAAATTGGGGAACTAGCTTGACAACGAAGCTAGTTCCAACACATATAGCATGTTGCACAACTCCCATGTCATGTTTACTTTCAATTAACGGTACACGAATATGTTCATGTCATTGCATTTCGCCTGTCACGTTTAATTCAATTAACTGTACGCAAATAAATTGTCATGATCTCGCATTCCTTAGGTATTGCTGTGATTGCGTAGCTTCGCTACAATGTTGTGTTCCTGGCTCGTGTTCCAGAAGCGGGCCATGTGTTGGTTGATAGCCAATGCCCGAATTGCGTGTTCCGGCTAGGTGTTCCCTACGCCATACTAGTGTTCCTGGCTCGTGACCAGAAGCGAGCATAATGAGTTGGAAACCCCAACGCTCGATGTATTGAATTGTGAACTAAGAATGCGAGCTCAATGTGCGGGGCAACCTCAGGCTCGCTAGCTGAGCTCAATGTGCGGGGACCCCAGGCTCCATATCGTGTGAATATTGGGTAGTGTTTAGTGCCGATCGGTCTGCAATGCTATGTCATTCAGCGAATGGCGTAAACACCTACAAAATGTGAATGTATTGAATTGATAGTAGCTTGGCTACTCTTGTCTTGTCCCGATGATTGTTCTCTTGTACAAATTGTCTTGCCATGTTTTAATTGTGCACTCATGTGATAACTGCCATGTCATGCATATTAAACTGCTAGGTTGCTAGATGCCTCACTTTCAGTTTCCTTGCCCAAGTCTTTTTAGACTTGCTGACATGTGCCCCTTTACTCTTTTGGGTGACACATGTTAGATCCTGAGCCCGAGTACCTCGTTGAGAACGAGGTGTTTGCTGACGCCGAGCCCGAGCTTGTGTTTGACGGGGAGTACGTGGACACTGGGGACCAGTCCTAGTGTCTTCGTTGTGTTTTACTTTTATTAGACAGTTGTTTTGTTATCGGTGCGTAGCACCTATACTTTGTTGTTGTCGTTGCTTTTGTTGGCCTTGTTCTGGGCCTTGGACTCTTTTCTTTTAGCCTGGTGGCTTTTCTGGATGTTGAACTTATTTTTGATGTTGGACATTTTGTGAGATGTGGAATTTTATTTCAGTCTCTCCTTGTGTTATTATTGTTATTCTGTTGTGGTTACAGGGACCTGTTTATGTATTTGTGGACGCTTATCGGGTTTGGGGCTTCACGGCTCCACTCTCGTGCGGACCTTTTCACGTCTCGCCTCCATTTTAGGGAAGCGGGTCGTGACAGGTTTTAGTGGTGGCCCATGCAGGTCACCTTCTGTAACTGCGATCTTTGGAATAGCGATAATAATATTAGAATGTCCAATAAATTAAGTTCGACGTCCGAGTCATAAGCTATGAGTCTAATCTGATTTGTTCTCCATGTCACTAGATGGCAGGAAGGCGTTTCACCCGTGGTGGGGGCAGTGGTGCGCTCCCTCATGATGAGGAGCCTGAGCGGGAACCCACCAGCGGTGAGATGATGCGGATGATGATCCAGATGATGCAAGTGCAGTAGGGCGTGCTTTTGCAAGTCCAGAATGCTCCACCTGCTCGAGCTGCCCGGGCTCTTCCGGATGCCCCTCGCTCTGAGCCAGGAGCGAAGTAATTTCGGGAGCTGGGTCCCGCATATTTTGATGGTTCTGAGGGTCCTCTAGCTGCCGATGAGTGGATTCGGAACGTCGAGGATAATCTGAAGATGGCCAAGATCACCCCGGCTGGATGGGTTGATTTGGCGAAGAGGCAGCTGAAGGATAACGCCAGGAATTGGTGGGATGCAGAAGAGAAGTTGTTGGTGGAGCCGATAGCTTGGGCTACCTTCAAAGCCAGATTTGAGGGTGAGTTCTTCCCGAAGGCTGCCAAGGAGGAGATGTTGCAGCGTTTTATCGATCTGAAGCAGGGGAACTCGTCGGTGGACATGTACCACCAGGAGTTCATGAGGCTGAGTCGGTTTGCACCAAAGATGGTGCAGGACGCTGAGGAGAGAGCTCAGAGGTTCCTGCAGGGGCTTGCTTCAGAGCTCCAGAGTTTTGTGACCTCCTCTGACCGGGAGTCTTATCAGAAGGTTCTGGTCGCTGCAAAGAGGCAGGAGCTGCTCGTGAACCAGAGGAAGGGATCTGTTGTTGGTGCTGGGAAGAGGCCTGTGGAACAGGCGAGAGCTGTGGTTAGACCTGGATTCAGGCCTAACCAGTCTGCTCAGTTTAAGAGGCCAGGAGGGTCTATTCCGAAGTTTTGCCATTTCTGCGGCAAGCCTGGCCACGTCAAGGATCAGTGTCGGAAGTTTTTGGGCCAGTGTCTGGTTTGCGGTGATGCTTCTCATGTTGCGAAGGATTGTCGGCATGCAGATCCGATGCGGAGGGCTCCTGTTGCAGCACAGCCGTTGCAGCAGCGAGCGTCTGTTCCTGCTGGTCGTGGAGCAGCCCTTGTTCCGCAGGGACAGGCTTTTCGGCAGGCTGTTCCGCCGAGGAGGCAGGCTTTTCTGATGACCGCTGCGGAGAGCGCGGCTGTGGATGAGGTTATCGCAGGTAATCCTCACTCAAGCTGTTACTTTCATAGCTGGTTTTGATTGTTAGATTATGTTGTTTGCTTGGACATGGTTGTTTGCTAGATTAGGGTTTGATTGTTAATTGCTTGATTAGGTGTGATTTTGGTTTGCACATTTCCTGCACGAGTCCTCTTTGACTCTGGTGCATCGATGTGCATTATTTCTCGGAGCTTCGTGGAGAGGCATTCCGTGTCGACGTCCCCTCTTCCCAAGAGTTGGAACATCGTTACAGGGAATGGCGTGGTCTCGGTGCGTCATGGTTGCAATTCTTGCCCGTTGGTGGTCTGTGGACGTGAGCTTTGTGCTGATTTCATTGTCCACGACATCATCAACTATGATGCAGTTCTTGGGATGGATTGGCTTGCGAGCTTCTATGCTACGATTGACTGCATGAGAAAGAAGGTGGTGTTCGAGATTCCCGGACACCCGGTGTTTGAGTTCAGTCGTGGTAGCAGTTCGCTTGGTCCTGTCAGATTTCGGGCCAGGCCGGTGGAGGCTGTGGCTATGCAGATGGAGCTGGAGTGGCCAGCTGTGGTGCGTGATTTTGGCGACGGCTTCCCCGAGGAGATGTCTGGTTTGCCGCCTGATCGAGCTCTGGAATTTTCTATCGATCTTGTTCCAGGTGCGCAGCCGATTTCGAAGGCGCCGTATCGTATGGCACCTGCAGAGTTGGAAGAGTTGCGAAAGCAGTTGGATGAGCGTTTGCAGAAGGGTTATATTAATCCTAGCGTGTCTCCGTGGGGAGCACCGGTGTTGCTGGTTAAGAAGAAGGATGGTTCACGTCGCATGTGCGTGGACTATCGAGAGTTGAATGCGGTGACCATTAAGAATAAATACCCGTTGCCTCGCATCGATGATATTTTTGATCAGCTTGGAGGTTCGAGGGTGTTTTCTAAATTGGATTTGAGGAGTGGTTACCATCAGTTGAAGGTGAAGAAGGGAGATGTTCCGAAGACAGCGTTCAGGACGAAGTATGGACACTATGAGTTTGTGGTTATGCCCTTCGGCGTAACTAACGCGCCCGCAGTTTTCATGAATCTGATGAACCTGATTTTCTACGACTTTTTGGATAAGTTTGTCGTTATCTTTATTGACGACATTCTGATCTATTCGAAGTCGGAGGAAGAGCATGCCTCGCACTTAAGGACGGTGTTGGAGATTTTGAGGAAGCATCGTTTGTATGCTAAGTTTTCGAAGTGCGAGTTTTGGCTGGATCGAGTTGCTTTTCTCGGGCATGTGGTGACTGGAGATGGTATTTCAGTGGATCCCGAGAAGATTCGGGCCATCAGGGAATGGCCTGTTCCGTCGTCAGCATCTGAGATTCGGAGTTTTCTTGGACTTGCTGGTTATTATCGGCGATTCATTAAGGACTTTTCTCGTATTGCTGAGCCGATGACCAGGTTGACGCGGAAGGATGTTGCTTTTGCTTGGTCGGGTGATTGTGAGAGTGCTTTTGGTATTTTGAAGGAGAGGTTGACGACTGCCCCTATTCTTGTTGTGCCTGATCGCAGCGGTGGATTTGAGATCTTTTGCGATGCCTCTGGCAAGGGTCTCGGTTGTGTGTTACATCAGCATGGGCAGGTTGTGGCATATGCGTCTCGTCAGCTTAAGGTTCATGAGAAGAACTATCCGACGCATGATTTGGAGTTGGCTGCCGTTGTGTTTGCTCTTAAGATTTGGAGGTACTTCCTGCTGAGTGAGAAAGTGAAGATTTTCACCGATCACAAAAGCTTGAAGTATATTTTCACTCAGAAGGAGCTCAACATGCGACAGCGTCGGTGGTTGGAGCTTATGGCGGATTATGATATTGATTTGCAGTTTCACCCTGGCAAGGTGAATGTGGTTCCGGATGCTTTGAGTAGGCTTCCGGCGGTGATGATTTTGACCTCGCAGTGGAGATTGCAGCAGGATTTTTGCGAGTCTGGCGTGGAGATTGTTCTTCCTGGAGAGGCTTCTTCGTTGATGTACATGCAGGTACAGTCGACGATCGTGGATCGGATTAAGGCTGGCCAGGCTGAGGATCCGAAGCTGGTGAGGATTCGGGAGATGGTGGAAGCCGGTCTGCGGACTGACTTTTTGATTCATGAGGATGGCTCGCTGAGGTTTGGAGCCAGGTTGTGTGTGCCTGCTGGGGATATCAGAGAGGAGCTGATGGTGGAGGCACACAGTTCGCCGTATTCTGTGCATCCTGGTGGCACCAAGATGTACCAGGATCTTCGTCTGAATTATTGGTGGCATGGTATGAAGAGGAGCGTGGCTCGGAGTGTAGCCAAGTGCTTGGTTTGCCAGCAAGTGAAGGCGGAGCATCAGCGTTCGGCCGGGTTGCTACAACCACTTCCGATTCCGGAGTGGAAGTGGCAACACATCACTATGGATTTCGTGACTGGACTACCTCGGAGTCCGAAGCAGAATGACGCGATTTGGGTAATCGTGGATCGATTGACCAAGTCTGCGCACTTTATTCCGTTCCGAGTGGGACAGTCCACTGAGGCGCTAGCGAGGAGATATATGGAGGTAAAATTCTTTTACTCTCCGTTTTTATTTCCTTTTTCCTAGTTTGGATAGTGATGTAACGTGAATCGTGCAGGAAGTTGTGCGACTTCATGGAGTCCCCGTGAGTATCGTGTCTGACAGAGACACGAGGTTCACATCTCAGTTCTGGCAGAGTTTGCAGAAGAGCTTGGGTACGCGTCTGAGTTTCAGCACGGCGTACCATTCGCAGACGGATGGCCAGTCCGAGAGGACGATTCAGATTTTGGAAGACATGCTGAGGGCGTGCATGTTGGATTTCAAGGGTTCGTGGGAGGACCATCTACATCTGGTAGAGTTTTCCTACAACAACAGCTTCCAGGCGAGTATTGGCATGGCGCCATTCGCCGCTCTTTATGGGAGGAAATGTCGATCGCCATTGAGTTGGGATGACGTTGGTGATCGGGAGTTGTTGGGACCTGAGATGATCGTGGAGGCCGTGGATATCGTCAGGAATATTCGGGAGAGGTTGAGAATTGCTCAGGACCGTTTTAAGCATTGGGCGGATGCTAAACGTCGTCCTTTGGAGTTTCAGCCGGGCGACCATGTGTTCTTGAAGATTTCCCCGAATCGTGGTGTGATTCGTTTCGGGAAGCATGGAAAGTTGAGCCCGCGATACATTGGACCGTTTGACGTTTTGGAGAGGGTTGGCGAGGTAGCTTATCGCTTGGCCTTGACGCCATCTTTGGAAGGAGTTCACAATGTTTTCCATGTGTCGCAGCTTCGTCGATACATTAGCGATCCGTCTCATACGGTGGATTTTTCGGAGATTACCGTTCGCCCCGATATGACGTATGACCAGCATCCAGTGCAGATTCTGGACAGGCGTCAGAAATCACTTCGGAACAAGATTGTCAATCTTGTGAGGGTGATGTGGCGACACGGTTCACTTGGAGAGTCTACTTGGGAGAATGAGGATGAGATGCGAGAGCGTTTCCCACTTTTGTTTCCGGACTCGTGAGTTTTTGGAAATTCCGAGGACGGAATTTTTCTTAAGTTGGGGAGGATGTAACGACTGCTTTTCATGAATCTGGATTTAATATAATATAATATATGTTTTAGTGGATTTTCTCCTCTTGTGTGGTTTTCGTCTCCGTAGTTTCATTTTCGATCGATTCGTCGTATTTTCTCGCTTCTTCCTTAGGATTGTCGATTTCGAAGTATGTCACGCGTGACGGACTTCATAACGGTCGTATCTAACTGTTAGATCAAGCCTAGGAGTCTTAGGAATCGATCCCGGGGCCCCGCGCTCCGTATCGGTACTTTTCTGTGCTCATTAGCCGGTGTAAGAAGGGCCACCGACCGACTAGATGACGATCCAGTCGGTCGGCAATCCTTCTTGGACCGACTAGTTAGCTTTCTAAATTTCTCAGGAGTTACTGTTTATCGTTAGTCGGTCTAAGAACGTTGGTTGACCGACTAGGTTGCAAACTAGTCGGTCAGCAATGCTTCTTGAACCGACTAACTCATCAAATTATTTTTGTATCAGTTACTGTTTACTCTTAGTCGGTCTAAGAACGTTCATCGACCGACTAGATGCCAAACTAGTCGGTCAGTACTTGTTCATGGACCGACTAACTCTAGAATCCTATTTTCGTTCAGGAGTTACTGTTTGCACTTAGTCGGTCTGCGTTGGTCGACCGACCGACTAGTTGCCAAACTAGTCGGTCAGTGGTTGCTCTTTGACCGACTAACCAGTGTTAAAACCCTAATTTCTGGGCAGCCGTCAGCCCAACCTATTTATACCCAACCCAAACGACTTCTTCTTCTCCAACACGACCCAAAACCCTAAAATCTTCCCCCTTCAGCCCCCATCTTCCTCCAAGCTCCATTTCTCCATTCCAAGCCCTAAATCCACCATCCAAACCATCCATTCACTCTATCTACCCCTCATCTTCCCCAAATCTCCATCAAAACCCATCAAAACCCCCAAATCCCCCAAAACCCTAGTTTCCCCAAACTTCTCCAATCTTCTCCAGATTTGATCCTAGGGTTCCCCGGAGTGTTCCTTCCGTCTTCTCTCGGTAAGAAATCGATCTACCGTTGTTTTCATAGCTTATTTATAATTTTATGAAAACCCTAATTAATTTCATGTGTTTGGTGTTTGTTTCCCCCATAACAGCGATTTCCCCGTAGATAGCATCCGTGTGACGAAGTGATCGTCAATCCCCGGTGCTAGGCAAGTGAAACTTGCCACTTAGGGTTTAGGCCATGTTTTAGGCCATTTGCATGTTGTAGGCGTAAAAGAGGCTAGGCGACGAAATGATACTCGCCTAGGCGCAAATTGGGGAACTAGCTTGACAACGAAGCTAGTTCCAACACATATAGCATGTTGCACAACTCCCATGTCATGTTTACTTTCAATTAACGGTACACGAATATGTTCATGTCATTGCATTTCGCCTGTCACGTTTAATTCAATTAACTGTACGCAAATAAATTGTCATGATCTCGCATTCCTTAGGTATTGCTGTGATTGCGTAGCTTCGCTACAATGTTGTGTTCCTGGCTCGTGTTCCAGAAGCGGGCCATGTGTTGGTTGATAGCCAATGCCCGAATTGCGTGTTCCGGCTAGGTGTTCCCTACGCCATACTAGTGTTCCTGGCTCGTGACCAGAAGCGAGCATAATGAGTTGGAAACCCCAACGCTCGATGTATTGAATTGTGAACTAAGAATGCGAGCTCAATGTGCGGGGCAACCTCAGGCTCGCTAGCTGAGCTCAATGTGCGGGGACCCCAGGCTCCATATCGTGTGAATATTGGGTAGTGTTTAGTGCCGATCGGTCTGAAATGCTATGCCATTCAGCGAATGGCGTAAACACCTACAAAATGTGAATGTATTGAATTGATAGTAGCTTGGCTACTCTTGTCTTGTCCCGATGATTGTTCTCTTGTACAAATTGTCTTGCCATGTTTTAATTGTGCACTCATGTGATAACTGCCATGTCATGCATACTAAACTGCTAGGTTGCTAGATGCCTCACTTTCAGTTTCCTTGCCCAAGTCTTTTTAGACTTGCTGACATGTGCCCCTTTACTCTTTTGGGTGACACATGTTAGATCCTGAGCCCGAGTACCTCGTTGAGAACGAGGTGTTTGCTGACGCCGAGCCCGAGCTTGTGTTTGACGGGGAGTACGTGGACACTGGGGACCAGTCCTAGTGTCTTCGTTGTGTTTTACTTTTATTAGACAGTTGTTTTGTTATCGGTGCGTAGCACCTATACTTTGTTGTTGTCGTTGCTTTTGTTGGCCTTGTTCTGGGCCTTGGACTCTTTTCTTTTAGCCTGGTGGCTTTTCTGGATGTTGAACTTATTTTTGATGTTGGACATTTTGTGAGATGTGGAATTTTATTTCAGTCTCTCCTTGTGTTATTATTGTTATTCTATTGTGGTTACAGGGACCTGTTTATGTATTTGTGGACGCTTATCGGGTTTGGGGCTTCACGGCTCCACTCTCGTGCGGACCTTTTCACGTCTCGCCTCCATTTTAGGGAAGCGGGTCGTGACAAATTATATTTTTGATATCTAGATCACATAAAAATATGTATTAGATCTAGAAAATTGTTTAGGCTTACCCGCTAGATCCGTCCTCCAGATCTAGCGACGTTTGATGAAGGATGCCTAAAGAATCCGCGTCGTCTCACGAAACTCTGCGTCGCGAAAAAATTTGACGGAGCTTCCGCCGGGTGCCTTCCTCTCACGAGCCGTCGCTTCTTCCATCGAGCGTGATCATGCTGATAACGTGTTGTGAACGAGAAACAGGTTTGGAGAAGGTTGAGGCTAAGAAACCCCTAGCCTCCTTTATATAGTATTCATAATGGTTACTCATGTGGGTGGATACCCAATAGGCCCAATGGGTCCTATTCATAACCGTAAATATATTATTATGGCATAATTAAATTATAGTATATTTAGGGCATTAATTATAATGTTTGTATATGTTTATAACAATAGACAGCGTGCATATATAATATATTTGCATATTGTGGGATTTCATCATATGGAGAACGTGGTCCCCGATTCTAATGAGGTCTTGTATGACCAGGGTTGCCATTGTTTTGCGCATCTCTCGCATCGGAAAGTATGAATATTCATGGTGCTATTATTATAAGCTTTTTTCATTATACTGGTATGAAAAATATTAATCATTATTTGCTTGTAGGATGCTATTATTGGCGTTGTAGATCACTCGCACATTTTGAATGGGTTATTGATGAGCATGTAGCTTATTATATTGCATTGGCTGTGTTCACCTTATGTGTTTCGTTGAAGTGGATTATGTTGACTGGCCACTAATTACTGTGTTGGTAGAGAAATGGATGCTCGAGACCAACACATTTCATCTTCGTCGCGGTGAGATGCCGATCACGCTTCAGGACATGGCATCCATTATGGGTTTACATATTGACATGATTGTCATATATCAAGGTAACCGAAAATTCCAATTGGAAGGACTTGATGATGTGGCTCGTGGGCCAAGCATCCACCGAAAATCAACGTGCCAAGGTCAAGCTTTCCTAGCTTCGAGAAATATTTATGGAATTATCCGAAGAAGCCACAGAGGAGCAGGTTCAACATTGTGCTCATGCTTGTATGCTCCATATGATCGGAACCTTATTGGTTACAAATCCAAGCAAAGGGTGCACCTATGGTGGTTAGCGAAGCAGGAGAATTTTCAATTATCTTTAAATTACTTTTGGGGAAGTGCAGTGCTTGCACACATATACTCTAATTAACAAAGCTCGTACGTATGAAAACTCGAGAGCTATATATATGCAGCATGTTGTTGTAGGTATACATTTTTTACTTAGTTAAAATTGTGATATATATCTATATTACAATTGATTCATTTGTCCTACTAGGACAAACAAATAGATAGAGATGTGGCCATAGTTTGGCCACATCATCATGGGTGGCACACATGTTGTTGGCGAGTGTTTGGGGTGGGGGTTTGTTTGCTTGGGATAAATGCCCCCCTTCCCCTTATTTGCAAGCATGACATCCCTTTCATTGTGGGATTTTTTTGCATCTAGCCCCCTGGTTTCTCTCCTTTTGCACCCCAAGATGCTGCCCACACTCATACCCATGTTTTTTTTTCATTTATCCCCCGGTTCAAACCAAAATTGTTTTTTAAACACCTTAACGATACCAGCACACACACCCACATTTCTCACTCCTTTTCGTTTGCGCGCGGACGCTGCATTCCTCTTTGTGGGGGTTTTTTTCCTCCGTGCACTGTGTGGTTATTTCTAGTATATATATATAATGTATGTATATATATATATATGTATGCATGAATGTATGTATATAAATAATGTATGTATGTATGTATAAACATACACACAAACATTAACATTCAGTTACTCATTCATATTTATAGGTCTAGTCTTGGGAAAGACTACATTTAGAAAGGCCAATGCCCAATCAAATTATATTGGATGCAACTGTCTTGTTAGGATGCAGGTGGATCATGCTACAATTTTTTTGGTACAATCCTCATGGGAATCTTGATCTATATAGAAATAAGCTTGACTCGTTAGAGATGTCACATGTTTGAATTATTGAATTTTATATAGTAAGTTGAAATATTGGCATATTTAAATTCTGTAGTCTATTGATTTGTTTATATCATTCATGTCTATTATGTTATCTGGGAGCCATATCAAGATTGATTAGAGCATCTTCCAAGTGAATGTATCACACATTTTAGAACTTGGCATGTGGGGGTACCCATTTTCTAGCTGGTAGATTGTTGAGATGCATATACACGATTGTGTTTGTGTCAATTTGGGATTACCCATCACATCTCGATTCCAGTCCAAGACATGCTAGTCCAAGACATGCTGGAGACGACCAGTCAGACTCAGTGACAATGGGAGCAAGCCATTAGCCCGCTTCTCGAAGAGTGGCTGCTTAAAGAACAATGAGTTGGTTGAGATAAGGATGCCACCTACCTCATTATAGGAATACATGATTGTATTAAGGGATCACCATGATGTGGATATTCACTAGGCAAGAGCCCATGTACTCGTATATGCCACATGGTCCATTCGAGCGCCAATTGATAAATAGTATCTTTGTGATCATGATTGTGTGTTTATTTTTGTAATCATTTTATCTTATTTACATGTTTATTTTATTTTTTTTCATGCCGACGTATTGCTTGAAATTGACAATCTGGTGTCATGGGCTTTACAAGAACCAGACTTATACAACACTAGATCTGTCATCAGTACCTTTAAGAATCGGATAAAAGTAGCGATGCATCGTACAAGGCTCCTTCCAAAAATATAAGATGGGTTATCTTCGTCGATTGCATCGGAGCGACTCAACCTCACCTTCGACTACCGTAGATGACGCCAGACCATAAAAACTCAACCAAATATGAAATATGCTACTAGAACCCAACATGTGGCTGTAAACATACACTCATCGTTCCCGATCAATTGTTGAACGAAGAAACAACGACAAAGCTGGGCCGTCTCAAGGGCCCAGATTAACTTCTTATCGACATTTGATGTGATCATTGATGTTTTTTATTTTACGAGTATTGTATATATTACATTGGGTTTTGTATGAAAATAATATTAAGATAAATGTGTATTGACATTATCTTTGACTTTTGTATTGCAACTGAATTGAATTGAATATTTTATTTGGCACTTACACATTCGATTAAATAGTGGTGTATAAAAATTTTATTCGAAATTTACTTCTCAATTTATTGCTTATTTTATTTCAACATCTATTAACTGGAAGCTTTGAAATTGTGTTAATGATGGTATGTATGTTGTAGTATAGGAGGGTGTGAATATGGAGTGTAGGGATTGTGTGTGGGGGTGGTGTAGAAGTGTTTGAAACTAGAGAATGAATAAGATGGATAATGCCCTCCATCTCCATTCCTAAATTTAGGGTTTATCTCCTTGGAATACAGTGTGATACTGATACGTGGATACACAAGATATAAGGAAACACTTTGATACTGTTAGAAGAATAGAGCATGTATATTCGATATTAGTTTAAAGTACATATCGATGTCAATTCTTCGTCAATGGCTTGTTCAATCCATATATCACTTGTCTTAGTTCTCTGCTTCTAAGGAATAAGGGTTTATATGTATCTTGTAGTGTAGGAGTGTGTGAATATGGAGTGAATGGATTGTGAGTGAATGGTGGGTGTATGCAATTGGTGTAAAACTGAAGATGGACAACAACAACAACAACAACAACAAATGGTCGTGACGATCAAAAACCAATAAATGACAATAGCAACAACAAACTGCTCTAATGATTTTGGTGTAGCACATGGACAGGGTTGCCCACCCTGACAAAAAAAATCAAAAACCAGACAGTGTCAGTAGCCTGGCTGCTACTGATCAGGCAACTAATGTTCTCTGGGAAAGAGCAACTGGCGGGATTATTCCATATCAGGCAACACAGTTTAAGTATGAAACTTAGTGGGTTTGTTTAGGAATTATTCCATATCAATTCTAAGTCTATTGCTTTTTCCAACAATATTCAATATTATATTTGGTATTTATAGTTTCAATTACATAGAGATGTATTGGGATTTTCTTCGAAATTTATTTCTCTCTCCTATCTTCTCTGCTAACCCTTCATCAATGTTTCCTCAATATAAATATCTCATGTCTAGGGACGAGTGTGTGTATGTCATAGAGTATGTGGGTGTGAATATGGAGTGCAGGAATTGTGGTTGAAGTTGTGTGTATGTGGTGGTGTAAGAGAGTGTGAAACTGAAGGTTTGGACTGTGTAGCAAATGGCTGGGGTTGGCAAACCAAGCCATGAAACTAAAGCCAGAGCTAGAAATCCAGAGAGTGCCATGACAAGGACCAGTGAGTAAGCTCCCAGATAATAGCCTACTCTCCAAAAAAAATAGGGGAGCATTCTCCCAGAGAGCAGCCTGCTTGCTAGTAAATGGGGGAGGAGCAAGTAGGCAAAAATGTCGGGGTATTCAATAAATTGAGATGCTTTATACCAAATTCACACACGCACGCGTGCACACACACTTCAATAATATTTCAACCTAAACACAATATCCAATACCAAATTAAATCATTTGAAGACAATATAGTACATTAAAATGGGAAATTTATTTCAATGTTTAATAAAATATCAATACGTTACATCCCAATGTATAAACTCTCACTACATTACATTCCAATGTATAATCTCTCAGTAATATGAGATAATCTTCTTACAACCAATTTTTTAAATCCCTAGTAACATTATACGCTACTCAAAGCAATACAATGACGTCTTGAGTCATAATTTACATTAAACAGTTCCTACTTCCTAGCGCAAGTTTTCATATTCATCATGTGCAACTCAATACAGATTCCAGGTGTCCAACAATGCAAAATCACTGGGTGCCTTTACCTCCTCTTCTACTGCCTTCTGATTTGTTTCTATGTCA
Organism: Scilla litardierei; assembly: GCA_030789695.1. NCBI lineage: Eukaryota > Viridiplantae > Streptophyta > Magnoliopsida > Asparagales > Asparagaceae > Scilla > Scilla litardierei. Next base: position 37,006,936 of record CM061141.1, on the reverse strand, counting down.
TTGTCTGCTTCTTCTACCTCCTCTTCTTTTGCACTCTAGTTTGTTACTTCCTTCACCACTTATGTGATTGGGGTCGTGTTAGTACCAACATCATTGCCTTTAATGGACTCAAGCTAATCCTTGTGCTTCTGTCTCTTGAGATGAAAATCCAACATGACAGGGCTATTGCATTTCAGATGCTTGGTGATCCAATAGTTTATTCTGTAAGTTAATGTACACATTGCTAAAAACATATATCAAAACCCTGAAAATAAAAAACAATGGTGAACACAACAAATGATGATGCGAAGTGAATCTTACTTCATTGTCGTGACATCGTCTTTAAATTATATTGGGTTGCATCAGATACGGGAACCTCCTCCTCCATGTGATGAACTCCTACAATATGCAAATTAATTTAATATGCATGTGCCATAAATAACACAAGTAATAGAAAATGCATGCAATGTAAAATGAGAACTAAAATGCAAGAAATTAGACGTGTTCAACTTGTGGTGTTGTGCAAAGTGGATTTCAGTAACATGATTTGTAATATCGAGCTGATTATAATTGTTACAACAATTTTGCATATTCTCCTCACAAGGTATATCCATGGTCCTACGAATGTGAACTAATGGCGGCTGACCAAGTGCTCTTCTTTTGACATGGAGAGTTATCTCGGGACAATCCCAATCCTTCCAAAAATATGAATCGGTTATGTGGTGAAATATTGTACTATAAGAACTTTGATATTTTTCCCACGATATACCAGTGCGAACAAAACGTTAAGTAGGATATGTTTACACTATATTCTTTTCTTAACATTGCAGCGATCACATGTGCACAGGACATATGCTTAAGCATCTTAATATTACATGTATAGCTACAATTATTGCATTGTATCTTCACGGTATAAGCAACAATGTTATTATGCACAACCGGTAATTTATAATCAGTAAAACATGTGATGTAGAAACCACGTGCTTCTTATACACGTACCCTCAGAATATCATATGTCTTTTGTGTGAAATTTGTAGTCCAACTATGTCTAACTAGCTGACGAAGATAGAAATATTTGTTCAACTTGTAAAATGTTTTGACAATCAACGCTTGTATCGATATGGCTTAAGCACCTTTGAGCACCCTATTTAAGCTCTCAGAGCAATTTGTTGTCAAGACATAATAGCATTTCCCACCATCTGTATGTAAATCCCACCTTTGTGTCTGCCAATGTTTGCCTTCATTAATCCAATCATCGGGAGCAACACACTCTGCTTTTATCTTTGCACGAAACACATTGTATGTGAGCATGTATGATGCACACTCATCCCACCAAAATTTATTTTCTAAGGTAACTGACCTATGGGCTTTTGACTTGAAATTGGCAATGATATGTCACAGAAATTATCTATGGTTTTAGGAGCCGATCATTAATCATATATTACTCATGGAATACCTTTCATTTGATCGAAAATAAAGGTAATTATTTGGTGTTTATGAACACTGTGTATGAATGCATATATGCAGCTTAAAAATCACTCCTAATTCTGTTCAGTTTCAATCAATACAACATCAAAAGATAAAAGAAAAAGCCCACAATTTGCATTTATACCTATAGCCATAAGAAAATAACAACCATATTTACCATATAAATGGGTGTCATCTATACTTAGAACCGAACGACAATGCTTAAATCCTTTAATTGATGGTCCAAATGCCCAAAACACACATGTACATTGTTCCAATCCTAACTCGATAGCGTCGATTGTAATCTTATAAATGATCCTAGGATTTCTTTTCGTAATGACCTTTAGATACTGTGGGAATCTCTGGTATGACTCCTCCCAATCACCAAATATTCGTGATAATACGTTCACTCTAGCTCGTCATGCTTTGGTATATAATATTCTAATCTTTAATATGGTGTGTATGGCCTCTTGTATTTTACCTGGTGTCAAATCAAGCTTCGTCTACACCATTAGTATAATCTTATTACTCACAAAAGAACTCATTGCTTGAACATGATCCGTGGGATTATTGCAAGTGTGTTTCCTACCTACTTTTGTTATCTAGAACCTCTCATTTGTTCTTTACCCAACTATTGCATGAATTTGTCACAGACAATTCCTACTCGCATCATCTCTAGTTTTAGGATTCAACTGTTTATTTAAGGCACATATCATATAATAGCTTGTGGTGTTCATCTTGATTAGTCAGAATGAAACAGTATGCATGATGCGTCATTCCTTAATTGATTGAATGAAATTGGGTTTTGTATCATATAGATCACTCACATTGAACACTCCACTCTCATTCTAAATTCTTGACACTTTCATGTTCCTTTCGTGAGTAATTCCCATTACTGATGCATTGATGCATTGATCCTCTTCCACTTCGTTTGGTAATAGCTCTACAAGTTCCACATAAGTGTTGACAAACTGAATTTTCAATCCATTTTGTATCATATGCATTCATATGTGTAGCATAATGCATGCTATTTGTTGGATCCCTAAGATGGCAAATAAGAGGGTGGTGAATAGTGTTTATCAAATAAAATCTAAACTTTTAGAATTACCCTCTAATATTCTACCTAAGGGTTCAATTAGAGTTACCTAATTGAAACGTAGTCAACAACTATATCTTGCAACTATAAAGATAAGCACAATAGAAATATAAACACAAGTATGTAAGAATACTAATCAATACGCATAGATATAGAAATGCAACACAGTGAAGACAATCACAAAATACAACAGATTTACCCTTACTTCAGGCACCATGTGCCATATATCCAGCCTCACGCCTACACTTGGAAAAATTGACTATTCAACGAATAGCACAACACGATCACCATAAGCCATTGAATGAACCAACACTCACCATCGAGAGCAACACCTCTCCAACGAGAGCACCACCTCACACTTGAGGTCACAACTTTGAAGCACAAAGATTTACAACTCCCTAAGCCTTGAAGATGAGGTATAATGTGATTGTAGTGTGGCTAGTGATTTGGATTTCTACTCTATGGGATTTGATCATTGGAAGAGTAGAAATAAGCTTAAGCGAATAAAGATTGAAAGCAAGAGATTTAAGAGAATTTGAGCTTTTCTCGTTTTCTTTTTCTTCTTCCTTTTTATTTCATTTCATCTAAAATCATACCCAAATGACCTGAGGTCATCCATATAAATAGGAGTAGAAAACTACAAGAGACAATCCACAAAAACCCCTCCAAGCGACTAGAAATGACGAGTTGAAAGGACTATAAGGCTAGTTCTAGTCGACTAGTGGTCATCTCCTAATCGACTAATCCATGACTAGTTCACTAGTAAATGTACACTGGTCGACTAGAAATTCCAGAGCACAGAGCCTGTTTCCAGCCAGTTGGGCTAGTCGACTAACCCTATATCAGTTCTAGTCGACTAGGGATCATATTGGTCGACTAGTTTATCCAGAGTTCTAATGTTTATCTATGAAACCTAGGATTTTATGCATCAATTAAATTCTAATTGTTTACCTATGGTTTAATGTGAGTGTGTAAGACATCTTCAAGTCATTAAATAATATTTAAGACAAGAAATAAAATGTTACAACAAATTACATAATTTTACATTCAAGCTATTGATTTGTTGTAGCGTTAGCTCCCTACTCTTGCCATAGACTTCTTCACTTCATTTTAATGCCTTGAAGTCACATCACCATCATTTGCCTAGATTTGCTTTAAGATCATTATCTTTTGCACATGAGAAACCTTAAGCAAAGTATATTTGGTCTAATTTAACCTGTCAAACTTAATGAAATTTACTAAACAACTAAACAATGTTTACTCATCATCAAAACTTGTATTAGGGAATCCAGTTGCCAACATTCTCTCCCCTTTTAACAATGACAAACATATCAATCAAAATTAAGAAATTTAATTAACTATAAATAAAATTAAATTCTTACTCCCCTTGATTGATACATTCTTGATTTTGATGATGTCTCTTGAATTTCATTCTTGTACTTTTGTCATTACAAAAGGTTGGGAGACCAAGTGATATTTGGTATTGTTCTCCCTTTCATTCTTCAGAGTTGCATCAAAAGTGTATTCTCCCTCCTAAAACATAGGATACCTGAAATAAGAGATTAGAGCTTGGTATCCTATTCATTTAAGATCCTTGGGGTTAGTCATGGGGTTAAACAATATAATTCAAATTCATCTAATCTTATCTAGAATTATCAATTTATATTCGGTTTATACTTGGGTATCGACAAGATGAACAGGAAAAGCATGGATACCCAAAAATATCATGGGTTCAAAATACATCATCTAATAGGAACCCAAATCCGATTAGGATTTTCTTCCAAGCATGCACATACACATAATTATTAGATTCATGCATATTTTTCACAAAATTATTTATATATTGTTATGAATCAACTCCTGGGGAGGAACCCCCAGCCCTTTATTTATAGGCATGGTAGGAGAGTAGATACATAGAATACATAGATATGGGCGTATCTCTAAGATACCCACAATCCTAACTGACTCTGGTTATTTTCATTCACAACACTCCCCCTTATCTAGCCATAGGTGTGGACTCTGCTCAAGAGTACTTCGGGATTCTGAGCGTAATAAGAGTCTCACATGGGGTGGATACTTCAGGATCCTGAGTTGGTGAGGTTTGCCTCGTTAAAACCTTTAGCTATGGAAAACCCAGTGAGAGAAACCATAGTTAAGGGAAAAGAGTACAAACGCTCTTTAACTCCCCCTGATTTGTACAAGTGACACTGCTCATGAATACTTCTGGATTCTGAGCGTCACAGAGGGGTGGATACTTCAGGATCCAGAGTTGATGTGATTTGCCTCGTTAAAACCTTTGGCTACGGAAAACCCAGTGGGAAAAACCATAGCTAAGGGAAAAGAGTACAAATTCCCTCAACTCCACCTGATCTGTAAAAGCTCTTAGGCTTTCAGATCTCTTAGGCTTATCTCATCACTCCTATTTACTACATTCCGAAAATATACACAGATTACAAAGTTATTGCAATTAAGTAGCTGCTGAATCCAGAAACTCTGGAGAGGTGTGCTAAGTCTCGTCGCCTCTGATGATGTCTTCAGACTATGTGGTTAGCTCCACAATACCAGCTTCTATCCCAATCGTCATTGGGATGTGATGTACCAGCAGGCGCCCTCAAGTACACCATTGGTGTGGTGAGGATCTCGGAATGATAGGAAGATGTCGCCTTCATAAATTGCTTTGCAGATCTGCAGGGGATGGCCATCCCACTGTGGGTACCCGTTCTGTGATTTCTCAGCATAGGGACTGGACCTGCAACCTGCATTTGCATGAACATTGGAGGATGATACTTCATTTTGTAAGCCCGAATCTTTTGACCCTTGGAGGAAGCGCAGAAGGCTTAACTCCGGTCTAATGGCCCTTTTTAGGTGCCAACTATCTCTGGCTAACGAGTTTACTGCAATTGCTGTATCGGGACGCATGCAGTTAGCCAAGAGTGCCTGATTGCACTTAGGTAAGGGACTTTGGGACCAGTTATATCCTCCCACTCTTCTAGCGATCGAAAGGGTTCTTTTTGTACATCCATTGAGTATACCACCGTAGGTGTACTTTGGATGACAATGGTCCTTTTAATTTCTCCAACGCACTTCTGGGCGTTTATAACAGGATTCTATGAGCCATGACTTTATATTTGCCTAGGTCTTTTTTTATTTCATGTTTAAAAGTCAGGCTTGTACATTTATTTCGGTTTTCTCTTCAGGAGATCCGATGAGATGTTAGTTGTCTACAACTAAGATCTCTAATCCTGTTCTTTGCACAGATGCAAAGACAACCTTTAGTAGGAATCATTGACTTGTCAAGTGATTCTCTTGGTTGTACATTTATTTATTATACTTATTGTTTTTCTTGAATAGACGTCCCGAAGTCTATTCAGGCATTTTAAGAAAATGTGGAAATTATCTTTACAAGATATCCACGAAGGTATGCCGTCACAACATCCAATAACAGCATATCCAAAATTTTCCTTCGCCAAATCATAAGGTATTCGCTTTTGATAACTTAGGGAGACTGATGCATCATTTACGAGACATGCTCATTTGAATTTGTTCGATCCCTAGTTTCAGCGAAATTTTCCTTGGGCTATAGGTTGTACCGTATAGCATACGATTTTGTATTTATTTTTCTTATATTTGTAATACTTTGTTTTATCCACAGGTTTGACACTTTTTGGTGTCTGGACTTCAGGTCCGAACATTTCACGTTTCATAAGTGAGTCCAGCTCATCTTTTATTGCCACGTTCCACGTTTGGCCAATCTCTACGTTTGCCTTCTAGCAACGGAGTGTGGAACGATAATTTATAAACATCATCGCCATTGCGATGTATATGGCAATATGATACGTGAATACATTGTCGACAATTTATGTTCTATCTGTCCAACACCTCCCCAGTACGTACAACATTTACTTAATTTCACTTTTTCCCGGCAATTCCTCTGCAGTGGATTCCGGGAAGGGTGATGGTGTGGACAGGAGCTCATTGTCCTGTGGTAGTATTGTCTTAGGGTCTCCAGGAGTTTCTTGTCCTAGGAGCCTGGTGGTTTGCCTCTTTTCTGTTGAGGATCAGCCACTTCTGCTACTGGTGGATTGCATCCATTCTCGGGGATGTCAATCCTAGCTGGAGTTTTTGCAGCAGGGATGTGTGATCTGACAATCTTCTGGTTGTCAATAAATGATTCCGGTAATTGGTAAACAGTGTTCTGTATGTGGAGGATCTTCGGGATCTCATCTACACATTGTATTGTTACTGGATCATAGTGGGTCAAACTTTTTGTATCCAACGTTATAATTTTCTTCGCACCAGATTTTCTAGTATCTGGGCCTATTTTTGGGAAACTCGTCTCATCAAAATCACAGTCGTCAAGATGTGCCTTAAATGCGTCCCCCGTTTGGGGTTCTAGGTATCTTATAAGTGAGGGTGAGTCAAACCCTGCATGGATACCTAGGCGACGTTGAGTACCGTTTTGGTCCTCTTTGGTGGTGCAATGGGGATTTAAGACTGCGCGACCGAAGATTCTCAGATGAGAAATGTTCGGTGGCATTCCATATGCAAGTTGCATTGGAGACTCTGACCTCCAGAGGGTCTTATTTTCATTACGATGCAGCATGCAGAGTTTGCATGTCCCCATGCATCCATAGGCAATCGGGATTTAATGGACGTTCAGTCCATTGGAGTCTACTTTTCAGTGACTCTGCCGACCCATTTTGGGTATGAACATGCGGCACTTGTATGTTCATTTTCAATTCCCGTTGATTGGCAGTACTCTTGAAAAGACTGAGATGTATATTTCCCAACATTAACCAGACTTATTTACAACATTTTATTGTCTGGGAAATGTGCCCGCAACATTTTTATTTTTGTGCCAATAGCTTTGGAAAAGCTAAGTTGCGGGTCTGTAGTAGACACACGTACGAATATTCTGAGGATGCATTTATCAGTACAGTGAAGTACTGAAATAGCCCACTAGGGGTGGTGGATTTTATCCACATCTATCTCCTTGTATTCTTTTTGAGGAAGCGTGGAGATTCTTTTTCAACTTATCGTGGAGATGGCCTTGCAATTAGTTTTCCCTTATAGTAAGGGATGCGAGGGATTTTTTCCCTTCTGAAGAATCTTCTGGTTCTTCAAGTCATACCGATAGGATAAGATGCGATGCATCATCACAAATCCAGGGTGGCCAAGTCCATCATGCCGGAGTAAAAACTCGGCTGATGTCGGGCACTTCAGGTGCTCCGTTTAATTCTGCTTCCTTTCTCCGAATCTTCGTATGGTGGAGGCCTATAAGGCTCTCAAAACGTTCAAGTGTGGATTTTACTCCTTTTTCTTGAGACGTTGCATACGGTAATAATAATTTTTTTTCATTTACATTTGCTGTTTCCAAGTGGAATCCGTTGAAACGGATGTCCTTGAAACTTATAAAGTTTCTTTTGGAATTCGGAGGGATTAGTGCATCCTTTATTTTTGTGTCGTTTGGGGGCAACAGTGTTGCATTCCCTGGATCTTCAATATAGCCCTGATATTGGGCTTTGTATTGAAAGAGATCGTACGTGTTTATTGTCTACTAATTATTTATGAGAGCAGTTTCATCTATTAAAAGATGAATCGTTAGGCACATGCATATTCAGATAAACATTTTCATTTATTGTCTACTAAACATTTTCATTCAGGACAAATTTCATAATTAAAATGCTCTCATAAATTATTCTCAAAACAAATTGCTAAGATAAAAATAAAGGCTAATCAAGCAAGTCATCATTTTCGAAGTTGTCAGCTGAAAACTTGACTGGAGCATCAGAGGTCATCATGTTTGTTTCAGCTTTATTTTTCTTGTTCTCTTTATACAAATCCTGGAGATGCTGCGGAGTTCGGCACACTCTGGACCAGTGGCCGTTCATGCCACAATTTTGGCACTGGTCTTCCCATTTCCTCTTGGGTGGGGGTGCATCATCTCTATTTTTGCTATTTCTGTGCCACGTGAACTTCCGCTTCTTTTCATTGCTTCGTCGCTGGACTTGGCCCCTAGCTTTTTTTTTGTTCTGTCCCCCTTTTTGTGGTCTTTCTTTTCTTTTGTTATCTCTCCTCTTTCGAGAAGAAGAGGCATTATGAGCTTCTGGGATGGGGGCAGTGCTAGATGGGCGCATATTGTGAGTGGCGAGGGGAAGCTCTCTGTTTTATTCAGCCATGAGTAAACATGACAGCAGCTCAGAATACTTGGTGAACTTGCGTTCACGGTATTGCTGCATGAGTATCGCATCTTTTTCATGGAAAGACGTATACGTCTTTTCCAGCATGCGATCTTCTGAGACTTTCTCACCACACAGCTTCAGGTGTGAGGTGATGCTAAAAAGTGCTGAGTTGTACTCAGCAATGGACTTAAAGTCCTGCAGTCTCAGGTTCTCCCACTCGTATCGTGCCCTTGGGAGTATAACATCTTTCTGATGTTTATACATGTCCTCAAGGGTAGTCCATAGTTCAAGTGGATCTTTGACCGTAAGGTATTCAGCCTTTAAGGTCTTGTCCACATGGAGGCGAATATAGATGATGGCTTGCGCCTTCTCTATATCGCTAACATTTTCTTTTTCAGCCATAGCAGCAATGAGGGACTTTGCCTGCAGGTGAAACTTTACATCTAGCTGCCAGCTTAGATAGTTTCTACCTGATGCTTCCAGTACTTCGAAATTTACGCTTGTAATTTTAGCCATTTATCTAGCAGAGCACAAACATGCATGAATTAATAATTAATCAGAGAAAACATTTTCATGCGGAGGCAATATTTAACGAAAAGCTAAACGTGTGGATCGGCCAGTCCCACAAGAAAGAGTCCAAAAGTCCACAGTCCAAATTATACAAATTTGCAGCTTTAAAAATGAAAATACAACTTTGAAAACCCAGTGGGTCCCATATGATATCTCCATCTTCAAGCGTGGCCTCCGTCTTCATGGAAGTTGGTCTTCTTTCTTTGACATTTACATAAATTCCTCACTACAATTTCTCTCAAAAATAAAAGAAAAGTGCGGGAAATAAACTGTGGGACTAAACGGCCGATCCAAAAACCACATTTAGCAATTCATGCAGAAATATTGTGCTCATCAACATTTTCATCAGACATTTTCATCACAGACATCACAGGCAGTTTATTCGTATGAGGATAAAACAATATTTAATCACTTAATAATTATTGGACCACTGGGCAACGTCATACACCGTTAGTGTTAGGTAACTAACGGCAGAGCGGTCGCAGGATCTTCCTAATTATTAAGTTTTAAATAAAAATGCACAACCACGCATATAATATCCACATAATTTTGCCAGAGATGAAAAGCATGTAAAAGTAATTACGATGCATAGGTTGTAAAGTAAATGGGTTTAATCAATTAAATTGATTAAGCGCCCAAATAAACATTTTCTTTGTTTGAGGAAAAGAGGTTCCCTCATCATCCCAAAAGCCCCCCAAGAATCCCCAAAAAGTCCTCGCCTGCCCGATATTTGTCCCGTAATTTACCGTGATTTATCACGAATGTTTTGCCCTCAAAACCCCTTTTTGAATTAATTTTTAGGCTAACAAGTTACCTTTTGAGGCGAGTTTATAGCCCTTTGTCTCCCCCAATTTTTTTTCCAGATAAACCAGCATGCGGGCCTGAAGCCCGCAGTCGACCTATGGGCTTCAGGCCCATAGGCTTTTCTTTTCTTTTTTCTTTTTTTTTGAAATCTGTGGGCCTGAAGCCCACAATAGGTCTGTGGGCTTCAGACCCACAGACTCTGTTTTTTTTTTTTGAATTCTGTGGGCCTGAAGCCCACAGATCTGCTGTGGGCTTCGGTCCCACAGATCTGGTTTTTTTTCTCTTAGTGTTTTGCAGGGGGGGAGGGCGCCGCCACCGCCCCCCCTGAAGGGGGGATCGGCGGTGGGGGCCGCCGCCCCCCTGCAGGGGGGCGCGGCGGGGCGATCCCGCCGCCCCCCTTGCCGGGGGGCGCGGCGGGGCCGCCGCCCCCCTGCAGGGGGGCGCGACGGCAGGGGCCGCCCCCCTGCCGTCGGCAGCGGGGGGGGGGGGGGGGGGGGGGGGGGGGGGGCGGCGGCCGGCGGCAGGGGCCGCCCCCCCTGCGGGGGGAGCGGCCGGGGGGTTCCGTCGAGGTTGGGGGGGTTTTCCCGGTGACGGCTAACCGCCGGAGGGTTCAAAAATTAGGGTTTTGACCCTAAAAATTGGGTTTTTGGGATGAACGGTCCGTCGTTTTCAAGGCGACAAGTAATCCCCATATCGATCTTGCGAGATCTAGGGGAGAGGTAATCATACGTATGATTAAAAATATCGTTTTTAGTATGTTTACCTCTATATCCGTCCTCCGGATATAACGACGGTTGCTCGAAGCCCTACACGGATGACGACCCTCGATGGAGGAAGCCTTGCACCGCGCTCGTGGATCTCCCGTCTCGCCTTCGCCTTCGCCTTCGCCTTCGCCTTCGCCTTCGCCTTCGCCTTCGCAACGAACGGGAAAAAAAATTTTGTGGAAAGAAAATTTTTTAGAGTCATGCTGATAACGTGTTATGAATCAACTCCTGGGGGAGAAACCCCCAGCCCTTTATTTATAAGCATGGTAGGAGAGTAGATACATCGAATACATAGATATGGGCGTATCTCTAAGATACCCGCAATCCTAACCGACTCTGGTTATTTCCATTCACAACATATATGCATTTCTATCAAATTTGTCCAAATTCTTTGGAACCCAAATCTTATCATGCAATTTATTTTTAGACATGAAATTCTTCCTAACATATGGATACATAAACACATGATTTAGTACCGTCCAATTTTTTACTAGCACTATTAGAAATATTGGACTTCACATTCTTCTTGCATGCAAATTTATTATACATATTCTTCTGTTTATCAAATTTAGCATGCAAGCTATTACCATGATTCTTTACATTTTTAGCTCTAAAAACATTCTAAGAATCATGCATATATGAAAAATTTGTTCTTAAGCTAGCATTACTCTTAATAAAATCATCATATTTAAGAACAAGCTCTCCATGCTTAAATTTACTCAAGGATATTCATCAACAAGCATATCAATTCTAGCATTAAAGTCATTGCAATCAGTCATGAGTAAAAATATTTTCATCTTTCAAAATTTCATTTTTCTAATATCAATTTTTCAATGACTAAATTTACATCATTTAAGTTTGAACGGGAAATACTATGCTCATGTTTCAAATAATCATGATCATGCAACAATGTACTATATTCACCTTTTAGCATATCATGATCATGAATCATTTTATTATGATCAATTTTTAACTTCTTATTATCATGCTTCAAAGATCTAAATTTATTTTTGCAATAATTTATAATGTTTAACTAAGTCATTATATTTATCTGCTAACTCATCATCATCATCATCATCATCATCATCATCTGAGTTAGAGACTACATCATCATCATCATCTTGTGCCATGAGACATATAATAGCCATCTCTTCTTATTGTTCTTCCTCATTGTCTTTTGGAGTTGTAGCTTTAAAGGTGTACTCTTCAAAACCATCAAGCATGTGCCACAAGTGATTTGCACTTGTTACTCCTGACACATACTTTAAAACACTATTATATAATGAAGAAAATAAGAGTTAAAATACCTTTTCATTGATGTGGCCATTCATTTCCTTCACTTGACCATTTTGAGGTGGATGGTGAAGGTTTGCGATAAGGTTCATCCATGAGACTCCACATATCATAATCAATGGATTGGATATAGTACTTCATTCGATTCTTCCATTGTCTGTAGGGGAGGTCGTTAAATATTAGAGGTCTCAATAGATCTTGTCCTTGGGGGAACATGTTCCTAGTTGACGCCATACAAACACCGAGCTCTGATACCAATTCTTGGATCCCCGAGATGGCAAATAGAATACTAGGGGGGTGAATAATGTTTATCCAAAAAAACTAAAACTTTAAGAATTAATCTCTAATATTCTACCTAAGAGTTCAATGAGAGTTACCTAATTGAATCTTACTCAACAACTATATCTTGAAACTATAAAGATAATCACAGTGGAAATAAAAACACAAGTATGCAAGAATACAAATCAATACACGGAGATAGAGAAATGCAACCTAGTCAAGACAAGCACAAACACAACAAATTTACCATGTTTAGGCACCACGTGCCCTATATCAAGCCTCGCGTCCACACTTGGACAAATCCACTATTCAACAAATAGTACAACATGTCTACTTCATCACAAGACGTTTAATGGACCAACACCTCTCCACCAAGAGCAACACCTCTTTAATGAGAACACCATCTCACACTTGAGGTTACAACTTTGAAACACAAAGATTTACAGCTCACTAAGCCCTAAAGATGAGGCATAATGTGATTATAGTGTGGCTATGGATTTGGATTTCTTCTCAATGGATTTGATCTTTGTGAGAGTAAAAATAAGCTCAATAGACTAAAGATTGAAAGCAAGAGCTTTGAGGAATTTTGAGCTTTTCTCTTTTTCTCTTTCTTCTTCTTTTTCATTTCATTTCAGCTAAAATCATACCTAAATGACATGAGGTCATCCACATGAATATGAGCAGAAAAATGTAAGAGAAAATCCCTAAAACCCCCATCCCAACGACTAGAGACGGCTAGTTGAAAATGCTGTAACTACTAGTTCTACTCGACCAATGGTCATCTCCTAGTTGACTAATCCATGACTAGTAGACTATTAAATGAACACTTGTCGACTAGAAATTCAAGAGCACAGAGCATGTTTTCAGCCAGTTGGGCTAGTCGATTATAGTATGTTTTTAGTAGACTAATCCATGAATTAGTTGACTAATCCTTATACTCTGGTCGACTAACTCCCTGACCAAACATGGGTAAAACCCTATATCAGTTCTAGTCGATTAGGGATCATATTGGTCGACTAGTTTATACAGAATTTTAATGTTTGACTATGAAACCTAAGTTTTCATACATCAATTAAAACCTAATTGTTTACCTATGGTTTCATGTGAATGTGTGTGTGTGTGTGTGTGTGTCATCTTTAACGCATTGCATAATATTTAAGACACGAAATGTATGTTACAACAAATTACATAATATTGCCTTCTAGCTCTTGATTTGTTGTAACTTTAGCTCCATGATCTTGCCATAGACTCCTTCAGTTCCTTTTGATGCCTTGGAGTCATACCACCATCATTTTCCAAGCTTTGCTTTAAGATCATTATCTTTTGCACTTGAGCAATATTGAGTAAATTTAACTTGGTCCAATTTAACTTGTCACACTTAATGAAATTCATTAGACCACTAAACAATGTTTGCTCATCATCAAAACATGTATCAGTGAATCCAATTCCTAACACTATTCTCCCTTGGATGTCATGGTCGCCTTCAGTATCGGTGCCATAGCTTTCTTCATTGAACGTACCATGCTATCATCCATTGTTCTCGCCATAGAAGTCGATGCTCTTATATATATTGGCATGCCAATATCTTCTGGAATCACAATCGATGAATTGATCATTTACACTGGTATATATGGGTGTTGCATGTAAGTTGAATATATTGATTATCCTCCATATTCTTGAATATCAATATGCTTCCCCGCAACATTCAACCTGCTTTTGACATATGAAAATATGCAATTTTTAGAAAATCGATGTTGCATTTTAAAAATATCACATATACGGATGAAATATGTGCATGTAGTAGATATTTTTGCATCCATGTTCTCCTCCTGTTGTGTGCTGTAAAAGCACCCTTCTCCCATTATATTCTCCATATGATGATACTCTTGATTTGGAGAAGACATAAATCTTGCTGAGTTGTTCTCCAAATCGAGCATGCGGGCGAATGTGTCACGTGCTTCAGAAATTTGGGTATTGATTATTCTATCCTTTTCCATGAAAATTTCAATTGACCATTGAAATTCTCCAAGTTGAAGAGTATTTTCATATCACCGTTGTTTCAGAGTGTTTTCTCACTACAAAGCGTTGACCGTGGATAACCCGGTCAACGTGGTCAAGGGGCCTGCTTGGGTCCCTCGGGCGAGTCAAGTTGGTGCTGTAGAGGCTCGAATCGGGTCTGCCGACGACGTGGAGCGCGTCGATTGGGTCGTCTCGAGGTCCTCGGTCGTTGGTAGGATGAGGGGTAGCCTCGGCCTGGGTTGAGACGCTCGGCCTCGGTCGGTTGCGCTCGGCCTCGGCGGTCGGTCGACGAGGGGGAGCCTCAATCGTCCAGCTTGTTGCGTGGTCGGCGAAGGGCGGAGGGGAAGCCTCGGCCTGTTGATTGGGTATCCTCCTGCGAAGACGAGAACACTCGTCAGGGGGACCGGACCTTGGTTCCGGCCAAAACCCCTCCGATGCCTAAGTCAGACAGAGATCTGAAAGAGGAGGCCCGGCGGAGACGGTTCGACTCGTGAGGAGATCGGAACGGCGTCTCACGGCGCGAGCGGGGGAGGAAGGAAATGATATGGGGGAACTAGGTCGTTGATGGAGTACCTTAGGTTCTAGATACCTGAGATGCGGGTCCCTTGTCCTGTTGTCCTCCTAGCCCCTTTATAGACCTCCGCCGTGATTGCCCCCGACCCACGTCGCTCGTCCGCCCCCAATCGTGCCCCCTCGATCCGCCCCCCCGTCGCCGCTCCCTGCGCCACGCCAGCCTCTCCCCATTACTGTCATTAAGTGGTAGTGGGATCGAGGGAGCGGTTATCGCTGGAGTGGGTGAGTGACCCGTATGTTACCGGGGCCGGGTCGGATCGACATTTGGGGGGAGTCCCCCATAGGGCCTTATCGAGTGGGCCCGAGTGTGCAGATGGGCTCTTGACCGGAGGTCGGGTTTCTGGGCTTGTGTCTTCCGGGCCTCGGCCAAATAGGCGTAACAATTGCCCACATCGGTCGGGTCGATCGGCCTCGGCCGGTTCGGCTCGGCCGATGTGACTTCCGCCGACTTTGACAGGCTCGCCAGTCGATGCCGACTCATTTATTAGTCGTCATCATGAGTTGGCCCGTTCGATATTTTTAAGGCGCGGGTTCCGAAACGCCGTCGGCCTTCAGATGCTGCCACGTGTAGCTGCAAGCTTATCCCCACCGCTCGCGGGGGTCGTCTTAAGTTGAGAAGCCGAGGGGTTCGTGAGCTGCCATCCCGTCGTTTTCTTCTTTGCGCTGATCCCTATTCTGCCTGAGCTCTGCCTCATGTCGTCTTCCTCTGCCACGGGTTCGGTTCGGTCGGAGCGCGACGCAGCTCCAGGTCTGGCGGGTGGCACTCCTTCGGTGATTAGTCAGCACGGGGATGATCTTTCAGGGGTGCCCCCAGAGGTCTTGTCGTGGCCTTCGTCGATCTGCGCCACCGCCATCGGGAGCATGCGCTCCGCCTACTTGCTTCCGCCCTACTCGGCTCGTGCCCCCGGGGCTGACGAGCGGATCTGCTTTCCCGGCCCCAACGAGGTTGGAATATATGAGAAGTTCTTCCGCTTCGGGCTTCGTTTCCCGCTCCATCCTTTTATCGTTGAGTTCCTTCAGGCCCACAACGTGTGCCTGTGTCAATTCTGTCCCAATGCCATCGGGCTCCTCGTCGGGTTCATCGTTGTCTGCATGCTGAAGGGAGTGGCGCCCTCTCTTCGCCTCTTTGCCCAGTTCTACCGCCTGAGCCACCACCAATCGGGGGCGTGGATTTACATCAGCGCCCGCCCGAAGATGACCCTGGTGCTGGGGTTGCCGAGCTCCCTGAAACGTTGGAAGGGGGAATACGTGTTTGTCGCGTTCCCGTCGAGTGTACCTTTCCCGGTTCGGTGGGAGGCGGCCGGTGCCGTCATCCTCGATCTCGGTGAGCTGACGATCGCCGAGCAGCAGACGGCGAAGGACATGCTGGCGATTCCTGCGAGGGAGCGCTCGATCGACGTCCTCTTTAGTGACCACAATTTGCGTAAGACGGTGTGGCCCCTAGGTAAGCTTCTCCGAGCGTTCGCCCCTTGAGGTCATCCAGGTTCTGTTCTGTCTCTCATTTCTTCTTTGAGTGCAGGTGGATTCCCTCTTGGTCCCTCTCCCTCCAGCGCTCTCGTGCAGGTCCCAAATCCGGATCCGTGCAGAAGGGATCATGTTCTGGAGGTTCGGAAGAAGCAGCGGGTCGGGACAGCGACCGGAGGCTCAAAAAGGAAGAAGGTGTCATCTCCCTCTCTTCCCTTGCTGGGGTCTTCCAAGAGGGTCCGCGAGGGGGATGAGGGAGTTGACGTCTTGCCGACTGCTGATCGACCTCAACCCGCCCCCGTTGAGGTTGCCTGGCCGTGGGTCGGCCCTTCACCCCTCACGGACGATTCTCTCCCTGATGCTTACAGTCGGTATCTTGGTGCGTTCCGCTCCGCTCCTGGCGAGTTCCCTTCGTCAGGGGAGGGTCTTCTTCGTCCACGCTTCCCAGTGGGGGAGAAGGAGTCGGTGTTTTCGAGCCGTGGAGCCGCCGCTCGAGTGGCCGAGAACTGTTGTCTCCCTCCCGATCAGGTGGTGTTGGACGGAGTCAGAGGTGATTGCTTGGCTACCTTCATGATCCAGGCTGGTCAACAGGTAGCGTGTCTCTGCTTGTCCCCCCTTTCTCCAGCTGCTTTTGCCGTCTTACCTTCGTTGCTTTGGCGCAGTTGTCCTCGGTGGGCCTCTCGATGAGGCGCCAATTCGCGGCTCTTCCCAAAGCCAAATCCGACGCCGGGCGAGGCCCTGAGGCCCCTGGTGAGAAGGGAGAGGCAGGGCAGTTAGAGGAAGCGCGGGTCCAGTCCTTGGATTCTCGCGTAACTGAGCTGTCCTCTGCCCTGGAGGAGGAGGACCGAGAGAGAGCCTTGGCTCTGGCTGCAAAGTCGGAGGCCGAGGCGCGTCTCGCCGAGCTTTTGAGAGGCGTCGGCACATCTGGAGGAGCCGTGCAGATCCCCAACCCTGCAGCTGCCTCCGAGGCCTTGGAGCTCTCCGATCGTCTGGAAGTGGCGGAGGAGCAGGCGAGGGTCCTTCTTGCCCAACTTGGCGAGAAAACCCAGGAGATCGAGAAGGAGAGGGCGGAGCACCAACGCCAGATCGAGACCTTAGAGGTCCGGATGCGGGGGCTGGAGGAGGTGGATCCGGCCAGGATCGCTCAGGATGCTGTGGCGGAGTATGCCACCTCCTTTGTTGAGACCGCCTTATCGGAGGCGTTTGAGAAGGGCTTTGCCCGGTGTCAGTCCAAGATCCAAAAGAAGTTCCCGCTCTCGGGGGTCAACTTCGAGGATCTTCGGATGTACTCTGACGTCGAACGGAGTAAGGGGGGAGACCCTAGTGGGCTGCCAGCCTGTGGCTCCACCAGTGCCCCCGGAGAAAAATGAGGGAGGGGTATGCCCCTCGGCCTCTTCGTGCATCCTTCTGTATATCTTTTTGCTTTATCTGGAAAGGAATGAATTCAAAACAAATTTATTTCATAGGAAACGATACATCTATTGAAAGTACTTGCGTAAATGTTCCGCATTCCAAGTGTGAGTGAGAATCCTCCCCTCCATGTTGGCTAGTCGGTAGGCTGCGGGTCCGAGGACCTCGACGACTTTGTAGGGTCCCTCCCATCTAGCCACGAGCTTCCCTTTGCGGGCGGTATCAGTGTTGAAGCCCGCTTTCCGGAGGACCAGGTCCCCGAGGTGGAAGCTTCTCCCCCGCACCCGAGCGTTGTAGTATCGGGCCACCTTCTGCTTCTGGCGGATGATGGTGGCCAGTGCCTGCTCCCGTCGCTCGTTGAGGAGCTCCAGATTGAGCCCCAGGCCTTGCGAGTTCCGGTCTTCGTCAAAGTATTTGAGGCGGAGAGATTCTTCACCCAATTCGACCGGCACCACCGCCTCGGCCCCGTAGGTGAGCATGAACGGGGTCTCGCCAGTAGCCTCCTTGTGGGTCGTCCGGTATGACCAGAGTATCCCGGGGAGCTCTTCTGGCCAGTTCCCTTCGGCGTCTTTCACTTTCTTCCGAAGGGGCTCTATGATGCACTTGTTGGCCGCTTCTGCCACCCCGTTGGTCTGGGGGTGCGCTACTGAGGCGAAGAGGAGCTTGATTCCCCATTCCTCGCAAAAATCTTTAAACCCTGCGGAGTCGAACTGCTTCCCATTGTCTGTGACGATGGCCCGTGGCACTCCGAATCTGGAGATGATGGAATTCCATACGAAGCTTTTCGCTTTCTTCCACGTGATGGTGGCCAACGGTTCGGCCTCGATCCACTTGGTGAAGTAGTCCACTGCCACGATCAGATGCTTCCGCTGCCCTCGTCCCGGTTTAAACGGTCCGAGGATGTCGAGCCCCCATTTCGCAAAGGGGATGGGGCTCACGATAGGGATGAGCTCTGACGGAGGAGTCGAGATGTGGTGGGCATACCTCTGGCATTCTTGGCATTTCTGGACGTAGCTTGTTGCATCTTGGGCCAGGGTCGGCCAGTAGTATCCCTGCCTCAAGATCTTCTGTGCGACTATCTTGCCCCCGTGGTGATTCCCGCAGATCCCGTCGTGAACCTCCCGTAGGACGTAGTCAGCTTCCTGCAGTCCGATGCACTTCAGGTATGGGAGGACGTCCGTCTTGGTCCAGCGTCTCCGGTAGAGCGTCCCTTCATGGATCACGTATCGGAGCGCCTTTCTCTCCAGGGTTCGGCGTTCGTCCCCATCGGTCGGCACCTCTCCATGAGTGAGGTACCGGATGATCGGGTCCATCCAGGTGGGTTCTTGGTCGATCGCCATCACCTCGTGCTCCTCCGTGCTGGGGGACGGCAGGTTCTCCACGTAGATGGTGCGGCCCAATTCCTTTGGCGAGGACGAGGCCAGCTTCGACAACGCATCTGCCCGCGCATTCTCTGATCGCGGGAGGTGCAAGACTTCCACGTCCTTGAACTTGGACATCGCCGCTCTGGCGACAGGGAGATATCTCTGCATCGCCTCCTCCCGTGCCTCGTAACTCCCCAAGAGTTGGTTGACAACGAGCTTCGAGTCGCTGAGGAGGTGGACAGACTCGGCCCCGAGCTCCAGGGCCAGCCTCAGGCCGTTGATCACTGCTTCGTATTCTGCCACGTTGTTCGTGGCTGGTAACTCGAACCGCAACACGTATTCCGTAATGTTCCCTTCCGGAGATCGGATTGCAATCCCAGCCCCGCCTCCTGACTGTGTGGCCGACCCGTCCACATGGACTATCCACGCTCCTGGATCCCCTGGCTGAAAGTGGTCAGCCGAAAGAAAGGACATGGGTTGAGCAATTACCGTCGCCGGGCCTTCTTCCTCCGGGGGGCCATTTCCTTCCGTTGTGCACTCGGCGATGAAGTCGGCTAGGGCCTGCCCTTTGATGGTCGTGCGCGGTTTGAATCGGAGGTCGAACTCGCTTAGTTCCACTCCCCAGTTTAGCATCCTTCCCATTCGATCGAATCTCTTGAGGTTCTGCTCCAGTTGCGAGTCGGTCAGGATCAGAATGGTGTGGGCCTGGAAATAGGGTCGGAGCCTTCGTGCTGAGAGGACGAGGGCGTACGCCAGTTTCTCCATGGGCGAGTATCGCACCTCCGCCCCCTTCAAGACCCGGCTCGTGTAATATACCGGCCATTGCACCCCACCGTCCTCCCGGATCAGCACCGAACTCACAGCTTCCTCCGCGCACGCCAGGTAAAGGCTCAGCGACTCCCCTTCCCGTGGTTTGGACAGGAGAGGTGGGCTGCAGAGATACTCTTTGAGGTCTCCGAACACCCTGGAGCAGTCTTCGTCCCAAAGTATCGTCTTCCTATTGTCTGGAGGTTCCGCGATCGCTTTCCTTAGGACCTTGAAGAAGGGGAGCGATCTTTCCGCTGATTTGGAAAGGAATCGCCCCAAGGCTGCGATGCGCCCGTTCAGCCTCTGTAGCTCTTTGATCATCGTCGGCTCGCGCATGTTGATCAGCGCCTCGATCTTGTCGGGATTAGCTTCAATGCCACGGTTAGTTATCATAAATCCCAAGAATTTGCCAGATCTTACCCCGAACGTGCACTTCGCGGGGTTGAGCCGAATGTGGTGTCGCCGCAACCGCTCGAAGGTCTCCCGCAAGTCGGCGATGTGGTCTTCCGGTCGCCTTGACTTGACAAGCATGTCGTCGACGTAGACTTCCAGGTTCCTCCCGATCTGGGAGCTGAAAACCTTGTTGACCATTCTCTGGTAGGTGGCCCCCGCGTTCTTCAAGCCAAAGGGCATCTTCTTGTAGCAGTAAGTTCCCCGGTTCGTCGTGAAGGCTGTCATCTCTTCGTCCCGGGGGTCCATCTGGACCTGATTGTATCCGGAGTAAGCGTCCATGAAGCTTAGCATCTCGTACCCCGAGGCGTTGTCCACCAGGTGGTCGATGCGCGGCAGGGGGTAGCTGTCCTTGGGGCAGGCTTTGTTGAGGTCACTGAAGTCCACGCACATTCGCCACTTCCCGTTGGGTTTCTTGACCATCACCACGTTCGACAGCCACTCCGGGTACCAGACCTCTCGTATGAAGCCGGCATCAAGGAGACGCTCCACTTCCTCGGAGGCTGCCTTCATCTTCTCGCCGCCCAGGTTGCGCTTCTTCTGCCTAACCGGCTTGAAGTTGGGGCCGGTGTTGATCTGGTGGACGATCACCTGGGGGTCTACGCCGGGCATGTCTTCCGGTGACCAAGCAAAGATGTCCAGGTTCGCCTCCAGGCATTCGATCAGCTGATCCCTCAGGTCCTGGCTCAGCCCTCTCCCGATCGAGACGAACCGGCCCTCGATGTCCGTGACCGGGATTTGCTCCTGCTCCTCCGCAGGGGCGGGCCTAGGCCCACTCCTCAAGTCGAGCGCGGCCATCCGGTCGGCTAGACGATCCTCGGGACCTTCCTCCGCCAGTTGATAGCAGGTACTCGGTCTCCCCGCGTCGCCTTCGACTTGCCCCATCCCCCCCGGCGTTCGGAACTTGATAGTCTGATGGAGGGTCGAGACTACCGCGCCGACGGCGTTGAGTAGGGGTCGGCCGATGATCCCATTGTATTCCGACCCGATCCCCAATACGATGAATTCCACCGCCAGGGTCACCGAGTCCAGTGCGTCTCCGAGCGTTACCGGGAGATGGATCGTGCCGATGATGGGGGTGGAGTGACCCGTGAATCCAACCACGGGACCCGAGCGAGGTCGTAAGTCTTCTTTCCGCCGCCCCATATTTTCCAGGGTTGACATAAAGAGGACGTCACAGGAGCTGCCGGTGTCGACAAGCAGCCGTCGTACCATGGTAGTGTCTATGACCACTGACACCACCAAAGCCACGTCCGAGCTGCGCGCCGTTACGGACGCACTCGGTCTCCCGACCGGTGGGGAAGGGGAGGGCTTCCCGGCCCTTTCCTCACGATCCTCCTCGCGTCGGGCCCGTGCCCATTCTTGCCAACGATGGCGGGCCCTGTCACCCCGCGTCAGGGCCTCGCTCTCCTTTCGCCGAGATGAGGGAGGTCGCGTCATCGTAGATGTGGTTTGTTTCTTCGTGGGACAGTTCGTTCCCACAGACGGCGCCAGATGTTTCAGAGTGTTTTCTCACTACAAAGCGTTGACCGTGGATAACCCGGTCAACGTGGTCAAGGGGCCCGCTTGGGTCCCTCGGGCGAGTCAAGTTGGTGCTGTAGAGGCTCGAATCGGGTCTGCCGACGACGTGGAGCGCGTCGACTGGGTCGTCTCGAGGTCCTCGGTCGTTGGTAGGACGAGGGGTAGCCTCGGCCTGGGTTGAGACGCTCGGCCTCGGTCGGTTGCGCTTGGCCTCGGCGGTCGGTCGACGAGGGGGAGCCTCAATCGTCCAGCTTGTTGCGTGGTCGGCGAAGGGCGGAGGGGAAGCCTCGGCCTGTTGATTGGGTATCCTCCTGCGAAGACGAGAACACTCGTCAGGGGGGCCGGACCTTGGTTCCGGCCAAAACCCCTCCGATGCCTAAGTCAGACAGAGATCTGAAAGAGGAGGCCCGGCGGAGACGGTTCGACTCGTGAGGAGATCGGAACGGCGTCTCACGGCGCGAGCGGGGGAGGAAGGAAATGATATGGGGGAACTAGGTCGTTGATGGAGTACCTTATATTCTAGATACCTGAGATGAGGGTCCCTTGTCCTGTTGTCCTCCTAGCCCCTTTATAGACCTCCGCCGTGATTGCCCCCGACCCACGTCGCTCGTCCGCCCCCAATCGTGCCCCCTCGATCCGCCCCCCGTCGCCGCTCCCTGCGCCACGCCAGCCTCTCCCCATTACTGCCATTAAGTGGTAGTGGGATCGAGGGAGCGGTTATCGCTGGAGTGGGTGAGTGACCCGTATGTTACCGGGGCCGGGTCGGATCGACATTTGGGGGGAGTCCCCCATAGGGCCTTATCGAGTGGGCCCGAGTGTGCAGATGGGCTCTTGACCGGAGGTTGGGTTTCTGGGCTTGTGTCTTCCGGGCCTCGGCCAAATAGGCGTAACAACCGTCATCAGAGATAATCACAACGGTACTTTTGTGCTCCGTTACGAGCCAGTTGCACATCATTTTCAGCTCATACCGATTGATCTTGGTGACCTTTTATATTTGATTTAATAGTTTGGTATATGTTGACATTCTCCTAACCACTATTGGCTTAACTGTTCCCTCCCACATATTTCGGTCCGTTATTGTCACCAATTAATAAATTTCCAGCAAAATAACAAGTGACAAAAATGCGATCACTTGCCATTCTTATAAATCTGCACAAACAATATCATAATTATGCACTAATTATATATATGATTTACATCACATTTATGAAAAATTCTAACTAATTGTTTTATCTTGCCCAAAATTTCATAGATATAATTCAAAGAAGAAATTAATATTAATATTTTCACATTGATCACATAATAATATTGCCTTAAAAGAGAGGAATGGAAAAACTTTGTAATGATTGGAAATGATCAAACTCAAGTCGGATTCGGTTGTTGAGTAGCTTCTCAGTTGATTGACGGGTCGGATACAGAGATTTTTGGTGATGGGGGTTGAATCAAGATGTATCGGAGTGTTGGAAAGGGGTGGCTGCTGTGGATTGCCGAGGAAGGAGAAGATGTGGCACACTTGTTTGTTGAGATGGGAGAAGAGGGTTGATGAGTGGCAATTCTTTAATGTCGAATTGGCAGGGTTTGGCAACCTCGGTCAATTCGACCAGAGATGCATGACTGCAATTTGGTCGAGGTTGGTAACCACAGGTATTCAAAATCGTCCCGTGATTCCAATTTGGAAAGGGCTGCTAACTCCGGCCAAATCCAACTCCGTCCTGTCAACTCTGAATCTTCAGCGGTCGTTGACGTGACAAAAGTTGGTCGATTTTGATAAATATTTTTGAATTTGATCAATTTTCATTATTATTTATAATTTTTTTGGCTATTTATGAAAATTTGTCATCTCCTGACATGATATAAAAATCACAAATTTTTTGAGATATATATTCACATTTTAGTTTAGATTAAAAAGACAACATAAATGGTTCAAACGACAAGAAGAAAGAAAGACGCAACGTTCTGTTGTTCCGTAAAGCAGCAAAACGCATTATTTATTTATTTTTAGTTCTGCAGAAGTCACGACAGTCGAGATATTTTTCGTTTCTGTGGTGAACAAAACAAGTGTTAACTCCATTTCATCTCGAAGAAAATCTTTATTTCTTTTTATCGTCGATGTTGGCTCTTCCTCACTTGCGATCATTTCGTAATCTGCACCCTCCAGCCTCCGCTAAAACGACCCGAACCCGAGTCCGATCATCCATGGAGCCACCGGAGAGAAGATCGGCGGTGGCCGGATTCCCTTACCTCCCGCCGGCGCATCGGGATCTGATGGTGGATTTGATCTCCACGATCGAGGTTCGGCTGGGCCCCACCGCCCTCTTCCCTTCTTCGGTACCGGCGGACGTCCTCTACTTCGAGAACCAGGCGGGCACTTCTCAGGGCGCCATCGACATCCGATCCGGCGCTCACGACTCCTCGGTACTGAAACTGACTTCTGTTATTTTGCAGATAACACCCTGCTTTTTTAAGTCAATACCCGAAAGGGAGGTGCTGCGCACACCCACCGTTTTACTCGCGCGCACAACCGCTATTCACAAGTTTGCCATTCATATTTTACCCTCTTTATCCTTCTTCTTCGCCCACCCCCAGCACTCCATGGGCGGGGGCGGGACGGGGCTGGTTTGTCGGAGGAGGCGGAGGTGGAGGATCTGGGGAGGTTGGTGGATGTACAAATGAGGGGGAGTGGACGGAGGAGGGGGCTGGGGAAGATGAAGAGGGTCAGCGGGCGGCTGAGGGGGCGGGGCTGGGTTGTCGAAGGATGGGGATGCAGAGGGGCTGGAGAGGGCAGCGGAGGGGACGGTGGAGGGGGGCGAGACTGGGGGAGGTCAGCAGAGGGGGCGGCGTCGCTGCCCGTCGGTTGTCGGCCATTTTACTCACCGCACACAATCGGACTATTTTTTAAATTTTTGACTGGTTGTGCACGGTGAATAAATTTGAGTGGCAAACTTGTAACTAAGTGGTATGTTTGCGGGAGTAAATGTCAAAAATAAGCGGTTGTGCGTGCGAGTAAAATGGTGACTGCGCGAAGCAACTCCCCATATAAAATTATTACCTGGCTTTGCATTTCGAAAATTCTATACACCACTTTACGCACGTACCTAATATTTTTAAACCTCTAATTTTTTATTTGAGAATAATTGATATTATATGACATATGAGAACTATCTCTTATATACACTCAGGTGGCACATTGTCTTTCATATAGTACAATGTGCCACATGAGTTTGACTTTTTATCACATATGTACCGTAGGGAGTATGTCACGTAGTTGTATATGAGAGATGTGAGTTCATTTGTGCATCCACCGGTTTACTTAGTGCACATACCACTTATTTACAAGTTTGCCATTAAAATTTTTTACTCCGCGCACATACCACGTATGTACTAGTTTGCCATTAAAAATTACTCATGTCAGTGCACGGGGAAGCAACGGATTGGTGGATCGAGATCGATCGTGATGAGAGGCGCGACAGACCGATCGCGATCGCAATGATGGGAGCGAGATTAGCCGATCTTGATGATCGCGATGTAGGCAACAAGCTGGAGAAAAATTGGATCCAAATTTTCTCCCGATTGAGATCAACCGGTGGACCGGTCACAATGAGGAGAGACGACGGAGGGGGCGGAGGAGGGGGTGAGAAGGGCGAAAGAAGCGGGCTGTGGAAGAGGGGAGGGGCTATGGGCAAAGGAGGGGGCGGGAAGGACGAAAGAAGCGGGCTGTGGAAGAGGGGAGGGGGCTATGGGCGAAGGAGGGGGCTGGGGCTGGGGGAGGGGCTGAGGATGGAGCTGGGGAATAGAGAGAGGGAACTGTGGAGGGCGGAGGAAGGGGGATGGGACGGAGGGGGATGTGGATGCGGATGAGGGGGCGGTGGTTGGGGATGGCATGGGGCGGGGAGGGCGGGGGAGGTGGCGGGGTGGCTGGAGAGGGCAGAGGAGGGAGTGGGTGCCGGATGGGCTAAGGAAGAGGGAAATGGTAAACTTGTAAATAAGTGGTATGTACGCAGAGTAAAAATTTTTAATGGAAAACTTGTAAACAAGTGGTATGTGCGCTGGGTAAAACGGTGGGTGCGCAAATGAACTAACATGGAAGAGATCTTTCATATATCATATGATAAACATTATTCTCTTTAACTTTACACACATCTATATACACAAAATAACCACTTATCGCCCCACCCACCTAACAGAGAATCCCGCCGCCTCGGCCTTTAGGATCCTCATCCTCTCCCTTCTCATCTTCATCTCCTCTCTACCTCTCTTCGAAAATTCTCAAGCACTGTCTGCCGCCTTCACATCTAGCCTCTTCTTCTTCTTCTTCTTCTTCTTCTTCATCTTTTCATCAGGATTGATCTCCTCCTCGTTCTCCTCATCCTCCTCACCCTTCTCATCTTTATCTCCTCACAACGAGGACACGGAAACAACGACATGAGGGGGGGAGGCAGCGGCGACGTCATGAGGATAAGGGAGTCCCCCCTCCGCATCATCTTCATCTCCATCTTCTCTTCATCATTGATCTCAATTGTATATGTTATGAAGAGGGGCGTGGTGGTCGCCTCGCTGCCGCCTCACCTTCTCCTCTTCTTCACTTTCTTCGATCCCATCATAACTTTAGATGGAGAAGGATGATGAAAAGTAGAGGAGAAGAGGAGGAAGAGAGACGGCGGCGGCGGCGACAACGGGAGGATGATGGGGAGGAGGCGATGATGGGGGAGATGGTAAAAAGGAGAAATTTGGAATGACAAACTTGTAAATAAATTGGATGTGTGTAATGCAATTTTGTATATGTGTATAGCAACCCCCCAACATTTCTTGTCTGCCAAACAATTTCCAAATTTTCAAATCTTTTCTGATTTTTCTATGAGTTAATTTCACTAAGCCCCTTAAGGTTTGGCTAATTTTCATTAAATCCCTAATTTTTCTTAATCATGAAGTCATTTAGCCAGTTAAAAACTGACACCGTTCAGTTTTTAAAACCCAAATAGATTATTTTGACATTCTTCAACATGGTAGAATATTTTTCAGAATGAACCTAAAAATTTGAAAAAAAAAAGTTAAAATAAATGAATATACACATTTATATTCGGAGGGGGATGGGTAGCGGAGGAGGGGGAGGGGGAGGGGGAGGGCAGAGAAGGGGGTGGGTGTCGGAGGGGGTGGGGAAGAGGGAAATTGCACACTTCTAAATAAGTGTTATGTGTGCGGAGTAAAAAATTTTATTGACGAACTTGTAAACAAGTGGTATGTGCGCAGAGTAAAACGGTGGGTGACTTGTAAATAAGTGGTATGTGCGCGGAGTAAAATTTTTTAATGGCAAACTTGTAAACAAGTGGTATGTGCACGGAGTAAAACGGCGGGTGTGTAAATATACTAACATGAGATAAATCTTTCATATATCATATGATAAACATTATTTTATTTTACTTTACACACATCTATATACAAAAAATAACCACTTATCACCCCCCGAGAGAATCCCGCCGCCTCGACCTCTAGGATCCTCATCATTTTCCTCCTCATCTTCATCTCCTCGCTATCTCTCTTTGAAAATTCCCCAAGCACGGACCGCCGCCTTCACATCTAGCATCCGGATCATCTTTATCTTCAGCTCTTCATCAGGATTGATCTCCTCCTCCTCGTTCTCATCGTCCTCATCTTTATCTCCTCCTCACCATGAGGATACGGAAACGGCGGCATGAGGGGGGGAGGCAGCGGCGACGGCATGAGGAGAAGGGAGCCCCCCTCCTCCACATCCTCTTCATCTTCATCTTCTCTTCATCATTGATCCCAATTGTACATGTTATGAAGAGGGCGTGGCGGCCGGCTCGCCCCTCCTCAGCTTCACTTTCTTCGATCCCATCATAACTTTAGATGGAGAAGGATGATGAAAAGTAGAGGAGGAAGAGCGGCGGCGGCGGCAACAGGACGAGGATGTGGAGGAGGCGATGATGGGGGAGAGGGTAAAAAAAGGAGAAATTTTGTAGGACAAACTTGTAAATAAATAGGATGTGTGTAATGCAATTTGGTATATGTGTATAGCAACTGCCCCAGCATTTCTTGCCTGCCAAACAATTTCCAAATTTTCACATCTTTTCTGATGTTTCTATAAGTTTATTTCACTAAACCACTTAAGGTTTGACTAATTTTCATTAAATCCCTAAGTTTTCTTAATCATGAAGTCATTTAACCATTTAAAGATTGACGGCGTTTACTTTTTTACCCAAGTATATTATTTTAACATTCTTCTACGTGGTAGCATCTTTTTTCAGAATGAACCTAAAAATTTGATGGAAAAAAAGTTAAAATAAATGAATAAACAATAATGAAAATAATAATTTTGGGATTCACGCATAATGCTATGAGAAAGATGCGACTATAGGAAAGAATGTTGAATCAGTCCATTGGGAAGCAGTCCTTGGAGATTTAGTTTGGTGCTTTGCATGTTGGTGCTTCGCATATTTCAGATTGATGTCAGATGTGTTGAAGCTCACACAATTTATGCAGAAAACTCCATAGAAATGATCACAACCAAGATTCATCCCACTGCTGATGAAATCCGAACAGAAGTGGATATCAAAGTACCAACTCAAAAATCCATTTCTTTTGTGATGCTTGCATACACTATATGAAGCATATGGATTCATGCTCTGTTATGTGCAGGTTGATTTCATATTGGAGTCATGGCTCCATTGCAAGGTTCCTTCCGGCGATCTCAACATAACCACCGTCTTTGCATTCCTCAATGCCTCAACCGATGCGCCACACCTGCTGATGGAGTTCATACAGGGCAGTCCAACGTCTCTAATCCTCTTCATGGACTTGCTACCGAGGAGAGACCTGGTCCTTTACCCCGAATACCTCAGTGAGTTTTACGAATCCACCTGTCTCGATAAACTGAGGCAGGACCTGGAGCAACTGCCCCAAGTGTCGCCGTACCGCTCGTCCTCGCTCTACATCCGAAGCGTCCTGTCACCGACCGCCATTGCAGTCAGCGTCGATTGCGGAGAAGAGGGAAATGGTTGTATGGAAGAGATAATCGGAGTTCACATCAGCCAGGCTGCTAAGGGGGTTGTCGAAGTCTGGATGGATAAATGTGCAAGCAGAACGAAGAGCTTGGACGATGGCACGAGAGCTGAGTTGTTGAAGAGAGACAACTTGATTAAAAACAAGACCGTTGAGATCGATCTTTCTGCCAATTTGCCGAGACTGTTTGGTCCAGATATTGCGAACAAGATTGTGGGAGAGATACGGAAAGCATTCGGGCAGCTATAGATAGGGTTGGTCACTGTGAAGCTTGTTGGACGAACTGATTCATATAAAGGATGTTCAAGGGATTTACATATTTCATATGCAAGTTAATTGCAGATTTTGTGAATCGCTGTGTGTTGTTCTTTGGATTTCAAAAACAGATCAATGTTGCTCGATTACAGCCCACAGTTTTTGGGCAATGATGGGTTTTAACAACAGGTAAATAATGAAAATATCAACGGATAATTAAGAAAATGTACTATAACTTGCATAACAAGCTCATCACAGTACTCTACATGATAATTACATAGAACCAGGATAATACAGTCCTACTCTACATGATTGTCAATGGCCTCATCATTCTGCCCGCTTGCCTTATGGCGTATGTTGTGAAAGTTATAATAATCGCAAGCGTACGGTGTAGTTGTAGCCTACGGGTCGAACACATGGAGCCAGTGGTTTGAGCACCGATTAATTGTAGATCTAGCTAGCTACACGAATGATATTGAAGATGTGGGAATTTATATTTAAAAATATAAAAAGGGGAAAACATGCCAGGGCTAAGCATCACCACTAATGCAAATCAAGCGTGGGATTGATCTAACTTCTCAGTCTATAAGAATAAAGCCGTCGATGATGGTTTAATTTCAATCATCGTTCTCTCTCAGTCTAGCCGTGAGCGAGAACTCGGAGCATAATTTGGATCTTTATCGGGCCTCCGATGTCGCATCGGGTAGCCTCTATTCTAGTTGCTCTAATAACCTAGGTCTGATGTCTCGTCGTAAACTTATTATTAGAAAATCAATCCACCACCAAGGGCGTCAAACCAAAGCCCCGATTTCTCGTCAGTGACTAAGGTTGCATAGATCCTAATAATAAAATTGATGTAAGCACGCATCTAAAACTATGCCCTAGCAATAATCTATAGACTGATATTTGAGGCGATCAACCCACACAAATGATCTACACTAGGGTTCAACTTTCCATTAGGCAAGGGAATCTACTCAGTACACATGAGATTAAACAACAAACAAAACATAGAGAAACACATCACAAATAGCATAAGAAAGGATTAAAAGCAAAGGAAAGAAATCTAGTCTTTAATACATAATACAAAACAATAAAAGTCTTACAAAAATCCCATGGAGAAGCTGCCCCTGGGGGGGGGGGGGGGGGGGGGGGGGTTGGGTTGGGTTAAAGCTAGAAAAGACGCCCCTAAAATCGCCCACAAAGGTAGAGAGAATTTCTAGTGTTTTGTGGAATAAAAATAGAATTTTTATTGATATAAAGTGGAATACAAAGATAGTGGTCTCAATTCAAGAAGAGGAACAATCTCCTAACTTTGATTCGAGATAAAGCTCAACTCTCCCAAGATCCACTCTACTTTACTCTAATCCTAATATTTCTTTTTCTTCTCTCAAATAAAACATGATTCAACATAAGAAACTAGCCCTAACCCCTCTGCCAATATATAATGGACAAATTTGTCCATAATTATGAAAATACCCCCATATGGCCCAAAATTACAAGTTTGTCACTCCCATTCACAAATTTAACATTACTCCGTCCCTGAAGAACCAACGTGTCCTCAATGTGGTGCATGAAGTCTATAGGCCCCGCTACTCAAAGTGCAAATGCTCGTATCCTTCTGGGTCAAAGCTCGAAATGCCTCCTCTACCATCGTCGTTGCACTTGAAATGGCGATAGCCTTTCTGTGGGCATCATTTGGCTCCGTCGAAGCCTTGCGGGTCTCCCTCATTGTCATAGGGACCCCCAAAGTCTCCTCGGTCCTCCGTGAGATGTCGTCATGGCTGATCGATAAGAATACCGTGGCCATGGGGCCACTGGAAGTGCTACCCACTCTCGCCGGGCTTTGGGGGGCTCGCCCCTAAGGCGGCCCACCCGGGGCCCGCCCCGGTCTGCACATATGCTTTCGGTACCTCGGTTGCTTGTCGGGGGCCTTTGGCCCCGTAGTAGGCCGCCAAGGGGCTATTGTGCCATTGGTGACGTGCAAAGGGGCTGTCGTCCCCTTCCGCTTCGTTGTTGACTTCATCATTGATCAGATCTGCATTGTAGAAGTCCTTGCTGATCAGATCTGAAGCCAGATCCTCCTTATGATGGATCTTCTCCTCAAAGGAGATGATTTTTCCCTCGTCCTTATCCAAATACAGTGCCCTTTGTCCTGGATCTACGTCGTTGACTTCATCTTTCTTCGAATCTGGCTTCATAGCCTCCTTCTCGCGCTGAGGGCTGCTATAGATCTCTAAGAGTTCTTTCAACATGGCTTCACAACTATCCGACATCGCCTCTCAAGCATACACTTTTCTACAGTCGACACCATTGATTCCAGGATTGAACGCTTTCATACCAATAAGATATTAATAGATATAAAGTGGAATACAAAGATAAGTGGTCTCAAATCTAGAGGATGACCGCTCTCCTAGCTTTGATTCGAGATAAAGCTTAACTCTCTCAAGATCTACTCTACTCTACTTCTAATCTTTCTTCTACTTCTCTCAAATTGAACATGATTCAACATAAGAAACTAGCCCTAACCACTCCACCTATAAATAATGGACTGATTTGTGCATAATTACAAAAATACCACTAAAGCGCAAAATCACAAGTTTCACCCTCATCCCCAAATCTAATATGTTCTCTGTATATTGCTATGGAAAATGGGGGAAATAAAATATTAATCACATGTTATATGTTTCTCTTCTCAAAACTCCTCGATCGGCTTAGGTTTTCTGAAAGAATCATACAACTCATCAAGCCATGGAAATAAGGAACCACATGATTTACTACAGTCTAATGTTAAATAAAAAAACCAAAACACAAACAAAAATACAAAAAACAAAAATAATCATTTTACTTTAACCATCTCCTAAAAGACCCCCAATCCTCCTTCCTGATTGGTTACAAAGCCCATAGCCCTAAATAGCATCTATATTAGGCTAATAGCTTTTGCTCTCATGAGGAATGGGGTGACAAAGAACCATCAGTGGGGCACTCAGCATAAGCAATGACCTAAAACAGCCAAAACATTGCTTATCACTGAGAAAATATGGGATTTGAAATTGACCTAACACCATATATTAATATCTATTTATATTGCCAGGAGATATCAACACTGTTAAAGGTATATATCCTCCACTGCTTCTGCTTGCCAACATATATTCTAACTAAAAGTTGACTTGATGTAATTATATACGCAGGTTTTAACTATCATAATTATATTCTTTTGTCGTAACTGTTGCTAAATATTACATTCTTAATATTAGCAAGCCAGTCTTAATAATTAGGGATGCGTGTTGCAAAAGATTTGGGGGAAAGTTTTACACTTTATGGGATTAGAGAGATGATAGATGAAGCTGACCACTATGGTGAGAACTCTTGCCTGTTCTTTCCTCCAAAACTAATGATGTTCTAACAGTGTTTTTCTGCTTGTTATGTCCTAACCATCTTATCAAAGTTTTTTTTTTTTGAGCGATTTCATGGCCTTGATGCCAGACTGGCTTACAATGTTATCAAGATCTAAGGATGCCTTTAAGTTGCTAATGACAATAATAATATCATGATCTATTTGGATATTGAAAGTCGGCTTTTGGTAAATACTATTTGATAGTGGATCTTTTGATACCTCGAGCTGGAATGTTTACATGTGATGTAAATAAAACCTACTTCATACATAAATTTTTTCCATTGGTAAATTGCACTGAGACCTCCTGTTTTCTTGGAGCCATGTAACATAGCATCCCCAATCCTTGAAACTTACAGTGAAATCACTTGAGTTATCAAGTTTTAAGGGGTCTACTTATTGGATGCATTTACAAGGAGGCAGTAAAAAAATATATATAAGGGTTTGTTGGTAAAATTTCACAACAAATATTATCTGTTAAAATTTTCACAGGTATAAATTACAAAATCTAACATACACAAACTTAGAATATAGAGCGAGGTTCTGCAGTATTCATTCGATTAGAACAGATGCTCGATTATACCAGACATGTGGATTCAATCCATTCAAAATAAAATTTAGACAATACAGACCAGACCAGACCTGCGGATTCAATCCATTCAAAATAAAAACTAGACAATACAAATGAAAAATTTGTTTGTTGGATGTGATCTAACATGTTAAAATTACTTTCAAAAAAAATTCTAATAATTTGGATTTATTTTATCTATGCAGAAGCAAAATCAACTTTCCACTATCAACCTAAAATGAAATAATTTATCAATAATTAATACATTTGTAAAATATATTTAAAATTTACATGTACATGATCTGATCATATTAGATAACAGACATTCAATTCGAATTAAACAACTTTAAATTTGATCCACATGTTTGAACTCTCCCTTAG
The DNA here is from genome assembly GCA_030789695.1 of Scilla litardierei. NCBI lineage: Eukaryota > Viridiplantae > Streptophyta > Magnoliopsida > Asparagales > Asparagaceae > Scilla > Scilla litardierei. The sequence goes on along the minus strand of CM061141.1, from coordinate 36,973,282 downwards.
GAAATCACTAGAAATAACATGTGCACACAATGCACGGGAACCCCAAAAAAACCCAAACAGAATGCAGGGTCCCTGCACAGTGTCAAAGGAGAGAGAAGTATGTGTGGTTGTGTGGGTATCATCGGGGGTAAAAAGAAGAAAAGTATGGGCTAAAACACACACAAAAAACACCAGAGGGGGCAAAGTGGAGAATGGCCACCACTCTATCCACTCTTTTGTCCAAGTAGGACAAACATCATAACATCATCCCTCTTTTGTATAAAGGATTAGAAACAACTCGTACACACAGTTCACGATGACCCAAAGAAAAACCCACACACAGGATGTGGGGCCCGCACGCAGTGTCAAAGATGAGAGAAGTGTGTGTGTGAGTGGGTATCGTCGAGGGATAAAATGGGGGAAAAGTAGGAGCTAAAATGCAAAAAATACGATGGACAAAGTGGAAAATGGCCAATGGCAAACATGTAAAATTGGGGGGAGAGGGGGGTTGGCAATGGAAAACATCTAAATAATGGGAATGTGGAGGCCTTTTCCTTGGGGCCACCACAACAACACCAAAAATCTCACCCAAACTCACTATGATGAGGTGGCCAAATCATGGCCACCACTATCCACTCTTTTGTCATTGTAAGACAAACATACCATCATCATCCCTCTTTCGTATAAAGGACTACAAATAACCTGTGCACATATTGCACGGGGATCAAAGAAAGACTTACACATAAGATGCGAGGCCTGAACGTAGATGAAAAGGAGAGAAAATCGTGGGGGGTTATGGGTATTGTGTAACGACCCGCTCTCGGGGGCCCGTTACTTATTTGATTATTTCGCAGGTCTGCAGGTTACCAGTGGATTCAAAATAGCCACGATGCAGAGATTTACAAAAATACCCAAATAGTGTTCAATTATTACAATCCATACTGTACAATACACTCCAACAAATATACATGAAAGAAGAAAATACATAAAAATAAATCTGAAAGCTGCGGTCTCAGGGTCGAACTCTGGTGCTGTCAACTCAAGAACATCTACCTCCAAATGTACGTCGTCTGCGGTGCCATGAAGATGGAACCGTAGGTAAGTCACAACAATTCTAAATATAGAAAACAAGCAGTGCACAAGTATGACAAAAGTAACTTTGTACGAGCAAACCAGAGTGAAAGTAAAGTACTGAGCAACAACTGTACACAACTGAGTAGTAAAGGTAAACTGAACTGAGAGAACAAACTGTATTGTGATAGTGCAAGTGTAAAGCCGGCTAAGCAAGTGAAACGTGCTACTACTATAGCTAAAAGTACGACAAGTAAAGTGCTGTGACTGCACAGGTGTGGTAATTAGTAACGTACATGTAAGTAAAGTTGACTGTGGAAAAGTAACTAAACTACGTGACTCAAGTCGGAGAGTACAATATGTGACCATTGAGTTCATCTCTTGCCTGGGTGTGCTTACACAGACGAATGCCGAAACACAGCTACGGTACATGTATTTTGCTGAAACTTAGGCTGTGGGACGGGATGCCGAAACACAGGCTGCGGGACGGGAAGATTGAACTCCAGTCACTCCCATACTCTCTCAAACTATGAGTTACCCCAAAACCCCAGTGAAGTATCAAGTGTTCTATGTACATGTTTTATACGGGATGTTCCAAAAGATGTTGCATATGGTGTATCATACGATGCTACTCAATCCAAGTCCACTGGTTGACATTCTTATTGAAAACCAGAAAGTTAGAAATTCTTTTCAAAGCAGACTATGCCAAAGCAAACTGAGGATAAAGACAAGTTCAACAACTGTAAATACCGATTCTATGCTTCGAGCATGTTTGGCACACAATTTACCCAAGTTGATGGTTGTGTGCTACAACCACCAAAGATGAAAGTTGGCAAAGTAAACTGTAGTTGATTACTTTTCAATTAGATTAGGTCTCTAGTTCGGATCAAGTCAAGTAGCTGTTCGGAGGCTATAGTGGTGTTCTAAGTTTATACGAGTACGCTTATCGAATTTTCTAATTTTAGAATTCGTCGTGACTTACATTATCGAGCTCGTCGTGGTAAGACGAGGTTGGAGCTAGAGGAGCTGGTGCATGAGGATTGGTACCTGCAAAAATAAGAAATGGCCGATTAAAGAGTACATCATTTTCTATCTATTTTTCTTAACGTGTTTGTATTTTTATAGTAGCTTAGAACTCGTCAAAATACGTACTAAATATTTTTAGATGGGCTAGATGGGATTAAAAAAATTTCATGTCGGAAAAATATTTTGATAAAGCTCCTATGTATTTTTCATAATTTTTAAAAGCTTAAAATCAATTAAAACTAATTAAAAACGAGAAAACGATTTTTCAATATATTCTTCAAAATTTTCCTAGGGCAAACCATACGTCGGAATTCTTCCAACAAGTAATCAAAACAACCGTATTAAGTAGTACTATAACATATATTTTTTCACATAACGTGAAAATAACAAGTTACGAATTTTTAAGTGAAAAAGACGTATTTAAGTTTTAGGGTTAAAAATTTATTCTGGAAAAACTAAGCTTCTGATTGAGATGAAACTAGCGCCATTGGATCCAGAACGTCATTTAAAGAGTGCAAGGGAATGAGTGTAAAAGAGAAAAGGGCACATGTCAGCAAAGGGCACATTGGATCCAGAACGTCATTTAAAGAGCGCCATTGGATCCAGAACGTCATTTAACTAGCGCCATTGGACCCAAAGAGAAAAGGGCACATGTCAGCAAAAGTCTCCCAAGGGAAGCGGAGAACTTTTGTGCAAGGATACAAATATAGAAAACGACTAGTAGTTCTAAACAATATGAAATGACATTTAAAGAGTGCAATAGTTTAAATGACATGATGCATGCACGTCGTAGCAGGGACTACGAAAACACTATTTCACGATTTTCACGAAACATTAACTTTTCACATTGTGCACAGAGTTTACGCCTTACAGCTGAAGTGGCTGTACGGGCACACTTCTACGCTGAGTGGTCGCTTAACCCTACCCCTCCACGTGTATATGGACTGGCGCCCATCTTCTGGATCACGAGCCAGGAAGTGTTTTTCATTTGGCGTAGGGGTGCACCTAGCCTCAATAGCAATAACATTTGTAGCGTGTGCTACTCAATCATGAAGAACATATGATGCATGACATGGCATGGCAATGAGCAGATAAATTGCGTACCGTTAATTTAAATTTAAACATGGCATGGCAGCATGAATGAAAGCAGGTAAAGTGTCGGATCTAGTTTCGTTGTCAAACTAGATCAAATAGGGCATCTAGGCAGCTATCATTTCACTGCCTAGTCTCTTTTACGCTAACAAATAAATTGGCCTAAAAACGTGGCCTAAACATTTACTGGCAAGTATCACTTGCCTGTTTCCGCTGATATCGGTTGTCGTGGGTTCGCCTCGACGAGCGTTACGCTATAGAACAACTGGTTCTCTGTTTTGGTTAAACAAGTTAACGAATTAGGTCCATTGCAAGATCAGCACAAAATTTAGTTAACCCCTAAATTAGGTTCATCAGATTTTTATCAGGGTCTCAGGCTAGGGTGGGGTTTATATTAGGTTATATAAATATGGTACGCCTTATTTTATTCTAGTTTCGTTACCTAAACATCATTTACAATATTAACATGCTGAATTTAAATCATACGAGTAAGTTAACACTTACAATTACCCTAGCAGATACTAACAGCTAATTAACATTAACAACCCACTAATTAACTAGGCTAAACACATGGTTAAACAGGGTATTAAGTATTTTACCTACTAACTTAGACTAAGGTAAAAAGTGACATGATATAATTCTAACTTTGACTTGGGGTAATAACTAACAGGTTATAATCATATTATTTAACAACTGACGTGCTGAAATTCAATTAACATTAAGTCTTTAAACAATCACTAGCTAATATTAATTAGGCTAATAGAAACATGGTATTAAATAGCACACCTACTAAGTTCGATTAGAGAAAAAGTAACATGGTTATAACTTAACATTATTGGTTAAATAACCCTATCTACTCTCTTCATTAGTTAACATGGTATCTTACTCTTTCATTCATCAAATAACATTCTTATTAAATAAGGCTAGCTCTCTCTGCACACTGACACTATTTCGTTTGCCTCCTTGCTTTCTCTTATTAAACCTATTTCTTTAACCTATTCTGTAAACTACCCTCTATAATTTAAACAAGGCAGACACCCTGATTATAATACCCCTCTTATGCATTACTACATTCTTCATCAACCCTTCATGATAAAACTCTCAGGCTCTCTTATCTACTCCTCTGTCAATTCTTTAACCTAAAGCTAAGGCACAGTCTTCTCTCTTTCTTTATTGCACTGTCACTCTTCTTATTATATATATAAATATATATTTTATTAAATCAACTCCCTCCATCCTGCCCCTTAACTCCATCATCCTCTCTTTATTCCTAAATCAATGGGTTGTTTCCTCTTTTAATATACTGTCAACCTCTCCCTTGTTTCTTCATTCTTTATTATAACCCCTCAAGACTGACACCCCCTTTTCTCTGTCATTATTTTCTCTCTTCCCAGTCTCTGTCTTTCATTTCTTCTCTTATTTCTTTTTTTGTTCTTGCTGTAGGTCACTAAGGGCCTGTTCTTTTGAGTGTAAACGAGGGGAATCCCACTTTTTTCACTGTTGTGAACAGTGTTTTGGGGGAAAACCGATTGGGATTCCCCAAACCCGTTCTTTTGCTTTCCTGGCGTAAAGGGATTCCCAAAACCTCTTTCCCTCTCTATTCCCCTCTAAAAAGAAACTAAAATGAGGGATTTCATGAGGAATTCATTTCTCCTCCACTTTCTCCTTCCACTTTCTCATCCAAAAGAACACAAAACAAAAATTTTCTCTCTCTTGATTCCTTTATTCCCCTCACTTTCCCCAATCCCATTCCACTCAAAAGAACAGGCCCTAAGCCAAGGGCAAAATCCAGCACAGGGAGAGGGGAACTCACGTAAGGGGAGAGCTCGGCGTCCGGCGGATCTGGGCGGCGCACGGGGCGGCGCTGGCGGCTCGGGAGGCCGTCGGTTCGGCGACCTGAGGCGTCGCACGACTTCTCAGAGCGGCGGCCGGCGGCTTAGGGCTACGGCGGCGCGAGCAGCGCGGCGGCAGGCTCCGGTGAGGGCGGCTCCGGCAGGGTGCAGCGGCGGCGGCGGCTTCCTGCGCACGGCGGCGCGCGCGCTGAGCTCCGGCGGCGGCAGCTAGGGGTGTGCGGCGGGTGAGGGCCTAGGGAGGAGAGGAAGGAAGGAAGAAGAAGAAGTTTGGGGTTTGGTTTTTTTTTGTAAAAATCTGTAATGTTTTCAGATCTAAGTTGATCTCTTCCCTAGATTTCTGATTTGATTTTTGGGTTTTGATTTTCGTTGCTGGTTCGATTTTTGACTTGGAGATTTTGTTTGCAGTGGGGAATTGATTTGAGGAGGGCTGATTTGGTTTTTGAATTTTGTTCTTGGTTTGAAAGATTGGGGCTGATAGGGTTGGGGATTGGCAGATGATTTGCAGGGATGAAGGTGGTGGGTTTGCAGGGATTTGTTTTGCAGGAGGAAAAATTGTTGTTGGCAGGAGGAAGGAGAAGATGTCCCTGTTGAAATACAACAGTGCAGGTGAACATGTCGACGGATGGAAGAGCTGGAGGTGGGGGAGAAACTTCAATGTAGTGTTGGATCTGAACTACCCCAAACGGTGGGTATGAATGTAGGGTTAATTAGCAATTTAATTGAGATTAAAGTTTAAACAGTATTTGATTGGGGTTAATCTAATTAGGGTAAATAATTAGTGTAATTAATCAGGGTTAAAGTTAATTAATCGCGCCATGAAAATTAAAAGTCATCCGAGACGCGCTCGCGTCGACACACAAAGAACTCGCGCACAACACATCCGGACGATCGAACAAAGATACGGGCACACACACAATAACTATTCGCGTAGGGAAAATACCGGCCGTTACAGAGGGCACGACGTGAAGTGGGTCAACGTCGTCGGAGCTTCGAGAGCTCGGGGGTGTGCAGGGTTGCTCGGAGTTGCTTCGTCGGCGTCGAGCGGTGCACGGGGAGCGGCAGCAGTGGTGGTAGCGGCGATGTGAACGGAGACGGTGGGCGAGGTCTGCAGGCGGAGCTCTGGGCGGCGGATGGCGACCTGCAGTGGCGAGCGACATCGGGAAGGGCTCGATGGCTTCCACGCTCGACTGCTCGGTGGTTGCTATGGCTTCGCCATGAGTGTGGGTAAGGGGAGAGGCCGTCAGATGTCGATGGGGGAGAGAGGGCGGTGGTTGGGCTGATTCGAAGAGGAAGCGGGCTTCGTCGAACTTCGGGGGACGTCGGAGGGGAGGAAGGCGATGCGGGTCTGTTGGGAGCGGACGGTGAGCGGGGTGAAGCCGTCGGGGAAAAGCAGAGGCGGGTCGAGCGAGGGGAGGTGGACGGGGTAGGCGGAGTTGGAGGCCGAGGGGGTGTCACGGCGGTGGAGAGGAGGGAGGGTTGCGTGCATGGGTCGAGCGGGCGGAGGCTTAGTCGGAGTGAACGGAGAGGGGGGAAGCGAGGGGAGACGACGGCGACACGGCGGTGAGCGGCGGTGAGCGGTCGAGTGTGGGTCGTCGTACTGGGGGTAGCGGCAGTGTGAACGGAGGTGTAAGCTTAACAGGCAGAAAGTCAAAGTTGTTGGGCGTCGCTGGGTCGCCGGAGAGGAGATTTAGAAGAGGCGATGGCCGAAGGGGGAGCCTTGTCGTGGGTGCTTCGGCTCGGTGGGTCACCATGGGTTTGATGTAGGTGGGAAGGGAATGAAGAAGCTATGGGTCTGGGTTCTTAATTGGTTTCGAAATGAAGAAGTTTGCATGGCCTTTTGTAGAGAAAGGAGATGACAGGGAGGGGGACATGTGCTATGAAATGATGACATTAATTGGGTTGTTGGATTAGTTTGACAAAAACAATTGGGTTGTTGGATCAGTTTGACAAATACATATGCCCATAATGAGAATGTTGACTAAGGCTAAAAATATTAGCACACGTGAAAATTTGTAAGGGAAATGCTGCCGACAAGATTTCAAACGAAGGTGAGATGATTAAAATATTAATTGGGGGAGATAGATGCATGAATCAGTAGCGGGAGCGTGATCCTCGTGGGGCTGCTTACGAGGTTAGGGTTAAGTAATCTAGTAAAAGAGTAAAACATAATTAAGTTTCATTAAGTAGTAACTAACCAAGTAGCTAAATAAAAGTAATTAGTAAATTAAATATTGAAAGTTACGATTTTGCCTTTAAGAGTAAACGTCTCCGAAAAATTACGAAAATAATATCACGGGTTTGTATTGTCGCGAGGTTCGCAAATACGAAGTCCTTTTTAAGATTTGACCGACAAAAAAATATCAGGAAAAATCTTTTAGATAAAATTGAAATCTTTTGATATTACGGAAATACGTGCACGATAAAAACAGACCGTTACATATTGTCTGGGGATAAAGGGGTAAAAGTGGGAGTTAAAGTGAAAAAAACATAGGGGAGGGGCGAGGGGGCGGAAGCGAAAAAAGAACAATCGAAAACACGTAAATAAGGGAAAGAGGTAGTGGTCTCATGTAAGGGCAATGGCAAACATGTAAATAATGGAAATATCGAGGACATTTCTTTAGGGGTTGCAAAAAAACGCCCAACATCAAACACAAACCCTCACCCAAACCCCATCAGGCCCACCCATGCTTAAGTGGTCAAACATAGGCCACTACTCTATCCACCATTTTGTCCTAATAGGACAAATGACACATCAACCTTTCTCATTTGTATATAGGACTAGAAATAACACGTGCCCAAAATGCAAATGGCAAAACAAAACCTACACAAACCGAAAAGGAGTGAGAAGTATGGGTGTATGTGTATCGTCGGGTGGGTGAGGGTAAAGGAGGAAAATCAGGGGCAAAAACACAAACAACACTGAGGGCAAAGGGGAAAAAGGCCAATTGCAAACATGTAAAATAATGGAGAGATGGGGTTTTCGTAATGGCAAGCATGCAAATAAGGGGAATGTTAGGGCCTTTTCTTTGGGGACTCCACAACAACACCAAAAACCTTGCCCAATCCTCTGCCTAAACCCCAAGTGGGCCCAAACCATATCCACCACTCTATACACTCTTTTGTCCTAGTAGGACAAACATCATATCAACATTCCTCATTTGTAATATAGACTAGAAATTACCCATGCACATGGTGCATAGGGACCCCAAAAAACCCCACACATAAGACATGGTACCCGCACGCATACAGAAATGTGAGATAAGTGTGTGTGTGTGTGTGTGTGGTGTGTGTGTAACGCCTGGGGATAAAAGGGAGAAAAGCATGGGCAAAATGTAAAAAAATGCGGGGGGGGGGGGGGGTAAAGTGGAAAAAGTCCGATGACAAACATGTAAATAGGTGAAAGATGGATGGATTTTTTGTGTTTTATGAAAAAGGAATGACAAGAACGCAAATAATGGAAAAGGTGGAGGCTTTTCATTGGGTGCTCCAAAAAACACACAAAAGTACACCCAAGCCTCCACCCAACCCCTAGTGGGCCCCACCATGATGATGTGGCCAAATAATGGCCACATATTTTCCCACCGGTTTGTCTTATGTGGACTTGCCCGTGGGAAAACACCCTCATATGTAATACAGACTACACCCACCATGATGATGTGGCAACACAAGGTGCACGGGCACCCAAAAAATCCCCCAGACAAACAGGACATGTGCCCCCACACGGTTCTCCCGATGGGTGCAAAATCGGATTCAAATGGCAAGAGTGGGTGTGAGTGTAGGTAGAGTCTTGGGGTTTTGTGGTTTTTTGATTGAGAGTGGGTATGTGGGTTTTTCTTTTGTTTTTGGGTGTTGTTTGGATTTTTGGGTGTGATGGGGTGGGGTTTTGGGTTTTTGGGTGGACTTTGGGTTTCTTGTGCGGGGAGCATGTGGTGGGGGGCATGTGGCACCCTCTCCCCTCGCCACATGTGACAAAGTGTGCCACATGGGGACAACCCCCTTTGTCCCCCCCCACACACACGGCGCATGGGGCCCAATGGAAAACTCACAGAGGGAATGTGGGGCCCGCGCGTAAAGGGAGATGAGAGGAAAGTGTGGGTGTGCATGGGTAGCGTCCGGTGGCAAAAGGTGGAAAGCAGGGGCTTATGTACAAAATAATGCAGGGGAAAATTGGAAAAGGGACATATGACAAACATGTAAATAGGAGATATATTGAAGGTGGCTGCAATGAAAAAGGGTTGACATGACTTCAAATAATGGAGATGTGGGGCTTTTCAGTTGGTGCTCCAAAAGAACACCCAAGGATACGTCCAAGCAAACACCGAAGCCTCAACGAGTCCCACTTTGCTGATGTGGTCAAAGCAGAACCACATATCTACGAACTGTTGGTCCTAGCTAGAAATGCTCGTGGAGAAACTCCCTAATATTTAATAGGGAAATGCTAACTGCACAGCAACAAATGCAGTGTAGTGTACTTTTTTGTCTTTTTTGAAAAAACAGGCCATACCAATGTACTGTAATGGGACATTGATGTGACCATTTTTTTCGAAAAAAAATACACCGCACCGCAAAACTCTGCAGTATAGTTAGGGCCTGTTCTTTTGGGTTTAAGTTGGGGTGAAAGTGGGCTGATTCCACTATTCCTCTCACTATTTACTCACATTCACCCTCACATTCACTTGTCCTGTTCTTTTGGGTTGGCTTCTCTTTCTGCGATTCTCGTCGCCGTGGCAATTAGATTCACGATCTCACAATCTCTGGTTTTCCCGATGATTTCAGCTGTGAATCTGAGATTTGTGGGTTCCGTAGGCTCCGATCACATCTCTCCCCTCTGCTGCTGCTTCAGATCACCCTTCTTCCCCAACGGCTCCTTCAATGGTGCGATTTTTTGAGTTTTTGCAACCACGGACGGCGGAAAAATTGGGGTTTTTGGGGTTCTTGCTACCCTAGGTGGGATTTTTCTTGTATCATTTTGGCATGTGGCAAACTGCAGCTTGAACGACAATGTAATTTTTTAACGTGTCAAACTGCAGACTGAATGTCAATGCAATTTTTTTAGTTTCATTTTGTTCTGTGTCTTGGCATTCTGTATATGTCACCCAGATGTAGACTGATTCACATTGCAACCCATTTTTCCTTGTTTCATTTTGGCATGTAGCAAACTGTGGATTGAATGGCAATTCAATTTTTTTAATGTATCAAACTGCAGACTGAATGGCTGCGCAATTTTTTTTTAGTTTCATTTTGATCTGGGTCTTGGCATGATGTATCTGCCATCCCTATGCAGACTGTTTCCCATTACAAACCATTTTTCTTGTAAATTTTTTGGTTTTTATATCAATTCCACAAAAAATTCAAAGAGGGGTCATTGTTCCCCTATTCTCACCACATCCCACTCACCCCTTTCACCCTTCAACTTTCACAACATTCATAACAAAAAAAACATAATAAAGTTGTGTGTGACCCACAAAAAATTCCAACATCCACATTCACATCACACTTTCACTCAAAAAAACACAATACTCTAATTTCACCAACACTATTCACAACTTTAACAAACACCCAACTGAAGCCCAAAAGGAGAGGCCCTTAGGGCATGTTCTTTTGTGTTTAAATTTGGATTGGTTGAAGTTGTGAATAGTGTTGTGAAGGTGAGTATTGTGTTTTTTTGGGTGAAAGTGGGTTGTAAATGTGGATGTTGGAATTTTTTGTGGGTCCCACACAACTTTATTGTGTGTGTTTTGTGGCCACGTCAGCAATTCAGAGTCAAAGAAGCCAACACAAAAGAACAGGACAAGTGAAAGTGAGTATGAGAATGAATGAATAGTGAAAGGAATAGTGGAATCTTTCACTTTCGCAGCCATTTAAACACAAAAGAACAGGCAAAACCCTATTTAATATAGATTCTTCCTCACTCTCCCCAACAAACACGCGTTGCGTCATTACTCTCCAACCGCCGCCGACTCATTTCCCGTCTCCAATCATCCATCCTGCTCGATCCTCGCAACTTCAAATCTAATCACAATAACCACTAGTTTTAAAACCTAAATAACTCTCTCTTGCTCCAGCCCTTTGCTCTCCCAATTCGAAGAAAGGGGGAAAAGTGAAAAAGAGAAAATGTCTGGTTCATCGAGCTCGTTAAAATCCGCTGCTCTCCTCGATCAGATGAACCTCTTTCTCGCCACCGACGAGGGCAAGGCGGTCGTCAAAAGGGTCGGCCTCGTCTACCAGCTCAACATCGCCCCCAAGGTCCTCATCTTTCCTTCTATTGAAACCCCAACCCCAACCCCAATTCTGATCTGTGTCATATCGATCTCATTCTCACCTTGTTTTGTTTAATCGAAATTCTGTAGAAGCTGGGGGCGGATGAGGAGATTTTTGTCGTCGATCTCAAGGAAGGAAAAGTCACCAAAGGTGCCACCTTTGTTAATCCTTTTGCTTGTCAATTGGGGGCATCTTTTCATTGACTCTGATTCTGATCTTGAATTTTCTTCGAGCTTTAGGGCCGTACGAAGGGAAGCCGGATGCCACTTTCTCGTTCAAAGACGACGATTTCATCGCCGTGGCGACCGGGAAAATGAATCCCCAGATGGCGTTCATCAGGTGAGATGATACGATTGTAACGAAGACCAAGCTTCCAACTTTGTATTCGTTATGCATCAGTATTTTCAAGTCCAAGTTATTGAAAACTTGAAGATTCTAAGAATTATGCATGTGATTCTGTTTTTTTTTTTTTTGGGTGCAGGGGTGCCATGAAGATCAAAGGCAGCTTGAGCGCAGCTCAGAAGTTCACACCAGATATTTTCCCCAAGCCTGCCAAGCTTTAAACTTTGAAATTCTTGTGATGAAGCGAGAACCATTTCCATATGGAAGCATGTTTAATAAATTGTATTTGACATATAAATTTAGAATAAACTTGAAGGCAAGGAAAATTGTTGGCTTTTGTTGTATAAATATTGGTATCAGTTTGTACTATCTTCAAGATTTTCATTAAAAATTTACAGATTTGTCATTGCGTGTGTCATTGAAAATTTCTCATCTTTTTCATCTTTTACACTCATTCCCTTCACTCGTCACCAGCCCTCCTCAGCTGCCCATCCGTCCTCCCAAGCCCTATCCCCCTCTCCCGTTCGTTGGTCGGGTGAAGAGTGAGAGAGGTGTGGGGATGTCAGAGGAGAGGCTAGGGATGGAGAGGGAGAGAAACGGAGGAGGCGGTGGAAGATGGAGAGGGGGATGGCACGTGCGTATGAGGGGGATGGGGGTGGGCGACGGCCCTTGCCCCTCCCTTGCCCTCCCTACCCACTGCCCTCTCCTCTGACCTCCCCAGCCCCTATCCTTCCTCCGATTCCCATTGCTCCCTTTTTGCCCCCTCGTTTGTCGGCCCCCTTTCATCGCTCACCGCGTCTGTTGCCTCCCTCTGCCCTCTCCCCACTCGTGCACAGATCTAAGGATATTTTTCGAAATAGACTAAAATGGTGTTTTTGGTAAACAATATTAATGGCAAACTTGTAAATAAATAATATGTGCGCTGAGGAATGTCAAACTTGTGGTATGTGCACAGAGCAAAACAGTGGGTTCACAAAGTGACTCCCATTTTTCTAATGTTGATTTTTTTTCTCTTTCTATTTATAAAAATAATACTTTGGTTTTGGTTTAATTAATGAGGAATATGGTGCGTGTCAGCTAGTTAAGACTTAAGAATGTAATTTTCTCGGCTAGCTTCAAAAATCTCACTCGAGTTTTTTCCACTGGTTAGATTCATTCATTTTGATCTTCCTTCTAAAAATTTAAATCATTAATTAGCGACGAATAAATTAACAGACAAACCCTTTTAGGTTTATTTGAAAATTAGTGGTTTGAGGGAGCATGAAAATCAAAATAAACGGTTTCAACTGTCGAAAAAAATACGGTGGGTGGTGTTTTGAAGCTAGCCTGCTTTACTAGCTGACGCTTATATTCCTCTTTATTAATATTAAAACGCGATCATTCCATGCATTTTTATAAAGTTCACTCTTTTTCTTGGATGCGACGAATTTTTTTTGCGAAAAGTCGGGGTGTTTGATACAACGGAAAGCTGGTTAAAGGCGCGCGCGTTCCGCATCCATCAGGGATCAATCCCTGGTGGCCCTACTAGAAAGCGACGGTAAATACAGCTGGACCCAAGTCCTTTGACAAAAGTCGATTTTTGAAACCGTTGGATTTTGTCCCTAATAAATAAAGTGGTAGAACACTGTACAGAGGAAATAGATTGAAGGAACACAGAGTACATGGTAGAGGCCAACTCATCTAAAAAGAAGTGGACGGCCTCATATTTAATAGTTATCTGTGGGATTAGATGAAAATACTTTGACTTGTTTCCCTTGAACTTTGATTGTCTTGTTTTCTTTGTGTGACTTTGGGTTGGGATTTACTATTGTGAATAGTAAATCCATGTTGGAATCTTGAGGAGAGAGAAGAAGAGTTTTGTGTTTCTTTTGTGGCCTATTCGCTTCGGTTTATATGCACACGATTCTCACAAAAAACACTATTCAATACACTATTCATGCAAAATCACGAAAGAAGCAGCTGGGTCTGTTCTTTTTTTTTGGGTTGAAATTGCCTTGGTGGCGGTTTAAATTTGGCAACCCACAATCCCCGCAAAAAGCGGGGATTACAGGTTGAAGCTGGTTCTGTGGGGGCCCGCATCTCGGCCTCTCTCCTATTTCGGCAGCGGAAAACGTTGTATGTAAAAAAAAATTAATGTGCGCGCCCCCGCCTTTGTCTCTCTCGCAGCAAATCACGGGGCCTCTCTCTCCTATTTTTAATGCGCGCGCGGGGCCCGCACTGATTGTGTCTCTCTCTCTTTTAATATTTAATATTTAATTTGTGGATCCCACTTCCAACTTTCACAACAACATTCACAACCCACTTTCACTCAAAAAAACACAATAAAGTTGTCTGGGTCCCACCTAAAATTGCAACATCCACATTCACAACCCACTTTCACCCAAAAAAACAGAATACTCACTTTCATCTACACTATTCACAACTTCAACAAACAACCCATATCAACACAAAAGAACAGACCCTTGGAGGAAAGTGTGTTGGAAAGTTGGTTTGGGATTTGTTTGTGGGTCCTACACAAAAGTAGTGTGTTTCTTTTGGGTTAAAGTGAGATTGTGATTGTTGGATGAGGAAAGTTGGAAGTTGGTTATGGTGTTATGAGGTGAGATTACCCCCATCCACATATGATTTAGAAAAATATAAAATCAATGATTTAATTAACTATTAGTTAACTAACTATTAACTATTAAATAAATAACTATTAAATACGCATAATTAAATCACACTACACAAAGTAAATATTAAAATACCGAATTTAATAATAAAAAAGAATTAATTAATTGCATTTTACCTATTAAATATAAACGAAGGCAAGCCAGGCAACGCAAACAACAGAACAAGGTAGACCATTTCATATCTACTATTCATAAATTATTAAAATATTAAATGCAAGGCATAGAACGTATGCAACCGATATCACAATCCCATTTAACATACCACATTAATCCAGCATATACAAAATACATATAGTATCCATAATACAATCTCATTATGCATAACCAACAAACAGTAATAAATTGTTACATTGTAGCAATACTAACATCAAACACTCTTGTTTATAATTAACAATAACAGAACCAACATCAAACCTAGGAGGGTAAACAAATCCAACTTCATTGTGTCCATTTTCACCGTGGTCCGCTCAAATCGCCCCACAAGCGTGGCCAACTGCCCCTTTATCTCTAAAAGCCGCCGATCAGAGAACGATGAGGAAGAGGAAGTATTGATGGGGCCTCTTTCAATCTCATCCAGCAACTGCAGTATCACATATGTGGACCAGTCCGAGTGTGGTGGATCCTTCCATTCGTAGAATTTGCATTTATTCACGCGTGATGGCCAGCTCCAAAAGCGCATGCTGGGATTTTTTTCGGGTCCATGATGTCCTCCTGGCAACCCTTAGCCCACAGTTGCAAAACCTGCTGTCATCTTCATCTGCAGCCAACTCACCACCTGCAGCAACTCTGGGTCTGGATTGAATAGAAGAGCTGGATCTGATGCTCATTTCAACCTAGCATAAAATAAAGATGGACAACGAAGTCATGCAAAAGATATACATAGCCATATAACTAATAAAAACAATGAATATGAAACATCACCCAAGTCAACAAGAAGAAAATGATACAGAAGTTAATTTCGACCACAATTCCAACCTTACACATATACAGTCACAAGGAAACAAGGCAAAAAAATTGAAACTGAAGTGGTGACCTAATGAAACTAGCTGAAAATGATACATAAGCTTATTTTCCAATACAAATCCAACATTTCCCAATAACAAGACCAAAGGAACCAAGGAAAAATATTGAAACTGATACATCTCCCATGATTTGAATATGAAACTGATACAAAAGCATATTTTCCAACACTAATCCAACATTTCACAAACACAGACAGACCCAAGGAAACAAGCCAAAAAAATTGTTAATGAAACATCTCCCAAGTCCAAAATTAAAAAAATGCGACAGCGGCTTATTTTCCAACATACATCCAACATTCCACATTTACAAACACAAGAAAAATAGCAAAAAATATTTTCCCCAACATATTTCCAACATTCCACCTCAAATTCAAAATTTCACATATGCAGCAACATGAAAACAATACAAAAAAAATTTCGCACAGACATGACCCAAGTCCAAAATCTGCTAATGATACAGAAGATTATTTTCAACTACAAATCCAAAAAAAATGAAACTGATTCATCTCCCAAGTCCAAATTTAGACAATGAGACAGTAGCTTGTCTGTTTATGTGATTTTGGTACCATCCGTACTGATGCTTCAGTATTTTTTCTCATCCATTCCACGTATGTAATTTCCATTATCTTCATGTTAATTATTTGATGCTTAAACCTAAGAGTGGCTTGCAAAATTTTCCCTTGCTAACAAAAGCTAGATAAAATACTTGGTTATTGTAACCCTCCGTAGTCCAGTCTATGGGATATGGTTACGTATTGTGGCCATGTACAGCGTATTGGAGGTAATGGTGTAGGATCCCTAGAGAGTGGGACCCATTTGGAGGTAATAGTCATTGCCTATTAAGGCTCCCATGCGTTGGTAAGCGTATTAGAGGGTTGTAGAGTGGTTGTAGTGTGTATAGTGATGATTGGGTGGTAGCATGAGGGGTGGTGTAGAGAATAGGATGAAATGCAGGAAAATGGGGTAAACTAGTCGGATTGGGCACATTCACTAACTGACTAGTCATTTTTCTGCTCACTTGTGCCTAGTCACGTGTACACTTCGTGCATGGACACGTGCATACATCACCACCACGAGCATGATAAGTGGACTCACCATGAGTATTTATAAGATGTAGTTAGCATGGGCACGCCCGTCCTTCATACCATGCACGCGGATATTGAGATTGATCCCCACGCATTGGGATGCGTGCATGGAAAAGTGTCACATGGCTATTATGATCATCTTGAGACGTCGTAAGTAAGACCTTAGTGACAACTATGCAATGAGACCATTGGGAATTGAAGAATTTTGCACTAAACCCCCTCACATTTGCAATTTGGTCCAATTTTGGGTAAAATCGCAATAAGGCAAAAATAGAGGGGGTTTTGTGAAAAAGGCCAAGTGAGGGCTTATGGGACATTAGCTATGGGTTAATGGAGAAAAGAAGGTTGGGTGGCCAACATGCATTGGCTGCAAGTGATAGTGGTGTATGTGAATTGACCCTTTTACCCCTAAAGAGCATTCTACACACTTTTTCTCATCTAAACACCTCACCACTTCTTCCAAACCCTCATTTTTGACCCTTATCCTCAAAATTTCGTGGCTAAGGTCAGCAAAGGAGAGAGAGTGACCTGTAGAGAGGATTGGTGAAGGAGAAGAAGAGGAGGATCCAAGAGAGGAGGTGATTGCCCAAGGAACCAAGGAGCAAGGAGGAGGCAAGCTAGGAGACCATTTTCTTGGAGGATTGAGCTAGGGGCTGATGCTATGAGAGCTCCATCTTCCACCATAGCTAAGGTAGAGGATATCCGCACCCTTAGGATGTAGGGTTGTGTGCATGTTCGTGTTATCCATCTCTTTGTTTGCATGTTATAATTTTTGCTAAGTTTGGTGTAAATTCTTAGTTCATGGTGATAGATGTGTATGGAGGTGACAAGATTAGATCTTTATCAAGTTTTTTCATGATTTATCTCTTTATTACTTCAATTTGAACTCTGCACAAAATTTTGGTATTTTATCTTGAAAAATGAATTAATTCTAGCTGTTGTAAAAGTAGGACAGCGTCACCCTTTTAAGGTGAAACTCTGCCCAAATTTATTTTGCGCAATTCCCACTCTATTTCAAATAATTACGTTCTGAAATTTTTATATGTTATTCTCATGGTATTTTTCTCCATTTTCTTCAGCTTGGTCGAAATCAAATTTTCACTCTAACTATTTAAAAAAATCCATTTCTAAACTCTGTCCTGATTTTTCCAGCCCAGACCTATGTTGGTAGAAAAGCTACATCCTTTGCTACAAACCCTTGATAGACTTGAAACTAGTGCCATTTTACAACTAAGACCTATATATAACTTTTCTTCAACTGCAAGTTTGTCTAATTATGCCTCTAAACATACTGAAATGACCAATTTTTGAATCCTAATATTGCTGTCTGAAAACCGCAGAAACACCTTTCAGTGTTTAAATCACCATAAATCAAATACTTTGAATTTTGATGTGAGGTTTGAAATTCTGGAAACTAGATTGATAGGGATACAACCCTGATGTGTTGGATTCCCATGTTTCGTTTAATAAATTTCGTGAATTGCTGCCACAATCTACTGCTGTGCTGGAAACTGAAATCTGCAAGTCTCTAATTGCTATATGCATGCCTTAATGTTGAACTATAGTTGTGTAATTGACTTCTGAAATTCATGTTAATGCTTCTAAAATGTGTAAGGTTATGTGTAATGGCTACCCTAAGCTTAGTTGCTCAAGTTACATGTTGGTGCACGTGCAAGCTAGGTTGAAACATGGTTATGGCAGTTATGTGTGTGATGTGATGAAAGTTAAACTTTGAGCTTTAATAGAACGAGCAACTAAACCTAGGGTAGAGACATGGCCAGAGGTGTCCATGCTGCTCAAAGCGGGTAGGCCCTCTAGGCAGGGGTTGGGTATAGGGGGAAAGTTCGAGAAAAGTGACAGTATGAGGATGAGACTATGTGGTTCAGAGTTATATCGTATGTTTCAGTGTTGCCCCACGTCCATGAGATTGAGTGGGAGGCCCTCGTGGCTCTGCCATGTTACCCCACATCTGGAGTGGGAGGCTCCGTTAAGTTTCACACAGTGCGTTGTACCACTGGCGGGTGCTCGGTTGCCATCCCAATTTGGGATGAGGTTTAGTCCTCGTACTCGAGTCTTGGTCTCGGCCTTTTCAAACTTAACTACAGCTAGAACTTAATGAACTTATTAACTTCTGAACTATGATGTGATGTATGTTGGTTATCCTTTGGTTTGTTGAGTTTCCTTTACTGGTCACTCTCTGACGTGACACATTTCTGTGGTTTAGGTTCAGCTCAGGATCCTCAGGACCAGACTTAGTCTCCTTCTGTTGTGTGCTCGTGGTCGAGATGATGTGGACTTATGCAGGCATGGCCGGTGAGGAGTTGGTTGTCGTAGTCGCCACTCCGACGACGGTTGTAGTGACGGTGTTTTGTCCCACGACGGGTCTTATACAGATGTACACAGCTGATGCCGTTCCTTGGTAGTTGGGTCGAGTGTTGGAGATGTACTTTTGATATGTGACATATATACATAACAGTGTGACCTTTTTGGGGTGGCTGTACTTTTTGTAGTGGTTGTACTCTTGTGTCAGTGGACGGTTGTACTTGATGTTGGCATAGTTGTACATATTATATGATGGTGGACTAGTGTACTTCGTTTCAGTTCAGTGTTGTCTGCGGTTGTTTTACCTTTCCTGCTCTGCTTTTAGTACTACACTTGTGACTTATTGTTACCTTTCTGTTGTTAGAGCTCTTTTACTTTCCTTCCTTACTGTGTTGTTCCAGTGTGCGTAGTGGCCTGCCTTACTTTTATATACACTTGGTCTAAGACCGCGACCCGTCACGTGTCTCCATCCCCTCCTGTCTCGGGGAATTGAGATTAAATTCTCCTCCCTCGAGTATTAGAGCGACCAGGGCGTGACAGGTTTTGTGGTGGCCCATGCAGGCCCAATAACACTGCAACACACATAAGAACTACACAGTTTATGCTCTGACATATCAATATGTGGTACTAATTTGTATCTTATTCTCATGAAGCAGGATGGATGATGGAAATGGTAACTCCAACGGAGGCACGGGAGGTGCTCCGACGGGACAGAGTCCACAGTCAAGGGCGACGTCTTTTGACGCAGCTACCATGATACAGATCTTGACCGGAGTTTTTGAGCGTGTAGAGGAGCGCCAGCAGGGTCATACTCCGGCGTCGACTTCCACTTCCACCTACAGATTGTTCAAGGACTTCACACCTAAGTCCTTTTGTGGAGATGAGGAGGTCCTAGAGGTTGATGAGTGGCTCAGCCACATGGAGGACTGCCTGACTTTGGTAGGCGCCCCTCGAGATGAGTAGGTGGATGCAGCACGGAGATGTTTCACCTTTGCGGCAAGGGATTGGTGGAGGGCACAGTAGCAACGCCTCAAGGGGGCAGTGGTGACATGGGAAGAGTTCAGGAAGCTGTTTGAGGCGACATACCTCCCAGATACCGCTAAGGATGAGCCGCGTCAGAGATTCGAGCAACTAAAGCAGGGTCAGAGGACCGTTGACCAGTATGATGCTGAATTTTCGCAACTCGGTAAGTATGCCCCTGAGTTAGTAGAGAAAGAGGCTGATAGAGCACATAGATTCAGGAAGGGCCTGAATCCAGAGTACAGAGGAGCTATGTCGACAGTAGTTTTGTCCACCCAGGAGGCAGCGTTGGCGGCTGCTAGGATGCATGAGTCTCTGTATTGAAGGAGCGTATATGTTTATTTATTATCTACTAATCAGTTATGAGAGCATTTCATCTATTAAAAGATGAATCATATGGGCACATTTTCAGGGAAACATTTTCATTCAAAACCAAATTACATAATTCAAAAAGCTCTCATAATATGAAATGTTCTTAAAACAAGTAGCTAAGATAAAAATAGAAGGCTAATCAAGCATGTCTTCATTTTCGAAGTTGTCAGCTGTAAACTTGACTGGAGAATCAGAGGTCACCAGGTTTGTTTCTGCTTTATTTTTCTTGTTTTCTTTATACAAATCCTGGAGATGCTACGGAGTTCGGTACACTCTGGACCAGTGGCCTTTAATGCCACAACTATGTCACTGGTTTTCCCAATCCCTCTTGGGTGGGGTGCATCATTCTTTTTGTTGTCATTTCTGCATCAGGTGAACTTACGCTTCCCTTCATTTCTTCGATACTGGACTTGGCCCCTAGCCCCTTTGTTCTGTCCCCCTTTCTGTGGTCTTTCTTTTCGTTTATTGTCTCTCTTCTTTTTGGAAAAAGAAGAGGCATTGTGAGCTTTTGGTAGGGGGCAGTGCCAGAGGGCACATGTTGTCAGTGAAGAGGAGAAGCTCTCTGTTCTGTTCAGCCATGAGTAAACATGACAGCAGCTCAGAATTCTTGGTGAACTTGCGTTCACGGTATTGTTGCATTAGTATCGCATCTTTCTCATGGAAAAACGTGTACATCTTTGCCAACATGCGATCTTCTGAGACTTTTTCACTACCCAACTTCAGGCGTGAGGTGATGCTAAAGAGAGCTGAGTTGTACTCAGCTATGGACTTAAAGTCCTACATTCTCAGGTTTTTCCACTCATATCGTGCCCTTGGTAGTATAACATCTTTCTGATGTTTATACCCATCCTCAAGGGCAATCCACAGCTCAAATGGATCTTCGACAGTAAGGTATTCAGCCTTTAGGGTCTTGTCCACATGGCAACGAATCTAGCTAATGGCTTGTGCCTTTTTTATATCGCTTATATTTTCATTATTAGTCACAGCAGAAATGAGGGACTTAGCCCGCAGATGAAACTTTACATCAAGCTACCAGCTCAGATAGTTTCTTCCTTATGCATCCAGCACTCGAAATCGACACTTGTGATTTTAGCCATTTATCTAGCAGAGCACAAATTTGCATGATTTAATAATTTAAACACTAAATATTTTCATGCGGATGCAATTTTTAAATTAAGAGCTAATTGCGTGGATCGGCCAGTCCCACATAAATAAAAAAGTCCAAAGTCCTATTACGGTCCATATTACACAAATGAAAGCTTTAAAAAAGAAATTACAACTTTGGAAACCCTGTGGGTCCCATATAAGATCTCCAGCTTCAAGTGTGGCCTTCGTCTCCATGGAAAGTAGTCTTCGGTCTTGGACATTACATAAAATTCCTCACTACAATTTCTCTCAAAAGTAAAAGAAAAGTGTATGAAATAAAATGTGGGACTTAAACAGCCGATCCAAAACCGCAATTAACCATCCACGCAAAATTTGTGCTCATCAACCATTTTCAGTAGACATTTTCATCACAGGCATCACATGTATTTACATTCAAAGAAAGGATAAACAATATAATTACTTAATAATTATTGGACCACTAGGCAACGTCATAGACCATTAGGTTAGGTGACTAACGGCAGAGCGATCGCATGATCTTCCTAATTATTAAGTTTAATTTTGCACAACCAACTATCAGTTTATCCGTAGAATAAGCCATTAAAAATGATGCATAGCCTATAATTATGGTCCAACAAAGGTATCATATAATGCAAGGGTTGTGCTAGTTGGGACTATTCAAAAGAGTTTGAAAGGTGACCAAATAATGACATGTTCTTCTTGAAAAAGGAAGGAGTTTTCATTTTAAATTATACCCAATTTATGCACAAATGTTCCCAAATGTTCCCAAATGTCCACTTAACGTCCCATTAATGTCCCACATTTTATCATGATTTTTCATGAATTTTTAGGCCACCTGAACCATTTTAAAACTTTTAAGCCCCAAAAGCCTTTTAAAGATTATTTTTAGCCCCCAAAACCTTTTAAAGCTTATTTTTAGCCTCCAAAAGCCCTTTAAAGCCTATTTTTAGCCTCTCCTCTTTTAAATATAATCTGTTTTTCTTCAGAAAATTGGCCTGCGGGCTTGAAGCCCGCAGCCAAGCTGTGGGCTTCAGGCCCGCACATCCCGTTTTTTTTTGCACATGGGCCTTTGGCCCAGGGTGAATGAGGGGGGCAGCTAGGGTTGCCGCCGCCCCCCTTTCAGTGGCGTAAAAAGGGGGGGTCGCCCCCCTCCCCCCTGACGCGGGGCCGGAGAGGGTTCGGGGCCCCCACCGCGAGGCCAGGGGGGAAGCGGCTGTCCCCCCGGCTGTTCAGGCCGGGGGACAGTGGCAGCCCCCGCTTCAAGCGGGGGGCGCAGACAGCGACGGCCCCCCCACTTTCGCTTCAAGCGTGAGGGGCGGGATCCAGCACCTACGGGGCGGCGAAAAATGGTGGCGACCGGCGGCAAGGCCGCTGGTGATGTAGTGAGGGGATACAACAAATTTTATTATAAATTTCAGATTGAAATCATGTTAAAAACATGATTTTTTTAGAGGATACAAATCGTCGATTTAGGAGATTAGCTCTAATTCCACTTCGATCTTGCAAGATCTATGGATGAAGCTATCATACATATGATAAAAATGACATTTTAAGCGAGTTTTACCTCTATATCCATCCTTCAGATATAGCGACGGTTGAACAAAGTCTACGCGGATGACGATGCTCGTTTGATGTTGTAATGGCCCAGAATGCCATATACGTAGGGCCTATATTGTTGGAGTGAAAGCAGAGTGTATATTTGTGTACTATGTATTGTGTACATGCTTGTATACAAATGAGTACATATTGGCGTGTACTTTATATGGTTGGTTGTGCATGTATTGTGTGCAGTGACCTATGAAGTGGTACAGTAATATTATATGATTGTGTGGAGTAGTCCTAGTAATTAGACTTACTATTAGTATTACTAATTGATGCTAATGGTATATTCTTATTGGGGGTTTGCACGATTGCCATGGATGCTTTTTGAATACTTATGTATTAATAATATGGTGTGTTTAGTAATGTGGGTGTAGAGTACATGCATGTATATGCATGGGTATGTGATGCATGAAGGTGATTACGTGATGGTATGTGTATGTTTGTGAATGGTTCTGTAGGATCGGTGTAGAGAGCCTAGTGTGAGACGGGGTTAAGGTTAGTGGCATTCTTGTAATTAATGGGCAGTGTGTGCATAATAGGGGAGTGTGAGAAGTGATGGCATACTTGTAATTAAGGAAGTAAGTAGGAAGGCAATTGTGAAGAATATGAGTAATCGCAAATTTGTAAATAAGAGGATTCTTGGGAAAAATATCTTTCATTACGTCTCCTACATTCCACACTCTTCTCTTCTTTTCTACCTTTTATTTGGAGAAATGGTAAACTTGTAAATATGACTTCTTGACTCTTCTACGTAATTCTTGGCTCTTCTACTCTCTTCTCCCAAATTCTCCTCGTTTCTAAACTCTTCTAAAAATCTCTCTCTCTCTCTCTCTCTCTCTCTCTCTCTCTCTCTCTCTCTCTCTCTCTCTCTCTCTCCCCCCCCCCCCCTCCCTCTCTCTCTCTCTCCCCCTCCCTCTCTCTCTCCCTCTGCACAAGACCAGGCCGAATTCATCCCTTCCACTTGCTCTCGCTTAGACTTTAGGGAGGCTGAGCACCCGTAGGGCTACGCCACCCTCACTCTATACACCCCTGTAGCATCTCTATCGTCATTTGGGTCCTGTTGCTCATTCTAGGAGCTTGTGGAGGAGAAGAAGAGAAGGAAGAAGGAGAAGGGCTTGAAGAAGGAGGAGCCATAGGGATTTGGGCTACCCCCTTATCTCTCATCACCCCTAAGGTAGAATTCCATCTCCAACTAGTATTAAAGTTGCATGCTTAGTTTCATGGTTGTTGCTGTTTTCATTGTTGCTGTTGTGGGTTTACCTTTTCTTATGTCAATTCTGAGTTTTGTATGGTTGTGTGCGGTGAGCAACTCTGAGTTTGTATGGTTGTGCGCGGTGAGCAATTCTGAGTTTTGGGCGGTTGTGCGCGGTGAGCAATTCTGAGTTTTGTATGGTTGTGCGAGGTGAGCAATCCGGAGTTTTGTTTGGTTGTGTGGGGTGAGCAATTCTGAGTTTTGGGTGGTTGTGCACGGTGATCAATTCTGAGTTTTGTATGGTTGTGTGCGGTGAGCAATCCTGAGTTTGTATGGTTGTGTGCGGTGAGCAATTCTGAGTTTGAGCGGTTGTGCGCGGTGAGCAATTCTGGACAGATTCACATGCTGATTGTTTTGCTTAGTCCATCCAATCTAGAATTGAGTTTGCTCTGAAACTTTTATGGCCTAAATATTGGACTGTTACTAATAACCTTTATGTTGACAACATTTGTTAATTCAGATTGCAATTAGGTGTAAAAATTCTGTCTTTGCAGTACGTCTGATTTCTATCCAGTCTGGTCACAGTTTGGCAAAACATAGATTAGTCCCTTCACACTCCATAGAAATTGGTAATCTTGGTCTCGTTGGATAGGTAACAAGTTTTTCTACAACTTCATCTAAGTGCACATTTTCGAGATTCTAACTGTAACAAGTCTTAAATTAGCAATCTTTACAGCTCTTAGAATTTGTCTGAAAAACAGATTCGTCGGGTCTTACCAAACAATTCACCATAAATCACACAGTTCATATTTCTGTATGATAATTTATAGGTGAATCCAGCACAACTATATCTAAAACTTTCATTTGTATTGTATGTGCATGTTTAATACAAAATTATATAGAACGGTGCTCAGTAATCTAACTGTTCTGTTTTTTTAGCAAGCTGAAGGATTTGAATATTGTTGTAAGCTCTTTTTGAGGTTAAACTTGCCATCAATGTTCTTAATTATTTCCATTACGTGGTGATATGTGGTTTATGTTCTTGGCATATGCAAAATGAGGATAATGTGAATATGGTTACATGTTTCATATATATTATGAGAAATGAGAAAGGGAATGCACAAGGCGATGCATGTCCCAAATGAGTGGTGAAATGTGGAAAGTGTAATGCCCTACAAGCTACTGCACAAGTACTAGATGGGGGTGAATAGTACTTTAAAAATAACGAGGAGTATAATTCCTAATTATAGTGCAAACAACTACCAAATCAATTTGGAGAAGCTTAAATTGAAGACAACAACAAAATTAACAATGCTAACAATAGAATGTTACTGGGTTCGGATCCACCCAAGTCTCCCCGACTTGTTCCCGGTGATCCTACGTCCCAACCACCCGGATCCCCTCCGGATACTTGAGTTAGA
Source organism: Scilla litardierei (assembly GCA_030789695.1). Taxonomy (NCBI): domain Eukaryota; kingdom Viridiplantae; phylum Streptophyta; class Magnoliopsida; order Asparagales; family Asparagaceae; genus Scilla; species Scilla litardierei. Next base: position 36,947,825 of record CM061141.1, on the reverse strand, counting down.
AACCCTAACTCAAGATTTCCCTATGAAATACTTGTGAAAAACATCCACAAGTCAAATCATACAAAATGTAATTTGTGACTCCCACAACCCGGGATCACAACCACACTCTCACAACCGAGAGTGAAACTTACAATTCAAATATGAAATGAAATAAGAAACTTCTTGCCGACAAAATACATATGCCTTGAGTATTGCTTACGAATTAGGGCAAGGATGATTTTGAGGAAGAAGAAGTGGCACCAAACCCTAGCTCCAAGATGTAGATCAGCGATGGAGAGCTTTGGGGATCTTGGTGACCTAGAATCAAGCACTTGGCTTGGAAGGCTTCACACTCAATGAATCTCTCTTTGGAAGTAAGAGTTAGGAGAGATTATTGAATGGAATGAATGAGCTTTGAATGAGCTTGGAATGATTTCTCTTGATCTCTAAACTTGCAATAATATCAGCCTTGGTAGCAATGAATGCAGCTCAACAAGTATTTATATGATAGAGGAGAGAGAGAAAGAAATTCGAGTCATTAAATGCTCCAACGGCTCTTTTCTGAACCCAACTAGTCGGTCAAAGAACAACCACCGACCGACTAGTTCATCAACTAGTCGGTCGGTCAATAAACGTATACCGACTAATGAGTGAACAGAGAAAAGAACAAAGCACAGACAAAAGGAACTAGTCGGTCCAAGAAGAGTAGCTGACCGACTAGTTTCACAACTAGTCGGTCGGTTACTCAACTGAGACCGACTAACAGATAAAACTGAAGTCTGCGCTTAAATAGACTTAGTCGGTCTAAGAACAAATGTTGACCGACTAATTCACCAACTAGTCGGTCGCCAAATGAGCTTAGACCGACTAACAATAAACAGTAAGTTAGGTGAAAAATTGGCATGTACAGTAAAAGTAAACTAGTCGGTCCAAGAAGGAAAGTTGACCGACTAGTTCATCAACTAGTCAGTCGATCAATGAACACAGACCGACTAATGATAAACAGTAGCTTAGGTTCAAAAGTGCATGTACAGGGAAAGCTCAACTAGTCGGTCACAGAAGCATCACTGACCGACTAGTTCACAAACTAGTCGGTCGGTGAGTCAACTTAGACCGACTAACTGTAAACAGTAAAGAGCTTAGAATTAACTGACTGAAACTAGTCGGTCCAAGAAGCTTTGCCGACCGACTAGATCACCATCTAGTCGGTCAGTTCTTCTTCTTGAACCAACTAACATGCACAAGAAGTCGCGAATCGAAGCGCGAAGCTTCGGGAAGAATTGTATGGACTTCTACTAAGATCCTAGAGCTAAGATATGAGCGTTATGAAGATTTAAACCGTAAGACCTACTCAAGGCTTAACATTCTACGAAAGAATCTTAAAGACTATAAATAAAACTTGACGATACCGTCTTCAATAGCTTCAATCGAATCTTCACGACTTCTAAATTGGTCCATAAGCTTCAACGAAGCTTTAGGTATATGATCACGTGCTTTGAGAAGTCTTGAGACGTCGTAATTGATATTCATATAAATTTGGCGACGATCTCCATAACTGCGCTCACAAAGTGTTAGTACACGTTATATTTATGTTTGTTCATCATCCAAAACCAAATCCGGGGAGTCCAATATCCAACATTCTCCCCCTTTTTGGTGATGACAAACCAACATAAATAATAATCAAAAATAATAATTCAAATGAAATTTACTTACTCCCCCTGCATTGATGACACGTTAATTCCAAATTAAACAATAAAAATACGCATCAAGCAGACGAGTAAAGTATATAAAATGAGAATCGATTATTGAGATATTGAATACCAAATGTAGGTTATTGAAATATCGGATTTGAAAATCCATTTATATATCTTAACTCCCCATGAATCTAACACATCAAGTTAGATTCTGGGAATAATGCTTTAAATTTTCATTTAGCACATTGTTATTATTATATCTCTCCCCCTTTGGCATAAGCAAAAAGAGCGGGAGGATAACAACGACAACAACAATGGCCTCAAATAAAAAGGCACGGGAGTCGTAGAATACGACGACGGTTCAAGTGACACCAAAAGAATACGAATAAAATCAAGGTGTGTCAATGAAACCGTAGACGAAAAATCGTAAAACGAAATCATCAAAACTCAAATCAATATTACGGATTGAGTTATGGAATATACTCTCCAATATCAACATTCTTGGTTAATATAGTGCATGGAAAACAATTCTATGTTTCCATAGAAGAAATTTCTATTAAACCAAGGAATATCGTCGAGCGATGAAATCAAACATCAGAGACAAAAATATAAATTTTGCACAATAGTATGAAGTGTCAAGCGCGATGTATATATATATATATAAGATATGAACCAGAGTACATCAAAAATGAACATCACTGACATACAATACATCGATCCACCGATCGGTGCACAAAAATACATCATCATATCACAGATATCGGAGTGTCATAAAATATATACACCATCATCAAAAGTATCAAAATGATCCAAAATACATCATCAACAAGATCATAAAAATACATCAAAAAGATCCAAAATACATAGCCACCCACACTATCCTACCCAACATCTCTCACAACTAGATATGTCATCCAATGAGTATCGGGAGAGGCCTCAAAGAAACTCAAGAGGCAGCGGGAGGATCAGAAGCAACTGCAGGCTCAGCAGGAGCAGAGGTGGTGACTGGATCAGCAGGAACGTCCGGAATGTCAGCAGGAGCGACGGCAGAAGTGGCAATCTCTGGAGCAGCAACAGTAGTGGCCTCGGGAGCACCAGTCGGAGTATCCACCGCAGGAGCGGTGGCAACAGGTGTGCTCTCGGGGGCACCAGCAGACGAAGCAGCAACAGCAGCACCAGAAGAGGAAGCACCAGCAGCAGTACCAGAAGGGCCCTCAGGGGCACGAGTGGAAGCACGACAAAGCTCCTCAATGTCCTCCTCGGCTAACTCATCCATCTCCTCATCCTCAGAAACAGGAGGAGGAAGCTGAACACCCATCAGACTAGCCATACGGCAAACTACCTCCTCGGTACGAGCCAAACGAGACTCGTGACGACGAAGTAACCGGACGACATCATCAAGGGTGGCAGAAGGAGCAGCAGAGGCAGAGGCAGGGGCAGACGCTGAAGGTGTCGTCCTCTGAACGTGACGGAGCACCGTAAGAGATTTCTTGACGGCCGTCGCGTTCAGGGGAGGACCAAGTGGACGCTCATCGTCACGAGGCAAGGGGACACGGAAGTGACGGAACACAAGGGTCAACAAGCACGGAAATGGGATGTGAGCCGATTTAGAGGACTTGCGAATACACTCGAAAGAATCAATCTTATCGAGTATAATGCGAGCCCAATTAATCGAGCTCTCCATGAATATGGCATAGATCAACTTCAGAAAAGGCTGGGACGGAAGAGATGAGGATCCGTACTTGGGAAGCAAGCACGACTTCAGAATCAAGTTGAGGACCCATGCATTTGGCTTGAAAGACTTGGAGGGTACGCCAATCATGGCGGGAGGAATCTGATGGAAAATCTCAGAAAGGACGGTCTGATCGAGGGAAGAAATATCGTCAACAGAGATATCAGAGGGGAGGAGGCCAGACGAAGAGATACCCAAAATCTCTCCTAAGATTTCTGTTGTGAGGACTATAGGAGTCCCCAAAACAGTCGTCTCAACAGAGTGGGTCTCATCGTACTGACCCCGGATCCTAGTGGCGTAGAATAGCTTTACTAGGCGAGGGTAGGGGTGAGGATTCGCCTTCGGGTCGTATCGAAGGTAATCGAGTAGACCGGAGGACGAAAGAAGATCGGCGAGGCCTAGGAAGTTGCTAAACTGGACGAAATGCTCCAGAAGCAGCGGGCAATGCTCGATACGGTTGTAAGCCGCGAGACACAAAGGGTCGTCGCGACACAACGATATATCGACACCGCCCACCGGCATCGGACCCTTTCCCTTAGGCTTTCGAGTAGACGTACGAGGTCGGGAGCTAGACTCAGGATGGGTAGGAGGAGTGGGTTCCCTATGAGTCTCAGTCTCGGGAGAGTACTCAGTGTCGGAATCCGAAGCACCGGGAGGAGTGGGAGCACGGAAAATAACTTGCTTGGGCTTAGTCTGAGGTTTGGCTCGGGGTTTCGCAGTCGCCGTCCTCTTACGCTTAAGAGGAGGCGAAGACGAAGAGGGATGGGTGGATTTGGCACGGCGTTTCGGAGGGGTTCTCGAAGGTTGAACGGGTTCCGTAGGGTTTGGTTCTACGTTCATCGGCGAGGGGCTAGAGGGAGTGATCGGTATACGTGTACGAGCCATAATCTCGGCACGACACGACACAAGAGAGATCAAAGAAGCAACCCTAGCACAACCCTAGGAAATCCGAAACCCTAGAAGCCCTAATCTGAAAATGAACAAACCCTAACCCTAGGAATGAAAACCGAACCCTAGATAGGGGAGGGAGGAGAGAGGGTTACCCTAGGAGGAAGAACGACGGCCGGCGACGGCGGGAGATGGTCGGAAAGTGGCCGGAAGTCGAAGGGTCACGAGGGAGTCGGGGGGTTTTAGCTGAGAGAGAGAGGAAGTTTGATCGACTAAAATGACCAAACAGTCCCTGGCACAACTAGTCGGTCATAGTTCAAGCACTGACCGACTAGATCACGATCTAGTCGGTCGGTCAATGAGTTTGAACCGACTAGTTGCAAACAGAGAACAGTCGAAGATTTCCTGAACGAGAATTAGTCGGTCTAAGTTCAAATACTGACCGACTAGAACTCAATCTAGTCGGTCGGTAAGTAAACTTGAACCGACTAAGGAGTGAAGCTGGAGAGGAAATGCAAAAAGCTTGAGTTAGTCGGTCTAAGTTCTTTTACTAACCGACTAGATACGAATCTAGTCGGTTGGTGATTGAACTGAAACCGACTAAATGAGTCCAAAAGTTGATAATCAAGTTCTCTCCTCAATACACTTGGACGATACATCGCAATTCTCTCAATAATCATCTAAACTACCCCATTAAACATCGAAATCTCAAATACGACATTCAAAACATGAATTCGAGCAAAAATTCAAAATATCACATAAAATCCCAAAAAATCCAATAAGTCTAGCATGAACGAAATATTGCGAAATATAAAAGCATGCAAGATTATTGAATGAAACATGAGTCCTATATCTCGGATTCACCCATAATCCCCAATTCTCGACGCAACCGCACAAAGGAGTCCTCCTTTAGGGGTTTCGTGAAAATATCGGCGATTTGCTTTTGGGTTTCAACGTACACTAAAATGATGTCCTTTTTAGCAACATGATCATCTAAAAAATGGTGTCGGACATCTATGTGTTTCGAACGGGAATGGTGTACCGGGTTCTTGGAAAGACATATTGCACTTTGGTTGTCAACCATGATAGGGCAAGTATCACAATTTATACCAAAGTCTTTAAGTGTGTGTCTCATCCAAAGAACTTGAGCACACGCGGCACCGGCGGCAATGTATTCCGCCTCGGTGGTTGAAAGTGATACGGAATTTTGCTTCTTGGAAAACCAAGAGACAAGGGAATTTCCTATAAAATGGCAAGTGCCACTAGTACTTTTCCTGTCGGATTTGCATCCCGCATAATCGGCATCACTATATGAGATTAACTCATATGTGCTAGATTTCGGATAAAGTAATCCAAAATCTAAAGTGTAACTTAGATAGTGAAAAATACATTTTACCGCTACTAAGTGAGACTCCTTAGGTTGAGACTGATAACGAGCACATACGCATACGGCAAACATAATATCGGGCCTACTTGCGGTAAGATAAAGTAAACTACCTATCATACCTCGATATAGACGAATGTCTACATCCTTACCGCCCGTATCCTTATCAAGATGCGTAGTCGTGCTCATTGGAGTCTTCTTCCCGGAGGCACTCTCCATTCCAAATCGCTTTAGCAACTCCACCGTATACTTCGTTTGGTGGATGAAGATTGCATCGTCCATTTGGCGAATTTGGAGACCTAATAAATATTTGAGCTCACCCATGTGGCTCATCTCAAATTGTTCCTTCATAACATTAGAAAACTCTTCGCAAAGAGCAAAGTTAGTAGCACCGAAAAGGATATCATCAACATATATTTGAACTAGAATTATATCATTATTCGAATGCTTAACAAAAAGTGTAGAATCGGCTTCTCCCATTTTAAAATTCAAATCCAAAAGAAAGTTCTTTAGGCGATCATACCAAGCTCGAGGAGCTTGTCTCAAACCGTAAAGCGCTTTCTTTAGTTTAAAAACATGATTTGGAAATTTTTCATTAATAAAACCCGGAGGTTGAGAAACGTAAACTTCCTCAACAACATCTCCATTTAAAAATGCACTTTTAACATCCATTTGAAATAATTTAAAATCCTTATGGCATGCAAAAGACAATAATAATCTAATTGATTCTAATCTAGCTACCGGAGCGAAGGATTCTTCGAAATCAATACCTTCCTCTTGACGGTAGCCTTGAGCAACTAACCGAGCTTTGTTCCGGACGACGACTTGGTTTTCGTCGGGTTTGTTCTTGAAGATCCACTTTGTCCCTATGACGGTGTGGTTCTTTGATGGCAATGGAACAAGCTCCCAAACTTCATTCCTCTCGAATTGAATGAGTTCCTCCTCCATGGCTAAGATCCAAGTGCTATCTTCGCATGCTTCATTAACATTCTTTGGCTCTATCGAGGAGGCAAAGGCACAATGAGCGAAGTAGTTCACTTGTGATCTCGTCTTGACGCTATCATGGATATTGCCAATGACTTGCTCATGAGGATGATCACGAACGGTATGAAGCCGTTTGGGAATACCTTGGTCACAAGGAACATTCTCAACAACTTCATTAGATGGGTTAGTCTCAATAGAATCAATAGAATCATTAGAGTTAGAATTATCAAACGAATCACATAAAACTGTTGGGGTTTTGGCGGACCCCCAGAGCACGGATCCGTATCCGTCCTAAGTCGGACGAACCACGGAGGCACAAAAGGCGCAGCGGAAAACCAGAAATCGAAATTTCTACACTAGCTAAACTATTTAGCTAGGCTCTGGGGAGCCAGAACCCAGCCCGATCTATGCCGACTTGGAGTGGGTCTGACCACCCCAAGAAGGATCTACACTAAAGCGACTAATTAAAACTATACTAGAAAAATGCTTAAACACATACCCGGAATCTTGGCCCTGGAGCAGGCAAGATGTTCCGCACCGTCTTGAGAAGCTCCTCGTAGTCGAGCCGCGTTGACCCGATCTCCCTGAGCCGCCTCGCACCCTCGCACCGATCCGCCCGAGTCGCTTTCGCCTCCGAGCCGATCACACGCGGTAGAAAGTTTCACTTGAGAAGAAACCCGCGTCTTAGACGTCCGGATCAGATCCAAACCCCCTTCGTAGTCGTGCTAGGACTACTCCGGAGAATAGGAAAATTAGAGAGAGAGATTTAGTCGCCGATCGAGCCTGCTCTAAAAATCTGGAGCTACTCGATCGTTGACTGGTGTGTTTTTCAACGAGGAGAGTGCACCCCTATTTATATAGGGAGTGAGCACTCAACTTCTCGTTGCGGGCAATGTGGGACAATCCATATGAAGAGAAAATTCAATTAAGCCATTTGGCTTAATTTCAATTTTAAAGTTAGCCTTTCACAAAGTCAAACTTTAACTAATTAATTCTCCTCGCATACTAAACTTCAGACACCAAACTAGCTATCAATCAGAAAAGCTTGGAATGGTGAACGCGTAGGGACTGACGGTGACGAATTTTGACTTCGTTTGACCCCTCAAACAATTGCTCAAAGTTAAGTAATTTTCACAAAATTCGTAGCCGTCATTAGGGTTTTCAAAAAACCCTAATTGACTTAAGTTACGGGCGCGCCCGCTAGACTTAGCGGGCGCGCCCGCCCAAGGGGGAAAGGGTGGGCCGCCCGCCCGCTGCTGCAGCGGGCCGTGCCCGCTTGCAGCGGGCGCTGGCCCGCTGCGTGCAGCGGGCCGTGCCCGCTGCATCAGCGGGCGCTGGCCCGCTGTGCAGCGGGCCATGCCCGCTAATGCAGCGGGCGCCCGCCCGCTGCACACAGCGGGCCACGCCCGCTGCTGCAGCGGGCCGCGCCCGCTGTGCAATGGGCGTGAGCCCGTTGCAGCCAACGAGCGTCGCCCGTTTTGCTCTTGCACATGGGCCTCTTGGCCCGGTGGGTCTAACCCACTTCCCCTTGAACTCTTTCTGCGTTTCTGGGCTCGTTTGAGCTCCAATTTGGACGCGGTTTGAACCTGTGTTTAGACCGGGACGATCCCGTCATCCAGGTAACCCTTTCCAACAAGTTTGTTCCTACTGAATTCGTTGTAACTAATTTACAACACGTTTAGTCAAAGTTAGCATCTAATGCAACGTTGTGTCCCTATTGCTAATGCGACTAACTTTCACAACTTAACTTGTGAATATCATCAAATGACATTTCTCTCTATTCTATATTCCTATTACTAAGACACGAGCACTACTCGGTGTGAGACCCTACAGCCTGACCTTACTACAGGTTGGGGCTCGAAACCCCTAGACAACGGTCACTACGAGCAGTAGCTGTCGTCCCTGTTTCAGAGTCATCATAACGTGATCGACCCTTTGACAAAAGTGTCATAGGGTTTGCATTGGCTGTGTCAGTGATGAATTCCGTTAGCTAAAATCCCTTCGTCAAGACTGTGTTATTGTTGGCCTAGGGTATGGTTTACTGTCAACCCTATTAGACAACATTGGTCAGCATACGGCGGTCTTTATTGTATACACGTTGTACTACTTGCAACGTACCCCGGCCGAGGATTAACATAAAGACCGTACTGAGCCTATAACACTAACTTCCCTTTAATGGAAGTGACAAATCACATCTTAGTCATTTACTCACCTTGAGAGCTTCAGGTGCAACCCAACCTAAGATCTTTCATCAGGACTGGTCCTCGAAGCTAGATCATGGGTCTAAGCTACACCGTCTGCTCACAGGTTGGTACAGATGACTTCAGGTCTTAAGGATCAACTAACCTATCATCACCCTAGAGTTATTAAAGACAGATCATTAAAGTTAACCATTTAATAACTCTAACTTGGTCGTTCAGTGAACTCATTCTCTAATGAGCACCTGTGTCTCGTCTCCGACTTCACCAAGTCGAATGACTATGAGATCATCATTACTCGAAGGTAAGACGAAGACACAGTGATCTATCCGATGTGTCGATATCCAGTTCTCGACACATCTATGATCACGAACCGTTTAAGACCTATGTTTTCTATTTGGTCGCTTACTTACTCATAATCGAGATCTCATCCAGATATGTAAGGACCTAACTATAAGTCTATGGATATTATCTAAGTATATTAATACAAATGATTTTATACTTAGAAAAATACGTACCATATACGGTATGAACAAGACGTATAATCAAGATAAATTGCCTTATGGGCATATATCTTCCTACATCTCCCACTTGCACTTAGGCTATTTATCTCGGTATCTCATACCGTTATAGCATATCAGTCACTTTGACATTTGATATGACAAACCTAAGAATGGTTCTACTAATAAGTATCTACAACGAATTTTAATGGATTGAAATTACATCTCTTGATCACACAGGGTTGATCCTTTGGAAAAATGATCTGGATCAATTTTCCTAACTTCGTATAGCTAACATTTGGCTTATACGGTTTAGATGTGGGGTCTAACATTTCCGTAAGTCAGTTCTAGCTCATTCCTCTTTATTGTGTCAATATGTCAAGTACATATTTGACACCCTAAGTCTCTATATATATACTATTAAATCAAAACAATTTTGACTTAATAATTTATATAGAAGATTCATTAAAGTGAAAAATCCTTTTTACTTAGTCCGAAAAACGGAACTAAGTATATGAGCTCGCTCCCACTGACTTTAAGAATTACCTGGTCAAATTTCTTTAACATAATATCTAAATCATATTTAGATTTATGTGCAAAACCTAACCATTTGGTAAGTGCCTCAGATGGAATGTACAAGTGTCAGATTCGGTTTGACGAATGAGTCAAGTCAAGATCGTTTTAAGGAAACTTGACATTGACTCGTTTAATCAAAACGTCCTACACTGTACTTATTCCTTTAACCACATTTACTATTAACTCTTTTAATAACTAAATGCAGGTAATCAAGAATTAATCTTGATTTGCGTATTTTTGTGTTCGCACACAATTTATACGCCCCCTGGAACCTGCACTTAACTACTGATTGACTTCTAGCATTTAGTCGGCTCCAAAATCAATATTATCGAAGCAATACACCATTATTCGAAAATATACCCAACCATCACAGAAAAGCCACATCCACAGAATTTTAAGCCAATTCAATTTCAATTGCAACAAACGAGACATCCATTCCAAAACAACGGGTTCATCAAAAGAACCTTAATTTGTTTATCAAAAATAAACCTTGAGTGCAAAGCACTCATTCATTGTTTTCGATCCTTAAAGATGATACATTTTATTCAAATAAGAAAAATATCATCTCCATCACGATCAGCGTCTCCAGAAGTCTTTGAGTGGTCCCAGCAGCAACTGTTGCTTTAATTGCCGACCGATCTCCGTGCTTCTCTAATCTCCAGTTCTTATCAGCCACCTGTATACAGTACACATATGTCTATAAGTATCTCATACTATATGAATGGAAATAATTGCATTTAATTGAATTTTAATTTGTACCTGAGGTGGAGGCATCAGTATGCCCCTTCTTCTTATCTGCAAGATAGATCTTGCAGTTCCTCTTCCAGTGGCCAATCTTGTGGCAATGGAAGCACTCAGATTTCGACGGGGCCCCTTTGTTCTTCTTCTTCCCATTCTTAGCCTTCGCATGTTGTGGGACCTGCCTCTTCTTTCCTTTGCCTTTCGGCTGGTCAGAAGTAGCAGAGCCAACAACCAGTGCAGCCGGCTTCTTCTCAATCTCCTCAAATTGCCGGAGCATATTGAGGAGACCAGGAAGATCCGTCTCAAGGCTGTTCATTATAAAGCCAGTTATAAAGGGCTTGAACTCGGGAGTTAAAGACTTTAGGATAATGTCCGTGGACATCTCATTGTCCAAGACAAATCCTAACTGGGCGGCGTCCTCCACGTACCCGATCATTTTGATAACATGATCTTGTACGGGTCCTGTCGTCATCTTCGTGCCCCAGAGGTTACTAGTAGCTTCGAACTTGGCAGCTCTGGATCGCTTGCCATACAACTCTTGTGCATTAAGGAGTATGCTCTGAACATCCATATGTTCATGTTTCCTTTGCAGCTCGTTGGTCATCGAAGCTAGAGCAAGGCATCTTGCCTTCTCAGCATCCCTCTGGTACAACTTGAAGGCTTCTTTCTCTTCGTGGGTCGAATCCTCATCGGGCTTGTCCGGAGCGTCCTCGAATAATATGTATCCAATCCCAGCTAGGGAAAGGACCAACTTAATGTTCCTAAGCCAGTCTTTGTAGTTGGTTCCATCCAGCACGTTCTTTTCTACCATGTATTTAAGACCTGAGTCCATTCTGCATTTTATAGATACTTTAGTTAGTATATGTTCGTAGTATAGTTTTAATGGTTTTAATAAAACTATATTCTCCCACTAAATTTATTTAAAGCCATAATAACAAACAATTTATTATATAAAAAAAATTGTGAGAGAGGGATCCGACTATCATGAGTCTGACAACCTTGAGTGTATCTCAACAAGTTGTCCGACTCTGCAGTCTGTAGACGAACTCGTCGTCAATCATATTTACTATGATTCCCTATCGATTTTTTTTACCCCTAGTCATTTGTGATCATGAGTGTGCTCAACCGGATCACAATGGCTAGCCTAGTCGGACCCTTGTTTTCGTGTCTAGCCTGACTTGCCCCTTTGCTCGGTGTATGCACGACGCGCCGGTTTGGGTCAGGTCTTAGACTACATTCTTGGTTAGACTTACGCCGAAGCTCGAAGGGTGAGACAACGGTTTCAGTCAGGTTAAGATGTCAATCAAGAAATCGGTTTCTATAAGATTGACATGTCACGGCTTGAGTGTAGCTCAACAACCGGAACATGTTTCTTACAGTTGCCAACTCCTAAAACAAGGAGGGCTACGATTTATCTTGAACAAGATTATTATCGTATTGACTTAGGTATAGTCGATGGACTTACATAGTCATGAATCGACTCCTTGCGGTCCAGCGGACGCGGCCAGGGAATTGACTAAGCCAGGACCACTTGTTACCCAGTCTAGCTAGGTTGGTCCAAAAACTTTAGCCAAGCACATTGACCGACATCATGATCCATTGAAGGAGTTGTCATCAATCTTATGTTTTCCAAACAACTAAATGGCTTTTAATTAAAAGAACTAGTTAATCCTTATCAACTAGTGGATCCTAAAATTCAAAATTTTTCAGATTGGTTGAACATCTTTTATTAAGTCCTTATCAACTATAAGGTTCTACGTTCAACTTACTACCCCAATCTTATTAGGATTTTAATAAAACAATTCAACATTTTGTCTTTTATGAAAATCATTATTCAAACATTTTAATGAAATGATTTACAAACAAAGGGACTATCCTAATCAGGTATTAGGTTCGAATGTTGTTTTGTTTTATCAAACATAACATGTCACTAATTAAAATTTCATCTCATAAAATTTTAAATATTTAATGGCTAACCTAACAAGGTTTACAAGTCCATGAAACTACTAATTTATCAACATAAATAAAATGTTCATTTTATGACATACATGAGCATTTGCAAGTTCTAAAATTATCTACATAATTAAAACATGCAAATCTAAATTTTAACACTTAAAATTAAAGATTAAAATTTAAAGCCTTCATAAAAAATTTTATCGCATAAAACTAGGTCGTACAAAATTATCTAATAATTTTAAACCTAGACCTTTTAAAAAATTTTAACCTTATTTCTAAAATTAAAATATCACATAAAAATTTTAGAAACAACTATGTAGTAAAAGAAATTAATTTATATTACATCTCATGAAATAAAATTATTTCTATTATTTACTTATTTAAAACAATTTTAAAACTCTTTTAAAATCTTTTAGAAATCCTTTTTAGAAGCTTTCAAATAAAGTTTAAAGATTTCTAACTTTTATGTAACTAAAGAAAAATTCTTAAATTTCAAAAATAAAATTTTTCTAAAGTTTACATAAACTTTAAACACCCTTTAAAATTTTTTAATGTCTCATAAAAATTTACAAAGTATTTAAGCATAGTAGACTACTTTTAGATTTATCGCATAAAAATAATTGTCCCAAAATTAAAACAAATTTCCGTGTTGCAAAATTAATTTTGAAACACAAAATTATTTTCAAAACTAATAAAAAAAAGTTTTGAACATGCAAGCTAAGCATTTTTAATAATTTAAAAAGTCGCTATAGTAGATCTATAGCATAACCGTGGCTCTGATACCACTGTTGGGGTTTTGGCGGACCCCCAGAGCACGGATCCGTATCCGTCCTAAGTCGGACGAACCACGGAGGCACAAAAGGCGCAGCGGAAAACCAGAAATCGAAATTTCTACACTAGCTAAACTATTTAGCTAGGCTCTGGGGAGCCAGAACCCAGCCCGATCTATGCCGACTTGGAGTGGGTCTGACCACCCCAAGAAGGATCTACACTAAAGCGACTAATTAAAACTATACTAGAAAAATGCTTAAACACATACCCGGAATCTTGGCCCTGGAGCAGGCAAGATGTTCCGCACCGTCTTGAGAAGCTCCTCGTAGTCGAGCCGCGTTGACCCGATCTCCCTGAGCCGCCTCGCACCCTCGCACCGATCCGCCCGAGTCGCTTTCGCCTCCGAGCCGATCACACGCGGTAGAAAGTTTCACTTGAGAAGAAACCCGCGTCTTAGACGTCCGGATCAGATCCAAACCCCCTTCGTAGTCGTGCTAGGACTACTCCGGAGAATAGGAAAATTAGAGAGAGAGATTTAGTCGCCGATCGAGCCTGCTCTAAAAATCTGGAGCTACTCGATCGTTGACTGGTGTGTTTTTCAACGAGGAGAGTGCACCCCTATTTATATAGGGAGTGAGCACTCAACTTCTCGTTGCGGGCAATGTGGGACAATCCATATGAAGAGAAAATTCAATTAAGCCATTTGGCTTAATTTCAATTTTAAAGTTAGCCTTTCACAAAGTCAAACTTTAACTAATTAATTCTCCTCGCATACTAAACTTCAGACACCAAACTAGCTATCAATCAGAAAAGCTTGGAATGGTGAACGCGTAGGGGCTGACGGTGACGAATTTCGACTTCGTTTGACCCCTCAAACAATTGCTCAAAGTTTAGCAATTTTCACAAAATTCGTAGCCGTCATTAGGGTTTTCAAAAAACCCTAATTGACTTAAGTTGCGGGCGCGCCCGCTAGACTTAGCGGGCGTGCCCGCCCAAGGGGGAAAGGGTGGGCCGCCCGCCCGCTGCTGCAGCGGGCGGGCGCCCGCTGCTGCAGCGGGCGCTGGCCCGCTGCATTAGCGGGCATGGCCCGCTGCACAGCGGGCCAGCGCCCGCTGTGCAATGGGCGTGAGCCCGTTGCAGCCAGCGGGCGTCGCCCGTTTTGCTCTTGCACATGGGCCTCTTGGCCCGGTGGGTCTAACCCACTTCCCCTTGAACTCTTTCTGCGTTTCTGGGCTCGTTTGAGCTCCGATTTGGACGCGGTTTGAACCTGTGTTTAGACCGGGACGATCCCGTCATCTAGGTAACCCTTTCCAACAAGTTTGTTCCTACTGAATTCGTTGTAACTAATTTACAACACGTTTAGTCAAAGTTAGCATCTAATGCAACGTTGTGTCCCTATTGCTAATGCGACTAACTTTCACAACTTAACTTGTGAATATCATCAAATGACATTTCTCTCTATTCTATATTCCTATTACTAAGACACGAGCACTACTCGGTGTGAGACCCTACAGCCTGACCTTACTACAGGTTGGGGCTCGAAACCCCTAGACGACGGTCACTACGAGCAGTAGCTGTCGTCCCTGTTTCAGAGTCATCATAACGTGATCGACCCTTTGACAAAAGTGTCATAGGGTTTGCATTGGCTGTGTCAGTGATGAATTCCGTTAGCTAAAATCCCTTCGTCAAGACTGTGTTATTGTTGGCCTAGGGTATGGTTTACTGTCAACCCTATTAGACAACATTGGTCAGCATACAGCGGTCTTTATTGTATACACGTTGTACTACTTGCAACGTACCCCGGCCGAGGATTAACATAAAGACCGTACTGAGCCTATAACACTAACTTCCCTTTAATGGAAGTGACAAATCACATCTTAGTCATTTACTCACCTTGAGAGCTTCAGGTGCAACCCAACCTAAGATCTTTCATCAGGACTGGTCCTCGAAGCTAGATCATGGGTCTAAGCTACACCGTCTGCTCACAGGTTGGTACAGATGACTTCAGGTCTTAAGGATCAACTAACCTATCATCACCCTAGAGTTATTAAAGACAGATCATTAAAGTTAACCATTTAATAACTCTAACTTGGTCGTTCAGTGAACTCATTCTCTAATGAGCACCTGTGTCTCGTCTCCGACTTCACCAAGTCGAATGACTATGAGATCATCATTACTCGAAGGTAAGACGAAGACACAGTGATCTATCCGATGTGTCGATATCCAGTTCTCGACACATCTATGATCACGAACCGTTTAAGACCCATGTTTTCTATTTGGTCGCTTACTTACTCATAATCGAGATCTCATCCAGATATGTAAGGACCTAACTATAAGTCTATGGATATTATCTAAGTATATTAATACAAATGATTTTATACTTAGAAAAATACGTACCATATACAGTATGAACAAGACGTATAATCAAGATAAATTGCCTTATGGGCATATATCTTCCTACAAAAACATCCATAGAATCATTATCATTTGAAATTCTTGTTGGAACAAATCCTTCATTAAATGAGACATGAAGCGATTCCTCGATCGTTGAGGTTCGTTTGTTGAATATCCGGTAGGCTTTGCTACGCGAAGAATATCCAACAAAAATCCCCTCATCGGATCTTGGATCAAATTTGTCCAAACTACCATACGTGTTTTTAATAAAACATTTCGAACCAAAAACACGAAAATGTTTAACTTGAGGCAACCTACCAAACAACAATTCATAACAAGTTTGTTTAGTGCCGGGCCTCAAAAGTATTCTATTAAACACATAGCAAGCGGTGTGTACCGCTTCCGCCCAAAATTGATGGCCAAGTTGGCGATCATCAAGCATAGTGCGAGCACACTCCACTAGCGTCCTATTCTTTCTCTCAACAACACCATTTTGAGGAGGTGCACGAGGGAAAGAGAAGGTGTGTGTAATACCAACTTCATCACAAAATGTCTCAAAAGACTCATTCTCAAATTCACCTCCATGATCACTACGAATAGTGACAACGGTGGTTCCTAAGAGATTTTGTACTTTCTTAACAAAAATTGTGAAGTTTTCAAAAGCTTCATTTTTATTACATAATGAAAACACCCATGTAAATCTCGAATAATCATCTACGATGACAAGTCCATATCTTGCATTTTCTAAGGAAGCAACTCTAGTTGGCCCAAATAAGTCTAGATGTAATAGCTCTAGTGGCCGTTTAGTAGAAATGCTTTTCTTAGGTTTAAATGAAGATTTAGGAAGCTTGCCACGTTGACAACAATCACAAAAACTTTTCTTTTCAAAAACGAGCTTCGGAAAACCTTTAATGGAATTTAATTTCGAAAGCTTATAAAGTGTTCCAAAGTTCACATGTCCAAAGCGTCGATGCCATAAGTGTTGTTCACTTGTGTTGGCAACGAGACATTGTTCATAAGACTTAGGAAGATCCAAAATATAAATATCTTTATGACGAGTGCCGGAAAATAATAAATTATTATTATCACTCAAAATATTACACAATCCTTTCGCAAAGCTAACTTTATAACCTTATTCACAAAGTTGGCTTATTGAAATAAGATTATGATTTAAGCCATTAACTAGATAAACATCACTAATTAAGGGTTTAGATGGGTTACCCACTTTACCAACACCGACGATAGTTCCGCTCTCGTTGCCTCCAAAGACTACCCGGTTCCCATTAGCAATGGGCACCACTCCGGAAAGCAATTGAGCATCGCCCGTCAAGTGTTTTGAACACCCGCTATCGAGTATCCAATTCCCCTTGGAGCTAAATTTAAATTTGTTGCTCCTTTTCTTTTTCTTTTCCTTGAGTACCTAAAGATAGAAAATTTCATATCATGGTACCCAAGGTCATTGGGTCCAAAAGATTAGACCTTTGGAAGCCAAGTCCAATTGGACTTAGACTTCCCCACATAATTTCTACTATGCACAACATCCGAAAAATAAGCATTCATATACACTTGTTTTTCATCCATGCTTGTGTCCTTTGGGCTCCAAATAGTGAAAATCTTGGGAGCCCTCATCCTATTGGGTGCATGCATGAGACGTTGATTTCTACGTGATGCATGTTGTGGATAGGCATAAGGAACATGATGGAATTGTGCATGTGGATAATTATTCATATGATGTTGTGGATGAACATATGCATGTGTGGGAACACGTGCATGAGGGTGTCTCACATTGTGTGCATGTGCCCGTGAATGTGTTGCATAAAAATCATCATATGTGTGAGCCGGTGGAGTAGGACGTGTGTTCCTACGTGGCATAGTATTGGTGTACATATAAGCATGCCCCTTCTTTGGAGGTCCACCCAAAGTGGGTTTCTTTCCGAAAGAGGGTGTGGACGAGATGGAAGCACCATTGGTAGATGAACTACCAATAGAGTGTTTGCTACCACTCGTAGAGTCACCGGAAGTTGGCCTAACAAAAGTAGTGGCCGATTTGGATGAACATCCCATCGTATACCCCAAACCAATGTGGTGATTGGCCGGAAGTAAGTCACTTAGGATTTTATCCAAATGGTCCTTACCCTTATTGAATTTATTAATTCGGCCTAATGTGTTCTCATATTTCTCGGTGAGAGAACGCATAGAAGTATCCAAATTGGATACTTGCGATGTGAGCACATAAACACGAGATTTAAGATTCTCATTCTCAATACTCAAAGTCGAGTTTTGAGAAGTCAAATCCGCTATCATATGTTCTTCCGGATCATCAATGCTAACATGTTCAAGTCTAGATTTGAGATTAACAATCTCATTTCTTAACTCTTCAACAACGGTGTCGTTGTTGGTGATGATAGTCTTAGGCGAGGTTTGAATTCTAGCTAGGTCATCTTTTACTTTAGTATACCTATTTACTAATTTAGTATACTTAGACCATAATTGAGAATTAGCATTCCTAAGGTCATCCATAGTTACCTCATCGCCTTCGTCGTCACTATCATCGGAAGAGGAGGATCATTGATCATGCTCCTCTCTTGCCATGAAGCACATGTGTGCTTGCTCTACTTGCTCATCGTCCGACTCTCCGCTTGAGGAATCCTCGGAGTCGGTGAATGTTGCTCCGACAAGTCCCTTTTTGTTCCCTTTCTTGTACTTCTTGGACTTATCGAACTTCGGCGCCTTCCACTTCTCCTTTTGCTTGTTGAGAGGATACTCCGCTTTCATGTGTCCTGGCTTATTGCACTTGAAACACAAAGGAGAGGAGGAGGCGTTAGAAGAACCAAATTTAGCTTTGTTCTTATAGTTACCTTTTCGGAAGAAACGGTTGAACTTCTTGGCCATGAGTGCCATGGACTCCAAGTCCAACTCGTTTTCCGAGTCTTCATCATCGGTTGATGTGGATGTGGATGGAGCGGCCTTAAAAGCAATAGCCTTCTTCTTTGGCTCGTCTTGCTTTAGGTAGGACTTCATCTTTTCTTGCAATTTTAGCTTGATATCCTTGCGTACCTCGTATGACATTAAAGTACCCATTAGTTGAACTACGATGTACTTATTCATATCATTACCTTCCTCAATGGCGAAGGTACGCTTTTCCCAAGAAGAAGGAAGTCCTTCGATAAGCTTCGAACACTTCTCCTTTTGGGTGTAGGTTTTGTCGAGAGCCTCCAACTCGTTTATGATGTCGACGAAGCGAGCGTAATACTCCTTCATCTTCTCGCCCTGTTGCATATGAAACATTTCGTAATCTTTGTTAACAACTACGAGTTTAGAGTCTCTTACCCTACTCGTCCCTTCATGTAGTATGAGGAGGGAGTTCCAAATTTGATATGCACTCTTACATGTGCATATCTTATTGAAGTCCTCGGGCTCCAATGCGCATTGCAAGGCGTTCATTGCCTTGGCATTGCTTACCTCCGCGGCGACCTCCGCGGTTGTCCATTTCTCAAAGTCTTCTTCGACGGGCTCGACGTATTCCTTCATCGTGGTCCTCCATAGAGATGCACTCCGGAGGAAAGTTTCCATCCGGCATTTCCAATACCCGTAGTTGGTACCGTTGAAGAATGGAGGCCTCGTTGAGGAATGTCCTTCCATCACCGAAGATGCTCCTTCACGGTTCCTGAAGGTGCCATAGTCGGAAGGTGGACGCACGGTCTTGTTGTCGTTGGCAGACATAGCTAAGTATCTGGCTCTGATACCAAATGTAATGCCCTACAAGCTACTGCACAAGTACTAGAGGGGGGGTGAATAGTACTTTAAAAATAACGAGGAGTATAATTCCTAATTATAGTGCAAACAACTACCAAATCAATTTGCGGAAGCTTAAATTGAAGACAACAACAAAATTAACAATGCTAACAATAGAATGTTACTGGGTTCGGATCCACCCAAGTCTCCCCGACTTGTTCCCAGTGATCCTACGTCCCAACCACCCGGATCCCCTCCGGATACTTGAGTTAGAAACCCTAACTCAAGATTTCCACTATGAAATACTTGTGAAAAACCTCCACAAGTCAAATCATACAAAATGTAATTTGTGACTCCCACAACCCGGGATCACAACCACACTCTCACAACCGAGAGTGAAACTTACAATTCAAATATGAAATGAAATAAGAAACTTCTTGCCGACAAAATACCTATGCCTTGAGTATTGCTTATGAATTAGGGCAAGGATGATTTTGAGGAAGAAGAAGTGGCACCAAACCCTAGCTCCAAGATGTAGATCAGCGATGGAGAGCTTTGGGGATCTTGGTGACCTAGAATCAAGCACTTGGCTTGGAAGGCTTCACACTCAATGAATCTCTCTTTGGAAGTAAGAGTTAGGAGAGATTATTGAATGGAATGAATGAGCTTTGAATGAGCTTTGAATGATTTCTCTTGATATCTAAACTTGCAATAATATCAGCCTTGGCAGCAATGAATGCAGCTCAACAAGTATTTATAGGATAGAGGAGAGAGAGAAAGAAATTCGAGTCATTAAATGCTCCAACGGCTCTTTTCTGAACCCAACTAGTCGGTCAAAGAACAACCACCGACCGACTAGTTCATCAACTAGTCGGTCGGTCAATAAACGTATACCGACTAATGAGTGAACAGAGAAAAGAACAAAGCACAGACAAAAGGAACTAGTCGGTCCAAGAAGAGTAGCTGACCGACTAGTTTCACAACTAGTCGGTCGGTTACTCAACTGAGACCGACTAACAGATAAAACTGAAGTCTGAGCTTAAATAGACTTAGTCGGTCCAAGAACAAATGTTGACCGACTAATTCACCAACTAGTCGGTCGCCAAATGAGCTTAGACCGACTAACAATAAACAGTAAGTTAGGTGAAAAATTGGCATGTACAGTAAAAGTAAACTAGTCGGTCCAAGAAGGAAAGTTGACCGACTAGTTCATCAACTAGTCGGTCGATCAATGAACACAGACCGACTAATGATAAACAGTAGCTTAGGTTCAAAAGTGCATGTACAGGGAAAGCTCAACTAGTCGGTCACAGAAGCATCACTGACCGACTAGTTCACAAACTAGTCGGTCAGTGAGTCAACTTAGACCGACTAACTGTAAACAGTAAAGAGCTTAGAATTAACTGACTGAAACTAGTCAGTCCAAGAAGCTTTTCCGACCGACTAGATCACCATCTAGTCGGTCAGTTCTTCTTCTTGAACCAACTAACATGCACAAGAAGTCGTGAATCGAAGCGCGAAGCTTCGGGAAGGATTGTATGGACTTCTACTAAGATCCTAAAGCTAAGATATGAGCGTTATGAAGATTTAAACCGTAAGACCTACTCAAGGCTTAACATTCTACGAAAGAAGCTTAAAGACTATAAATAAAACTTGACGATACCGTCTTCAATAGCTTCAATCGAATCTTCACGACTTCTAAATTGGTCCATAAGCTTCAACGAAGCTTTAGGTATATGATCACGTGCTTTGAGAAGTCTTGAGACGTCGTAATTGATATTCATATGAATTTGGCGACGATCTCCATAACTGCACTCACAAAGTGTTAGTACACGTTATATTTATGTTGGTTCATCATCCAAAACCAAATCCGGGGAGTCCAATATCCAACAGAAAGGGAGTAAATGAAAAGGGTAATGTTTCATGCACATGTCAAAGGAGGGTGACACGGGGTTTGGGGGGAAACCGAAGGAACGAGAAGATAGGCGGGGCTGGATATGAGATAAATTACCACTCCTGTTCTTGCCCGAGTGGCGGGGAGTTGGACGAGTGATGATGTAACGGCCGGTATTTTCTAGACGTATGGTTATTGTATGTCCGTATTTCCATCCGGATATTTTTGTGCGCGAATTCTTTTGTGCGTCGACGCGAGCGCGTGTCCGCTTTTCGTTTTACCGTACCAACATTTATTGACTATCAATTTTTACAAGTTACCTTAATTTAATTATCCCACTAATTACAAATTTCTAATCACCGTTAACTTCACTAATTACTACATCTATTTTTAATAATCACATCTTATTTAATTTCTTAATTTGTTATTATTGACTAAAAATCAAATCACAAATTTGATAAACTAATTTTACCCTAATTAAATCATCCCTAACTCAAACATTGATTAACTTAGCCCTAATTAAATCACTAATTAAACCATATTGAATCCCACCTCCTCCTGTTGGTGAGATCCAACAGGGCTCATCAAACCTCCCCCACATACAACTCCCTCCCTTCAATCTGCCTCCCCACTTCACTGTTGGTGTTATAACCATGCAAACGACATTCAACAGCAGCAAACCCTCCTCCATCCCTGCAAACCCACCACCTTCATCCCTGCAAATCATCTGTCAATCCCCAACCCTTTCAGCCACAATCTTTCAAAACCAGGAACAAAATTCAAACACCAAAATCAGCCCCCAAAATCAACCACAATCAGTTTCCCAAACCCATCATCTTTCCAACACAAATTCTCAACACAAATTAGCCCTCAAACAACCACACCAAATCAAATCCACAAACTCTGAACAAAGAAAACCAAATCTGAAATCTATACTTCAGATTCATTCCAAAAACCCAATCGAAACAAAAAAAAATTCTGAAACATTACTTCAGATCCTCACAAAAGCTTCAAACCCTCTTCATCCTCTTTCTCCTTCTTCTTCTTCCTCCCCTTCCCGAGGCCGACCACCCCCCAGCCCAAGCCACCGCCGTCGCCGAGAGCTGTCCACCGCCGGCCCCGTCAGCCCGCCGACCTGCGCGCGCCGCCGCCGTGAGGAACCACCCCCCAGCGCTGGAGCGCCGCCCGCGCAGCAGCCGCCGCCTGGCCGGAGAGACGCTGGACGGAGAACCGCCGCCTGCCGCCACCTGTGACCGCCGGCAGCCCCTCCCCGAGCGCGCGTGCGTGAGTTTTCCTTTCCCGTGTGCGTGCGTAGCTTTTCTCCTGCTGCTGAACATGTAAACAAAAAAAAGGAAAGAAGATAGAGTGGCAGAGAGAGAAAGTTAGAGGGATAGGAAAAGTCAGCCTTAATAATGAATGAAGAGTGGAGGCCTTAAAGGGAGAAGGGTGTGTGCAGTTGATAGTATGAGTATAGGTTTAAAGAAAGAGTTGGCAGAAGTAAAGGAGGAAGAGAGAGGGAAATGTGTGCCTTAGCTTTGGATGTTAAAAGAAGTGATCAGGGAGAGAGACTGATATAGGGTTATTAATGAAATGAATAATGTTGATAGGGTAAGTGACAGGGTAATAGAGGGTTATTAAAGAATAGGTGACAGGCTTTTATTAGCCAAATATTAGCAATGAAAACAGTTAAGACCTGGGTTTTTGAATGAATAACGAAATGAAATAAGTGAGGAAATTGACAGGTTTGATAAACGAAGAGGAGAGAGGGCTTAATAGAAGAGTCCTATTAAATAATGAGACCTGTAAAAGCAAAACAGAGAATCCAAAACTAGGTGGAGGTAGGTGAAGATTTAATATAACCTTACCCTCATGTTAACATTTCAATTAGCTTAGCAGATGTTAATTAGATGTTAATTAGTAGGTTAATTGTTAGTATAAATCCAGATGATAATCGTTTAGTGTTTTTTTTAATTCAACATGTTATTAATTGTTTAATAATGTTAGGGTAATAATATTAGTATAACAATGAGACGTATCATATTAGTATAACACAATATAGACCATACCTTAGCTAGTGAACCTGATAAATTAACCTAACCCACTTTAGAGACTAACTTAATGATGTATTTGTTTCACGAAATATCTAATTCGGTGAATTGTTTAACTAAAACAGAGAACCAGTCGTTTTATAGCGTAACGCTCGTCGAGTCGAACCCACGACAACCGATATCACCGGAAACAGGCAAGTGATACTTGCCAGTAATTATTTAGGCCATGTTTTAGGCCAATTTGTAAAATTGTGTAAAAGAGACTAGGCGGTGAAATGATAGTCGCCTAGACGCCATATTTGATCTAGTTTGACAACGAAACTAGATCCGACAATTTACCTGCTTTCATTCATGCTGCCATGTCATGTTTACTTTCAATTAAATGTACGCACTTTAACTGCTCGTTACATGTCCTGCATCAAATTGTTCTATCGTGATTGCGTAGCACACGCTACAATAATTGTAACTATTGAGGCTAGGCACCTGCTTTTGCGGGCACAACCCTATGCCATATTGAAAAACACTTCCTGGCTCGTGATCCAGAAGTGAGCACAGTGTTGTTGGGAAACCAACGCTCGATACACGTGGATGGGTAGGGTTAAGCGATCACTTGAGCGTAGAAGTGTGCCCGTACAGCCACTTCAGCCAAAAGGCGTAAACCCTGTGCACATCGTGAATACAAGTTAATCGTGAAATCGTGAAATAGTGATTTATAGCTTTCTGCTACGACGTGCTTAATTATTTTTATCTTTTTAATTTAATTGTTGCACTCTTTTAATGTCATGCCATATCATCATTGTAGAACTGCTAGTTGCATTATTTTATTTGTATCCTTGCACAAAAGTTCTCCGCTTCCCTTGGGAGACTTTTGCTGACATGTGCCCTTTTCTCTTTGGGTGTCACATGTCAGGATTTGAGACAGAGCAGGTTGCTGAGGACGAGCAGTTCGTTGTCGCTGAGTTCGAGGTCCCTGCAGAGACCGAGTTCGAGGACACGGGTGACCAGTCCTAGACTCGTTTGGAGTCTCCCCTTAGTTGTTACTTTTCCTTAGTTGTTGTTAGGTTTCGGTGCGTAGCACCTATCTCTCTTTGTTTTGTCTGGCCATGCTTTAGGCCTATTGTTCAGACTCGTACTTTTGTGACTATTCTGTGATGTAATATTTGTTGGATGTTGTTGGTGGATATTTTCTTATCTGCTTTATTATTGTTGTTGTTTCTGTTGGATCCTGTGGATGGCAAACAACACTAGAAGGGGGGGTTGAATAGTGTTGTTCAAAGATAAAACTTTTTCGTTCTTTAATCAATCAACACAAAACAAAACCTTCTAATGTTGCCTAAGAAACCAAGTAGAGTGATCTACGCTTGGTTCTTAATCAACTTAATTAATCTTCAAAACAAGTCAGAGATAAAACTCTTCTGGTAGTCGATTCCCTAAGAACAGTAGTCGACTCCCAGAGGGATATTATGCACAGCTCAGTTAAGCGAATACTTAATGAAGATATAAACGATTACACGGAAGTACAATAGAGAAGTAGATACAGAAATTGATCTTGCAATATATTATGAATGAGTTACAAATGTAATATTCAATGAATCAAGATAAACAAAGTAGAGATAAACAATCACAGAGAGAATCAAACGCAAACACAAGGATTTTTATCCTGGTTCCCCACAACCCTGGGTACGTCCAGTCCCCGACCAATCCGGTACGAGATTTCCACTATTGCCTTAGCAATACAAACACCTAGCCTTCACTAGGATTTCCAACCACCTAGACTTGTCTAGGATTTTACCCTTGCCTCACAACCCGAGGACTTTACCTTGCCTCACAATCCGAGGACTTTTCACAAACACCTTGCCTACAACAAGGATTTACAATCACCCTTATCACCAAGGGACTTCAAGTAAAATCAAATCCAATACACCACAATGAATTAGTGGAGATTGGTTTTTACACCCAATAATTCTATAGCCAAGATTAAATATGCAATTGTGCTTAACGTGGCTAAAATAATTTTAAATCGTCCGTAGATCACACAAAGAATATGAGTTTATTCACTGTGATCTAGAATCTAGATGTGTTCTTAGATCACACAAAGAATATGAAATTATTCGATGTGATCTAGAATCTAGATGTTTCAAAAATCCTTTGAGAATATAAAAATCAAAGAGAAGGATTTTGAAAACGAATTTGCAATAGCCAAATAATAATAATGATCTTAAAAGAATTATAAAGAATATAAGCAATAAGATCAGAAATTGAAAACCCTATTTGGCTATGAAGAACTTTGAGAGCGATGAGAACGATGAGAACTTTTGAGAGAATAATAATTTTGCTCAAGAGAAAATTGGTGAGGAAAATGTTCTCATGGGGTCTCTATTTATAGAGCCAAAGGAGAATTCAAAATAATTCAAATCAAGTTTGACTTCAGCCCAAAAATCAAGCAATGAATAAATGAGAGAGTGAATCAAGGAATTCTGGTCGCACAGCTGGTAGTCGACTCCCTGACTTTGGTAGTCGACTCCCAGAGTGTCTCAGAGAAAATCTGCTACTGCTGGTAGTCGACTCCCTAACTTAGGTAGTCGACTACCAGACTATCTTTTCTGGTAGAAGACAGAAATCAGTGTAGTGAACTACAGGGTGTTTGTAGTTGACTACAAATTGAAACTTAGCTTCTATGAAAAGAATGCTCTCAAATAAGTTTAAAATGAGTTTTAAAAACATTTTAGAAAATCATTTTGTGTGTGTGCAAATTCTTCTTGGCTTTGACATAATCCTAAGAAAATGAAAACCAACTCACACACTAGACTCTATGAAGAACTTGAAGCCATGGTTGAGCTTGCGCTAGTTGCATATGCTTCCGCTTGAATTTGAGCTCCTCTTTAGCTTTATCTTGAGCACATTCTTTGAGCTTCATCTTTGAACTCTTCTTGTGCTTGAGCTTTGAAGTTGCGAGCTAAATTCATCTTCATCTTCTATGTGTGTGGTTGAAGTTCTTCTTCTCGGAGTATGTTTCGAGCTTCAATTAGCTTATTGCACAACCTACACACTTAATTTGTATGATTAGTAATTTAATAACATTTGGTTTGATCATCAACAAAACAAACCACTTGGGGTGGGACTAGATTCCCATCAGTTTCGTTGCAATGCAAGGACCTGCTACTTTTCGAAATTTTTATAGACGCTTATCAGACTGCAGCTTCACAGCTCCACGTCTGAGCGGACCTCCTCACGTCTCGCCTTCCATATTAGGGAAGCGGGGCGTGACAGATGATATTTTTGAGTTCTGAGAGTTCGAGTGTTATGGTGAGGTGGTGAGGAATGCCACCCCAACTGGGGGAGGCCCAGTCCCTGTTATTCGACTCCTTCCTTGGGTTTCCAAATCATCACTGCATGATAACTTATAACCACGGAAATAAGATTGTAAATGCCATTTGATGTTGTGAGAGATGAATGGGTCAGAAGGCTTCATGTTACTAGTTTCCTTATTTTACTATTAACATTTAGTTGCTCATTATAAATGTTGTACTTGTTCTTGTTGCCCCTTGTACATCATGCCATGTCATGCACTCTGCCGGCTCACGTGCACCTTTTCCACACTTCATGTAAGGGCTAGTTGGGTATGGTATTCCTACTGGGTCACGCTTTGACATGCCCCACCGTTGACTTTTCAGGTTCAGAGGTTGGAGTTAGTTGGTGGCAGTGGGGTGGAGCAGTGGAGTTCTGTGGATGAGTTAGGCTGGGTTGGTGAGGGGAGAGGAGAGAGTGTTTGTACTTTTGGGGTTTTGTTTGGGTAATGGCAAGTTGTTCATGATGGATGTATGTGCTGATGGATGATGTATAAGATGTCAGACCTTCTTGGGATTAGTTGTTGTGCAGTTTCCCTCAGTATTTCTTTCTGTGTTTATGATATATGTTGTTTGGTTGTGCTTTGGGAACATTACAGTTACTATCCCAGTAGTGCGCAGTGGACCTGCTTGTGTTGTAATTTTATATTTTCTCCGTAACACCCGCCTCTTCGTGAATACCTGATACGGATTCGTACTTATCGGGTATCCCGGGGAGCGGGGCGTGACAGATGTAGCTTGATGCCGCGCGTGTGGATCTCCCGCCTTCTTTCACTTTCGCAACGATTGACTTTGTGTGGAATTTTTGTTTAGAGACTCGTACTGATAATGTGTTATGAATCTTCATCTGGGGAGGAACCCCCGCTCTTTATTTATAGCATATAGAGGAGCGTACATAGAAGTATACAGAAGATATGTGACTATCTATAAGATAGCCGTGATCCTAACCAACTCTAGTATTATACATTCACAACAATATTTATGCTTTAAAAATTGAAATTAACTAGTGGTTTATAAAATTAATGTATAGTTTACGAAAAACATCCTGCTCAAAATAGATGTCTTTACCTTTTCAAAGTAGATGGTGTCGTCATGCTTTGCTTGTAGACTTATTAGCTCCTAATTATTTCTTCGTAATAATATACTTGTTATATTGCTTTGAGATAATTTGACAACAATGGTTTTTTTTACATTCAATCACATGCGATAACGATTCTAATGTCTTTCATTTTTGAAGGGCCAAATTTTAGTCGGCATTCATCTGTTGAAAATTATATAGATTGAGGAATTATCTATTCTATAAAAAAAGAAAAAAGAAAATAAAAAGATTTTAAATGTTGGAAGATTGTTAGGAGAAGAGTGTAAACTAAGCTCCAAATTAGGAGTAGCCATGGCCCAAGCCATGGCTCTCTATATATTCAATTAGAGCATGGGAGTCCAAGGGACTCCCCACTAACTTAGTGGGGAGTAATGGTGAGATGTTGAGGGGGGAGGCCAAAGGCCTCCCTCAACTCACAACACTCCCCCTCATCTCTCCATTACCTTGGGTTAAGCATATGAATACTTCAGGATTCAGTATGCTAATGGGGTGGATACTTCTGGATCCAGAGCCACTGTGGTTGCCTCGTTAAAACCTTAGCTGTGGAAAACCCAGTGGGAAAAAAAAACCAGCAGCTTAAGGGAAAAGAGTACAACTATCGAGGGACTCCCCCTGATCTCTACAAGCTTCAGGCTTGCAGATCTCCTATGTATCTATACAATCATCTCCTATTCATCTATACATCCATCATGTTCTGAAAGAAAATACAATCATCACTCATCTATACAAGTTTCGCTCATCTAGCGGCTATATTAAAGCAGTGGCGTTTTGGAGTGGAATTCTCTTCGAAGTTTGGTAGATGACGCCACTAAAGTATTCATTGAATCAGTCTTCAGTGTGTCTGCGAGGTACTGCTGGTCCTGGCTGAGTGTTTTCAATACTTGCTTCTTGGATGATGAGCTTCTCAGAAGATGTAGACATTGGAGGATGATGTGTAGATATTTAGGAGGTGGCCGGCCTATTGTGTTTTAGTCATCGCGATGATCTTTAAACCTGCATATGCGATATATATTCCTTGACCCTTGGAAGTTGCGCAGAAGCAGCTTATCCTTGGTCTAGTGGTGCTCTCCAGGGCAACACTTTATCTGGTTAACAACTTTATTGCAGACGTTCTATCAAAGACACGTGCAGTTGGCCAGATAAAGAAGTGTAACAATTACACTAAAGCTAGGCTCTTCGGGACCTAGGATGTCCTCCCCCTCTTCCAGCTACTGGAAGGTGTCATAAATAAGCATACATTTTTAATAGGATGCAAGTGGACATCATTCTTCATAAACTCCAGGTGTATGAAGGATATTAAAGGATTCCACCACGAAAGTGTTAAATATATAAGCCGAGATAATACCTTGTTATACCTAGGTTTTTCATTTACAAGGTATGCTTAAAGTTATCTGTTACCTAAATGGTCTCTGCAGGAGATCCTATTAGCTTTAAGTCGACCACATATACGGCGAATATTACAAATCCTGTCAACGATCTTTCGAAAAAGATACACAGGCAGAATATTGCTAAGATCAACTAATGATCTTTGTAGCCTTTATGGAGAAGACGTTTCTACGTCTCTCTTTCATCTCTGGGGGTAGAGTATACCCTTCTGGAAGTTTTATATAGATCTATATATCTATATTGCCGTATATATATGCAGTCACAACGTCCATGAACTGCATGTATTGGCTTTTTCAGAGAAGTGTAGGCTTAGTAGGAAAAAGATCACATTTCCTTCATTTCAATTTATTTATGAAATCCGAATTATATTCCACAGGTTTTTACACATTCAGGTGTATGGACTACTGGTCCAAAGACTTTGCTTTTCAAGAGTGAGTCCAGCTCTACTCTTATTGCCTCGTCCCACTTTGGCCATTCTATGCGTTTACGCTATAGAAAAGTGGGTAGACGTCATCGTCGTATTCAGCGACGTGAACGGCAATAGCGAAAGCAAAACCGTCGTCGACGACTGTGCTATATATGTCCAGTACCTCTCCAGTACGTACGTAATATAATGATCTTTCTCCTGTTGTTTCCTCTGCAGGGGAAATTAGGAGGGGAGAGGTTGCTGGTCTGAGCTCAGCATCCTGTGGTTGGATCATTTTGATATATCCAGGAATCTTCCTATTATGAGGAATTTTATATTTTGAACCTGGTAGGCGTCCTCTTTTCAATTGAGGTACAGCCAATTCTGCTGCCGGTGGATTGCATCCATCTTTGGGAATGTCAATCCTAGCTGGCGTGTTGGCAGCAGGGACGTGTGAACGAACAATCTTCTGGTTGTCCGCAAATTTATCCGTCAATTGATGTACTTTAGTATGAATATGAAGGATCTTCTGGATCTCAACTACACAGAAAAAGTATGCGGATCATCGCGAGATGAGGACTTTTGTGTCCCATGATATGGTCTCAGAAGCTTCAGGCTTCTTTAGTCCGCGTGCCTATTTCAATGAGATTTTGCTCATCAAATTCACATTTATCAAGACTTGGTGGTAAACCATAAGCAAGCAGCATCAGCAATAAGATATGGCAACAAGCGGGCCGTATCGTGATAAGCGATGCGGAATGCAGTGTGATGGTCCCTAAACATCAACAGGCAAATGCGATTTTACAATGGACATGAAATCCATTGGAGTCTCTTTACCAGAGACTCTGCTAACCCGTTATGAGTTTGAACATGCTGCAGGATGTTCAATTTTAATGCCAGTTGTTTGGCAGGAGTCTTGAATGATATGTGTAGTAAATTCACCCACATTATAAGCTTTTGAGAAAGCTAGGTTGCGAGTGAATATAAAGGCACACATAAGACCATCTAGTAGATGCATATATCAGTACAGTAATGAAGTACCGAAAATGGGCCATTTGCGGGGTGAATAGGCCCGCAAAAGGTCACCATGTATTCTCTCAATGAAGCCAGGAGACTTTAAACCCACTTTCAGGAGGGAATATCTCTCTATTAGTTTTTCCTTATGACAAAGGGGGACAAGGAAACTCAACCTTTTGAAGAATCTTCAGGCTCTCCAATGGATTCATTTGATGATGCGTCCATCATTGCTGATCCAGGATGACCAAGTCCATTTTGCCAGAGTTAAAAACTATGGCAAAGAAAGGCACTTCTGGTGCTCAGTCGAGTTGGCTTTCTATAAGATGAATATCTGTAATTATGGGGGCCCGACGGGGGTCCAATGAAATCGTAAGTAGATGGTCTTCTGGCCATTCTCTTGACGAGTTACATATTGATATTCAATATATATTATCCACAATTTTCAAGTTATTTTCTTTAAAAGAAGTATCCTTGAAAATTGGAGATTTCCTACATGTTTAAGAGGAGAATTTGCATCTTATAGTCTCGTTGTATGTGGGAGCAATATCAACGCTACACTAGTGCAACGAGGCACTGTCCACAATATTCCATACTTCATCTATGAGTAAAACTAAATTTTATTTAATTCAATGAAAAAGACATAAAAGTTCGTACTAAAGCAAATTAAAGATGAAGCAACATTGAATTCTAAATGCATAGATAAAGGATGATGCTCAATCGAGCAAGTCGTCGTTCTCGAAGTCATTTGCAGTGAACATCATTGGGGGCTGAACAGCCGCCAAGTTTGTTTCAGGCAGAGACTTCTGGCTCGCCTGATATAGTTCCTGGAGGTGGCGAGGAGTGCGGTAGATTCTGGACCAATGGCCAGTCATGCCGCATCTATGGCATTTATCCTCCCAATTCTTCTTAGGAAGTGACACTTGGTCAGTGTTCTTTTGCTTCCATATGAAGTTACTCTTTCCTGTATTGTTGTTGTTGGACGGGGGTGCTTCTCCTCGTCCATACTACATCACATCCTTCCCTTTGTTATTATTAGCCTTCTTCTTGTTTTTCCACTTCTGGGGAGAAACGTGGTGGGCTTCAGGGATAGGTGCAGTGCCAGCTGGACGTAAATTATGAGTGGCTAGCAGTAAATCTCGATTATGTTCTGCCCTAAGTAGGCATGAGATCAGATCAGAGAATTTCGTGAAGTTGCGTTCACGATACTGCTGCATGAGGATTGCATCTTTCTCGTGAAACGAGGTAAATGTCTTTTCCAACATGCGTTGTTCTGTCACTTCTTCACCGCACAACTTCAGGCGTGAGGTGATATTACGAAGTGCAGAATTATACTCAGCGACGGACTTATAGTCCTGAAGTCTGAGGTTTTCCCACTCATAACTGGCACGCGGTAATATTACATCAATTTGATGTTTATACCGTGCCTCCAGTGCTGTCCATAGCTCCATTGGGTCATCTACCGTTAGGTATTCGGCCTTTAAGGTCCGATCTATATGTTTCCTAATGTAGATTATGGCTTTCGCCTAATCCACGTCGGAGACAGTGGTAGGAGTGCTACTGCTAGATGTAGCAGAAGCATCGGCCGCTGCTGGGGCCGAAGGAGGAGCCAAAATGGAGCCAAGGAGGACCATCGAACGCAAGTGGAACTTCAGGTCCACTCGCCAACTCAGGAATATTTTTTTTTGCAGAATCGAGGACCTCGAAATCGACGTTTGCCAATTTTGCCATTTATCTACGCACTTTAAAATAAGCATGAATTAATTAAAATTGAAATTCACGCATTAAAAATAAGTAAAATGTGGGGATCGGCCAGATACCCAAAAGAATACAAAGTCCAAAGTCCGAATATACAGTCCATAAAGAAGAGAAAAGTACAATTTGGAAACCCATAATGGGTCCCTATATTTTCCAATTTCTGTCTCCGTCTTCATTTGGTGGTACACCAGTCTTTGGCATTAATACATTTATTCCTCACTTACAAATTCTCTCAAAAAGAAAATAAAATTGCAAGGAATTTTTAAAAAGGGTATCAAATTGGCCGATCCCAAAAATCACATTTTAGCTTATATAAACAACCACGCAGTTTATAATATGCTACAGGCACAAAAGAAAACAACCACGCAGGCATATAACACATGCATATATAATATGGAAAAAGAGACTATAAAATATAATAATCTCTCGGACCACGGGGAGACGTCATACACCGTTAGGTTAGTTTACTAACGGCAGAGCGGTCGCAGGATCCTTAAGATAATTATATTTTGAAAAAAAATCCTAATATTCCATAATTTAATAATAATGCAATAGTGTTATAAATTTAGCAATATGAAAGACTGGGCGATATGCACATGACAAGGAATTAAAATAAATTAATAGTTTGAATGGGGCTACAGGCCCAAAAATATTAATCATTTTAATGTATTATTAACATTTGGGCTGCAGGCCCATTTGCCAAAAATTAATAAATTAATTATATCAATTTGCTTTAACATGGCACCAGGCCCAATTTGTCAAATTACAATATTGTTAATATTTGGGCTTCAGGCCCAGACTTAATTTAAAAAAAATGCAATCGGATTTACTGGGCTTCAGGCCCAATTTTGGTAGGCTAAAAATTTATTAAGTACACAAAAATTTACTGGGCTTCTGGCCCATAGAATATATGTGCATTTGTGACTAATGGGCTGCAGGCCCAATAAATATGTTATCTATTTTATTTAAATTTAAACAAAATAGAGCCATTAAGCCAATTGTTGGGATGTGGAATGCCAAAACCCCCCCAAACGTAAGTCTGACCCATCAACTCCTTTTTACAGAGAGGTTAGAAAGAATCCTCTTCTCTCTGTGTTTGGCAAAAGCCCCCCCCCCCCCCACTGGGGGGGGCGGACAACCGGAGGAGGGCGGCGATTTCGAAATGGATTTAAAATGGATTTCGAAACCGGAGGAGGACAACCGGAGGACAACCGGACAACCGCCTAGGGGGGTCGGCGATTTCGAAAGGCCCCCTCCCCGACACGGGAGGCGGCGACGTGAAGCAACCAAATATTAATAAAATCCATTCGTCGAGGGGAGCCGACCCCGTTTCTCCCCAAATTACCAATATAGATACGCAGAATATTAAAATAAATGCTCTGGTCCCAACTAGTGGTCCCAACTAGTTGTTTACTGTTGTTTCATTTCTAATACTAGTAATTATGTGATTCATCAGTGTATAATCTAATCACGGTAGAACATTCATTCATGATTTGGGAATCTGAGCACCGAAACTATGTTCTTATTGCTGAAGTTTGTTTATATGGTGGGTATGTGATTCTGGTTGGCAATCTTCCAGAAAATTGATTGATTTACAAATAAAGCAAAAGCCCTGTTTCCCCAAATTACCAATATAGTGGTTTTTTTTATAGATACGCCGATGGGTTTTTTTTTTGTTTTTTTTATTTTATTTTAAAGATAATACAATAGCAGCAGATTTAAAATGCCTTTAAATGAAGCATTGTAAAATCATAGCCCAATTAAAAATTTGTTCTAGCTATCTACGGGATTGATAGATATTACCTCTAGATTAAAAAATCTAGGGACGATCGTAAAAATTAAGATCCGTAGATAGTTGCGCTCCCGTTACGCTCCAAAAAGAAATCCCCGTAAAGCTTCGCCGCAATGGATTACCGCAACAACAGATTCCTTCGCATGTATGGGTTTGATTTTTGGAAGGAGACGGGAAGAAAAAGCTCAAAGATATGAGAGCTAATGTGCTGATAACGTGTTGGAAGATTGTTAGGAGAAGAGTGTAAACTAAGCTCCAAATTAGGAGTAGCCATGGCCCAAGCCATGGCTCTCTATATATTCAATTAGAGCATGGGAGTCCAAGGGAATCCCCACTAACTTAGTGGGTAGTAATGGTGAGATGTTGAGGGGGGAGGCCAAAGGCCTCCCTCAACTCACAACATTAAAGATTTTTTTTAAAAAAGGCTTTTCTCGCACCAAATCATAGCATTCGGGACCACGTACATAAGCGAAGCCGACCATCCAACTTATAGCTTATCATCGCGGTCAACACGCAACACTTAAGATTCCTCCAATTTCAAAACAAAATTAAGATAAAAATCACTTACACCCAACGTTCAAACTCTCCAAAGAGCTCATCCTGCTATGACACGTGTACGTTCTCCACGCCATCCACCTGGGTGCAATATTCATTTCCCAAAAAAAAGCATTAAATAACTAAAAGAAACCGTATGCTAATAACTTCATTTTCCAAAAAGCCAAAAAAACAGACAGAGAATGACACCACTCGTCACGTGATATTCTCGTGCCAAACTTTAATCCTCCCCCTCGCGTTCTCTCTCCTGTGCTTTCGGTCTCTCATCGATTCTTCTGTTCTTCTTCCCGACTAGATAAGAGCGAGCCTCTGGAATTTTTGCTTCGAAGTCAAGTAAGTTTCGTTCTGTCCTGTAATTTACGTAGTTGTTTCCTTTTGTCTACTTCAATCTGTAATTTTGCTCAACTTTTTTTTATCGACTCTCTTTTTGAACTCTATAATTGGCTTGTTGGGAGTTTGAAGTCCTGTGTCAGCTGATTGTGTGTGTGAAATTAATTGTTTAATTAATGTTTGTGGATGTATTTAAAGTAACACGGTTAAATTTGGATGATTCTTGGTGGACCTTTTTGTTTTGTTGGGGTGAAAATTCATCTCAAATGATGGGATGCATGTAGTTGAGGAACTCAATCAGATGTTACCTTCTTCTTTTTTTATTATTGTGGAATGTGCGGTCATAAAGCTTACTTTTTTGTCAGTGAGGGGAGCCACATAGTAATTATTAGATGAATTTTGGGACCTCCTTTCGTCTTTCTATTAATTATCTTAAACTGGATAGTTGTGTTTAATTAAAGGAGCTCAATGCGATGTTTAATTATATGATAATTATGACTAATTGTTCAACAAATTTGATTCTTTGATACTAGCTGATTGTTATCTGAATTGAATTTTGTGATTGTTACCTAAATTTAAGCGAGCCCGCTTAATTTATGTGATTCCGGGTGGTCAAAATTTAAGCATCATGCATGTAGAATTAGAGGAACATAATTAATATCCGTTTACCGGACCTTTTTTTAACCGGCTGCTGAGTTTTTTGTTGTTGCTAGTGAATGCCATTTCGGAACTAGCTTGTTGAGTTTCTTGGTTAGGAAATAGCCGAGTCTTGCTCAAGTTGTTTGTCGAGTCTTTTCAGACATGTATTTCAGGATTTGCGTGCTGTGGTCTTTTCCATATTTGTTATTTTATCAGTAATTGCAGATTAGTTGGATGTGTGAAACTAGTGCAGTTTGCATTGTGCAATGTCCGTGTCGAACTCACAAGAAACAAAGTGAGATACATTCTAAATTTTAAGAACTACAGTTTTCTTTGACATCAGATCCCTTGAGTAGTAGCCGTCGGCGGAAGAGTCATTGAGGCCGAAGGATGCCACACGGTCAATGGCTGTGGTTCATGGTTCTGAGATGTAGTCTTACTTGATTAGAGTCAAATGGGTCTAAAAGGAATATTGAAGCAGTATGTTGTGTCTTACTTGATGATCTACATATGGAAAATTTTGTGATTCATCCACCACACATTATGCTCAATAACACTTTGGACCCAAAATTTGTAGGAATCGATAACCTTGAAAGGAAGGTCTGGTTGGCATGGAAATACATGGTTAATGAATGTTCTGAATTGTGCCTTGTGTTATGCCTTAGTGTAAAATGAGGGGCTAACTTCGTGCAGTGCCTGGGCTTATTTCTTCTTGACATGGCACAGTGAGAGCACATATGAAGGTGCTGACTAAGGCCTGAGCTCAAGGCTCATGTACGGTACTACGTACTAGAAATGGTTAACTACAAATAATGTTGAGTTAAAAGTAATTCTTGATTAGATGGCGTAAGATATCATTGACACCTAAATTATACCTTCCGTATATTGATTTTTGTTAGTTCTTGGGGTTTTCATGGTTTTGTCTGCTCCAGATTTGGTCAGACAGGTTATTGGTTTTGATTTGCATTTGGAAGTGCTCTTACTGTGAGTTTAGCTCAACCTGTAACCTTGGTGGGTCTTTCCAACAACTAAATTAATATAGTCAGTTCCACCTATCCCTAAAACCAACAAAAACTGATAAATTCATTTGGGCATCATAAGATCATGCATAGAAAAAGATCAGATTGTTCCATCGAGGTCTGAAATGTCCCGGGGAGAACAATCCTACCAAAAGTAGGGAATGAAGACGGGATATAAGTATTAGATTTGCCTTATGGAAAATGATGGATAAGGGAAAATATATCTGTTTAGATGTCAACAAAATAGATATACTAACTAAGAAAGGACTGACTGCTGGAACCTTAAGATTATTTCAGATCTATGCAAATTGCTGTCCGGCTGCACACACATTATAAAATGGATCAAAAATAAATTACTGATATGGAAAAAGTTCAGGTATCAACCAACCATGTAGAAGGATTTTAACCATCGGAGGCACGTCAGAAGGTAATAGTATGTCACTTAACCATCCCTACTTTCCCCTCACAAAAACTTTGGAGTTCTGATGCAATTGCAGTGATTTTAAGAAGAAAAAGTTTTACTTAAGAGAAATATTACTCCATTTGTGTTGAATAATCTAGCTCAGAGGCTGCAAGACAGTTGGCAGGATGAATTCTTGAGCCTCTATAGTTATAATCAAAGGTGGACTTGATTGCTTCTGCTGCTTGATTTCATGTTACTCCAGCACATTGCATTGAGCATGCTTCAAAGCTGCATGGAAATCTGTACTGCTCAAGCTCAACTTCATCGATTTTGCCCCTTCTTGGTAAGTAAACCATTCATGCAGGGTTGTAGGATGTCAAAGAGGGTTTTGGTTCTGACGTCATGGGATCTCATGTGAGAGGAGAATATTATATCCTTATATATGGCAATTTGGCGGAGAGGTAATATAGTTTATCACAACTATTTTTGTGTCACTTCATCTATACTCAGAGGCTATGGTAAAGTTCACATTCAAGGGTCTTTATTAAAAAAAGATTTTAGGTTTTGTAGTCTGAGTCAAGGTTAAGCTGTTGACGCGGAGGAATAATTGATGTGCTAAATAATTAGGTGAGAGAAGTTTTGGGGTTAGAAATAAGGAAGTTTTGTTGGAAAGGGTCTGAAAAAGAGGAAATGGAGTAATCATTAATGAAAAAATAAACTATGAGCTCAAGAAAATTTTATTGAGCTTTTCTTTTAACAATTCATCGTACTTTGTGTACAGCCTCCTCCACTTATTTTATAGGTATAGTGAACCGACAAACTGTCCACAAATGTTATGACTTTTTCCTTACTAACCTACCTTTTCTTAGTAGCACCTCCTTTAGATTTTACGTTACATTTTTGTAGCGTAGTCTTCTTTTAATATCTTGCTTCCTAACCAGATCTATGTAACTGACCTCTTCTCTAGAACATTATCATGTCTGCATCCAAGTTATTTACTTCATAAGGAAACACACACATATATTTGTGATGTTCTACTTGAAACAATATGCTAGCCCCCACATTCTCCAACTTGATCCATCCACATGCACAACACACACACTAAAATTTTGTGTGTGGGTGTGTAGAGTAAAACTAGGCTCCATTCGGATGGACCAAACATGTAAATCCATCCAAGTCAGTTTGAAAAGTGGGTAATCTAAATGGAAAATCTATTTCATTGGATGTGATTTACCATGTCCAAACTATCTATAAACAAAATTTCAAATGATTTGGATATGTTTTACCTATGTATCAAATGGTTGTAAAATTTACAATTTAAGACTATTTTAAAACATTGATTTTGCAACCACTTGATGCATGTGTAAAACATTTTCAAAGCATTTGAAATTTTGTTTGTAGATAGTTCAGACATATAAGATCACATTCAACGGAATAAATATTCCATTTAGATTGTCTAATTTTAAAATTGACTTAGATGGATTAACATGTTTGGTTCATTCGAATGGAGCCTAGTCTTACTATGTATGTATGTATATGTGTGTGTATGGAAAAGTGTTCTTAATGTGACTCATTAGAAAATTGTCTAAGGAGTCATCTTAATACATACTTTGTATGAATTTTACGGATAATCTGATTCGTTCATTGTGATCTACATGTCATCAAATGCTTATTTACAAAAAATCATGTATTTTAATGTGTTATAATCATTTGTTTTGTGGTTACAGAATGAACGGGTTTTTAATAGTAGAACAAATGATTCTACTTGATCAACGGGCACGAAGTGTCTAAATCACATGATTTTTTATAGACAACCATTTTGAATTATAGAGAGCATGATGAATAAAGTGGATTATCCATAAAGTAGTTTAATCATATGATTTTATGCTGACTCTTTAGATAACTTCCTAAGGAGTCACCTTAGGAACTCTTATATATATATATATATATATATATATATATATATACACACACACACATATATATGAGAATAATGTGTATCATATGACATATGAGGCTAAACCTCATATGTGGCTCCATAACTCCACCTCCGCCATTATTTCAGAGGATCAAAACCGTTCATTT
The DNA here is from genome assembly GCA_030789695.1 of Scilla litardierei. Lineage (NCBI taxonomy): Eukaryota > Viridiplantae > Streptophyta > Magnoliopsida > Asparagales > Asparagaceae > Scilla > Scilla litardierei. The sequence continues at coordinate 36,908,518 of CM061141.1, read as the reverse complement.
TGATCTATATATTCTAAAACCATAAAATACAGAGTATGAGGTGAACCCAAGTGGGTTTTCCTGTTCATCCACTAGTTGCAATTTTAATGATTTTGCATGAATAAAACTTTTGCGACAGGTGGATAAACAAGTAAAACCCTTTGGGTTCACCCGAAATTTGATGTTTTGAGGTTATAGAATATGCACATCAAAATGAACGATTCTGATACAGTGATACTCCAAAAATAGCAGAGGGTGGTGTTTTGGAGGTCGCATACGAGGCTTAGCCACATGACATATTATACAAATTATTATATATAGAATAATGGGTGTATATATATTGAATAATGAGTATAATATGACATGTGGCTAAGCCTCATATGCGACCTCCAAAACTTTATTCTCCGTTATTTTAAGGATCGAAACCGTTCATTTGATCACTATATTCTAAAACCTTAAAACACCGAATATATGATGAACTTAATAGGTTTTGCCCCTTCATCTATCAGTCACAAATTTAATGGTTTTGTATTAATAGAACTTTGGCGACGGTGGATCAACGGACAAAACCTCTTAGGTTCATCTCATATTCGGTGTTTTGGAGTTTTAGAATATGAAGATCAAAACAAATAGGTTTGATTCTAAAAAATAGCAGAGCTGTGAGTTTTAAGAGCTGCGTATGAGACTAAGCCTCATATGTCATATGATACCCATTTTCCTTACATATCTAAAGGCTAATTTGTGACGTATCTTTTGGATGAAGTAGCCATCGACAAGGTTTCAATAACATCCTCTCCGTCTCAAATCTTTATATAAACATGGCTTGTGCCCTCACATGTGTTTTCTTACATGAAAAGCTACTGTACCTGATGTAGAATAAAGGAAAATTTGGGAAATTTATGGGAAAGTTTGTAGAACAATAGAAATAAGGTTCTGAGGTCTCTCTCTCTAAGGATTCCGAGGCTTCTTGCCATAGAGTTGTACTTTTCTCATGCTTTTTTGGATTTCTTTAGATTTCTTTAATCTATTTATTGATTAATAAGACAATCTTGAGGCCTTTTCTAGGCTTTGTAACTAATATCCTCTCTCTTCCAATCGATGTAAGACTAAAACTCTAAGTCAATTATAACACTTAAAAATAAATAAAAAGGACTCAAAATAACTAAAGACGCTCAAACTAAACATAAAAGTAAAAATAAAAACTAGAAGGATACTATCTCGATCAGATCACTATCATTATGCTTAACTTGAGAATTTCATGTTGGAACTTATCCAACTAAGTTGGATCTTAATCCAACATTGGGCTAATATGCGGTGAATAATTATATAAGTGCTATGCTGTCGTATTAAGCCCAATATATTAGTGATCTGGTTTTAATTAATTAAATGGGCTAAATGAGTTAAACAGGTTGTGGGGCCTTTATGTGTAGAGACTATTGGGCTTCAACTCGTTGATGGGCCGAGTTGGAAACCCTAGGGCTATGGAGGCTAGCCTATAAATATTAGCGGTCATGATCCCCGGAATACACGAACAAAGTTGAGCCGTCTTTTCTACGTCCCGTCGCTAGGAGAGAAACCGGGAGAAGGCTAAATGGATTCTCCAAACCGTTGATTCGTGCTATTCTGGAAGATCGTCCGCTGTGCTATCGTCAGGATCTTTCAGATTATTAGCGATGGACTCAGGTACGCTTCCGCTAAATCCGAGTAGGTCAATGATTTAAGATTCCGCATGTTATATACATCTAGATTATTATTTGCATGGTCTTGCTTAATGATTAATCTAGATCTTTAGTTTCTACAAGTGGTATCAGAGCCCACATGCTGTGGATCTTAAATTTTTTATCTGCTCGTAGTAGATCTGATAAAAATCAGATTTTTAATCTGTTTTAAGTTTCGGATCTGTTAAAAATTCATTTTTATCAGATATAATATTCGGATCTGTGCAAAAATTTGGTTTTTTGATTAATTTTTCCAAAAAATGGTTTTTTGTAAACCCTAGATCGGGGGGGCCCGCCGGCCGCCGCCCGACACAGCAAAAGAGGGGCGGCCCTGCCGCCCCCGTCGGAAGATCGGCGTCGGCGATGCCGGCGTCGACACAGATCAGAAAGGGGCGGCTTTGCCGCCCCTGTAGGTTAAAGGCCGTTAAATCTGCGACAAAGGGGGCGCAGCGCGCCGCCCCCGTTCAGTTTCAGTAAAGGGGGCGGACTCGCGCCGCCCCCAGCACGAGTTTCCGACGACCGGGGGTGCCCTACCCCCGTCGCCGGCCAGATCTGACCCCCACCTTCTGTGGGGGTCTGTCGGATTCGCAGAAAAGGGGCGGCGGTTGCCGCTCCTGATCAGGCGACGGCAGGCGCCTCTGGCGCCTGCTCGTCGCAGAGACGGGGCGGCAACCGCCGCCCCTGATCGGGCGACGGCAGGCGCCAGAGGCGCTTGCTCGTCGCAGGAGACGGGGCGGCAACCGCCGCCCCTGATCGGGAGACGGGGCGGCCCCGTCGCCCCTGTCAATTGCGGCCGACGCCGGCCCACCGCCGGCGCCGGATCTGAAGAAAAGGGGCCGGCGGCGGCCGGCCCCCTTGTTGGACCTAAAACTCTGCTAGGGTTTCCTAACCATAGCAGATTTTGGGCCAAATTGGGCCCAAACAGTTATTTTTTCAAAATTTTTTTTTAACTTTCAGTATATGGGCTTCTAATTTGGGCCTGTTTGGGTTATTTGGTTGTTTTTTGGGCCTATTATTGCAAACCAGTTCTTTTAGGCTTATTGCAAAACAGTTTTGGTCACCCGCATGGCTAATATTGGACCCAATTTTTGGATCATTTGGACACAAATTTGGGGCTGTTTTGGATTTATTTTAACACTAATGGAAGGGGAAATAAATGGACATCTGTATATATATTTCCCCAAAGTATAAATTTGTGTTAAAATTCAGTTTGAATTTTAAATTCAATTTTGGCACGCTTCATTATATATATATATATATTTCGAAATGATTGTAATCAAATTAAAACCCCACCAAAGTGGGCTTTATCGTGGCGATTACCCTTATTTCGATATATAAAAAGCTACGGGCATACTTTGTATGTAAATTTGGTGCCTAAAATTTAAATTTAAATTCGTTGAAGGAGGAAATAAATGGTTGTGTATATATATTTCCTTTACGCCCAAAATTTTGTGTTAAATTTAAGTTCATTCCAATTTTAATTCTTTAGGCAAAATTCAGTTAAATATACATTTCGAAATAACTCTAATTTTTTGTGAAATTCCACCAAAGTGGGTTCCACTATTAAAATTTTTATTATTTCGGAATGTAAACGGATTAAAAGTACATACTTAGTATGATCGGTTGCCTGGATGAATTTTAAACGGAACGAAGGAGTAAATAAAAGGCTTTCAAATATATTTACATTTAAGTTCAGTTTAATTTAAATTCAATTTTTGGGCGTATTAAATTATATGTTTCAAAATAATTTTAATTATTACGGGATCCCACCAAAGTGGGCTTTACTGTTAAATTATTGTTATTTCGTAACATAAACGGTTAAATACATACTTTTTGTATGATTGGTTGCCCAATATTGAATTTAATTTAGGTTGAAGGAGGAAATAAGACGTTTAAATTTATATTCCTACTCAAAGATAAATTTTGTGTTAATTGTGCAAAATAGATTTAAATTCAAAGTTTATGGCTTAAAACCATATATATATACTTCGGTATATAACAAGTTGACTTCATACGTTGGTATGAAAATTTAGTTTGCCTAAATTTCGATTTAAATTAAAACACAAAATTCAGGTGTTTTCTTCGGGAGCAAATAAAAAGCTTTAACATATATTTCTCCTCAAGAATAAGTTTAAAAGGCCTTAAAGATTTTTTGTGCACTAACCATCGACAAATGGCCTTAAGGAAATTTGAAACATTTTAAAGTTATATCTAAAATGGGATAAGGTGTATATATATATATGACTTTATAATGTATGTTCATATACACATTAGTACACCTAATATACCCTATTTTAAGAAGAAAATTTGTGTTGAATCTATGGATTTTATTCAACTCAAAATAAATGATTAGAAAGGTGGAATAAAAGGTTCTTATATATATTTCCACTTGTTGTAATCATTTTTTTGTTAAATTTGGTTTAGTTTCAATTTTAATTTTTTGGCACAATTATTATATATTTCGAATATAGAATGATTGGATCATCAACTCACCAAAGTGGGTTTTCTTGTGAAGATCAATTCTAATCTCGAAATATAACAAGTTGAATACATAATTTTGTATGAAAATTTTGGTTGCCTTAAATTTGATTTTGAAGAAAAGTGGACTTGAATATCTCCACTTAAAGTATATTCATGTATTAAATTGCGACATAGATTCAAATTTTGCAAAGGTATATATTTTTGAAATGATTTCGTGCAATCATCACCTCGCCAAAGTGGGCTCTGTTGATTTGCATTATTTCATTTCATGAATATAAAAGGAATCTAATGTGCCCGTGATTTGCGTAAGAATGCTAAATCGGCCCACAGGAAGATTACCGTTCTATACCATTTCATGCGCACCTGTGGCAATAGACAAGGTGATGATTAGTGAGTTCATTGCATGCAAATTTAATTCGGTCCAAAGGAAGTTTTATTTTTGGCATGTTATTATTGTCATTGTCTGATTGCTACAACAAGATGTCAGTGACTAGTCAATAGATTATCCAAAGATAAATATTGGACTAGTGGGGGGGTGTCTTGAGATGGGAAAATAGCATTAATTTGAATTTGGTGTTGTTTTGTTTAATACTCATATGAACATGTTAAAATTGTTTTCTTGTTCTCTTTTCAGCTATTATTCCTGAAAATTTCTTCTGCCATTCTAGAATATCTCAGGGGCACTATTTCAGATAAAATTACCACAACTAAAGGATTCCTTTCTGACATTGAAAACAGATTTGTCAAGAGTGAAAGGGGTGAAATTGGTACACTCTTGACAATTCTAAATTCAATGAGGTATAAGGGTACGGGAAACATTAGGGAGCACATACTGAAGGTGTCTAATATTGCTTCAAGGTTGAAAGCACTTCAGCCAGACCTCTCTGAGGCTCTGCTAGTGCATTTTGTTTTGATATCTCTTCCATCACAGTTCAACCAGTTTAAGATGAGCTACAATCTGAATGATGAGACTTGGTCTCTGGATGAGCTCATCTCGCACTGTGTCCAGGAAGAGAACAGGCTTGAGCAAGGAAGACAGAAAGTGCTCATATGATCTCTACCACTAAAATATAAGAAAGGTATGCTGCGAAATTTGGTTTAATTCTAAGTTAATTTCTTTTCATGCAACATTCGGTACGTATAGACACGTGATGGAAAGATTTTGGTATAACCATTCACATCATTGTGTCTATGCAGGATTGCCTAAGATGTCAAGAGCCAAATGATGGTGAAAGATACATCGATATGGGCAATGGCAAGATGGTTCAAGTAGAAGCAAATTAAATTTAGATTACTTCTTTTAAAGGCTAGAATGTTTGAATTTGATGAGACTATTATGTACCGTTTTTTACGGAATTTGGGTTTCTATCTCTATTTTGAACAAATTCGGTTATCATTGTTCAATTGAGAATGGAAAATTTGGTTGTCTCATGGTTCAAAATTAGTTTATTCTACTTCCTTAAAAGATCATTTTAATCTTCATTTATTTGGAAATGTTGCTTCATTTACAGAATTCCTGCATTTAAGTACATGTGTTGTAATGAAAGAATTAACAGTTTAGAATTCAGTTATATTTTGATTGCAGCTTATATCCTTAATAAACTTTCAACAAATGAATCACTTGCATGTTTGGAGATGTCCAACTAAGGTAAGGCTTTATAAGCCTAATAAAGTAACAGGACATAATGCTTTTGATTTTCTAGTTTTGTTGAATAGTTTAAAAGTTGATATTATTTCGGATAATTTTACATAATCTCACTGTTAAGTTAGTTTACGAATTAGGAAATGCACATCTATTTGAGGATGCTGAGTTTGAGGGGGGAAATTTAGTTAGTAACGTTATTCTTGAAGAGGATTATATCCCTACAGGTGTGGTTGGCATTGCTCAGGATGGTATTCCTGACATTGTTCAAAACACAATAAATTCAAGATAATGTTGCAATTCCTCCCATTCGGGAAATTGTTCATAAGGACAAACTCTAGCACCTCAAGTAACTAATTGTCATTCAGGAAAAATCCATTAAAGAGATGACAAGTTTACTGTTGACATTAGGATGATGGAAGTTTGACTTACATCAAGTCATAAAAGGTTTTACATCTCTAAATGGATTAATGCATTAATTAAGAAAGTCATTGAATGATACTTAAAATCTTTTCTCATCGCCATAAGGTTTGAAACCTATTGATTGTAAATAGTTTTTTTATGATCAAAAGGAATTCAAAAGGGTATTAAGAAAAGATTTAAAGTGTATCACTCAATGACTTTATACGGAAAATAATGCATTAATTGTAAAGAGACTTTCTATTCAGTTTTCATGAAAGACTCTGTGAGGTTTTAAATGGCATTAGCAGAGCATTTCAATATCGTTGATGATATATTAACTTTCATTAAGTGATCACCTCGTTCGGTTTTGAGATGATATTTAATGATGTTATCTAAGTTCTGTGGGAGCATGTAATTTATATAATATCTATGTGGTAATAAATGTTAAGTTCTGTGGGAGACAAGCTTAGTCTCAATAATTACCCCGAGATTCTACTTCAGAAGATTCCCTATATCTCACCAATATGGAGTCTTAAGTATGCTCAGTTTTATATGCATTTGGTTATTGCATATATTAGAGGTGTGTTGGGCAGATTGTTAAGTTCAGGAGTTGACCATTTGACAGCAGTCAAATGTGTCTTACAGTATTTATGGAGAACAAAAGGTTTACATGTTCAAGGATCAGTAGTCAAAAAGTTTTGAGATCATTTTGGTATACTGACGCTGATCATTTATTGGATGCAAAGAATGTATGAAAATCTATGTTAGGCGCCATCTACTAGAAGAGATCTAAATGGTCCCTTTTATATAGTCTCTTCTAACATGGCTTTAGATTTCATATCATATTATGTGACATCCAAATCATGAAATATATCTGCATATTTTGTCACTATGCTGCAAATTAGGGATGGTGTTGAGACACCACACAGTTTATTTAGTGACAATGAAGTCTGCAGTTTTATATTTAAGCAACAACAGGAACTCGACAAAGTTTAGATATTCAGAGATCAAGTTCCTAGATTGTTGATTAATAGGAGTGTATAATTGTCTAATGAGCACATCGGAACAACCCATGTAATTACGGATCCGTTATAATAAGGAAATGTCATCCAAAAGGTTTTATGAGCTAGCTACTCATATGGATGTCATTTCATTAAGAACATTCAGTTTTGTGGGAGTTTGTTCTTTTGGGTGCTCATATGATAGACAAAATTAAGTCTCCAGCTTAAGCTTGAGGTAATTTTCTGATCAGAAATAAAGTTTTTGGTTTCAGTTCGGCTTCACTCCGATTTGGTTTGTTTATGATCTCACTAAGGTTAAGGAGGATCAGTTGGAAATAGACATGTTAGATCACATTACATGTAATTTCCATGCTACACATCCACTTCATAATCCATGTCATTCTTTTGTATTAGCACGGTGACCACTGATGGGTCGAGCTGCAATTGCTGCGGCGAAGATCTCTTTGATCCCTTGCTAATATAATTGATGGACCGGATTGTTTTTGACTCATTAAAGAAATGACAGCAGGTTAAGATCTTATTTGGTTGTATGCACTATGAAATATAATTATAAAGTTTAAGCATATAGCCCAAGTGGGAGATTGTTGGAACTTATCCAACTAAGTTGGATCTTAATCCAACATTGGGCTAATATGCGGTGAATAATTATATAAGTGCTACGCTGTCGTATTAAGCCCAATATATTAGTGATCTGGTTTTAATTAATTAAATGGGCTAAATGAGTTAAACAGGTTGTGGGGCCTTTATGTGTAGAGACTATTGGGCTTCAACTCGTTGATGGGCCGAGTTGGAAACCCTAGGGCTATGGAGGCTAGCCTATAAATATTAGCGGTCATGATCCCCGGAATACACGAACAAAGTTGAGCCGTCTTTTCTACGTCCCGTCGCTAGGAGAGAAACCGGGAGAAGGCTAAAGGGATTCTCCAAACGGTTGATTCATGCTATTCTGGAAGATCGTCCGCTGTGCTATCGTCAAGATCTTTCAGATTATTAGCGATGGACTCAGGTACGCTTCCGCTAAATCCGAGTAGGTCAATGATTTAAGATTCCGCATGTTATATACATCTAGATTATTATTTGCATGGGCTTGCTTAATGATTAATCTAGATCTTTAGTTTCTACATTTCACCACATGGTGAATGACGACATGTGTATCACAACTGAGTAGAAACTAGTAATTTGTTGCAAAAAGATGTGTCCACGAACTTTGATGTGTAGTAGGATGCAGATAGGATAAGGATATGCAAATGAACATTTTTCGAAAATCACTTCCAATTCACAAAAGATAGAAAAACATTTTGAACATGTTTGTTGGTAAGCTGAAGAAGGTTTTTGATAACAAACTATGCGCTTAATCAGATTTAGTGGTGCTTCCTTCCGCAATTCTTGTGCATGTCCAACAATTGGCTCAATATAGGACTTTGGCTTAGATTGCGGTGCGAGATCAAGCTCTGACTTTGACTCTGGGCTCAGACTCTTGCTCTTACTCTAATGCTGGCTCGTGATCCAATTCAGGCTTGAGCGCTAATTCAGGCTTGGTCTCAAACTTTGTCTCAATAACATGGTCAGGATCTGGCTTAAGCTCATCTTCAGGCTCATACTCTGTCTCGGGTGTTGGACTAATCTCTATCATGAGTTCTGGCTTGGTTTTGATCTCTTGTGTACTCTTCATTCGTTCGCACACTTAAAGTAAAGGTTGCTAATTTCACGCATCTCTTCTAATAGATCATTCTCAATCTTCGGACTTGAGAATTACTGGGATGCTTGTGGAATTACTCGATGCTTGGAAAAATACCAAGATCGAAGAGTGGTTGACAGGGACACAATCAAGATTTTTAATTTTAATTTTAATTTTATTTTGAATTTTAATTATTTGGAGTTTATTTGGAGTCTTTTATTTATTTCAAAGAGTTTAGTCTTTTTGGATGAGTTTAATATCACATCGGATGGAATATGAGAAGTGTCGAGTTGTAATCCTATAAAAGGCATAGACTTGTTTTATTTTGAATCAATCAATCAGTGAAAAAAATTAATGGAAAAGTTTCCATAAGCCTGAGAAAGATTTCACCTCTTTGGTGAGAAGCCTCGGAAATTCTTGGTGAGAAACTAAGAAATCCTAATTTTATCAATTTCTTCCCTAAATCATCTACCAAATCCGTAAAACCCATCACGTCCTACATCAATTTGGTATCAGAGTTGAAGATCACATCTTTGCTCTTTCAGATTTCAGTTCAAAAACCCCGAATCCAAAAAACCCGAATCCAAAAAACAAAGAAACTTACATACCGCCCCTATCGAATAACCATGCCGCACTTCGCCCCTTTGTTCGACGTCTCTCCTTGATCTATCTTTGTACGAAGTCTGCACATCGTCGTTCGTCGCCGTCGCTTGCAGCGGCCTCCATAACGACCGTCACCACCCTACAAAGCTTCCTCGCCCTCAACTTCACCGCTAGCACCCAATATCGTCAATATCATCATTTAGAACCCTAAAATTCACTGCCATCAAGGGGTTCAACAACCACTGGCGTCGCCTCCAGTGACGATCAGAGTCATAGACCCCACCATTCGCTTCCCACCTGCCAGGCGGCACTTCCGAATGTGAGATTGGACATGAGATGAAAAAACGGTGGAAGGAACAACAAATTAAACTCAAGCCAGAGCCCACGATTAATCCAACACTTCAGGCAGAATGTGGGATTGTACATGAGCTAAAACCAGCTACTGACCAAGAGATTGAGACAAAAATTACGCCTACGCCTGAGCTGGAGCCTGAGCTCGATCTGGAGCTTGAACAAATTATGTATTCACAACAAGAGCCAGAGTCAACGAATGATCCGGAGCTTGATCTCGCACTGCAATCTGAGCCATAGTCTTATCTAGAGCCTTCCGTGGAGCGTGTGCCAGAACTGTCGAAAGAAGCACAACTGATTCAAATTGAGCATATTGAGGTTGTAATCACAGATCCTCCCTCACTAACCAACAAACATGTGTTGAATGCTTTTCTGTTTTTTTGTGAAGTATGAGAGATTTTCAGAAGACGTGCTTCTACCAATCTGCGTTCTATACACTTCAAGATTCGTGGATGCATCTTCTCCAACTGCAGAGTACTACTGATTTCTGTTCACCCGTGTTACTTTTGCATCCTTCATCAGGTGATGAAGTTTTCAAGTTGGGAAGAATGACATGGATACGATCAAGATTTTTAATTTAATTTAAGTTTTAGTTATTTGGAGTCTATTTAGAGTCTTATTTATTTTAAAGTGTTTAGTCTTTTTGGATAAGTTTAGTACCACATCGGATGGAATGAAAAAATGTTGAGTTGTAAGCCTATAAAAGGTACTAGACTTATTTTATTTTGAATCAATCAATCAATGAAAGAAATCAATGGAAATTTTTTCACAAGCCTAAGAAAGGTTCCCACTCCTTGATAAGAAACCTTGGACATTCTTGGTGAGAAGCCGTGAAACCCTAAATTTATCAATTTCTTCCCCCAACCTTTACCAAAGCCTTAAAACCCATCAACATCAGTGGGTTTGAACACTGACCATCGACGACGAAGAACTTGAAATTGCATATACCAGGATAGCACTTCTCCTCTAAACATGTGATTTGCGTATGTACATTTTGCTTCGTCTAAAAAGTCAAAACTGGAAAAAAATATTCGAGATGGTACTCCCAATCATTATATGTATACCTATCATCGAAGCCATAACAGAATGTGACTTGTCTGAACATTTCATGCTCATAATTTACTCATAATTTGCTGGAAGAAGATAATCTTTGTATTAATTATCATCATACCCCATAAATTAAAGCAAATCTTTCCGTACAGAAGAAGATGAACGGCTTCAAGAAGAATAGCTACATGTACTTGGTTGATTTAGCTATCCATTCGTGCGAATGATATTGAATTTGGACTTCAAACGGATCAGGAATCTTCAAAACAATGGGACTGCGTAAAATTCAACTAAAATCGACCAAAAATCATTAGAAAATGTTACGACGCACTGTGCATCCGTGGCTAGGGCCGAGCTGTTGACCCAGTCAACACGGCTCGGCTAGAGTCGGCTTTGGGTCGGTTCGCCGGCTTAGTTGGCTTGAATGGAGCCGATTATAATAATCGCTTGGTTAGCGACTCGGCTCGGTATGACGTGGTGGCTCGACGCGGCATGCTGGCTCGGCTTGACATCAGGGTTGGCTCGACTGAGTCGACGTTGGAGCAAATCGGCTTGAGCGGTGCCAACATCAAATTTTCAGGTGAAATGATTGTGATTCACTCCCAACTTCTTGCTGGAGATTCGCTTGAACGAGAGGAGTCTTTTGGTGGGGTGAATGACCCCGACCGTTTCTAGTGGCGATGTCAGCGATCGGCGAAGTGTTGCGGTGGTCGTGCAGATGGGCGCCAGTCGAAGGTAGTTGTGGGAGATTTCGTACGGCATCGTCGAAGGTGGTGTGACTCTTGGGGGTGACAATGTGGGTCATCGGGGCCGTTAGAACGATGACGACGACGGTGGGAGACGTGCCGTCGGAGCTGGACGTTGGCAACCCACTGGTCGGGGTTCGCTTGGGTTTTAGAGTAGGAGTCGCAGAGATGATCATGGACAACGAACTCGACGACATAGGACTGCTCGATGATGGCGCAATCGTCGATGTCAATCTGACCTTGGATGCGGACCTTAACCTTGACTCGCTTAGAGTGGGGTTCGGTCCACGAATTCTTTGTGGACGAGGGTGAGGAAGCGTAGCTTGTGGATTTTTGGAAGACGACTTGGGAGACGTGTCTGAATTTTTTAGTGGAAGCTTTAGGGGCACGGCGGCTAGGGGTAGGGGGTTTTAGATCTGTTTTGATATTTTCTTGTCTTTTTGGATCTGAAATTGGGAAGATAAAGGGGATCTTTCTACCCTGATATTAAATTTGATGTAGAACCCAGAAGGATTTGGAAAATTTGAGGGTAAAATTTGGGGAAGAACAATGGAAATTAGGGTTTCGAGACTTCTCGCCAAGGATTTCGAGTTTTCTCGCTAAGTAGTTGGACCCTTTAAAGGATTTTTTTTGGATTTCTCTAGATTTCTTTAATTCATTCATTGATTAATAAATAAGATAGTCTTGAGGCTTTTTGTAGGCTTTACAAGTAATACACACTCTCCCAACCGATATGGAACTCAAATTCTAAGTCAATTAAAACACTTAAAAATAAATATAACAGACTCAAAATAACTAAAGACTCAAATGACTCAAACTAAAAATAAAAATAAAAATGATGCTATCTTGATCGGATCCCTATCAGTACCGCAACGCTTGTGACTTGGATGTTTGGATGTTTTTTCAAATAGGATTTGGGCCGAAAAAGTTCTTATCCTGAAATTCTCATGGGATGCTTCTGATGTATGTATGAACCCCCCACCCAAAACCCCACGCCACACCCCCAAACCAAAAAAGAGGGGAAAGCCCAAATAAGAAGAAAGATCCACCCCATCCTCACTGCCGCGGAAAAATATTATAAATAAATTAACACAAACACAAACACACACAGACGCACACACAGATAGGATGAAGAAGAAATAAGTCAAGTGTGATGATCATATAAGATATACTAATATAATACATGAGAGAAAAAGAAATAAGTTTATTATCTTGTAGAAATTCTTTTTCCTATATGTACTCATGTAATACATAAGAGAAATGTATGATGCTACACATAAACATATTGTTCCCTCCTATCGATTATGATACATGAACACATCATGCCTTGCCTCCAGTTCCAGTCTGTTTGTGAGATGGTACCTAAAATTGTCTTAGAACTTAAGGTACTATTTGATCTACAGAAGATGTCCATCTTTAATGTGATAAGGCAAGAAAAATTGGGTTATGGCCTGATTTATTCTTCCAAAAATATGGTGAATATAAAATGATTAGATGGTTTTTAAGTTGGAACATTGCTAGATCTCTTTCCTGATTGGGGGGGTATACGTAGTAAATTAATTGGATTCAAGCTGTGTTTTCAGATGCCCCGAGCGCCAATCTGATAGGATTTTCCCAAATCTGAAATTAAATCAAACAAAAACAGCGAATAATGAAGATAAATGGCTACAATAAAGGGGCAACCACCCTCCCAAGACGCCGGTAAGTGAGGACGTCCACACTCTCCTAGATCTATCTAAGAACTCTTGAGAACTCTCTCAAAATATCAATAATCAAGCATGCCTACAAATGACGGCTAGCCCTAATTTAAATAGGAAAACCCTCCTCCTAATCAATAGAAGATAAGAAAAAGACCAAAATGCCCTTATTTGGGTCGGCTCCCCTTGCCCATGTGCGCGTGTCCCCCCTTGGTGTGTCGGGTGCCCCGTGGGTCTAACACTACTCCGCCCCTGAAAATCCACCTTGTCCTCAAGGTGGTGCTTGACATCACTGACGGTGCTACTCCGAGGGGGAGTCGCCATCATCTCTGATCCCCTCGTCCTCCACATCATCATTTTCGTCTGCCTCTACGATCAACACTTACAGCTTACGACCCCCACAGTGGTGTCCTGGAGTGAACCTCTCATCGCATCTGAAACAGAGCCCATTCTGCCTCTTCTCCCTCATCTCGGCGTCAGTCATCCTCTTAAACTGACCCCCCGCTGGCGGTGCGCTGCTCTGCTCTCCAGTCTTCTCAATACTCGCTTGATCTGCCCCCATAACTGCCTTCTGTTCACCTGTCGTGGTTGGAACATTCCGTGAAACCGGTCCACTCCAACCACCTCTTGCCTTTCTCTCCTCCATTTGACAGTCCTCCGCCATCTGAGCGTACTCCAAGGCCTCCATCAGACTCTGAGGCTTATGCATGCGTACCACTGCGCGTATAGTGGCCTTCAGCCCCTTCATAAAGGTGCTCTCCATCGTCTCGTCGGTCACCCCGTGCACCTGTCCTGAAAGAGCCTCGAACCTCTCTAAGTAGTCTCTCACCGTACCATCCTGTCGGAGAGATAGTAGCTGCTCCCGTACGTTTCCCACGTGGGAGTCTCTGAACCTCTCTACCATCTGGTCCCTGATCTCCTCCCATGAGCGAAAGGGGCGCCTCGCGTTCTTCCACTGAAACCACGTCATGGCCTTTCCATCCAGGCATATGCCAGCATCCTCCAACTTTTGCTCCTCAGTCATCTGGGAGACTTTAAAAATCTCTCCGCGTTGTAGACCCACGAGACCGGGTCCGCTCCATCGACTATAGGCATCTTCAGCTTCTTTATGCGGTCCATATTGAATCCCCCTGTTCTCTGCGACCTCCCTGTCTAGGCTGGTGGTAGTGCTGATACATCTCTCGGCATCGCTCGTAGCCCCATGGAGCCCCCCTCCTCGGTCTTCGTGCCCCTCGTCGCCTCCAAACCTGCCATCTGGCCACTCCTGATAGTCTCTGTTTTCCCCTCCTGCTCCTACTGGGCATCTCTCCGGGCGGTGGGACGGTGGCTGTCACCTTCCGTGGTCAAATCGAGGGTCGGAGGGGCTCGATAACCTTCGCCGTAGTCCCTGTGCCCCTGAAGTCCCCGGGCCCCATCTCCTCCTCAAAGTCGCGTGCCGGCACCTCTCGAGGCGGCTGTCCGTCGTAAAAAGGCTGAAAATCGCCGCTCGTAGCCTCGAAAACCCTGCGCGGGGTCTGCGCATGTCTGCGGGGCTGCGGCCTGTCTGGGGCAGGGCCGCCGGCCCCGCCCGGTAGTCCTGGGGGCCCTAGCGGCCCCCTGGGGGTCGGGGGAGGTCGCCGGCCCCCCATGGGAGCTTCGCCGCCCCTGGGCGGTGGTCCTGGGGGCCCCAGCGGCCCCCCGGGCTCAGGGGGGTTCGCCAACCCCCCTGGGGGCTTCGCCGCCCCTGGGCGAAGCCAGGGGAGGCCGCTGCCTCCCTGGCGGCCCTTCTGGAGGGCGACGGGGCCCTGGGGGGCTGCCGCGGCCCCCCATCCACTTCGCGCGCCTGTCGGTGAGGTTGGATGTAGCCGCCGGCCCATCCTTGGGCTTCCGCCGCCTTTCGCCTCACTTCTTCTCGATAGTCGACCTTCTACGGCTCCTCTTCCTCATTTTCGGTCAAATCCTCCACCAAAAAGTCGTTTTCCGGGTCAAAGTTCTCAACTTTCTCCTTCCCCTTGCCTAAAGGTGGCGCCTTTCCCGCTGATTTAGGGTTCCCATCTCTTTTGTTGTTCGTCGCCAATTGATTTAGGGTTTCCATCAATTGCACGAATTGTTCGTCGTGCTTCGCTTGATTTGCCGCCAATTAGTTGATGGAAGCCGTCAACTTTGCCACGGATTCATCGTTTGCCGCCAACGATTTCTTGATCCCGTCGATCTCGCTTGTAAATTTCGCCTACAAAGCCTCAATTTTGTCTTGCGATCTTGTCGAAGTCGCCATGGATCGTCACGCGCTCTGATATCAAATTGATAGGATTTTCCCAAATCTGAAATTAAATCAAACAAAAACAGCGAATAATGAAGATAAATGGCTATAATAAAGGGACAACCACCCTCCCAAGACGCCGGTAAGCGAGGACGTCCGCACTCTCCTTGATCTACCTAAGAACTCTCGAGAACTCTATCAAAATATCAATAATCAAGCGTGCCTACAAATGACGGCTAGCCCTAATTTAAATAGGAAACCCCTCCTCCTAATCAATAGAAAATAAGAAAAAGACCAAAATGCCCTTATTTGGGTCGGCTCCCCTTGCCCATGTGCGCGCGTCCCCCCTTTGCGTGCGTCGGGTGCCCCGTGGGTCTAACACAATCTTAACTGGCAACACTGTGGGTATGGTGATTTTGTGTCCTCATTTCACATCTCGGCTTATGGCCTTTGGTCCCACACAAAAGAGGAAAAATGAAAACAAATTGTTTGCCAAATGTGAATCTTATCTCTATATCTCTTTGAAGCGCCGGTATGTAAATAATTTGTTGGACAGTTACTATACCATATATAAGTCATACTGTGATAATCTAAATCCATCACCTCAGGAGGCTTTACCCTGTCTTATTATTGGTTTATATTTCTTACATTCCATATGTTCCTTGATTATGTTTCAATCCCCTCCCCAAGCCATGATTTAATCATTGACACAATAGTACTGGTGGTGTATTGTTATGCATCATAATGGCACTACTGTTGAATTATATGGTTGTAAACATGTGTCAGTTACGTGGATTTCTTGAGATATTCGGTAGCAATTCAATCAACAATTGTTGGTTGAGTACTTGTGTTGGGTTGCAAAACATGGTTCTGATACGACTCGCTAGGGATGTAAGGGTAAAATTCTGATGTTTATTGATAAATTGGAAATACAAATGATAGTTGACCTCAATTCGAGATGAGGATAGCTCTCGTAGCCTTTAATGTGAGAGGAAGGCTTAACTCTTCACTAATCTGGTGTTTCCTACTCATAATCTCTTCTAATTCTCAATTCTCTTCTCAAATTTAGTAAAACCCTAATTACTCACCCCCTATACATTTATAAGACAGATTTCCCTAAATTTACAAATATGTTCATGGACCCCTAAAATTACAGAGAATTATAGAACTGTCTCTAGTTCTCCTTCCCTCGCTTCTGCTGCTAGTTTGCCGCCGCACCCCCTGGTCGTATCATTACTCCATCCCCCAAAGAATAAGCTTGCTCTCAAGGTGGTGTCATGAAATCTATAAGTATGCTACTCCAAATGGGGTGCTCGTCCCCTCCCAGTTCTTCCTCCTCAACTGCTTTGACTTCTTCATCCTTGACGATTAACACATGGAAAGTATGATCCCGGCAACGATGTCCCAGCCCAAACCTCTCTCCACATCGAAAGCATAAACCCTTGACATACCTATCCTGAATCTATGACGTTCGGTGGTCGATCTCCTGCAAAGGCGACAACTTTTCCCACTCCTTTGTCCAAAGGTGTCGTATTTTTTCCGGATCCACACCGTTAACTTCATCTTCCTTCAGACTTGGCTTCGTCGGCTCTTTCTCAAGTGGAGGACTATTCATCTTCTCTCATATCTGCGTCATCAAAAGTTCCATCGACGAAAACCGTTCCTCAAGCTTGTCCACATTTTTTGCAACATTTTGTTGTTGATCCTTAAAGATCTCCACATCGCTTCTCAACTTTTCTTCCAAGGCATTAATTTTCCTTGCTGCCATCGAGATCGAACCACACTAATACCAATTTGATACGACCCACTAGCGATTTGGGGATAAAAATCGGATTTTTATGATAAATTGGGAATATAAAGGATAGTTGGCCTCAATTCGAAAGGAAGACTGCTCTCCTAGCCTTTAATTTGAGAGGAAGCATTAACTCTTCCATTAATTCAGGGTTTCCTACTCCTAATCTCTTCCACTTCTCAATTCTTTGCTCAAATTTAGCATAAACTCTAATTACACAGCACCTATTCATTTATAAGGCTAATTTCTCTTAATTTATAGTTCTGTTCATGGACCCCAAAAATTACAATTTTGTCCTTGGTACGCAGAATTACATGACTGCCACTGGTTCTCCTTCCCTTGCTTCTGCCATTGATCCCCCCCAAAAAATAAAATAAAAATAAATTGTCGTATCAGGTTCTTAGAAAATTCTTGAGTGTTTAAGGTACTGCTTTATTGGGTTGTCTTAAAGACTTACTCTTGAAACCCTTTTATGATAATTAGTTGATTCCTTACGGAAAGGAGTGAAGTATTGGGATTATTTATCATATTTTGCAGATGGCATTGGTTTCACAATTGGAATAAAAGTCTGTTTACATCTTGGTGCTTTGAAGTCTGGAGTGCGAGGGTGTGTGTGCATGTGAGGTAGAGAGCACATATTGAATATGAAAGAGCTAATGCCTACTGTATATGTAAGAATATTTGATTATGGATAGATAGAGAAATTAAT
The DNA here is from genome assembly GCA_030789695.1 of Scilla litardierei. Taxonomy (NCBI): domain Eukaryota; kingdom Viridiplantae; phylum Streptophyta; class Magnoliopsida; order Asparagales; family Asparagaceae; genus Scilla; species Scilla litardierei. The sequence goes on along the minus strand of CM061141.1, from coordinate 36,890,412 downwards.
ATGTTGCTACAGTGTTTGTAATATATTTTGACTTTATGCTTTATGTGCTATTCATTTTCTTTGCTGACTGACCATTTTTACTGCAGAATCTTAGGCAGGAAGAATGGAGGAGTTCCAGGATGCTGAAGAAGAGCTACCATTTGAGGAATATTCTGAAATCACATCATCTGTTCCTTCAGAATATTCTATTCCAAGTAACCCACATCCTCATACTTCTGCAAATATTGACAGAAAAGTTGAAGATGTGTCACTGGACCAAAAAATGCCTAATTCATCTGGGATGTTAGTTCTTGACAGCATACCGCTTGTCCTGGGAACATCTATTTCCTCAGAGAAAGTGAGTGAACAAAGGAGTCTTACTGGAAATCCCACGTCACTGTCAGAATCTCACAACATTCCATCGCCTCATCCATTAAATCATGTCAAACCTATTTCGAGTCCAACCCTGTCCGAGAGCATTTCTTACAATTCTACAAATTTGTCATCTGAAAGTACATCAGTACCTCATTCACTACCAGACCAGACCTCCCCTATCTTACAAGATGTTTCAAAAGAAGTAGGGAGTACTACTGTGAATTCCACAGCTTTCTTATCAGAAGTTCATGGCATTACCTTCCATCCTATGTCAGTGGAGACACCTACTTCACAGGAGAATTCGAGTGTATCTGGGACTACTAGCGATTATGCCACCATTGTATCTTCTGAAATTCATTATAGTCCGGCTTCTCAGTCATCATTAAAACTCATCTCACCGACCTCACCAGAGATTTCAAAGAAATTTGGGACTACGTCTGATGATACCACAAGCCAACCGTCAGAATCCAATGGTTTTCCACTATCTCATTCACTGGTGGACTCGACTACATTTGTTTCACCAGTGACTTCAAAGGAGACCACAACTGTTGCTGAGAATTCCACATCTTTCTTGTTAGAAGCTGGTAGTGTTCCACCGCTTCATCAACCGGATGGAATGAATTCAGTTGGACTTGATGAGATTCGGAGCAATAATGGAAATGCTGTGGTGGGTGAAACTAAAAAGGTGAAAGACAGAAAAGGTTTTCAGCTTAATAACCATCAACGGGAGGTTGGAACTCAAAATGAAAGCACAAAACCATATATTTCTTCTGGACATGTAAAGCAACCAACTGTGCACAGAGGTCTTGTTGACACTACTGCACCTTTTGAATCTGTCAAGGAAGCTGTTACAAGGTTTGGAGGAATCGTTGATTGGAAAGCTCACAGAGCGCTTGCATTAGAGGTAATGGTGATTTACATCATACTTGCTGAATACTTTTCTTTTATTGGATGGCTTTTGTGTCTTTTTCTAAGCTAAAATATAAAATCATTTATATATGGTTTTGGTTGTTAGGCTTGTTAAATGATGTAGATCAACGCGGGCAGAGAGTCTTCAGTTCGAAGTACGTAGAAATGAATTGCATGGAAAAGGATAAAAATCCTTCCAGAAGTAGCCTACTCTATGTGCTCACACATCGCTCTTTTCGTTGTTGTTTAAATTATTCCTGTCTTCTTCTTATCTCTCTTCTTTTTTCTTTTATTATGTTTTAATTTTTCTGTTCCTCCTTGCTTTCTTTTGTGGTATCCCCCCCCCCCCCCCCCCCCCCCCCCCCCCCCCCCCCCCTGGTTTGTGGATGTGGGGGTGTGTTTTCTGTTTTGTTTAGTTTTGCGTTGTTGTTTTTGGGTGTTGTTGTTGTTGTTTTTCTTTTTTTGGGTGGTGTTGTTTTTGGGTGGTTGTTTTTTTCTTAACATTTTTCTGGGTGGTTGTTTTTTTCTTAACATTTTTCCTTCGTTTTGGGGGCATGGAGATGGGTGGAGAGGGGTGTAATTTACCTTGGTTGGATTTTTTTAAAACAAATTTCCCGTACTTTTCCATCTTCTTTAAGTTCATGCAAATTTTTATTGTTTTCCGCCTTATTCAATTTGTTTCTCATTGGTTTGAGTCAATCTTGAACGTCATTTACTGGTGGAGTTATTTGCGGTGATTTCATAATTCGAAATATTTTTAAACATTACCTCTTGACGGCTATGGATGTAAGTGACTATATCAGTTTTCTTGAACCTTGATATTTGGCTTGTATCTTCCACTGGATTCTTTGAATATTGTAAGAGGATCTTGTGCATGCTCTTCCTTTGTATATCCATGGCAAGTTCCTTCTTTCTGACAGCTTCCATTGTTAGGAACTTGTCATTGATCTAGAGAGGTAGGGACACACCTTGATTCATAATTTCACTTAGGCCTGTTCGTTGAGAGCTGATTCCTTGCCCAATCCAATCTTGATGGATATATGCTTGGATGATAATTATTTTAATATCATAATTTGATGTCTACCAAAATAATATTGTAATTTGAAGGGGTCTTCCTAAGTTATCTATATGCAGAGACGCAAACAACTCCAACTTGAACTAGAGAAAGTACAAGAAGAAATCCCGAACTACAAGAATGAAGCAGAAGCTGCTGAAGATGCTAAAGCAGAGGCGTTGGAGGAGCTGAACAGTGCCAAAAGACTCCTAGAAGAGCTAAAGTTGAACCTGGAGAAAGCTCAATCTGAGGAGGCCCAGGCAAAGCAAGATTCGGAACTTGCTGAACTCCGAGCCAAAGAGATCGAGCAAGGGATTGCAGATGAAGCCAGCGTTGCTGCCAAAGCACAGCTTGAGGTTGCCAGGCAAAGGCATGAAGCGGCCATTGTCGACCTAAAACATGTGAACAAGGAGTGGGAAGAGCTTCAAAAGGATTACGTTTCCTTACTGGAAGAGAGGTATTCTGCAACAAAGAAAGCTGAAGCGGCTGTTTTAGCAAGCAAGGAGATTGAGAAGATAGTTGAAGACTTGACCATGGAGCTCATTGCAGCAAATGAATCTCTAGAATCTGCCCATGCCGCTCATCTTGAAGCAGAGGAGCGTCGCATTGGTGCGGCCTTGGCAAGAGATCAGGACTATCTCAATTGGGAAAGAGAATTGAAGCAAGCAGAAGAGGAGCTCAATAAACTAAATGAGCAACTCTTGTCTGCAAAGGACCTCAAAGAAAAATTAGACATGGCGTCCGCTTTATTTCATAGCCTCAACTCCGAATTAGCCTCATATATGGAATTGAAACTAAACCAAGAAACCGAGAGTGGTAATGGGGAAGAGAATGAACTGCAGAAGACCCAAACCGAGCTTGAGGAAGTAAAAGCTATCATTGAAAAGGCTAAAAACGAGAGCAATATACTAAGAGTTGCAGAATCATCACTCAAGTTTGAGCTTGAGAGAGAGAAAGCAGGCCTTGCTAACATGAGACAGAGGGAAGGAATGGCATCTATTGCTGTATCATCTGTTGAAGCTGAGATTGAAAGAACAAAAGAAGAAATAAATCTGGCTTTGGCAAAAGAGAAGGAAGCCAGAGGAAAGATGGTCGAGCTTCCGAAGCTGCTGCAGCAAGCGGCCCAGGAGGCTGACTGTGCCAAATCTGAAGCCCAATCAGCTCGGGATGAGCTAAGGAAGGCAAAAGAAGATGCCGAGCAATCCAAGGCAGCGGCAAGCACTGCAGAGATAAGACTGAACGCAGCTTTGAAAGAGATTGAGGCAGCCAAAGCATCAGAGAGGCTGGCTGTTTTAGCGATAAAAGCTTTGGAGGAGAGTGAGGGCAAGGAGCTTAGTGGGGGAGTGACCCTTTCGTTGGAGGAGTATTACAGTCTTAGCAAGAGAGCCCATGAGGTCGAGGAGCTGTCAAATGAGAGGGTGGCTGCTGCTGTTGCCCAAATTGTTGGGGCAAAGGAGTCGGAGAGAAAAACTTTAGAGAGGCTCGAGGCGGCATGTAGGGAGATGAACAAAAAGAAAGAAAATTTGAGAGTAGAGCTGGAGAATGCCAAGAGGGCCAAGGAAGGGAAATTGGGCATGGAACAGGAATTAAGAAAGTGGAGAGCTGAGCATGGGCAGAGGAGGAGAGCAAGCAATGCTGCCCAAAGGGGTATGCCTCCAAAGAGCCCAACTAGGAGTTTTGAGAGTCAGCCGAAGAGTTTCGTGAATGCTGATATCGTTCATCCTGGGCCGAATGCAAAGGTACACACCATGGAGAGTAGGGCGGAAGATGATGTCCCCGAGTTGAAGGGGATGACAAAGAAGAAGAAGAAGTCGTTCTTTCCTCGGATCATGTTGTTCTTGTCGAGGAAAAAGGCTTAAACATTGTGGAGCGCCGTATATGTGCAATATATCATTGTTTGTGTAGTATGTTGGTATAGGCCTCTTTTGGGGATATGAACCTTTCACTGTTATAAGTTGAGAATGTTTTGGGTACATACCGTTATTTTGATGGGTGAATAAATGGGGAGTATAGTTCAACTGTGAACATTTCGTCCATCTGGTGAAGCTTTTGGATGCCTGAATGCCACTGTACCTCTGTTCTGGCAGGTTGCACTGGTAACTGCAAATTTGTTTTCATCACATAGCAGCTCTGAAGCATGACTTCCAAATTTGCACTCTTATTGAATTCTTAATTGGAGAAAAATAATGTGTATGTTGTTTCAGTTCTTATGTTTTGAGGTTGATCATCTGTTGTTGGAACGGTTACTTGAATGACATTTATCTAAGATTAGTTTAACATGTAAAAACTCTGTGAGAATCAAGGACAAATTTTGGAAAAAGATCAAAGATTAAAAATAATTAGAAAAATCGACTATATTTAAAAACAATTGCAGAAATCAACCAAGTTCTGTCACATCAACGACCATGTGGGCGATTATTCGTTGACGGGTCATGTTTCGATTTGGCTGGGATTGTCAACCTCGGCCAAATTGAGCCACGAGCGACCGATGTCATTTGGCTGGGGTTGCCAACCTCGGATTGTTCGGGGTTGGCAACCATGACCAATTCCAACATAAAGGGCACCCATCAGCTCTATTCTTCTCCTATATCAAAAATCCAAGCAAAGTTTCTTCTCTCTCAAAAACCAGAAGCAGCTGACCCTATCCAACACAAAAAAAAATTTGAATCAACCTTTTACCGTCAAAAATCACCGGTTCTGAAACGTCACTTGCTGGGGAAGCCACGAAACAACCAGATCCAACTTGATTTTGATCATTTCCCATCATTGTATGGTTTTTCCATCCCTTTATGTAAGGAAAATTATTATGAGGTTTAGGTTTAAAAAAACTAATATTAGTGTGTGTGTGTCTCTTTTGTATTGAGGCCGGACATCAAAGAACACATTAATATAAATTTTTTTACCGTCACATTAATATGTCAAATAACACACACACACGCACACACACTAACACACACATGGGTAAAGTATTCCTAGGGTGACTCCTTAGATGAAATCTAAGGAGTCACCCCCATTTTCCCACATATCCCACAATATTTTTGAATTTTATTTTTCATTGAGTTGTTGTTCACATCATGGATGATCAACATACCAAAAATCAAGTCATTCCAATACTTTTAAAGCCCACATCTACCCCTTGCAACTTCAACGGTCTAAAACGTGTTGAAAACCCCCTGAAGTTGCAAGGGGTAGATGAGGGCTCTAAAAGTATTGGAATGACTTGATTTTTGGTATGTTAATCATCCATGAGGTGAACAACAATCTCAAGAAAAATATTTGAAAAAAATGTGGGATATGTAGGAAAATAGGGGCGACTCCTTAGATGAAATCTAAGGAGTCACCCTAGGAACACTTTACCCTGTGTGTGTGAGTATGTGTGTGTGTGTGTGTGTGTGTGTGTGTGTGTGTGTGTGTGTGTGTGTGTGTCAAAGAACACATTATTGTCAAAGAACACATTAATCTGACACATCACTCGCTGGAGAAGTCACGAAACAACCAGATCCAACTTGATTTTGATCATTTCCCATCATTGTATGGTTTTCCCATTAAGTGTCTCCCAACCAAAGACTTTTCGACAGGCCTTGCCTCGAAGCTAAGTCAGACCTCTAAGTGACACTATTCACATACAGGTTTGTACAATGACCTCAAGTCTATGGACAAACTTGCCTATCATCACTTAGAGTTATCACTGACAGATTTGTTATGTTAACCATATGATAACTCTCGTTGGGTCGTTCAGTGAACTCATTCTCCAATGAGCGCATGTTGTTGGAAACAGCATCCTAACCTATGTTTGATGATAACAAACCCTACTGAACTGTTCTAATCTGTCTGTTGAGTGTGTCACAGGTCCCTATAGTCATGATTGCTCAAGTTACACATGCACGTACTCAAGTACGTTGAAATACGGAGCTAAAACTTCATATGGAATTACGCAAGCTGCTCAAACAATGGAGTATAACTATGAAACTCTACCCTAGAGTTAATCATATGCTATAAATAGCATGGGAATTTTCTTGGGATTTATGGAGATTGTTTGAAGTCCAAATACGGGAACATACGAGAAAATACTGAGTATACAAAGAAGATACTTTTTCTACAAGAGGTGAAATGAGGTGAAAAAATTCTCACATGTCAATATGAAGCTATGGGATTTTTGAGAATTATTTCAGAATTTTTGGGATTTATTTGATGCCCAAATACGCAAGAATACAGTGAAAATACTCAGCAAATACGGCATACGGTACTGTGCATATATACGCTTCATCGCAGATTTAAATCGGCCGACGTGGCATCATCCTGGCCGTTCCTTTCGCATCCAACGGGCGCTTGATGCAGATCGACGTGGCCGCTTGCGAGCCGCTCGATCGTGATCCGACGGCTACCTACCAAGCAGACGAAGTCGCGGATGGCGGGCGCCGCTGTTCGTAATCCGCATCGATGTGGCATCATCTCAGCCGTCCACACGAAGATCCGACGGTGCCGACAGCTGCGGGTCCGGGTCAAAGCGGGCGGGCGCCGCTGCACGATTTTTGGCGAACACGTGGCCTATCGACATCGAATCCCGCTCGATCCAACGGCTGAAATCGCTGCCGACATCGGATTTTGAAACCCGACCCGTTAACGCATTTTAAACGTGTTTTGTGCGGGTTCGGATCCCTTGGAACAGTAACTCCAACCCGTTAACTCAATTCTATAAATACCAATGCACACTCTTCACATTTTCATCAACAAATGGAGTTCTAGAGATCCAAATTGAGTTCCGTAAGAAGCGTTGCGACCGTGACTTCTACCCCGACGCAGTGACAGCAAGTTGAGCAGCTAGTTCCTCCTGTGCAGAAAATGAGATCACTTTGAGTGAGGAACTTCTACCGACTACTTTCACGGAGACAGCGACTACTTCTTCTACAGACATCCAATCATCATTCCGTAAGAAGCGTTGCGAAGCTACTGATGTGCTGAAAGACGACAACCAGAAATATCTTCACAAATGAGCTTTCTAAACTCTTGATCTTTGTTATTTGTGAAGTTATTAATGTTTTGATCAGCATTTCTGTAATATAATTTCTTCTGATATTTGGGACTTTGGGAACCAAACTTGTTGGGGCAAGTTGGGTTGGGGAGTGATACTTGTATGTTTCTTTTTGACTTTGGTGAGCTTGAGTTAGGTCTGACAGGTTGGTGTTGGGGCACCAATCTAAGGGAGATTATAACTTCTTAAAGAAACAGTATAAGTGATTGCTCATTGGGGTGGACGTAGGTCACCGGGACCGAACCACGTTAAATTCTGTGTCTTCTGTGAATGCTTTGATTGTCCAATTCCTAAACTGCATGCTGTAAACTAGTCTTAATTTTTATCTTGCGATAATTTGGTCAAAGGCCTATTCACCCCCCCTCTAGGCCTTATTTAGATCCTACAAGTGGTATCAGAGCACCAGGCCTGGCCATTTGAGTCTAGTTCATAATGAATACATATGATTCAGCATTTGCTGAAGGACAGTCTACAGTTAGACCACCCAAATTTAATGGGACTGATTTTTCTTACTGGAATGCTAGGATGAAAATTTTCCTAGTCTCTTCAGATCTTGAAATTTGGAAAATTGTTGCTAAAGGCTATCACCCACCTACAATCAAAATTGAAGATATTGATGTACCAAAACCAGAAGATAAATGGGATGATAACGATAACAAACTTTATGCTCTGAATGGTAAAGATATGAATGCAATTATCTGTGCACTTGACAGAACTGAGTTTAACCGTATATCTCATTGTCTTACTGCACAGGAAATCTGGAACACTCTCGAAGTCACTCACGAAGGAACCTCTCAGGTGAAGGAGTCCAGAATAGCGCTGCTGAGCTCAGAGTACGATGGTTTCCACATGCTACCAGGAGAATCCATCAAGGACATGTACACTCGCTTCACCGACATCGTATACAACTCAAAAGCCTTGGGAAAGTCTTACGACAGCATCGACCTCATTCGGAAAATCCTAAGAGCGCTTCCTAGTTCCTTCCGGCCTAAAGTAACGGCCATCCAAGAAGCAAGAGATCTCACTAAGCTGAAGCTGGATGATCTGATTGGGAATCTGTTATCCCATAAGCTGGAACTCAAAACCGTCGAGACAAGAGAGAAAGGTGAGGCTAAACCTTTAAAGATCATCGCTCTCAAAGCCGAAGAAAGTGACAAAGAAGATCTCGACGAGGAACATGCACTGATGGTCAGAGGATTCCGACGCTTCATCAGAACTCCTGCCGGAAAATCTGAAATGACAAAAAGGTTCAATCGTTTTAATAAGTTTAATCCTTTGAATTCCTCGTCTGAACAGAATACTACTAAAAGTGTTCAATGTTTCAACTGTAGAAAATTTGGACATTTCATAAAAAACTGTCCAACAAAGAACGCGTCATCCGAAGCCAAAGGGAAATCATTTGCGGTAACATGGGACGATGACGACGAAGACGAACCACAAGACGAGGTAGCGCAATCATCACTTTGCCTAATAGGTGAAAGCGACACGAACAAGGGACTCAGCGTGGCTAAGGAACAACTGTGTGAGTGGTATTTGGATTCAGGCTGCTCAAGACACATGACAGGGAACAGCGACAAGTTCCTTAGCCTCGTGAAGCAAGAAGGAGGAAGTGTTACATTAGGGGACAACGGCAAGTGCAAGGTAATGGGTAAAGGTATTGTTGGCAACAATACTTTTAAAATTTCTGACGTCCTCTGGGTTGAAAATCTCAAACACAACCTCATCTCCATAAGCCAACTCTGTGACAAAGGTATGAAAGTACTTTTTGATGAGAAAATTTGTAAAATTTATGACTCGGTCACAGGTAATACCCTCTTCATAGCCAATAGGAAAAATAATGTTTATACAATAATGATTGAAGAAATGAAAATTGCTAAATGTTTGATTGGCAGGGAGGAGGAGGCTATACTATGGCACCGGAGACTATCACATGCCAGCATGAAGTTGCTACATAAGCTGGAGAATAAAAACCTGGTCCGAGGCTTGCCACATCAACAGTACGAGAATGGTAAGTTGTGTGTTGCATGCACAAAAGGTAAGCAAACTAGATCCACTTTTACGGGAATTCGGGAAGTTACCACTTCACGAGTCCTAGAATTGATTCATATGGATTTGTTTGGGCCTACCGATGTTGCTAGCCTCAATGGGAAGAGATTTTGTTTTGTTTTGATCGATGATTTTTCTAGATATACATGGGTTTACTTCTTAGCCAAGAAATCGGATTCCTTTGAAAATTTCCAAAATTTTTGTAATCAAGTTTCAAATGAGAAAAATCTTTCAATTATGAAAATTAGAAGTGATCACGGTGGTGAATTTGAAAACTCTGTTTTTGAAAACTTCTGTTTGGAAAAAGGGATCTTACATGAATTTTCTTCTCCTAGAACACCTCAACAAAACGGGGTGGTCGAAAGAAAGAATCGAACTTTAAAAGAGATGGCAAGAAGCATGCTTAATGATTATTCTCTTCCTATGTATTTTTGGGCCGAAGCAGTGAATACAGCCTGCTATGTATGCAACAGGGTTATGCTTAGACCTTTAATGAACAAAACATCCTATGAACCGTGGCATGGCAAGACTCTTAACATTTCATATTTCAGAGTATTTGGATGCAGGTGTTTCATTTTAAACACAGGAGATCAGCTGGGAACATTTGAATCCAAATCAGACGAAGGAGTGTTCGTAGGATATTCATCAAGGAGCAAAGCATACAGGATCTACAATAAACGAACCTTAACTGTTGTTGAGTCAATTAATGTGAAATTTGATGAAGCTGAAATAGATCCTTTAAATTGCAGGGAAACTGAAGCTGGAAATGCAGACAAGGAAACTACAGAGCCTGAAAACATAGCTGAACCATCTGAAGGCCAAAAGGAAGCTGAACCAGAAGTACCACAAGGAAATAGACTGGAAAGAGGAGAGCTCAGGTTCAATCCACAGCATCCACCTGAGCTGATCATGGGGACTCCTACGGAAGGTATACGCACTCGATCCACTTTCAATAACTTGTGTACCTTATGCATTCATGGTGACTTCATTTCTGAAATTGAACCCAAGAACGTTGAAATCGCTTTAACTGATGAAAGTTGGGTTATGGCCATGCATGATGAGATTAATCAGTTTGATAGAAATAATGTTTGGACATTAGTGCCCCGACCTGATAATTACCCAATTGTTGGCACTAAATGGATTTTCAAAAACAAACTTGATGAATCTGGAAATGTAATTAGAAATAAGGCAAGATTAGTGGCCAAAGGATATAACCAGATTGAGGGAATTGATTGTGATGAAACTTTTGCACCCGTTACTAGATTAGAAGCCATTAGAATATTGCTGGCTTTTGCAAGTTTTAAAGGTTTTAAATTGAAGCAAATGGATGTGAAAAGTGCATTTTTAAATGGTTATTTGAAAGAAGATGTTTTTGTTGAACAACCCCCTGGTTTTGAAAGTCATAGTTTTCCAAATCACGTTTACAAGTTGCAAAAGGCTTTGTATGGTCTGAAGCAAGCTCCCAGAGCTTGGTACGACCGTCTCAGTTCATATCTTTTGGAAAATAACTTTAAAAAGGGTAGTGCAGACAACACTTTGTTTATCTTGTATGAACAGGATCATTTTCTTATTGTTCAGATTTATGTGGACGATATTATTTACGGTGCTACTAATGATCTTTTATGCCAAAAGTTTGAAAAGGTTATGCAGGATCAATTTGAGATGAGTCTGGTCGGAGAGTTGAAATACTTTTTGGGCTTTCAAGTAAGACAAACTGGAGATGGCATATATGTTTCCCAAACCAAGTACATAAAAGAACTGTTGAAGAAATTTGGGATGGAAAATGCAAAGTCAATGCGAACTCCAATGAGTCCGACAACGAAGCTTGAAAAGGATGACAAAGGTATAGATGTGGACCAAAAGCTTTATCGAGGTATGATTGGGTCCTTACTCTATTTAACTGCATCTGGACCAGACATCATGTTTTCTGTCTGTTTGTGTGCACGATTTCAAGCTTGTCCAAAAGAATCACATTTGATAGTCATTAAGAGGATTTTTCGATATCTTATTCACACTCCTACACTTGGACTATGGTATCCCTCTTGTGGTAATCTTAATTTGGTTGGCTATGCTGATGCTGATTATGCTGGTAGTATGATTGATAGAAAGAGCACTAGTGGAACATGTTTTATGCTAGGACATTCATTGGTTTCTTGGTCTAGTCGTAAGCAGAACAGTGTTGCTTTGTCCACTACTGAAGCTGAGTATATTGCCCTTGGCAGTTGCTGTGCCCAAGTACTTTGGATGATGCAAACCCTGTCTGACTACGGCTTGGATCTTAGAAAAGTTCCATTACGATGTGACAGTAAGAGTGCTATAGATCTTTCTAACAATCCTGTTCATCACTCTCGGACAAAACACATAGATGTAAGACATCATTTTCTTAGAGATCATTTGGCAAAAGAGGATGTATCCATTGAATATATTTCTACTGATTCTCAGTTGGCAGATATCTTTACAAAACCTTTGCCAGAAGATCGCTTTTGTCGTCTACGTCTAGAACTGGGCATTATTGATCATATTTAGAGTGAAAATATTATTTGGTGTGCTTTTATTGTTTTTGTGTGGTGTGCTACAAAAATAAAAATAAAAAAAATGAAAAAGAAAAATATAAAAAGAAAGTGAAAGTGAATTGTCTATCTCCTCATTTTGCACTTTTCATCAGAAACAACTTTAAATGCAAAACATATGTCTTATGGATTTTGAATATTATATTCTTAACAATGCTTGCATCCAAAGACTACATGCTTAATTAGGTCATATTCATTAATGAGTAACTAACGTTTTTCATCTTCCAATCACACTTACAGATCAAAATGTTTTTGATATGGATTTGAAATATTGAATAAGAAAAGTGGTTGTTGGTGGACTAATTTATGTTTTAATGGGATATGATGTTTCAAGGCATGGGTAAAAAGAAAAGCTCTCATCAAAATATACGTGTATAAAAAGAATAGCAAGACGAGTGTCTTCAAAATATATACACAGAGCTTCGTATGAAAAATGGATACGATCCATATCCTTGATACTACCCTTGGACATCCAACTTATGCTATAAATGTCATTTTTTAGCGTTGGTGTTAAGTCCGTCAAGCACTGCCATTTCACATTTAAAAATCCTTCTCGGTCATGTTTGGAATTGGTAACTTGAACTCATATTACATGAGAAGGGGAAACTCAATCTTTGATGTTCATATATTCAGTTGAAAAGATGGTTATGACAGGCTGTATTCCTTATTACCTCTCCATATGTACTAAACATTTGATCATCCCACTTGAGCTCGGAGATGAATTATGGTAGTTATGACTTAGTGCTTATTGCTTATTTATTCATTGTGGTCATCGATGTCTTGCCTGTTTGTTTTGCTTTATAATGTTCAATTTTCCATTCCGCATATGCTATTTCATACATTTTTTGATGAAAACAAAGGGGGAGAGAAATATTAAGATTGAGCATGTCAGAGATAGGGGGAGCATGTCAATAGGGGGAGCATATCATTTTGCCATTCATGCTCATATTCATGCTTCACACACTCGCACACTTAACACATTTTTTTTCAAAATAATCTTAATGTCTGGTTTGTTCTCATCAAAAGGGGGAGATTGTTGGAAACAACATCCTAACCTATGTTTGATGATAACAAACCCTACTGAACTGTTCTAATCTGTTTGTTGAGTGTGTCACAGGTCCCTATAGTCATGATTGCTCAAGTTACACATGCACGTACTCAAGTACGTTGAAATACGGAGCTAAAACTTCATATGGAATTATGCAAGCTGCTCAAACAATGGAGTATAACTATGAAACTCTACCCTAGAGTTAATCATATGCTATAAATAGCATGGGAATTTTCTTGGGATTTATGGAGATTGTTTGAAGTCCAAATACAGGAACATACGAGAAAATACTAAGTATACAAAGAAGAAAATTTTTCTACAAGAGGTGAAATGAGGTGAAAAAATTCTCACATGTCAATATGAAGCTATGGGATTTTTGAGAATTATTTCAGAATTTTTGGGATTTATTTGATGCCCAAATACGCAAGAATACAGTGAAAATACTCAGCAAATACGGCATACGGTACTGTGCATATATACGCTTCATCGCAGATTTAAATCGGCCGACGTGGCATCATCCTGGCCATTCCTTTCGCATCCAACGGGCGCTTGATGCAGATCGACGTGGCCGCTTGCGAGCCGCTCGATCGCGATCCGACGGCTACCTACCAAGCAGACGAAGTCACGGATGGCGGGCGCCGCTGTTCGTAATCCGCATCGACGTGGCATCATCTCAGCCGTCCACACGAAGATCCGACGGTGCCGACAGCTGCGGGTCCGGGTCAAAGCGGGCGGGCGCCGCTGCACGATTTTTGGCGAACACGTGGCCTATCGACATCGAATCCCGCTCGATCCAACGGCTGAAATCGCTGCCGACATCGGATTTTGAAACCCGACCCGTTAACGCATTTTTAACGTGTTTTGTGTGGGTTCGGATCCCTTGGAACAGTAACTCCAACCCGTTAACTCAATTCTATAAATACCAATGCACACTCTTCACATTTTCATCAACAAATGGAGTTCTAGAGATCCAAATTGAGTTCCGTAAGAAGCGTTGCGACCGTGACTTCATCTCCGACACAGTGACAGCAAGTTGAGCAGCTAGTTCCTCCTGTGCAGCAAATGAGATCACTTTGAGTGAGGAACTTCTACCGACTACTTTCACGGAGACAGCGACTACTTCTTCTACAGACATCCAATCATCATTCCGTAAGAAGCATTGCGAAGCTACTGATGTGCTGAAAGACGACAACCAGAAAGATCTTCACAAATGAGCTTTCTAAACTCTTGATCTTTGTTATTTGTGAAGTTATTAATGTTTTGATCAGCATTTCTGTAATATAATTTCTTCTGATATTTGGGACTTTGGGAGCCAAACTTGTTGGGGCAAGTTGGGTTGGGGAGTGATACTTGTATGTTTCTTTTTGACTTTGGTGAGCTTGAGTTAGGTCTGACAGGTTGGTGTTGGGGCACCAATCTAAGGGAGATTATAACTTCTTAAAGAAACCGTATAAGTGATTGCTCATTGGGGTGGACGTAGGTCATGGGGACCGAACCACGTTAAATTCTGTGTCTTCTGTGAATGCTTTGATTGTCCAATTCCTAAACTGCATGCTATAAACTAGTCTTAATTTTTATCTTGCGATAATTTGGTCAAAGGCCTATTCACCCCCCATCTAAGCCTTATTTAGATCCTACACATGTGTCTTGTCTCCGACTTCGCCAAGTCGAACGACCATGAGATCATCGTCGCCACTCAATGGTGAAGACAAAACCACAACGGTCTATTGATGTTTCGATCTCCTTTTCTCGAAACATCTACGACCACGAACAAGTTTAGACTTATGCTACTAACGGTCAAATAATTCTCCATGATCAAGATCCTCATTTCGATACTTGTTTAACCTCGCATTAAGTCTTAGGACTTTACCTAAGTTCTAATGTCCACTACATTATTATTAATTTAGGTAAATTCTTACCAAACCGCTTACTGTTATTTTGAAAAGGACGTTTGTACACATACACATAGATAAATTGCCTCGAGGGCATACCTATCTCCCAACATCTCCCACTTGCACTCAGACCCATTTATCTCGGTACCTCATGCCGCTTTTACACATATAAGTCTCTCTAGACTTTATGTGGCAGAACCTTCGTGAGTGAATCTGCTAAACCGTCTTTAGTGTAGACTTAAGGAATTTCTATGTTCATGCTAGACTAATCATTTGAATGGCATCCAAATTATTACCTTGGTCTTTTGGAATCCATAACATTTGATTTGGCTGGATCTCATCCAGCTCATCGTTCTCGCTAGAGAACTAAAACAATATCCTTTACGTACCTTACGGGAATGCTCCAAAATAGTCACGGGTCATCTGCACGGTTCATGATCATTTCTGATAAATTGTCAAACTCTTTGATCACTTTATCAAAACATGTGTTTCGGCTCCTTGATGCCTCACATGCCTTTTATTCACTCCCACTGACCTTGAAAACTCTCTGGCTGATTCATATACGTTCGTGTTTTTAAATCATATTTAGAGAACATACTATACATGAATACTCCTGTTTTCATGATCATTATGAGCATTTACATCGAGTCTGATCCGAATAGATCTCCACACAGCCGTTGGCGAGAAAGTTTCATCACAATCCGTTTATAGGAGTTTTGATGATAACTATTCTCAACCTGCATAATTTGTACTTCACTATTATCCATCTACACTAGTCTTCTATCTTGAAGATACACTTGCAGCCAAAGGGAACACTTTTCTTTGTCACATTTTCATGGTCCATACTGTATTTACGTGTAAGGACCCTTTTCGGATTACATCAAGCCATTTCTTAGAGTCACTACTCTGAATGACATCTTGGAAGTCGTCTAGGCCATCATCAACTATGATGTTTTACTCGACTCCTTTGTCTCACGGGGCTCGAGTAATCCTTTGACTTCCTAACGATTAATTTGAGGAATATCATATTGATAAGCCTCATATTGATAAGGTCCTCACAGAACCTTATCAAGAACCTAGTAGGGATGGCAGTAATGACCTGACCCGACCCGACCCGCCACGGTTTTGACCCGACCCGCCCCGGCCCGCAGCCAGGTCGGGGCAAGCTTGGGCTTTGTATGCAACCCAGCCCGCCCCGGCCCGCCCCGATAAACTATAGAGGTTCTAAAAAAACTTTACTATTTTGATGCGAACCATGCGGTCTGCCCATATCACATAACTCATACTCTGTTCCAATGTTCTTCCAATTAGGCCAATTCCAAATTCCAAATTACCAATAAATCACAATTCTCCCAAATCCCAAATAAAACTTTTATTTGAAATTCATATGGATGGCAGTAATGACCTGACCCGACCAACCCAACCCGGCCCGTCCCGGTTTTGGTACGAAATTACCCGACCCGACCCGGCCCGAGACCCGACCCGCCCCGGCCCACCGACGGGGCGGGGCAAGCTTGGGTAGTTAAATACCCGCCCCGCCCCGCAATATTGCCATTCCTAGAACCTAGGCATTACTATCTGAGGCTTAACCCAGAGGGAGGATTGTAACTTAGAGTCAGTTGCCATATATCGCACCATGTCTAACAAAGTGCAATTCATGCTTTCCAACACACCAATGTGTTAAGAGACTTGACTTGATAGAAAATCTCATTTTCTATTAATTACGCAAGAATTACACAGCAAAGTATTTGACTCTTCGATCTGATCGAAGTAGTTCAAATACTTCTGTCTTTGTATTCTCTATATTATCAGACTTGTGTTTCATCAAGAATACATGTCGTAATAAAATAAGTATAACATATCTAGGCTAATTTAGACTTTGGTCTAAATACATCCGTATGTATAAGACCACGAGTTCTCCAACTCATTCTCCCACTGACTTACAGAAGGAGTTTGGCCATCATACCTTTGAGACAAGACTTACAGTGTATTTCGACTCATAATACGAGAGGTTAAACCCGCTCTCTTTATGTGACTTGTCAAGTCTATTCTCTTCGGTATGGCCTAGTCTATTTCGCCATAGATAAGTTTTCTATAACTTGCGCATTCATGTATTACCACTTAATATAATATCGTTATACAAATTACTCATTGCTTCAGAAGCAAGGTGGCGACATTCGCCAAAATGTGTAAGACGTCCTCTATGATCCAAAAAACAACAATTGCTCCTTTTTTCAACACGTAGGACAAACTGTTCCTTTTGTATAAAGATTATCATGAGACCGTGGCATCAAATATGTCACATTTTCAGTTCCTCCTCCTTTTGTCTTTACTAATGATAGATGAAACTTTCTTTCTCAATTGGCTTTCCTGAATGCCTTCTTCTTTTCTAAATCTCATTTAGATATTACACATCCCAACACAAATAATAGCTATGCAAACATCTCATGTATCCAAACGCTTGAGCTTTACAACCTTGAGTGTGCTCAAAAAGTTTCTCGTCTCAAGATCCGATTGGGATACATAGTCTTGCATCGCTCATGTTCAGCTTCGAGCCAACAGTTTGCACGAAGTTCCATACCTTGCGGATGGAATTGTGGTGGGTCTAGGGCTTCAAGGAAGTCATTGTCCTTGAGCCAGTGTTAAGAAGGACACTTTAATGTCAGCGAGAACATAGTTTAGTCTATCAATTAGAATTTTCGTTGATATTCCTTTAATCAATATTCTTAACCATTTAGCATATTCACTTAGGATATTATGTTTTGGATTCCTTCGGCTAACATAGAACTACCCTAGTTTAGCATATGTTCGATATTAAACATAGATAGAATGGCTTTTATCTAACTATATCCTCCCACTATTTTGAAGATCATTTTTAGCCATAATAATGAAATATTTAATTAATTAAATTTAGTGGAAAAGTGATCCAACCATCCTGAGTCTCACAACATTGAGTGTGCTTAACAAATTGCTTGACTCTACAATTGTTAGATGACTCTTCATCAATCATATCATATATGATTCCCTTATTGATTTTTACACCCGGCCACTTATGATCATGAGTGTGCTCATCCAAATCACAATAACTATTCTAGTCAGACCCTTGTTTTCATGTTTAGCCTAACTTGCACCGACGCTCGGTGTGTGGGCACGACGCGACGGTTTGGGTTAAGTCTAAACTGTAAGGGACCTGCAGGGCTACACACACTAGAGGGGGGTGAATAGTGTAATGGTAAGCAAAGTGCTTAATTAAAAGTTACTAAAATTAAAGACAAATAAGCAGCAAAAATTAACCAAAGTGCTCAACAACAACAATCGCAAATCCAAGGATTTTACACTGGTTCCCTAAAACTTGGGTACATCCAGCCACACCAATATTCACTATAATTCCCACAAAAAGAAGTGAATACAAATCCCACAAAGAGATATCTCACCAAGAGAATTTTGCCCTACACAAGGACCCAACCAACCCTACACAGGGGTCAAACTCCCACCAAGAGAATTCCAAACTCCCCCTCAGAGAATTAGGGTTAGACCTACACTAGGACACCAAACTCCCACTAAGAGAGTTACTCATACAAAGAGAGTTATTCCCACTAAAAGAATATCCTAATCCCACAAAGAGATAAACTCCCACAAAGAGAGAAAGACTAATTCCCACAAAGAGAAATAGGGTTTCGAAACAAAAACAAAACGAAACAACACTTACCTATGCCTTGATATGATCTTACCAATGTGAAGAAGAAGGCATGCAAGTGAAACTCAAGTGCTTGAGATGAGGCTTTGATTACACTTGATGATCTTTCTCTCTTCTAGGAATGAATCCTAACATTTCTCACTTGAGTGTATGAAATGAAGAGAAGAAAGATGTTCTCCAAGAAAAGGAATGAGAATTAGATCCCCTGGAGAATTTCCCTATGAGCTAGCTTCAATGCATGAAGAGGAATGTGCTTATGAGAGGGAAATGTGAGAGATTAGGAGTGGCTATTGATTCTCTAAGATATTCAATATTAACCAAGAGTTCTAAATGAACTAAGCCACCTCCTATATATAGGAAGCCTAAAGGAACTCATAAAACCAGCCAAAACCCCAAATGGAAGAAATCTGCAACGGCTAGATTTTGGCAGTTTACGGCACAGACAGTCGACTGATGAACAAATGACAGTCCACTGTTCAACGGCTAGAAAAATCCCAACGGCTATAATATGAGACAGGACAGTCGACTGTAGAAGACTACACAGGCGACTGTAAAACAGACAGTCGACTGTATAACCTTCATCAGGCGACTGCTGCAGGGATGGAAGAAAAACAGAGAGTTGCAACTTTCTCCCACTATGCATACAGGCGATTGATGACCAGAGTACAGTCGACTGTAAAATAGACAGGCGACTATACTGTATAGCCTTCATCAGTCTACCGCTGCAGTGGATGGAAAAAACAGACGACTGATGGCCTTTTCACAGGCGACTGTAAATATACAGGCGATTGTAAAAACAGCAAAAGGTGACTGTCTTACAAATTGGGATAAAGCCCAGAAAATGCAAGAAGCGCACAATCGACTATCGACCAATTCACAGGCGACTGTAAATTGAACCACATGCGACTGATGCGAAAAGCTCAAGAAGAGTCAATAGAAATGTTGACTTGAGCTATGCATCACCGTCGACTGTAGAAGGCTCGACAGGCGACTGGAATCATCCAGTTGACTGTAAAACCTTCATCAGGTGACTGTTGGAGAGCCAGAGACTCCAAATGAGTCTTTGGGCTAGATGAATCTATATGGTTGAATTCTATGATAATCCTAAGGCTCACTAAGATGGTGAAATGCACATGCAAGAGAGTATGACCATCTATCAAGGCATTACAATAATCCTAGACTCAAAAAGAGAAATGCATGTAATAGAAATTACATGGATTACATATTGCATAGCCTAGAGTCTAAGTCTTCAAGCTCACGATACCTTGATGCTCACCATCATCTCCAAGCTTTGGCAATGCTCCTCTAGATGTCCATCCATCATCATGCTCCAAGCTTTGGCTTCATTAGATGATCTTCATGACTTCATCCAAGCTTGAGCACACCATCACTCTTGGAGGTCTTTAAGATATCCCTTGCATCATCCTCCAAGCATTATGCTTTGTCTCATCAACATATAATCATTAAGATAAACTGAGACTAAAACATAAGATTGATTAGCACACTAACATAATGTATTGATCATCATCAAAACAACGTTAGTCTTGAACCCAAGAACTAACATAAACTACATCTCATGTAATAATAAGTTGGTTTCCATAAGGTAGCTATGCCATAGTTTGAGTGTGCTCAACAACTACAACATAGAACATATAGTTGCCAACCTCTAAAACAATGAGGGCTACTGCTAATCTTGAAGAAGATTTTAAACGTAATTGACTAGATGTAATCGATGGTTTCACATAATAACAATTCGCATCCTTGGTCTAGCAGAACACAGCCAGGGATTTGGCCAGGTCAGGATCATTATCCTCAGTCGAGCCAGTGTGATCTACAACACTAGTCAAAAAAATGCTAGATCAGATCATGATCCTTTAATGATTTGAATTATTTATATGTGTAATATCGATTTAATATTGCTTCATTAAAACAAGTTAATCATATCAACTAGTTGAATCCTAAAATTCGAAATTATTAGAATTGGTTAATAACTTTTATTAATATCCTTATCAATTATAAGGAATTTTACGGTGCTATCCTAATCATGTATTAGAGATTTAAAATTCAAGTTACAATAATTTAAATCATAGCATTTTTCAAAATTATTATTAGAATAATTAAAATAATAATTATTGGATAGGGCTACCCTAATCAAGTATTATGAGTTTAATTTGTTGCAACAAATTTTAAATCATAGCATGTCCATAAAATTATCTTATAATTTTCTGAAAGATTTTAATGGCTCCTAAAAGTTTTTCTTGAATTATCACATTATGAATAAGAAATAATATAACCATTGAAAATATCAACTAAACATTTTAGCATATTAACAGATCAACTAAAAATTATCTCATAAAATTAAGCTAAGCACGCAACTTAAAAAATATCTCATAAATCTAAGTTACATTAAAAATTATCATATAATTTTTTAAGATCTAATTATTAAAATTATCACATGATTTTAAAATTAGATCTAATTTCAAAAAACAATTTTCCGAAGATAAAACCATTACATGGAACGGCAATTTAATAGCTTAATTAAAAACCTCCATCTGATGGAGAAATATGCTGCATCCTACGCACTTCATAATTGCAAAAAATATAGATCATGGTAGACTGGCTCTAATACAACTGAAGGTTTTCTGGGTCATTAGGGCTATAAAACCGACGTCTGGCCTAAGTTGGACAGACGACGAAATCAAATATGCAGTGAAAAATCATTTTAGAACATTTTCAAGAAAGCCCTAAAAATAACCCTAGCCAGAATCTCTACTATCACGGGGTTGGGTCCGACCAACCCCTAAAGATAGATTTATCTAACAGCAATTATAAACGCATGTAAATTAAACTACATACCTTTCACTTGGTTTCCGCAGAATACGAAGCGTCATTTTCAGCAACATTTCTTTATCTCCGAAGCAATGCCACGCGTTGGGGCTGAGCCGCTTCTCCCGAGCTAAACCCCGTCCTGAGTCAAACCGCGTCCTAAACTGAACCACGTCCCGAGGCGAGCAACACCCTTGTCGCCGAGTCAACCACGCACTTAAGAAAGTTTCATCTTGATTGGATCCTCCGTCAAGACTTCGAACCCGATCCGAACTCCTTCGTAGCTTTGCTAGAGCCCGATCGGGAGTAAGGAAGAATTTGGGAGAAAGATGGAATTTTGATTTAAGTATTAATCCGAGTGTGCTCAAAACTTTTTGGAGCTTCTCGAATTTGAAGACTTGGTGCAGGTTTCAAGGAAGGAGGTTGGCCCATATTTATTTAGACGGCTGACCCCTCCCATTCTCATCATATCCGACGTGGGACTAAATTTTGGAAAAAAAGTTAATTAAAGTTTGCCTTCCACGAAGGTCAATCTCTAGCTAATTTTTTCTCCCTCGTCATTGAGCTTCGCAAGTGATATCAATATATCAAATCGAAGAAAACTGAACGATGATCGCTTAGAAACAAACGGGGCTCAATTCTGACTTCGTTTGACCCCTCAAACGTGTGTCCAAAATTAGCCCAAAACAGATTTTCGCTGAAAAATTCAGCCACCAGCAATACAATCAATTAGGGTTCGAAAGCCTAGATGTGGGACCACAGAGTGGGCCCCATAAAGTGATTCGCGTCCAGCCCTGCGGTGCGTGCCATGCACGCGCCATGCTGGCGCCCCTTTTGGGGCGCCAGAATTGGTTTGGCCCGGCCCACTGGGCCAGGACAAAATGATTGCTTTTATTATTTTTTGCCTTAAAAAAATTGTTGGGCTTTTATCCTAGGACCCTTTTGTGCTCTATTTAAAACTCCTTTTAAATAGGTTTTCTGGACCCGATTGGACTCCGTTTTGAGCGCGGTTTTCTTCTCGACTTTCGTGGAAAAAAACCTCTCTTTATTTCTATGCATTTAATATTTAAAATATGCTCGCAAACACTTTGCAACATATTTAAATACCTTTGCATCATATGCAAATAATCACATCAATAATATTTTAGACTTATGTCGCAAACTCTTTGCGACTAAATTAATTCTCATACATCATATGTATAACTTCCCTTAAGACTTCCTATTACTTGACGAAGGTCTCACTCTGTGTGAGACCCTACAGCCTGACCCTACTACAGGTGGGGCTCGAAATCCCAGACGGTAGTGACCACGAGTAGCAGGTACCGTTCCTGTTTCAATATCATAATTATATAGTTAACTCATCGACATGAGCATTGTCGGGACCACCCTGACTGTGTCTGTAACCCTTCGTAGAAAGCAATACGACTGTAATACACTCTTTTGCATACACGTCCATTGAGCCATGTACATAGGTGTTGAAACCATTTCCTACACTTGAAATTTGTACCAATGGTGTGTGTAGGAATGGGAATGGCCATTTGTGATTTGCATGTAAACTTTTATTAATTACACCTTACTATGAAGTACGATGAAGTAAGAGAACTTAAGTAATGTCACCCAACACTAACACAGAAATTATTTGAGTATTAGTGTTGGTGTGTTAGTGTTCATATATATTGTAATGATGTTGTTTACTTGGATTGTTGAATATTTGTAACATATTCATAGGGGTAGGTGTGGGTGCAAAGCAACCTACCAAATGTGGTAAGTGGCATGAGTACTAATTAAATACTCAAGTATAGGGGTACTTGCATTCCCATATTGAACTAATGGCATCATTGTAATTTTCATACCAAGCTAGATGGTATTTAATATAAGGCTTTGTGCATATACCCGACCACGGTTTGGTTAAAACCGTGAAACCGAACCGGAACCGGCCGGCCGGTTCCAAGAACCGGAACCGTGCCAAGCCAGTTCGGTTCCGGTTTGACTTCTATGGAACCGAACCAGAACCAGCGGTTCTAATTCACCGGTTCCCCGATTCCGGAACTGGGGAACCGAACCTAATGTTTGGTTTAAATGGCCTGGCCACCGATTATCCTTCTTTCAATCTTCTGCATCGACATAGTGACATGTGTGTGTAGCATGTAGTGGCTAATGCCTACGCGTTTCCCTCAATCTGGTGCAATTGCTGCTAACTGAATGCCCTTCTAAAGTCAATGCATACTTGAAAAATATCTATTGATTACATTTCTAACTAGCTCTCAATTTTGGCCTACTGAAGAGGTTCCAAATTCACCCTTGAATGAGAACAAAAGGGGATGATACATGGAAAGCTCCAATATTAATCCAAAAATCAAAAATTTTGCTAAATAATTTGCTCCAATCGACCCGGAACCGGTCTTGAACCGGAATCGGAACCGGTCAAGAACTGAAACCGAAACCGAAACCGGAACTGGCCGGAAACCGGAACCCGAACCGAACCGCCCTTAAAGCAGTTCGGTTCCGGTTTCGGGTTTGGACGGAACCGGAATCGACGGTTTGGAACCAAAACCGAACCAGAACCGAACTGTGGTCGGGTCTATTTGTGCAAGGACACACTTGTAATTAAAACATAAAGTGAGATGTCAAGTAATGAGATGTTTAAATTAATGGCATTCTTGTAAATACAAGACAAAGTTGGAAGGCAATTATAAAAAGAGTATGAGTAATGGCAAACTTGTAAATAAGGGATTCCTAGAAGATAACCCTTCATTTAATTAATGAGTGTTGATAGTTGCACTGCATGACTTTATGATTTCACCACACTTCTAAATTAACCGCATCAAAATCTTGTTATTGTTAGAAGGTAATTGGACTCAAGAGAGAGAGAGAGAGAGAGAGAATTTCATTGCTAAGAATAAGTCACCATAGCTAAGAGCCATGGTGCTCTATTTATATATCTCAAAGTGGGGAGGCCAAAAGCCTCTAGGAGACCAAAGGTCCCCATTACTCTAAGTAATGGGGGCCTAATGAATGGGTAATGAAGGAGGGGAGGCCAAAGGCCTCCCTCATTCATAACACTCCCCCTTACACATTCATCACTTCGGTCTCAGCTACTGAGGCAAGGGGTGGATACTTCTGGATCCAGAGTAAGTGTGTTTGCCTCGTTAAAACCTTAGCTGTGGAAAACCCAGTGGGAAAACCCAACAGCTTAAGGAAAAAGAGTGCAACCCACATGTTACTCCCCCTGATCCGTACAAGCTTCAGGCTTGCAGGTCTTTCAACTGTCGCATACCAATGTTCTTTACAAGCTTTACAAAAGTACATTTAGGCAATGCCTTAGTAAAAAGATCAGCTAAGTTGTTGCATGACTGGATCTGTCGAACTTCAATCTGCTTGTAGTTCTTCTGCTCGTGCGTCCAGAAAAACTTGGGAGAAATGTGTTTTGTCCTGTCGCCTTTGATGTAGCCCTTCTGAAGCTGAGCAATGCATGCGGCGTTGTCTTTGAATAGGGCAGTAGGCTCCAGATCACTGGTCTTCAGGCCAGTGGATTGGAGGATGTGTTGGACGACGGAGCGTAGCCAAAAACATTCTCTGCTCGCCTCATGGATCGCGATGAGCTCTGCATGGTTGGAAGATGTAGCAGTAGTGGTTTGTTTTACCGATCTCCAAGAGATAGCAGTACCTCCGTAGGTAAATACAAAACCTGTTTGAGATTTTGCCGTGTGCGGATCAGAGAGATAACCTGCATCAGCATAACCAAACAATTTGGGGGAGGCACCTCTCTGGTAGTAAATTCCAAGATCAATGGAACCCTGAAGGTATCGCAGAAGATGCTTTACTCCGTTCCAGTGGCGCTTTGTGGGCGCAGCACTGTGTCTGGCTAGTAGATTAACTGTAAACGCTATATCGGGACGCGTACAGTTAGCCAGATATAGAAGTGCTCCAATGGCACTGAGGTAGGGTACTTCAGGACCCAGTATCTCCTCCCCCTCTTCCAGTGGCCGGAAGGGGTCCTTATGTACATCTAGTGATCTTACGACCATAGGAGTACCTAAAGGATGACATTTATCCATATGAAACTTGCGTAGAAGTTTCTTTGTATAATTAGATTGGTGTAATAGGATTCCACCTCTTAGGTGTTCTATCTGTAAGCCAAGACAATACTTTGTTTTGCCTAGGTCTTTCATTTCAAAAGTATGTTTAAGGCTTTCAGATATCTCTTTGATCTCTGCAGGAGATCCTATGAGATTTAAGTCATCTACATATACAGCTATGATGACAAATCATGTTCCCGTTCTTTTGATAAAGATACACGGGCAGACTTCGTTATTCGTGAATCCTTGCTGTGCAAGAAAATCACTTAGTCTGTTATACCACATCTTGCCCGATTGTTTTAGACCATATAATGATCTATGTAGCCTTACAGAGAATACGTCCTGAGGTATCTCTTTCATCTCTGGGGGTAGATTAAACCCATCAGGAAGTCTCATATAGATATTTTTATCTATATCGCCATATAGATATGCAGTCACAACGTCCATGAGCTGCATTTCTAGGCTTTCCAGAGAAGTTAGGCTGATTAAAAATCGGAAGGTGATCGAATCCATGACCGGGGAATACGTATCTTCGTAATCAATCCCCGGTCTTTGGGAAAATCCCTGGGCTACAAGGCGTGCCTTATAGCGAACGATCACATTATTTTCATCTCTTTTTCTTATGAAAACCCACTTATATCCCACAGGTTTTACACCTACTGGTGTTTGGACTACTGGTCCAAAGACTTTGCGTTTCAAGAGTGAGTCCAGCTCTACTCTTATTGTCTCGTCCCACTTTGGCCAATCATCTCTGCGTTTACATTCCGCTAGAGATCGTGGTTTGACGTCATCGTCATATTCAGTGACGTGAACGGCAATATCGAACGCAAAATCGTCGTCGTCGACTATGCTATTTCTGTCCAGTACTTCTCCAGTACGTACAAAATTTAATGATGTTTCTCCTATTGTTTCCTCTGCTGGGGAAATCAGGAGGGGAGAAGTAGCTGGTCTGAGCTCAGCATCCTGTGGAGGGATAATCTTAGTATCGCCAGGAGTCTTCCTCTTTCGAGGAACTTTATCTTTTGAACCTGGTGGGCGTCCTCTTTTCATTTGAGGTACAACCAATTCTGCTGCCGGTGGGCTGCATCCATCTATGGGGATGTCAATCCTAGCTGGCGTGTTGGCAGCAGGGACGTGTGAACGGACAATCTTCTGGTTGTCCGTGAATTTATCCGGTAAAAGATGTACTGTATTCTGGATGTGAAGGATCTTCAGGATCTCATCTTCACACAGATTAGTACGCGGATCATATAGGGACAAAGACTTCTGGTCCCAACTAATGGTCTCAGAAGCTTCTGGCTTCTTAGACTGTGTGCCCAGTTTTGGAAAACATTTCTCATTAAATTCACAGTCTGCAAAACGTGCCTTGAATGCGTCACCCGTCAGGGGTTCAAGGTATCTGATAATAGAGGGCGAATCAAACCCAATATATACACCTAGACGACGCTGAGGACCCATTTTGTTCCTCTGCGGTGGTGATATTGGGACATATACCGCACAACCAAACACTCTCAAATGAGAGATATCCGGAGGTGCGCCGTATGCTAGTTGCATCGGGGATAAAGTGTGACCTCCAGAGGGTCTTATCCTAATAAGTGATGCGGCATGTAAAATAGCATGCCCCCAAGCATCCACAGGCAACTGGGATTGCATAAGCAATGGACGTGCAATCCATTGGAGTCTCTTTATAAGGGACTCAGCTAATCCGTTTTGGGTGTGAACATGTGCTACAGGATGTTCAACTTCAATACCCGTTGCCCGGCAATAGTCTTCGAAGACTTGTGAAGTAAATTCTCCCGCATTATCAAGACGTAGTTTCTTGATTTGGTTATCGGGGAAATGAGCACGCAACCTTATTATTTGTGCCAATAGCTTTGGAAAAGATAGGTTGCGGGTGGACAAGAGGCACACATAAGACCATTTGGTTGATGCATCAATCAGTACCATGAAGTACCGAAATGGGCCACTTGCGGGGTGAATAGGCCCGCAAATGTCACCATGAATTCTCTCAAGGAAGCCAGGAGACTCTAATCCCACTTTCAGGAGGGATGGTCTCGTTATTAGTTTTCCCTTAAAACAAGGGAGACATGGAAATTCACCCTTTTGAAGAATCTTCAGGTTCTTCAATTTGTGTCCACGGGATTCAGTGATGATGCGGCGCATCATTGCTGTTCCAAGGTGACCAAGTCTATTGTGCCAGAGTTCGAACTCTGGCAGTGATTGGCACGTCTGGTGCTCAGTCATATTGGCTTCTATTGGTTGAATGTATGTTTGGTAGAGACCCGACGGGAGTCCCTTGAATCGTTCGCAGATGATCTTCCGGTCATCTTTCTGACGAGTTACATACAGATATTCAACCGTATTTTCATCTCTGGTTTCTAAGTGATATCCGTTTAAACGGAAATCCTTGAAACTTACGAGATTCCTATTTGATTTAGGAGAGAATAATGCATTTTTTATTTGAAGTCTTGTGTTATTTGGGAGCAATATAATTGCTTCACCAGATCCTTCGATTATTTGGGACAGTCCTGAAATTGTGATAACAGGACCGTCATATTTATTTACGCTATTAAAATAGCAATGATCGCGAAGGATTGTGTGCGTTGAGGCACTGTCCACTAGGCACTCAGACATCATCTATATAAGCAAAAACGAAATTTTATTTGAGCGAAAATGTAAACATTCATTCGAAAATAAAAGTTCGTAATTAAGCAAATAAAGATGAAGATACATTGAATTTCTAAAAAGCATAGATAAATGATGGTGCTTAATCGAGAAGGTCGTCGTTCTCGAAGTCTTTTACAGTAAACATTGTTGGTGGCTAAACAGCCGCCAAGTTTGTTTCAGGTAGAGACTTCTGGCTCGCCTGGTATAGATCCTGGAGGTGGCGAGGAGTGCGGCAGTTTCTGGACCAATGGCCAGTCATGCCGCATCTATGGCATTTATCCTCCCAGTTCTTCTTTGGAAGTGACACTTGCTCGGTGTTCTCTCGCTTCCAAGTGAAGTTTCTTTTTCCCTTTAGTGTTTTTAGCCTTCCTCTTGTTTTTCCACTTCTGGGGAGAAACGTGGTGGGCTTCAGGGATAGGGGCAGTGCCAGCTGGACGCAAGTTATGAGTTGCAAGCAGTAAGTCTCGATTATGCTCTGCCCTAAGTAGGCATGAGATCAGATCGGAGAATTTCGTGAAATTGCGTTCACGATACTGCTGCATGAGGATTGCATCTTTCTCGTGAAACGAGGTAAATGTCTTTTCCAACATGCGCTGTTCTGTCACTTCTTCACCGCACAACTTCAGGCGTGAGGTGATGTTATGAAGTGCAGAATTGTACTCAGCGACGGACTTATAGTCCTGAAGTCTGAGGTTTTCACACTCATAACTGGCACGGGGTAATATAACATCAATTTGATGTTTATACCGTGCTTCCAGCGCTGTCCATAGGTCCTTTGGGTCCTCAACCGTTAAGTATTCGGCCTTCAAGGTCCGATCTATATGTTTCCTAATGTAGATTATGGCTTTCGCCTTATCTACATCGGATACAGTGGTTGTAGGGCTGCTGCTAGCTGTAGCAGAAGCTTCGGCCGCTGCTGGGGCCGAGGAAGGAGCCAAAATGGACCCAAGGAGGGCCATCGAACGCAAGTGGAACTTCAGGTCCACTCGCCAACTCAGGTAATTTGTCCCTGTAGAATCAAGGACTTCGAAATCGACGCTTGCCAATTTTGCCATTTATCTACGCAATTTAAAATGAGTATGAATTAATTAAAATTCAAAATTCATGCATAAAGAAATAAACAAGTAAAAATGCGGGGATCAGCCAGATACCCAAAATAATAAACAGTCCAAAGTTTGTTTACAGTCCATAAAAAGGAAAGAAAAATAATACAACTTTGGAAACCCAAACAGAACTGGGTCCCTATATCTCCGTCTTCATATGCTGTTGCATCGAGCTTTGGCTTACACAGTCATGAATCGACTCCTTGCGGTCCAGCGGACGCGGCCAGGGAATTGACTAAGCCAGGACCACTTGTTACCCAGTCAAGCTAGGTTGGTCCAGCAAACTTAGCCAAGCACATTGACCGACATCATGATCCATTGAAGGAGTTTTCATCAATTCTATGTGCTGTTGCATCGAGCTTTGGCTTTAAAATACAAATTTCCTCACTTACAAATTCTCTCAAAAGAAAATAAAAGTGCAAGGAAAGTAAATAGGTATACAATGGCCGATCACGAAAAACACATTTTTACTGATTTAAACATCCACGCAGTTCTAAATATGCTACAGGCATAAAAATAAACAACCACGCATATATCTCAAGTAAAACATATGGTAAAGGAAACTAGAAAATATAATTATCTCGTAGACCACGTGGAAACGTCATACAACGTTAGGTTAAGTGACTAACGGTAGAGCGGTCTCAGGATCTTTAAGATATTTATATTTTGAAAAATCCTAATAATCCATAAATAATTAACAATTCAAGAGAGATGTTTTACATAATATCAGCAATTTGATTAACTGTGCTTCTGGCCCAAATAAACAGACGAATTAAATTATTATTCTAATTTGGGCTTCAGGCCCATAAGCAAAATTAAACACATATTAATTGTAATTGTTATGTACTGGGCTTCAGGCCCAAAAAACAGCCCAACAAAAAGAATTTATAAATTTTTTATTTAAGATTTGGGCTGCAGGCCCATGGACTGTATTTTTTTAGAGTAAATTTAAAACAATCTAATAAGGGCTTTATGGTCCCAAGCTACTGACAGACGTTCTTATGTCATTATTCAGACGTTCTGCGTCAATAAGCCGCATACAGAAACTTAGCTCCCAGCTCGGACTACAGACTGTAAGTGGATATGAACTTCCATTTTCTAACTTAAAGGTTATCCATTTTACTTCATAATCATGAAATCCTTTTGCGCATGTCTTAATATGACAGTAGGAAAATATAACTGTCGACTGGTACAAAATTGGCATAAAATCATATTAATGCCCAAGAGCAGCACGCTCTCGCTGCCAAATCAATGTAGAGGGAAGTTTCACTACAGTTTCTACCAAGTGGAGATACATAGTTAGAATTTCACACACCTTTGAAATTTAGAAGCAACTATTTTTAGTTTGAAATATTATCAGATAGAAAATCAAAATATATCAAATTTATATCAATATCTCACTATGCTAATCAGATTCATTAACCAAAAAAAAATCATGAATCAACGGCCAGGTCCTGGCCATGAAGAGGGTAGAAAAATGTAGTGAAAACTTCACGCAATAGCAAGGACATTAGCCAGGAAATACTTGCCTGTAACCAGACACGCAGAGGACATTTGGCCTCTCAATATTTCAAAGACTCAACTTATTTCAATTTCATTTCACGATTTAATTTCATAAGTATGTACCACGCTTACAATATTTTGTAAGTATATACGGGATCGAAAAGTTACCTCTAGATCAAAGATCTAGGGAAGATCGTGATAAGAAAAATCCGTAGATAGTCCCGCTCCCAATATGCCCAAAAAAAATACCCGTAAAGCTTCGCCGTAACGGATTACCGCAACAACAGATTCCTTCGCGCGTAGGGGTTTGATTTTTTTGTCGGAGACGAAAAAGAGCGGTCGTGCTGATAACGTGTTAGAAGGTAATTGGACTCAAGAGAGAGAGAGGGAGAATTTCATTGCTAAGAATAAGTCACCATAGCTAAGAGCCATGGTGCTCTATTTATATATCTCAAAGTAGGGAGGCCAAAAGCCTCTAGGAGACCAAGGGTCCCCATTACTCTAAGTAATGGGGGCCTAATGAATGGGTAATGAAGGAGGGGAGGCCAAAGGCCTCCCTCATTCATAACAGTTATTTATTAATTCACACCTATTTGTTTCATTTTTACCCTTTATATAAACTCTTCATCCTCTTCATTTTCTGTTAGTTTCACTACAAAAAACCCTCACCCTCCTGTCACTACAGGATTAAAATTTGAAGGGGCTTGAGAAACAATGAATTAACCCTGGCCATTTTGAGGCAACGAAAATATTGCTTGCTGCACTTGCCCATTTAAAGGCATGCGATAAATAATGGCTGGACTTGGCTGATTTTGACCATTCCAAGATGAATTACTACTGTCAGCTTGCGTGCCATAGCCTGCCTTATCATCAAGTGGCCCCACAGCTTAATGAGAGAACATGCAAGCTTCGCCACGGCGACAGCGGCCTTGGGCAAAGAACTTACATGGTCTGTCACAAACCGCCCTGCGAGGGGGATCAAGCCTTTGCCAAAAAGACGGATATGCATCCCTACGATCATGACTCCGTGCTCTGCCTTCATCTTTTGTATCCCAACCACTGCCGTATGAGGCTTCATGATGAGCATAACGACACTCTGAGCCTCTTGGCATCTATCCATTAAGAAATCGTAACACTTATTAGTAGCCCTGTCATTTCTGGAGAATCTATCACGTTGATAATCACCAGCTTCCCTCGAATCTCTGAAGTTATGCCTGCCCTGTCCAGAGTATCTCCCCCTCTCACCTCTGCTTTTCCTGGTATCTGGTGCACTGTTGCAATAATATCTGCTGGAATGCCTCGGACCGCAATCCTCGTGAAGAAATCTACACTCGCTGCCCATCTGGCTTCTCCCTGCTGCAAAATCCCTACATACGGTCAATTCCTGCTGCAAATTTTGCAATTTTGCGGTTAAATCAAATGGCAAAGTTTGTAATTAACTAATAAATGTAAGAGTAATAATTAAAATATAATTAAGTTTAAATTTGTAATTTTAGAAAAATTAACAATTGAGGTGAAATCATAAGAATATGCAGTGCATCTAACATCACTCTTAATTAATTTCTCTATCCTTGTACACTCCTCTCCTCTCTTATTTCCTTTTCTTTTCATTTTTTATTTCTTTCCTTTTCTATTTGGAGGGGGGCCGAATTCTTCATCAAGACAAAAAAAAGAAAAGAAAATCAAAAGAAAAGTAGGAAGAACAATGAGAAGAAGAGAAATGAGAATGGGAAAGAGGAAGTGTTTGCCACAACTTCATTAAGGTAGGAATCCCATCTTAAGTGTAGAAATATGAAATTGTAGGAATATTAATTCGATGACATGTTGTTTTTCAATTAATAATTGCATGTTTAGTTGGTTAATTCATGCTTCCCTCACTTAGTAAGTAATTTATGTTTACTTGTAGTTTTAATAAATTTCATAGTTGTGTTAAGTTCCATGTTTCCTCTTGTTATTTGCAACTTCACATGACTAATTGGGATTATTATAGTAAGTTGTGGCATTCCATATTATGCCATACTATGTTTTCTTAGCATGTCTAACAAGTGTTTGTGGAATTGCCCCATATGTGTGCACAATATATTCACATATGTCCTAAAACATGATTCGATCATAATCTTGTTCGTGCAATTTTGCAATGCTACTTTGTGATATGCAAGGTGATTGTAATGAGAAAGTGATACAATTATGTACATGAGCAAATTGATGAGAAGTGAAGTGGAAATGAATATGGAAGTTACTCTTGAAAGATGGAAGTATAAGGTGGGAGGTATTGGTATGAATAGGTTGGTTGTGGTGTTATGGGAGGCATGACATATTATTGGTTCATGTGTTGAAATATGTAGAATGGGTAAGAGAATACACATGTGGATGCATGTCCCAATTATAAATGAAAGAATGAAAATGGGAAGGAAAGGAGTATGAAATAGAAATGACATACCTATATGACCCCAATCAAGTTAGTCATGCCAATACCCTTCCCCTATCGTGCCAAGTGTACCTTGAACGTGATTAGGGTTCAGTATTGCATATTTTACCCCACAGTAGATGGCATTTTATGCATAATTTGTGTTCATTTTGGCTCCGATACACGCATTTTGATGATATCACTTAATTTTGGAGCTTATCATTTTTATATGCATAAGACATAATTTTTTACAGCTTATTAGCATCTTCATCTTAGTCTCCTATTATTTTTCAGTTGAAGTTCGTGAAGTCCCGATTCCAAGGCATATTTTTCTAGAATTTTTGGAGGTTTGAGAAATTTACTGGATTTTTTGGAAGACTTGGTGACGATGCTAAAAATTGCTGGTCTGGAAATTTTTGCTATTCCCCTCTTGTGCATAATTCTGCTATCATTCCGGTGTATATTCCGACCTAGTGATATTTCTTTGTCGTAATACACTTTGTTACGGTTTCATCGTCGCCTGGAACGAGTCATTCTGAGGTCGGATGATTTTTCTAGAATTTTCGCAAGCCAGTGTGACGGTGCTGGAAATTTCTGCTGATTTGTGCCTTAGTTGCGAGTTTTGGACGCGGATCCGACCTGTTAGTGCTATTTCCAGACTTGAATTTCTGAGCCTATTTCTAGGACTTCTCCACCTCTATTCCCTCCATTCCATTCCTTCCATCATCATCATCATCATTTAGGGTTAGAGTTTGGGGAGCACAAAGAAGCAAGGAGGAACACCTGGTTGGAGCTTTTGTTTTCCTTAGAGAAATCTTGGTGAACTCTTTCCCCTTCTTTGTGTATTTGGATTTGGATATTTGTAACATATTGGATGATGTTTTTAGAAGAAAAAATCTTTCTTTTATTGTTATGAGTATCTAGATATATCTCTTGTGTGTTGTGTGGTGATATTTGGATGTTGCTTTGGTATTTCAATCTTGCATGTTTTAATGATTATGTGTTAGATTGTTGAGATATACTTTGAATTAGGGACTCTAGTGGGTATCCCTAGAGTGGAGTTTGCCTAGTAGCACCACTCATGCATGCTTGGATGTTTATTATCTCGAATTTCCATACACTACTTTTATTGCACACCATGTGTTTGATAAAATGCCACATCCACCAATTGCGCTTTTCTTAGCCGGAAAGACAATTGAGTTATCCTCGGATTGAATCCATATGCTTAGCAACCACATTCCCACACACCACATAAGCTTCCTCGCCTATTTTTCTCCCCGATACTTCCACCCTAGGTTGTTGATTTGGAAGATGGTTTTACACACATTTTCACACACATTTCCACCGTTAGCTTGGTTGTAACTTCGCCTTTATCTCTCCTTTATTAATTGAACTTGAGATTGCAAAACGACTTGTCCCCGTGATCCGACCCGCGGTACTCACCAGTTATAAATCTTATATTGCATTGACGCTCCTACACTTGGGAGTGGAAGGCACACTTCCCACGCGTGTCCTCCGGTTCAATCAGAATGCTACTACCCCAAGTATAATTGTGGGTGTGGAATTTCTTTAAAGTTGCATTGAATTTCTTTGTAGTCGCATCCTAATGATGTTAGTTCCTTCTTGATTACTAGTGGTTGTTTCAAATTGTTAGCCATTATATAATGTCATTAGTCTCTTTTAAGTTGTAATTGTAGATCCTCTTTTAATGCTAACTTGTGATGCACCTGGTATACTATGCATGCAAATTTTGTAGTTGATATGCAATTTAGCTTTTGTAGTTAAAATTGCATGCTCACTTTTGTAATTTATATGCCATTTAATTTCGAAAACCTTTCTATGTCATTTTTAGGGATATATGTTAGTTGCCCAAATTAAAGAATAAATAAATCCTAGGGCTGTCTCGGTCTGCCACACGGCAGGTGAGCACCCTAGAAAGGTGTTGTGAAAAAACTGGGTACTAGGAGAGTATGAGGACTGGACTGAGTTGTGACAATGTTTATGTAACTTGCTCAGTTTCTGGTACCTGGTTGTAGTTACGGTACCTTGCTTAGTTTCGGGTACCTTGTGACAGAGTGATGTGGTTATAGAGTTTTTCTCACTTGCACCCCGCTGCGGGGGAGTGGGTGGAGTGAGAGGCCACGTTAAGGAAATAGTGCTCGTGTACCACTGGGGGGTGCTCCTTACCACCACACCTTGGGGTGGAGTCCAGTTCCTTATATTCAATGATGTACCCAGGTTTCCAAGTATAATAATAATAATAATAATAATAATAATAATAATAATAATAATAATAATTAAATACTTAAGTGCTTCAAATTTCCAATACGTGAACTTTATTTTTCTTGCTTGACTGTGATTCCTTTCGTGCATTGTACTTTTTGTGATAAAAGTAATGATAACAATAATAATAAACTACAATCCTTAAATTAATATTTACATTCTGCACGAGCTGAGGTTCATACTGGGTCACGCTGTGACGTGTTCCCTTCCGTGGTTTTAGGACCAGAGCAGGTGACTTCGGAGCAGGAGCTGGGTATGGACTCTACAGGAGATGCTACTTTTTCCCTTGGTTCTCGGGGTTAGGATAGAGTGCCAGATGTATTTTTGTGGACCATGAGGGTTGTAGTCATAGTATGATACTTTTGAGATGTGGACTTCAGATGTACTCATATGTGGGACGTTTTCACTTTAGTACTTGTACTTGCCCTCCAGTTGTACTTTTGCCATGTGTACAATTCTGTGATGAGTAGTTCTTATTGTTGTTTGTGTTGGAGCACTGTTTATTTACTTTACTTTCTGCTATCTGTGTTGTTCTAGTATGCGCAATGGCCTACTTGTGGTGTTTTCTAGATTTCACGCTTGGTGCAATACCACGGCATGTTAAACCCCCTTCCCCATTTATCTTGGGATCCGAGCTATTTGGGTGACTGCGCGTGACCGTGTCCGTGATGAGTACCGCAGTTTTAGTCCCTTCGTCCAAACTATGTCGCCTAGTTAATCCTAGGGTGCGGTAAAACTGTCAACCATAATAACTTGAACTTGGTTAGTCTCCATCGGTCTTTAGTCAAATAATGTTGGACTTTTTCCAACATACTTTGGCCAAAGTTTTTCACTAAAGACTGAACCAACCGTCCAACACTAACTCCCCATAAACGGGAGAGACGAATTCTCTCTTGGTTATTACTCTCCTCGCATGCTTCAAGTGTCACCCAACCAAAGACAATTCGACAGGCCTTGCCTCGAAGCTAGGTTAGATATCTAAGTGACACCATTCACGTACAGATTTGTACAATGATCTCAAGTCTAATGACCAACTTGCCTATCATCACTGATAGTTATCACTGACAGATTTGTTATGTTAACCATGTGATAACTCTCGTTGGGTCGTTCAGTGAACTCGTTCTCCAATGAGCACATGTGTCTCGTCTCCGACTTTGCCAAGTCGAACAACCATGAGATCATCGTCACCACTCAATGGTGAAGACAAAGACACACTGGTCTATCCGATGTTTCGATATCCTTTTCTCAAAACATCTAAGATCACGAATGATTTTAGACTTATGCTACTAACGGTTAAATAATTCTCCATGATCGAGACACTCATTTCGATACTTGTTAACCTCGCATTAAGTCTTAGGACTTTACCTAAATGTCAACTACATTATTATTAACTTAGGTAAATTCTTACCAAACAGCTTAATGTTATTTTGAACAAGATGTTTTTACACGTACACAGAGATAAATTGCCTCGAGGGCATACCTATCTCCCAACATGGAGACCTCAGTCAAATGGTGTTGCAGAGAGGTGGAACCGTACACTGATGGAGAAGTGTTGATGCTTGAGGCTTACTGTTGGACATCCTAAGGAATATTGGGATGAAGCTGTGTCTACCGCCGTGCATCTCGTGAACAGACTACCATCATTGACGATCAGTTTCAAAATTCCCGAGGAGGTATGGTCAGGGAAGACTGGTGATTACTCGTAGTTGAGGATATTTGGTTGTCATTCCTATGCTTTGCAGAATGTGGACACGCTAAATTCGAGGGCCAGGAAGGCCATCTTGCTTGGATATCAAGAGAGAGTGAAGGGATACAGGTTGCTTGATCATGTATCCTAGAAGACATTCACCAGTAGGCATGTCACATTTGATGAGTCATCGATGGTCAGGGCAGATATGATTCATTCAGATGGTGGGCATATGCCTAAGGAGGTCGATGCTGATGTTGAGCCACCTACCTGGAGATAGAGACACGAGATGCTAAGACAGGCCATGACCCGATGATTCGAGGTAAAAATTGTATATGTATCCCCTCATTTCTGTGCTCTTTGTGCATAATTTATGTTTATTTTGGCTCCGATACACGCATTTTGAAGATATCTCTTAATATTGGAGCTTATTTTTTACTTATGCTTAAAACAAAATTTTTACATCTTATTAACTTCTTTATCTTTGTCTCCTATTATTTTTCAGTTGAAGATCATGAAGTCTCGATTCCAACACATATTTTTCCAGAATTTTTGTAGGTCGGAGCAATTTTCTACATTTTTGGAAGACAGGGTGACAGTGCTGAATATTTCTGCTGATTTGTGCATTGGTTGCGTGTTTTGGGGCAGAATCCGACCCGTTTGGCTTATTTCCAGACCCAATTTGGTTGAGCACTATTTTAATGCTTCTCCCCCTCTATTCCCCTCACTCTATTCTCACTTTTCTTCAACCTAGGGTTTGGGGGAAAGCTTGATGAAGCTTGGAGCTTGGAGGAGCACTTGAGGAGAAAGATCCCACCTTTGAGTGACCATTGGGTGATATTTTTCCTTTCTCTTGTGTAATCTTGTTTTAGATATTTGTAATGTATTGGATGATTATTTTTAGAGATAAATATGTCTTCTTTTTCATCATGAATAACTAGATCTTTCATGTGTGGTTGTGTTGTGATTGTTGTTGATTGGGTGGTGGATTTCATATCTAGCATGATTTTATTTATTTATTAGTGTATAGAACTTTGAGATCTTGATTGTTTATGGAATCCTAGTGGGAAATCCATAAAGAGGAACTATCGTAGTCGACCCTCTCTTCTGTCCTTAAAGTATTTCTTTTTGTCCCACACACTATTTTTATTGCACCACACATGTTCGATGAAATGTCGCATCCACCGATTGTTTGTCCCTTAACTGGGAGAACAATTGATTTATATTTGGGATGAATTCCTACACCTATTAACTTATTCACACACATACCACATGAGTCCTCCTCGTTGCTCGCCCATTCGACTCTCCCCCTTAGTGCCTAGATTAGGGAGATAGTTTCAACCACATTTTCACACTCTTCCACGGTTAGTTTAGTTGGTTGTAAACCGTCGTTACCCTTCCTACATTAATTGAATTTGCGATTGTAAAACGACTTGTCCCCGTGATCCGATCCGGTCTCACCGGATATAAATTTATTACTTGACGTCCTCCTACACTCCTACACATAGGAGCATCACATACTTGAGACACGTTCAAGCACCCAACTGCTGATAGGGAGCAGATGCAGACATATCAGATTCAGACTCATGGTGAGGTTCCTGCTCAGAGTCAGTCAGAGGTACGGAGGTCATTGATGACTAGGAGAGCACCGGAGAGATTGGGTGAGTAGAACTATTCTGCTTCTAGTTTTGCATTTGCTGGTATGCAGGCATACGCCCTGAACATATAGCACGAGGAGCCCTTGACGTTTGATGAAGCCCAGACTTCGAGCGTAGTTGCAGAGTGGCGGCTGGCGATGGTAGAAGAGATGGAATCTCTCTACAAGAATGGCACTTAGGAATTGGTTGAATTTCCCAAGGACAGAAAGGCCATTGGTTGCAAGTGGGTATACAAGGTTAAGGAAGGAGATGGCGGCGATGTGAGATATGAAGATTGATTGGTTGCCAAAAGAGTTGTGCAGAAGAAGGGAGAAGACTACAATGAGATCTTCTCACCTGTGGTAAGACACACGTCCATCTGTGTGTTGTTAGACTTAGTAGCAGCTCAGAACTTGGAGTTGGAGCAGCTGGATGTTAAGATGGTGTTCTTATATGGAGAGCTTGATGAGGAAATCTACATGCGCCAGCCTGAAGGCTTCATGATAGAGGGACAAGAGCAGAAGGTACGCAAGTGAGAGAAATCCTTATACGGTTTAAAACAAAGTCCAAGGCAGTGGTATAAGATATTTGTCGCCTTCATGATGAGCATTGGTTTCGAGCAGAGAATAAAGGACTAGTGTGTTTATGTTCGCGCACTTGATGGTGGGTCAATGATATACTTGCTTTTGTATGTTGATGATATGTTGATTGCGTCACGGGACATGAAGAAAATCAATAGGTTGAAGGAGAAGCTTGCAGAAGAGTTTGATATGAAGAATCTATGGACTGCAAAGAAGATCCTTGGTATGGAAATCAGCAGAGACATAAAGAAAGAGGAGTTGAGGTTGAGCCAGAAGGGCTACATAAATAAAGTCCTAGCACGCTATGTAATGGAGAAGGCGAAGCCTATCACCACACCGCTAGGAGCTCACTCACAGCATTCTGCGAGCTGTCACCTAGCACCGACGAGAAGGCACGCTACATGTCTACAGTTCCCTATGCTAGCGCCGTGGGAAGTTTGATATATGCTATGGTTTGTACACGTCCAGACTTGGCCCAGGCATTTGGAGTCGTCAGTAAATACATGGTGAATCCAGGTAAGGAACACTGGCAGGCTGTGAAATGGGTACTGAGATATCTAAAGGGAACGGTCGTCATTGGTTTGTATTTTGGCAAGGGAGACATGTTGGTGATATCTGGATTCTGTGATTCAGATTATGTAGATGACATAGACAGAAGGAGATCTACGACTGGGTATGTGTTCACATTGGGCACTGCCGCGATATCATGTAGATCGTTCCTTCAGTCCATTGTAGCATTGTCAGTCACGAGGGCAGAATTGATAGCTGCAGTTGAGGCGATCAAGGAAGGCAAGTACCTTAGGAGTCTACAGAGAGAGTTTGGTATACCACAAGAAGTGACGAATGTTTATTGCGACAGTCAGAGCGCAATTCACTTGGCGGAGCATCAGACCTACAGTTCGAGGACCAAGCATATAGAAGTGCGAGACATCTATCTTCATGAAGAGAACAAGGTGATAGCATTGGAGAAGGTCTCGACGGATCACAATCCTATAGATATGCTCAGG
The DNA here is from genome assembly GCA_030789695.1 of Scilla litardierei. NCBI lineage: Eukaryota > Viridiplantae > Streptophyta > Magnoliopsida > Asparagales > Asparagaceae > Scilla > Scilla litardierei. The sequence goes on along the minus strand of CM061141.1, from coordinate 36,850,030 downwards.
AAGATCGTTCTTGCAGTCAAGCTCAGGCATTTCTTGAGCTTGATCTATACATGGTGATTGGTTGATGTTTTTCCGTTGTCATGAGAGTTTCGTAATTTTTAGATCTGGGTAGAGATGTTTGGTATTTGGGTAGAGTTGCTATAGAGAGCTTGAGTATGCCATGGATGTTGAAGAAGTTTGAAGCAGGGTAGAGTTTGTTGATTTATGCTTCAAACTTAGAATCTGAGAGGTTGACACGACCGTGCGTGTTTTAGCACGACAGTGCGTATCAGAAGATGTATCAGCTGACTTTCACAGATTTGGACACTGTTGTGCTGACGTCCGTGCTGACATCCGTGTTGCAAGGCAGCTCCCTGTTTATTTAGTGACACGGCCATGCTGACTGTTCGTGTTGCTGACACGGCCGTGTTGCACGTCCGTATATATCAGCAGCTCTCTGTTTTCAGTCGCATTTCTGCGCACGGCCGTGCTGATATGCGGCACGATCTTGCCGATACCCAAAAACCCTACGACGGCCAGATTTCAGCTTCTAATCTGAAACGTTGACGTCTATTGGGGTTTAATCGGATGGACATAATGGAAAACGCCATGTTCTACCTTAGGGAGTATTTCTATCATATAAATACCAAGAGATACACATGCGACGGCAACGCGAAGAATGCCACGCATACGCGACGGAGAATAGATAAGATTTCCTTGCGTCTTCAAGAAGAAGGTGATTTCGAGCTTTGGAATAAGAGTATTCCTTGTTCTAGAGACTGTGGTAAAATCTCTCCATTAGGTGTATGTGCATGAGACATTGTAATTGCTAGAGTGCTAGACTTATTTTGTCGAGAAAGCATACGTATTATAATTGAGGAGATTTGTAGTAGGTGTATTCTCTGAATTAACATCTCTGATCTAGTAGAAGCCGTGACAAAGTAAGACTAGACGTAGGCCATAGATTGGCACGAACCAGTATAAACCTTGTCTCTCTATGTAATTGCTTGGCTTGATTGGTGGTTTTCCTTGTGCTTCATATGATTCATCCAAGACCCTAACTCTGTATTGTTTTGGTTGGCGACACAATATTTTTCATATATTCCGATGTGCTCACTTAGGTATTGTTTGATATTGTGTCAGATTTTTCCAACACTTGGTAGCACCGGCCCAAATTTATTGAAAACCCGTGGTTACATAAAGGACAGTCGTGGTTCACACTACAACAACGAAAACAGAAACAAAAAGCACCATGCGATGAGTGATCCGATACGGATGGGATGAGAGAATTCGACGATGAGATGGATGATCAGTAGCACTCGTACAGCTTGACATCGACCCTGAGTCGAAAATAGACCTCGCCCTCGAACGCATCGGTCGTCAGAGTAGCGATCCCTCTCGCCATGACGAAGTCCCCGGTGCCACCCACCACCGACACGTCCCTCGTCTTGTTCATCAGGGGATCAGCTCCCACTATCTGGATGCTGCCCCTATGCTCCGTTGAGTCGAGCACGAGGGAGAACGCAAGCCATGCGGTGAACACGTCCTTCCTGTCGTACATGTACATCCCCTGGGCTCGGCCGACCGGCGGGGAACGGAGGTTGTTGTCCAGCGTGATGGGGTCGTCAAACACCACCACGTCGCCGAAGTGCATGAACTGGCCGGCTAACTTGGTGCGGTTGGCCCATGCAGGGGCGCCGACGACGGCCGAGGTTGCGTTCTCCAGATTCTCTCCGTTGTAGATTATGTCGTGGAAGTAGACTGTCAGCCTCTTGCAAGGCTGCGGGTGCCCGAGGTTGGATCTCTTCTTCTTGCTCTTCGTGCCTTCGGCACAGCAGGTGCTACTCATCAGCATGATCAGGATCAAGGTGATGCCAGCACTGAACGGGATTTGGGGGGATTTGGTTCTGATCATTTTTCCTCCCATTGCTCTCGGATAGATTCAGGTGGAAGGGAGGAGAGATAAATATAGGATTGATGGTCTGTAAGCACACATGCATTCAAATCAAATGCAACCAATGCTAACTGGACTAATATATGACAATTTTTGCAAAAAGACTAAAAATTAAATATGACTAGTAAGATCGACCCAAAAAAATTATTTAGCAAAACCGACCAAGATGTGTTCTGACTGGACACAACTTGTGTGCAGGCACTATCCCAGCAGTGCGCAGTGGGCCCGCTTGAGCTTTGAAATTTTGTACTTCTCTTCCGTAGCACCCGCCTCTTCGGGAATACCTGATACGGATTCGTACTTATCGGGTATTCCAGGGAGCGGGACGTTACAACTTGCTGCCGTCATGGCTTTTTTCGACTTGGCCGCACTTGGCAAGTGCGGCCAATTGGCTGCGAGCACGTGACTCGACTTGGCCGCACACACTTGCCAAGTGCGGCCAATTGGTCGTGACCCGTGGTCGTCCGTGACTCATTGTGGAGTAAGTGCATATTAATTGGCCGCTCTTACCCATTCAAGGTGGCCAAAAAGCCCGTTGACCCGTTATCCAGCCCGGACCCGGTGCCGTTGAGCCAGGGCCAGGCTCCATGGCCAGGCTTCCATGGGGTTTTCGGCCCGTGGACCGGCCCAGGCAGGCCCGTGGCCCATCGGGGAACGGGCCCGACACACGATATTTATTGAAATTGGGGAATTAAACACCTTTTTATGGGTCCATCTCTCCTAAATTGCTAAACTTTTTGCATGAAAAATAGTAAATACTAATTTCTAAATAAGTGTAGGAAGAGTACACATGTATAAATCGTATGCAATTAACTATAATAAAGGATATAATAGTTGCATGTAAATATAATAAATACATAGCAAAATTTGAATTTTGAAATTTAAAATGAATCATTAGCGTGCCACGTATAACTTCCTAATTAAGTCGGCATTCCATCAAATGAATCTCCGTACAGGCTACGTTAATAAATACATAGCAAAATTTGAAGTTTAAAATGAATCATTATCGAGCCATATAACTTCATAATTAATTAAGTCAGCATTCCATCAAATGAATCTTCATAAAAGCTAACATGCAGAAATAACCTTTTTAAAATAATTTTTAAGAATTTTTAAGAATTTTTTAGTTTTTTTAAAAAAAATTTTTTAATTTTGCGGGCCACCCACGTCCGGCTCTCTAGGCACGGGCCCGCCTGGGCGCCGGGCCGTGGTCCGGGCTTCCGGGGCTTTTGCCCTTCACACTTACTAATTCCAAGCCTGGGAAGCGCACACGTAGGGTGTGTTTGGATTGAAAGAAAATGTATGAAAGAAAAGTGAAATGAAAATGAAAGAGAGAGAAAAGTGAAATGAAAATGAAATGAGATTTTTTCTCATGTTTGGTAGCCAAAGAAAATTTTGAAGAAAGTTCAAAGGAAAATAAGTAAATTTCTTCCATTATGTTATAAATTCAAAACGAAAAAAAATTAAGAGGTGTTTTTGCTAAATAATTTAAGAGGTGTATTTGCTAACTTTATAAATAATTTGCTTAAAAAATTTAAGAGGTATTTTAGTCTCATAATAAATTAGATATTTGTTAGTCGTTCTGAATAATTCAAAAAGTTAGCAAATAAATTACGAATTCTAACAAATAATTCTCTAACCATACAAATATCATGATTCATAAATAATGTGATATTAAATAGTACATAAATAATTTATAAATTATATGAAAACATTGGAAATAATTTGCAAGCTATTAGAAAAATTCTTGCATAATGCGCGAATTTTTCAAGCAAAACACGAAAATTACACGAATTTTTCGCGAATTTTTCGAACAAGTTCATGAATAAAAATAATTTAAATATTCATGATTTTAAAAAAAATTCCAAATTATTCACATACTATTTTGTGAAAAAATTCGAGAAAAATTCGTAAATTTTGAATAATTTGCGAATTTAAATAATTCATGTGTAAAATTTTGATAATAATTCGTGATTTTTTGAAAAATTTGTTCATAATTTTTTGAAAAGAATTCATGAATTCATTAAAAATAGATACTAATTATATTTGTCAAAAAACACAAATGCATGAATGTGAGAATAGTTAGTTTTGCTTTGTTTTCCTTCATTTTCCTTGGGTCAAGAGGAGGAAAAGTTGGAAGAAACGTTTTACTATTTATTTTCCACTCTTTTCCTTCATTTTCTTTTTCTTTTCACTTTTCTTTTAAGCCAAACAATGGAAAATCATTTTCCTTCTTATTTTCCTTCCTTTTCTTTCCTTTTCCCACTAACCAAACACACCCGTACACTTGCTGATCTAGCCAGCTAGGGCTACCCTGAACTGGGTTGGACTGGAGCTAATTTTCCCATCTTCACCATTCATTTGGGAGTGATGTCATCCATAGAGTAAGTGCGTCCATATATGGACCCAAAAAAGGCATTGCATTGCACTCTTGATGGCTGTGTCTTCTCGCCACCTACTGGCCGCTGTCAGCTCCACATCATGCCCCTGGCCCTTCCATCCAAATCAGTTTTTTTCCAACATCACCTTTCTTTCGTGCAACCACGATGGCTTGTTTGTTCAAGGAAAACTCAGTTTAAACAAATAGTGGTCCTATTGCGTGTTGACCTCGCTTACTCATACAATTGACGCGGAGATGTGCTATATACACCCCCAAAGTATGGGGTAGCTCTAGCTGAAAGGGTGGGGCATTTAGTTAGCTGACCTGTGAATAAGCCCACTGCCATGCAATGCAAGTCATGGGCTTGGGCATTCCTCATTGATTAGTTAGAGTAATTCATCATTTAATGACCATAGGTTTTCTTTGAATGGCCCAAAGCTATAGGCCTTGCATGTGCTTGGTTCTATTTATTAGGCATAACAATTGCGCCACCTCCCCTGAGCCTCAACTGAACTAGTGATTGTTCAAAATATTCCCTCAACCAAACTAGCGATAGATACGGAACTGCCAATAATATTGAAAGAATGATTTTCACAGTAATCCCATGTGTTGCATGTTTCGGATGCCATCTACTGTCCATATGTAAACCTCTCCATCATCAGTTTTATTACATAATATGTTAAAATACAAGCAGAGACACTTTAACAGCTTATCAGATAGAACAATCAGCCTTAGTGCTATCCAAGAATATGATGTTGGGTAATAAAAGATAACGAGGAATAAAGGTTTGTTGAGCACTGCCTCCACAGCCATCAATATTGACAAGAATCACTTGCCATCGATCTATATAAATAGCACACCTCACTTGATGCCGACCCCAAACCAAGCAGCACATACACGAGCCCATAGAGCAGGAGAATCATCATGGCCATCAAGCATGTTCCGTCCAGCGACGAGATGTCGCTGGAGGAGTTCAAGGAGTGGCTCAAGAAATTCGACACGGATGGCGAAGGCCGTATCAGCAAGGACGAGCTCCGCAAGGCCATCCGCAGCACCGGCAAGCGGTTCAGCGGCTGGAAGAGCGGCCGTGTGATCCGAAAGGCCGACGAGAACCGCAACGGCGCCGTGGATGATGCTGAGATCGCCAAGCTTGTGGCCTTTGCTCAGAAGACCTTGGGGATGAAGATATCCCCATACTAGCTAGCTAGGTTGCTTATTGTATTTCATCCTGCCTCTATCATGGTACTGAAGTCTGAAGGCATTGGGTTGCATGCCGTTGTGTTAGATAAATAAGATTGATCGGGTGGACTCGTAGAGTATTAAAATAACTTCATCATAAAGTTCTGACAAACAACACCATGAGCAACATCATTTCATCTTACAGCCAACTTCTCTCTCGATGGCAAGTATATGTTTTTTTATAAAAAAATATTATTCGATTTCTGATTTCATATGACTAAATCAACCTTTAAAATAGGGTTTTAATGATACGAAAATAAGAATCGACGATTAAAAAACGTCGTTTTTAGACTATCAACCCGATTTCAAATTCGTTCTTGCGAGATCGATTTGCGAGATCGATGGATAATAAAATCATGATCATGACAAAAATGAAATTTTTTAAGATAGTATCTCTATATCCGTCCTCTAGATATAGTGACGGTTGACGAAGCATACGCGTGGAAAACGACGTCCGAGCGTGGAAGACGAAGTTCGTACGTGGTAGACAAAGCCGCGCGCGTGGATCTATCGCCTTCTCCTTGCTTTCGCAACGATGGGGTTTTGTGGAAAAAGTTTAGAGGTTTGTGATGATGACATGTTGTGAATCATCAAATCTGGGGGAAACCCACAATCCTTTATTTATAATAGAGGGAAGAGTATATATAGACAGAGATACAATAGATATAATCTTATACTATGGATAAGATGTAATCCCCAATACAAACTCACATCATTATCCGTTTACAACATTGTTAATTCCTAGTATTTTCATTCCATTGGGCCATAAATAATATTCTCTGTATTTTCTAACAATTTCCTTTCTTTCAAACCAAACCCCAGCCCACATTTTCTCTGCTTCCTTTGTCTTCTTTCTTTCCTTTCTTTTATTTCCTCGGCCCAAAGCCCAAAGCCCATCTTCTAACTTTTCTCGTATCTTTCTTTTCATCATCTTCTTCTCTTTTACCCTGCCCTTCTTATCTGCTCAGACCAGCCCACCAAACTCCCCATCTCTCTTCTTTTCTTTCTTTTATTCTTCTCCTTCATTCAGGTCCAAGCACATTCCCCTTACAAATTATTTCCCCAACCCACTCCTTATTCTTCACCCATTAACAACATATCTGTCTCTCTCCCACACACCATGTGATCTCCGCTCGCCCCACTCCCCATCAATCGCGACCATGCCACTGTAACTGTCGCTGGGGGGCTCTGCCGTCCCCTTCGACGCGTAAGACCCACGCCTCCATGCTTGCATCTAAATAGTGCAACTCCCAAGCGCATGAGGTCAGTCAAGTAATATAATCCGGTGAGTCCGGACTCCAACACAGTGAAGCAAGGCATTGCACGTACGGTCTATATCGATCAGGAAGGATAATGGTGAATAATCTACCACCTAAACCAACAAGAGAGAAATGAAAACAGTCTTGGCCTAACACGATGGTCCTACAAAATAACCAAGGCCATAGAGTCAATCGGAAAAGCAAATCAAGGGATGATTGCATGAGCCACGATTTAACTAGGTTATGGCTAGTCTGGCCTCTAATGTCTCAGATATAATTCAATGGTGTATCTCTTTCGGGGCTTGCACCGCCGGAAGATGCTCTCTTGGCGTTGAGCTCACATTATAAATCAATTACGGATCTCTCTTGGACTTGCACAATCGGAAAGTACCATTTTTGGAGTTTGACAGGTCGATGAATCGATGCCAACTAGTAAACTATCGCATCATGGGTATCATGGGAAGGGCTAACCCCTTTCTCGAAGCATATTACTCTCAACCTACTCCCTCTTGGGTTATACGTGAATGGAAATATAAGTAGAACCCAACAAAGTAATAGATTTAATCAATCAAGCATGCTAAAGACAATTAGAGGCCTAATTAACCTTAAACCCTATTGCATCATAGCCCAAGCAACAATATTTAGACCATCATATTGAAAAAGAAAGCATTTTTATTTAAAAACACCAATCAAAACATCAATACAATGAGCCAAATACCAAATACACAAATAGAGTTGAAGGTTTCACCGAAAAATCTCTCAAAGGTGAGAGCCTTCCATTGTCTTGAACTTCTCCATCTTCAATAGCCTATCTCTCCTCTCTAAACCCCTAGAAATTCTGAAAAATCGTGAAAAATTCGCAAGCTACTATAGAGAATGGAGCTAAAAACCCTAAAAACATGGATTCGGGTGGGTCGGGTCGGATCTGCACCGCATGACCTGCGCTCGCACTTCAATGAGGCACAAAGACGTATGGCGGGTCGAGTCGGTGTAGATCCGCCCGACCAGCATTGGGCAGGGAACACCCCGCTTAGCACATGGTCACGTGCTGGGCACGTGACTTTGGCTTCTGCACATCCCCTGGTTCGCTCTGAACAAGCAGTCGGCCCATTTTGATGATTTTTCTTTTTTTATTTTCGTCTTCGAAAATTGCAGAAAATTTCATGGCCTTTAGAAAATTCAAAAAATAGCCAAAATGCAGAAAATTCACTAGCCTTTAGAAAATTCAAAAAATAGCCAAAATGCAAAAAATTCTCTGCCTCACCTGAAAAAAAAAAGCAAAGCCAAAATTATACCATAAAATGGTATTTTGCGCATAAATAAATGACATGATGTAATATTAAATGGTATTATCCAAATACGTGTATCAGAGACCACATAGACCCAAACTATGCACAAAATGCCCTTAAATGGGGTTAAAAGATACAATATACACTCTAAATCACACACTAGAACTAGCTGTTGGAAACTCACAAACTCCACATGTGGTTTTGATGATACAAACGTATTATCTTTATACTAACTTTATCTATGCAGACGTTATAACACAAATTCATTAAGACAATTATCAAGTGTACAAGTTGCAAAAAGCATCCACTACAAGACGAAGTTTACCGATGATATTTTGTATTTTGTAAATGAGAAGTAATCTTTATTTTTTTCTTGCATTTGCTTAGAATATTGTAAAAGCCTTGATGATAATCTATCTTAGACGTCTAGGGTCTGTATTCAAAAAATCACGTCAGAAATCCTATTAGTCAACCAACCCCTAATGCTAGTCGACTAATTTTAATATTAAAATATTTTTGTCCCAAAATTTCGTCAGACCCAATTTCTAAGTCTCTAGGATCATTTTCCTAAAAATTTCGTAATTTCGAAATTTTAGTCAACCAATGACTTTGTTAGTCTACCAGTCTATTTTCAAAACAGTTATTTTTAATGATTTATTATTTAAATAATATATTTTATTTCAGGAAGTTAGAACTGTCATAAATGGCTACTTTCTGTCAGTTTATATCCGTTTAAAGAAGTTTCTTTCCGTTTTTTGAAGTTATTTTCTGAAAGGACACCTCAACGGCCAGAATCCTAGTCAGCAATTCTAATTATTCGACCGGGCACTAATATTGGTCGACTAATAGAAAAACTTTCCCAGAATTTTTTGAAAATTTAGGCAGTTGTCCAACGTTCAAAAACTGTCTTTTTGGACTATAAATAGACCTCCAGACCCCTGCCTACAACACACAAAAATTCACTTTCTTTCTCTTTTCTTAAATTTACTTTCTCTCTCTAGAAAGTTAGTGATTTTCAGATTTTCTTAGAGGAATCTCTGCAGAAATTTTTTGTCCATAGAAAGTCTAATCTTCAAGTTTGTTCTACTACAAGTTTCATCCAGAACCTTGAAGATTCAATCACCTTCCTTGCGCAATAATTCCATCAATTATCAAGGCTATATGTGATATTGTTTCATACTCTTCTTTACTTTATTTGATGAATCTTTTGTTGAAGAGATTGTACAAGTTTGCAACACGGGGAGTGTTGGCATATTTGTATGTTGATTACTTGAGGAGAGCAAGTGTTTTAGTGGATTCAAATCTCTACGGGGTATAGGACTGGACGTATGATTACAAGGATCCGAACCAGGATAAAAATCTCTGTGTTTGCGTTTGGAATATTCTGGGTTGTGTTCATTTATTTCCGCACTCTCATTGCAATTTTTTATTAAATTTTAGTTTTGCAATATCGTCGTGATTTACACTATTCACCCCCTCCTCTTGTGTATTTGGTGTGCTAGGAGACCAACATTTGGCATTAGAGCCACATGGTTAAGATGGACTACACCTATCCGACGAACAATTCAATTTCTAGAAGGGCACTCTACTACAAGGCCTCCACTATTCAATGGTTCCAACTACTCCTATTGGAAGACAAGGATGACAATCTATCTTCAAAACATCGACTACGAACTTTGGAATATGTTGGAAACTCGGTACGAGAAGCCTACAACTCCATATGCTCAATGGACCACTAACGACAAATCTGCTGTAACCCGCAATTCTAAAGCAATGAATGCACTATTCTGCGCTATGGACAAGAATGAGTTCAATCATGTCTCCCAGGCCAAAACAACATATGATATTTGACATACACTCCAGATAACACATGAATGAACTAATAAAGTTAAGGAAACTAAAATCTCGGTTCTTGTTCACATGTTTGAGTTATTCAGAATGAAGGAGAATGAACCAATTGGAGAAATGATTACTCGTTTCACCGACATTGTCAACTCCTTAATAACCCTTGGCAAGACCTATACTCAAACGGAACAAGTAAGGAAGATTCTTCGTGCCTTAATGTTAGAATGGAAGAAGAAGACTACAGCCATAGAAGAAGCCAATGATTTATCAACTCTCACCTTAAAAGCTTGGTTGGTAACTTGATGGCCTATGAAGTACAACTTCAAGATCGCAAAGAACAAGCAGATACAAAGAAGAAAACTCATGCCTTCGTCGCTTCATCAGACACCGATGATTCAGATATTGACGATGAAGACATGGCACTAATAACTAGAAACTTTAAGAAGTTTCTTCGAAGAGATAAGTTTAAAAGTTTTAAGCCCAAAACTACTGATGCTTATTTGAGTTTTCATTGTAACAGACCAGGACATATGAAAAGGATTGTCCTCTTCTTAAGCCAAAAGAAATGACATTCAACAACTTCAGAAAGGATAAGAAGTTCGAAAAGAAAAAGAAGGCATTAGCAGCAACATGGGACTCTTCATCTTCAGATGAAGATGAAGAAGTCAATGATCAATCTAATGAAGAAAATGCACATATGTGCTTTATGGCACAAAGTGATAATGAGTTAAGTAATTTAGATAATGAAGAACTACTTAATGCTTTTAATGAATTATATACAAGATTCAAGAAACTGAATTCTCAAGATAAGGCATTAGTTCTATCTCATAAAGAACTAACATCTTCTTCATTAGATAATCTAAAATTTGAGAAGGAAACATTATCTTCTCAAAATGATAAACTACTTCATGAAAATGAGATTCTCAAATCTGAGAATCATAATATGATTTCACGAATTTCTATTTTAGATAAGAATATTTCTTCTCTAAAGTTGAAATATGATAATATGTCTTCTAACATTAGTAAATTTAAGAAAGGAAAGAATAATCTAGATGATTTACTTAGATTACAACATCCTGCTAATTATAGACAAGTTTTGGGATATAAGAATACTCCCAAATCCAATATTTTTTGTAATGTTATTCTAGAAAAGAAAAGGCATGTATTTATTAATGAAAAGAAAATTGATTTTCTAATAGCATGAAAAGAAAATTATTCATATTCCAAAGAAAACCAATTTTCTTACATCTTCTAAGAAAACAATTATGCATAATATTTGGGTTCCCAAAGACACTTGCTTATATGATAAGGATTTATATATATAACTTTATGCAAAATGTTATTCTTTCTTCTAACTATTTGAAGAAACCAAATTCCACTTGGGTTTGGTTTCCTAAGGACTAATCCTAAGGACCCATATAAAAAGGGTACCAAAATTTATTGTTTATCTTTCAGGTACCCATAAAAGAAAGATGGATATACGATAGTGGATGTTCTAAACATATGACCGGAAACATCAAACTTCTATCAACCGTACAATTTAAAGATGGTGGCAGCGTTACTTTTGGTGATAACAACAAAGGTAAAGTGATTGGCATCGGAACAATTGGTGATCCAACTAAGCCAATCATCGAAAATGTGCTCCTCGTTGACGGTTTGAAACATAATCTCTTATCCATTTCTCAGTTATGCGATAAAGATTTTAAAGTAGCTTTCTAAAAGAATGCATGCATTATATATGATTTTGATATATGTCTAATATTTTATTCCAATGTAATCGTAAGAATTATATATATATATATATATATATATATATATATATATATATATATATATATATATATATATATATATATATATTTCACGAAAATATCTTCAAATGATCATTGTTTACTATCATCCACGGATAACACATTATTATGGCATAAACGTTTTGGACATACTAACTTTAAGCATTTGGCACATATATCAAAACAAAAGTTAGTTTCTGAAATGACTAATATATCTTTCACTCATACACAATTTTGTGATGCATGTCAACAAGGAAAAATGCATAAATCTTCTTTTAAGTTGAAAGGTGATATTTCTACTAAAAGACCACTTGAACTTTTACATTTAGATTTATTTGGTCCATCTAAAATAGCCTTTTTAAATGGTAATAAATATGCATTTGTAATTGTTGATGATTATTCAATATATACTTGGGTATTATTTTTAAAACATAAAAATGATGCATTTGAGAAATTTACAATATTTTGTAAAAGAATTCAAAATTTGAAGTCTTCATCCATTATTACTATTTGCAGTGATCATGGAGGAGAATTTGAAAATGAATTATTTATGAAATTTTGTAATAAACATGATATAACACATAATTTCTCTTTTCCTCGAGCCGCACCACAAAATTGTGCAGTTGAAAGGAAAAATAGAACATTATAAGAATGTGCTAGAACCATGCTAAGAAGCCGTTGCTACTGCATGTTATGTATTAAATAGAATTTTGGTAAGACCACAAATGAATAAAACCTGCTTTGAATTATTTTATGATCGTATACCTCGTGTATCTTATTTTAAAGTATTTGGTTGTAAATGCTTTCTTCTTACTACTAAGGATTCACTGGATAAGTTTGATTCTAAATTGGACGAAGGTATTTTTTGTAGGATATGTAATGCCCTACAAGCTACTGCACAAGTACTAGAGGGGGGGTGAATAGTACTTTAAAATAATAAGGAGTATGATTCCAAATTAAAATGCAAACAACTACCAATTCAATTTGCGGAAGCTTAAATTGAAATGACAACACAAAATTAATAACGCTAACAAGAGATGTTACTGGGTTCGGATCCACCCAAGTCTCCCCGACTTGTTCCCGGTGATCCTACGTCCCAACCACCCGGATCCCCTCCGGATACTTGAGTTAGAAACCCTAACTCAAGATTTCCACTATGAAATACTTGTGAAAAACCTCCACAAGTCAAATCATACAAAATGTAATTTGTGACTCCCACAACCCGGGATCACAACCACACTCTCATAACCGAGAGTGAATCTTACAAATCAAATATGAAATGAAATAGAGAAACTTCTTACCGAACAAAATACATATGCCTTGAGTATCGCTTACGAATTAGGGCAAGGATGATTTTGAGGAAGAAGTGGCACCAAACCCTAGCTCCAAGATGTAGAACAGCGATGGAGAGCTTTGGGGATGTTGGTGACCTAGAATCAAGCACTTGGCTTGGAAGGCTTCACACTCAATGAATCTCTCTTTGGAAGTAAGAGTTAGGAGAGATTAATGAATGGAGGGAATGAGCTTAGAATGAGCTTGGATTGATTTCTCTTGAATCTCTAAACTTGCATTAATATCAGCCTTGGGAGCAATGAATGCAGCCCAACAAGTATTTATAGGAATGAAGAGAGAGAGAGAGAGAGAAACGTTTCAATTAGGGCTCCAACGGCTCTTTTCTGAACCCAACTAGTCGGTCAAAGAACAATCACCGACCGACTAGTTTATCAACTAGTCAGTCGGTCACTGAACGTAAACCGACTAATGAGTAAACTGAGAAAAGATCAAAGTACAGACTAAGGAACTAGTCGGTCTAAGAAGAGTAGCTGACCGACTAGTTTCACAACTAGTCGGTCGGTTACTCAACGTGGACCGACTAACAGATAAAACTGAAGTCTGAGAAGAATTAGACTTAGTCGGTCCAAGAACAAATGTTGACCGACTAATTCATCAACTAGTCGGTCACCAAATGAACATAGACCGACTAATAATAAACAGTAAGTATGGTGAAAAATTTGGCATGTACAGTAAACTAAACTAGTCGGTCCAAGAAGGAAAGTTGACCGACTAGTTCATCAACTAGTCGGTCGATCAATGAGCACAGACCGACTAATGATAAACAGTAGCTCAAGTGAAAATGTGCATAATCAGGGAAAGCTCAACTAGTCGGTCACAGAAGCATCACTGACCGACTAGTTCATCAACTAGTCGGTCGGTGAGTCAACTTAGACCGACTAACTGTAAACAGTAAAGAGCTAAGAATTAACTGACAGAAACTAGTCGGTCCAAGAAGCTTGGCTGACCGACTAGATCACCATCTAGTCGGTCAGTTCTTCTTCTTGAACCAACTAACATGCACAAGAAGTCCCGAATCGAAGCGCGAAGCTTCGGGAAGAATTGTATGGACTTCTACTAAGATCCTAGAGCTAAGATATGAGCGTTATGAAGAATTAAAACGTAAGACCTACTCAAGGCTTAACATTCTACGAAAGAAGCTTAAAGACTATAAAATAAACTTGACGATACCGTCTTCAATAGCTTCGATCGAATCTTCATGACTTCTAAAAAGGTCCATAAGCTTCAACGAAGCTTTAGGCATACGATCACGTGCTTTGAGAAGTCTCGAGACGTCGTTATTGATATTCATATGAATTTGGCGACGATCTCCATAACTGCACTCACAAAGTGTTAGTTCATATTTTATTTATGTTTGTTCATCATCCAAAACCAAATCCGGGGAGTCCAATATCCAACATTCTCCCCCTTTTTGGTGATGACAAACTTACATAAATAATAATCAAAAATAATAATTCAAATGAAATTTACTTACTCCCCCTGCATTGATGACACGTTAATTCCAATTTAAACAAAAGTGATACGCATCAAGCATACGAGTGAAGTATATTAAATGAGAATCGATTATTGAATTATTGAAATACCAAATGAAGGTTATTGAAATATCGGATATGAAAATCCATTTATATATCTTAACTCCCCCTGAATCTAACACATCAAGTTAGATTCTTGGAGAAATGCTTTAAATTTTCATTTGGCACATCGTTATTATTATATCTCTCCCCCTTTGGCATAAGCAAAAAGAGCGGGAGGATAACAATGACAACAACAATGGCCTCAAATTAAAAAGCACGGGAGTCGTAGAATACGACGAAGGTTCAAGTGACACCAAAGAAAAAAAAAGAATAGTATCAAGGCGTGTCAAAGATACCAACGTCGAAAAAAATCGTAAAACGAAATCATCAAAACTGAAATCAATTTAACGAATTGAGTTATGGAATATACTATCCAATATCAACATTTCTTGGTTAATTTAGTGCATGGAAAACAATTCTATGTTTTCATAGAAGAAATTTCTATTAAACCAAGTGAATATCGTCGAGCGACGAAATCAAACATCAGAGACATAAAAATTATACATTGCACAAAATAATGAAATGTCAACTGATATATATATATATAATGCATGAAGCAGTGTACATCACCGATATATATACCGACGATCAACAGATCGGGGCACAAAAATACATCACAAAATATCGGAGTGTCAACAAACAAAAAAAAATTACATCATCATTACACATATCAAAAGACATCATCAAAAAGATCCAAAATACATAGCCACCCACACTATCCTACCCAACAACTCTCACAACTAGATATATCATCCAAAGAGTATCAGGAGAGGCCTCGAAGCAACTCAAGAGGCAGCGGGAGGATCAGAAGCAACTGCGGGCTCAGCAGGAGCAGAGGAGGTGACTGGATCAGCAAGAACGTCCGGAAGATCAGCAGGAGAGACGACTGAAGTGGCAACCTCTGAAGCAGCAACCGTAGTGGCCTCGGGAGCACCAGTCGGAGTATCCACCACAGGAGTGGCGGCAACAGGTGTGCTCTCGGGGGCACCAGCAGAAGAAGCAGCAACAGCATCACCAGAAGTGGAAGCACCAGCAGCAGTGCCCTCGGGGGCACGAGTCGAAGCACGACAGAGCTCCTCAATGGCCTCCTCAGCCATCTCATCAAACTCCTCATCCTCAGACACGGAAGGAGGAAGCTCAACACCCATCTGACGAGCCATACGGCAGACTACCTCCTCGGTACGAGCCAAGCGGGACTCGTGACGACGAAGTATCCGTAGGACTTCATCCAGGGTGGCAACGGGAGTAGCGGAGGCACTGGCAGAGGCAGGGACAGACGCTGAAGGTGTCGTCCTCTGAACGTGACGAAGCGCCGCAAGAGATTTCTTGACGGCCGTCGCATTCAGGGGAGGACCAAGGGGACGCTCATCGTCACGAGGCAACGTGACACGAAAATGACGAAACACGAGGGTCAACATGCATGGAAATGGGATATGAGCCGATTTATTGGACTTTCGAATACACTCGAAAGAGTCAATCTTATCGAGTATAATTCGAGCCCAATTAATCGAGCTCCCCATGAAGATCGCATAGATAAGCTTCAAAAATGGCTGGGACGGGAGAGATGAGGAGCCGTACTTGGGAAGCAAGCACGACTTCAGAATCAGATTTAGGACCCACGCATTTGGCTTGAATGATTTAGATGGCACGCCAATCATGGCAGGAGGGATCTGATGGAAAATCTCTGAAAGGATAGTCTGATCAAGAGAAGAAATATCATCTACCGAGATATCAGAAGGAAGAAGGCCAGACGAAGAGATACCCAAAATCTCTCCTAAGATTTCCGCAGTGAGGACTATAGGAGTCCCCAAAACGGTCGTCTCAACAGAGTGGGTCTGATCGTACTGACCCCGGATCCTATTCGCATAGAAAAGCTTCACTAATCTAGGGTAGGGGTGAGGATTCGCCTTCGGGTCATATCGAAGGTAATCGAGAAGACCCGACGACGACAGAAGATCAGCTAACCCTATGAAGTCGCTAAACTGGACGAAATGCTCCAGAAGCAGCGGGCAATGTTCGATACGGTTATACGCCGTGAGACACAAAGGGTCATCGCGACATAAGGAAATATCGACACCGCCCACCGGCATCGGACCCTTTCCCTTAGGCTTACGGGTAGACGTACGAGGGTGGGTGCTAGACTCGGGATGAATAGGAGGAGTGGGTTCCCTATGAGTCTCGGTCTCGGGGTTATACTCCGTATCGGAATCGGTAGGAGTATGGAACGAAGAAGCAGAAGCAAGAATTTTGGCCTTTGGCTTAGTCTTGGGTTTGGGTTTCGGTTGACCTCTAGGTTTAGATGTTGTCGTCCTCTTCTTCTTGAGAGGAGGCGAAGACGACGAATGAAGAGTGGTCTTGGCACGGCGTTTCGGAGGGGTTGGATGCTCGGGATCCGAAGGGTTTTGTTCTACGGTCATCGGCGAGGGGCTAGACAGAGTGATTGGGATACGTGTTCGGGCCATAATCTCGGCACAACACGACACAATCAAACGGAAATGAAGAAACCCTAAATCGGAATTAGAAAAACCCTAATCGAAACCCTAGGAGATGAAATCAACTGAACAACCTAACCCTAGAGCTGAAACCGAACCCTAGATAGGAGAGGGAGGAAGAGGAGATACCCTAGGTCGAAGATCGGCGGACGGCGACGGCGGGAATGGTCAGAAAGTGGCCGGAAGACGAAGGGTCTCGAGGGAGGTCGGGGTGTTGAGCGGAGAGAGAAGAGATTTCGATCGATTAGAATGAAAATCGATCGACTAAACTGAGTTTAAGTCGGTCGATTTCGCAAATGACCAAACAGCCCCTGGCACAACTAGTCGGTCATAGTTCAAGCACTGACCGACTAGATCATGATCTAGTCGGTCGGTCAATGAGCTTGAACCGACTAGTTGCAAACAGTGGCTGAATCCAAGATTTACTGACAAGATTTAGTCGGTCTGCGTTCATTTACTGACCGACTAGATCTCAATCTAGTCGGTCGGTCACTGAACATGAACCGACTAAAGAGTTTAAGATGGAAAGAAAACTCAATAAACTTGAGTTAGTCGGTGTAAGTTCTTCTACTAACCGACTAGATGAACATCTAGTCGGTTGGTGGTTGAACTGATACCGACTAACAAAGTCCAAAAAAATGATAATCAAGTTCTCTCCTCAAAACACTTGGACGATATATCGCAAAACTCTCAATAATCATTTAAACTACCCCAGTAAACATCGAAAAACAGAAATTTGATGATTACGCACAAATCGAACGAAAAATCAAGATATCACATAAATTCCCGAAAAATCCAATAATTCTAGCATGAATGAGATATTGCCAGATATAATAGCATGCAAAATTATTGAATGAAACATGAATCCTATATCTCGGATTCACCCATAATCCCCAATTCTCGACGCAACCGCACAAAGGAGTCCTCCTTTAGGGGTTTCGTGAAAATATCGGCGATTTGCTTTTGGGTTTCAACGTACACTAAAATGATGTCCTTTTTAGCAACATGATCATCTAAAAAGTGGTGTCGGACATCTATGTGTTTCGAACGGGAATGGTGTACCGGGTTCTTGGAAAGACATATTGCACTTTGGTTGTCAACCATGATAGGGCAAGTATCACAATTAATACCAAAGTCTTTAAGTGTGTGTCTCATCCAAAGAACTTGAGCACACGCGGCACCGGCGGCAATATATTCCGCCTCGGTGGTTGAAAGTGATACGGAATTTTGCTTCTTGGAAAACCAAGAGACAAGAGAATTTCCTATAAAATGGCAAGTGCCACTAGTACTTTTCCTGTCGGATTTGCATCCCGCATAATCGGCATCACTATATGAGATTAACTCATATGTGCTAGATTTCGGATAAAGTAATCCAAAATCTAAAGTGTAACTTAGATAGCGAAAAATACGCTTTACCGCTACTAAGTGAGATTCCTTAGGTTGAGATTGATAACGAGCACATACGCATACTGCGAACATAATATCGGGCCTACTTGCGGTAAGATAAAGTAAGCTACCTATCATACCTCGATATAGACGAATGTCTACATCTTTACCGCCCGTATCTTTATCAAGATGCGTTGTCGTGCTCATTGGAGTCTTTTTCCCGGAAGCACTCTCCATTCCAAATCGCTTTAGCAACTCCACCGTTTACTTCGTTTGGTGGATGAAGATTGCATCGTCCATTTGGCGAATTTGGAGACCTAAGAAATACTTGAGCACACCCATGTGGCTCATCTCAAATTGTTCCTTCATAACATTAGAAAACTCTTCGCAAAGAGCAAAGTTAGTAGCACCGAAAATGATATCATCAACATATATTTGAACTAAAATTATATCATTATTCGCATGCTTAACAAAAAGTGTAGAATCGGCTTCTCCCATTTTAAAATTTAAATCCAAAAGAAAATTCTTTAGGCGATCATACCAAGCTCGAGGAGCTTGTCTTAAGCCGTAAAGCGCTTTCTTTAGTTTAAAAACATGATTTGGAAATTTTTCATTTATGAAGCCCGGAGGTTGAGAAACGTAAACTTCCTCAACAACATCTCCGTTTAAAAATGCACTTTTAACATCCATTTGAAATAATTTAAAATCCTTATGGCATGCAAAAGACAATAATAATCTAATTGATTCTAATCTAGCTACCGGAGCGAAGGATTCTTCGAAATCAATACCTTCATCTTGTCGATAGCCTTGAGCAACTAACCGAGCTTTATTCCGGACGACGACTTGGTTTTCGTCGGTTTTGTTCTTGAAGATACACTTTGTCCCTATGACGGTGTGGTTCTTCGATGGCACTGGAACAAGCTCCCAAACTTCATTTCTCTCGAATTGAATGAGCTCCTCCTCCATGGCTAAGATCCAAGCGCTATCTTCGCATGCTTCATTAATATTCTTTGGCTCTATCGAGGAGGCAAAGGCACAATGAGCGAAGTAGTTCACTTGCGATCTCGTCTTGACACTATCATAGATATTGCCAATGACTTGCTCATGAGGATGGTCACGAACGGTATGAAGCCGTTTGGGAATACCTTGATCACTAGGAACATTCTCAACAACTTCATTAGTTGGGTTAGTCTCAATAGAATCAATAGAATTATTAGACTTAGAATTATCAAACGAATCACATAAAACATCCATAGAGTCATTATCATTTGAAATTCTAGTTGGAACAAATCCTTCATTAAATGAGACATGAAGCGACTCCTCGATCGTTGAGGTTCGTTTGTTGAATATCCGGTAGGCTTTGCTACGCGAAGAATATCCAACAAAAATCCCCTCATCGGATCTTGGATCGAATTTGTCCAAACTACCATACGTGTTCTTAATAAAACATTTCGAACCAAAAACACGAAAATGTTTAACTTGAGGCAACCTACCAAACAACAATTCATAACAAGTTTGTTTAGTGCCGGGCCTCAAAAGTATTCTATTAAACACATAGCAAGCGGTGTGTACCGCTTCCGCCCAAAATTGATGGCCAAGTTGGCTATCATCAAGCATAGTGCGAGCACACTCCACTAGCGTCCTATTCTTTCTCTCAACTACACCATTTTGAGGAGGTGCACGAGGGAAAGAGAAGGTGTGAGTAATACCAACTTCATCACAAAATGTCTCAAAAGACTCATTCTCAAATTCACCTCCATGATCACTACGAATAGTGACAATGGTGGTTCCTAAGAGATTTTGTACTTTCTTAACAAAAATTGTGAAGTTTTCAAAAGCTTCATTTTTATTACATAATGAAAATACCCATGTAAATCTCGAATAGTCATCTACGATGACAAGTCCATATCTAGCATTTCCTAATGAAGCAACTCTAGTTGGCCCAAATAAATCTAGATGTAATAGCTCTAGTTGCCGTTTAGTAGAAATGCTTTTCTTAGGTTTAAATGAAGATTTAGGAAGCTTGCCACGTTGACAACAATCACAAAAACTTTTCTTTTCAAAAACAAGCTTCGGAAAACCTTTAATGGAATTTAATTTTGAAAGCTTATATAGTGTTCCAAAGTTCACATGTCCAAAGCGTCAATGCCATAAGTGTTGTTCACTTGTGTTGGCAACGAGGCATTGTTCATAAGACTTAGGAAGATCCAAAATATAAATGTCTTTATGACGAGTTCCGGAAAATAATAATTTATCATTATCTTTTCTTAAAATGTGACACAATCCTTTCGCAAAGCTAACTTTGTAACCTTTGTCACAAAGTTGGCTTATTGAAATAAGATTGTGATTTAAACCACTAACAAGATAAACATCACTAATTAGGGGTTTAGAAGGGTTACCCACTTTACCAACACCTATGATGGTTCCGCTCTCGTTGCCTCCAAATACGACGCGGTTTCCATTTGCTATGGGAACCACTCCGGAGAGCAAACTAGCGTCACCCGTCATGTGTTTTGAACACCCGCTATCGAGTATCCAATTTCCCTTGGAGCCAAATTTAAATTTGTTGCTCCTTTCCTTTTTCTTTTTCTTGAGTACCTAAAGATAGAGAATTTCATATCATGGTACCCAAGGTCATTGGGTCCAAAAGATTAGACCTTTGGAAGCCAAGTCCAATTGGACTTAGACTTTCCCACATAATTTCTACTATGCACAACATCCGAAAAATAAGCATTCATATACATTTGTTTTTCGTCCATGCTTGTGTCCTTTGGGCTCCAAATTGTGAAAATCTTGGGAGCCCTCATCCTATTGGGTGCATGCATTCGACGTTGATTTCTACGTGATGCATGTTGTGGATAGGCATAAGGAACATGATGGAATGGTGCACGATGAGAATTATTCATATGATGTTGTGGGTGAACATATGCATGTGAGGGAACACGTGCATGAGGGTGTCTCACATTGTGTGCACGTGCCCGAGAATGTGTTGCATAAAAATCGTCATATGTGTGTGCCGGTGGAGTAGGACGTGTGTTCCTACGTGGCATGGTATTGGTGTACATGTAGGCATGCCCCTTCTTTGGAGGTCCACCCAACGTGGGTTTCTTTCCAAAAGAGGGTGTGGACGAGGTGGAAGCACCATTGGTAGATGAACTACCAATAGAGTGTTTGCTCCCACTCGTTGAGGCTTCGGAAGTTGGCCTTACAAAAGTAGTGACCGACTTGGATGAATTTCCCATCATATACCCCAAGCCAATGTGGTGTTTGGCCGGAAGTAAGTCTTTTAGGATATTATCCAAGTGGCCCTTACCCTTGTTGAATTTGTTGATTCGGCCCAATGTGTCCTCATATTTCTCTTTGAGAGAACGCAAAGAAATATCCAAAGTGGATATTTGCGATGTGAGCACATAAACACGAGATTTAAGATTCTCGTTCTCAATACTCAAAGTCGAGTTTCGAGAAGTTAAATCCGCTATCTTATGTTCTTCCGCATCCTCAATGCTAACATGTTCAAGTTTAGATTTGAGATTAACAATCTCATTTCTTAACTCTTCAACAATGGTGTCGTTGTTGGTGGTGATAGTCTTAGGCGATGTTTGAATGCTAGCTAGGTCATCTTTTACCTTAGTATATCTATTTACTAATTTAGTGTATTTTGATCATAATTGAGAGTTAGCATTCCTAAGGTCATCCATGGTTACCTCATCGCTTTCTTCATCACTATCATCAGAAGAGGAGGATCCTTGATCGTGCTCCTCTCTTGCCATGAAACACATGTGCGCTTGCTCCACGTGCTCATCGTCCGACTCACCGCTTGAAGAATCATCGGAGTCGGTGAAGGTAGCTCCGACAAGTCCCTTCTTGTTTCCTTGCGTGTACTTCTTGGACTTGTCATACTTTGGCGCCTTCCACTTCTCCTTGTGCTTATTGAGGGGACACTCCGCTTTCATGTGTCCCGGCTTATTGCACTTGAAACATAAAGGAGAGGAAGAGGCGTTAGTAGAACCAAATTTAGCTTTGTTCTTGAAGTTACCTTTTCGGAAGAAACGGTTGAACTTCTTGGCCATGAGTGCCATGGACTCCAAGTCCAACTCGTTTTCCGAGTCTTCATCATCGGTTGATGTGGATGTGGATGGAGCGGCCTTGAAAGCAATGGCCTTCTTCTTTGGCTCGTCTTGCTTTAGGTAGGACTTCATCTTTTCCTGCAATTTGAGCTTGCTATCCTTGCGTACCTCGTATGACATTAAAGTACCCATTAGTTGAACTACGGTGTACTTGTTCATGTCATTACCTTCCTCGATGGCGAAGGTACGCTTTTCCCAAGAAGAATGAAGTCCTTCGATAAGCTTCGAACACTTCTCCTTTTGGGTGTAGGATTTGCCAAGAGCCTCTAACTCGTTTATGATGTCGACGAAGCGAGCGTAATACTCCTTCATCTTCTCGCCCTGTTGCATATGAAACATTTCGTAGTCTTTGTTTACAACTACGAGTTTAGAGTCTCTTACCCGACTCGTCCCTTCATGAAGTATGAGGAGGGAGTTCCAAATTTGATATGCACTCTTACATGTGCATATCTTATTGAAGTCCCCGGGCTCCAATGCGCATTGCAAGGCGTTCATTGCCTTGGCATTGCTTACCTCCGCGGCGACCTCCGCGGTTGTCCATTTCTCGAAGTCTTCTTCTTCGGGCTCGATGTACTCCTTCATTGTAGTCCTCCATAAAGATGCACTTCGGAGGAAGGTTTCCATCCTACATTTCCAGTACCCGTAGTTGGTACCGTTGAAAAATGGAGGCCTCGTAGAGGAATGTCCCTCCATCACCGAAGATGCTCCTTCACGGTTCCTGAAGGTGTCATAGTTGGAAGGTGGACGCACGGTCTTGTTGTCGTTGGCATACATAGCTGTGTATCTGGCTCTGATACCAAATGTAATGCCCTACAAGCTACTGCACAAGTACTAGAGGGGGGGTGAAGAGTACTTTAAAATAATAAGGAGTATGATTCCAAATTAAAATGCAAATAACTACCAATTCAATTTGCGGAAGCTTAAATTGAAATGACAACACAAAATTAACAACGCTAACAAGAGATGTTACTGGGTTCGGATCCACCCAAGTCTCCCCGACTTGTTCCCGGTGATCCTACGTCCCAACCACCCGGATCCCCTCCGGATACTTGAGTTAGAAACCCTAACTCAAGATTTCCACTATGAAATACTTGTGAAAAACCTCCACAAGTCAAATCATACAAAATGTAATTTGTGACTCCCACAACCCGGGATCACAACCACACTCTCACAACCGAGAGTGAATCTTACAAATCAAATATGAAATGAAATAGAGAAACTTCTTACCGAACAAAATACCTATGCCTTGAGTATCGCTTACGAATTAGGGCAAGGATGATTTTGAGGAAGAAGTGGCACCAAACCCTAGCTCCAAGATGTAGAACAGCGATGGAGAGCTTTGGGGATGTTGGTGACCTAGAATCAAGCACTTGGCTTGGAAGGCTTCACACTCAATGAATCTCTCTTTGGAAGTAAGAGTTAGGAGAGATTAATGAATGGAGGGAATGAGCTTTGAATGAGCTTGGATTGATTTCTCTTGAGTCTCTAAACTTGCATTAATATCAGCCTTGGCAGCAATGAATGCAGCCCAACAAGTATTTATAGGAATGAAGAGAGAGAGAGAGAGAAACGTTTCAATTAGGGCTCCAACGGCTCTTTTCTGAACCCAACTAGTCGGTCAAAGAACAATCACCGACCGACTAGTTTATCAACTAGTCGGTCGGTCACTGAACGTAAACCGACTAATGAGTAAACTGAGAAAAGATCAAAGTACAGACTAAGGAACTAGTCGGTCTAAGAAGAGTAGCTGACCGACTAGTTTCACAACTAGTCGGTCGGTTACTCAACGTGGACCGACTAACAGATAAAACTGAAGTCTGAGAAGAATTAGACTTAGTCGGTCCAAGAACAAATGTTGACCGACTAATTCATCAACTAGTCGATCACCAAATGAACATAGACCGACTAATAATAAACAGTAAGTATGGTGAAAAATTTGGCATGTACAGCAAACTAAACTAGTCGGTCCAAGAAGGAAAGTTGACCGACTAGTTCATCAACCAGTCGGTCGATCAATGAGCACAGACCGACTAATGATAAACAGTAGCTCAAGTGAAAATGTGCATGATCAGGGAAAGCTCAACTAGTCAGTCACAGAAGCATCACTGACCGACTAGTTCATCAACTAGTCGGTCGGTGAGTCAACTTAGACCGACTAACTGTAAACAGTAAAGAGCTAAGAATTAACTGACAGAAACTAGTCGGTCCAAGAAGCTTGGCTGACCGACTAGATCACCATCTAGTCGGTCAGTTCTTCTTCTTGAACCAACTAACATGCACAAGAAGTCCCGAATCGAAGCGCGAAGCTTCGGGAAGAATTGTATGGACTTCTACTAAGATCCTAGAGCTAAGATATGAGCGTTATGAAGAATTAAAACGTAAGACCTACTCAAGGCTTAACATTCTACGAAAGAAGCTTAAAGACTATAAAATAAACTTGACGATACCGTCTTCAATAGCTTCGATCGAATCTTCATGACTTCTAAAAAGGTCCATAAGCTTCAACGAAGCTTTAGGCATACGATCACGTGCTTTGAGAAGTCTCGAGACGTCGTTATTGATATTCATATGAATTTGGCGACGATCTCCATAACTGCGCTCACAAAGTGTTAGTTCATATTTTATTTATGTTTGTTCATCATCCAAAACCAAATCCGGGGAGTCCAATATCCAACAGGATATTCTACACGTAGTAAAGCATATAGGATTTATAATAAAAGAACCTTATGTATTGAAGAATCTCTTCATGTAAATTTTAATGCGAATTTTACACCTATCACACATTTAGATCAAGAAGATTCTATACCTATTACCAGTTCTTTAGAAAACACTAAGTTAGATGACAATGATTCTACTAATTCCATTTATGAACTCCTAAAGCATTTGTTAAAATTCCTAATTATCCACATGATTTAGTTATTGGAGATATTTCTGATAGAGTAAGAACTAGATCTCAAATAGAACAAATGACTAATTGTGCATTTATATCATCCATTGAACCAATGAATGTTAATGAAGCATGTAAAGATAGTTCATGGATTATACCAATGCATGAAAAACCTACTCGAGTTAAAAGGAATGATGTATAGGAATTAGTACCTAGACCTTCTGATCATCCTATTATTGGAACAAAGTGGGTATTCAAGAATAAATTAGATGAATCTGGACAGGTAATTAGAAATAAGGCTAGATTAGTTGCACAAGTTTATAATCAGGAAGAATGCATATATTATGTTAAAACCTATGCTCCTGTAGCAAGATTAGAATATATTAGAATGCTTTTAGCATATGCATGTTACAAAGATTTTAAATTATATCAAATGGATGTTAAAAGTGCATTTCTAAATGGTATTATTAAAGAAGAAGTCTATGTAGAACAACCACCAGGATTTCAACATGAAAGTTTAGATAATCATGTTTTCAAACTAAAGAAAGCATTATATGAATTAAAACAAGCACCTCGTGCTTGGTATGAAAGATTGAAGAACTTTCTTTTAAAATCTGGTTATTCTATTGGAAAAATAGATTCTACTTTATTTGCCAAACATATAGACTGATGTAATTATTATACAAATATATGTTGATGACATACTTTTTGGTTCTACTAATGATTTAATTTGTCAAGAATTTTCTAAGGAAATGCAGAATGAATTTGAGATGAATCACATGAGTGAATTAACCTATTTCTTTGGACTTCAAATCAAACAAAAGAAGTAAGGTATATTTATACATCAAAGTAAGTATACAAAGGAACTCATCAAAAGGTTTAGATTAGCGAATTCTGCAGAAAAGCGTACTCCAATGGCTACTTCATCAAATCTTGACAAGGATCCAAATGGTAAGAGTGTTGATCAAACACTATATCGAGGTATGATTAGATCATTACTTTATCTTACCGCAAGTAGATCAGATATTATGTTTTCTGTTTGTATATGTGCTAGATATCAATCTGATCCTAAACTATCACCTTTGACTGCTGTCAAAAGGATAATTAGGTATATCAAACACACATCTGATTTTGGTTTATATTATCCAAAATCAAATTCATTTGATTTGATTTCATATAGCGACGCAGATTTTGCTAGTTGCAAATATGATCGTAAGAGTACAAGTGGAACTTGTCACTCTTTATGTTATGCATTAGTATCATGGTTTAGTAAGAAACAAAATTCTGTTTCTTTATCTACTACTAAAGCGTAATACATTGCCGCTGAATTAGCATGTGCACAGATTTTATGAATAAACAAACAATACTAGATTATGGCATTACATGTAACACATGTCCTATTATGTGCGACAATACTAGTGCTATAAACTTATCCAAAAATCCGATACATCATGCACGCACTAAATACATTGATATACATCATCACTTCTTGGATGATCATGTCCAAAAAGATGACATTATTCTTAAGTATATAGATACTAGGAATCAAATAGCCGATATCCTTACTAAACCCCTTAAGGAAGAAACTTTCTTAGAAGAGAACTTGGCATTATTAGTGAATCAACATTTTAATCATATATTATAGTTATATATTACGTTAAATTTGTTTACTGATTTTTCTGGATTTTTCTGAATTTATTCATTTTTTAATTAGTCGACCAATACTGGATACCAGTCGACTAACTCTCCAGAATTACTTATTATATTAATAAAAAAATATTTTTCATAGAATTATTTTTATATTTTGGTCAAAATCGAATCTTCTCATTCAAAAATTTGAATGATACTTTTACCTCTTTTCAAGTACTTTCCCAGTACTAAGGACATGACCTTTCCCTATGACGTCCCCCGTCTTTGCGCGTCAGATGTGTGCAATAAATAATTGGGGGCGTGAGATATAAATATTTATAACCGCAAGCGCACGGTGTTGTAGTGTGGCTTGGGGGTCGAACTCAGGGAGGCGTGGTTGTGCTTGTGTCAAAAAGGATCGGATTCACCCCATGGGCGAGCTAGCCCGAATCGGATGATGGGTTGTCACAGAAAATAGAATGCGAGGGATAAACAATATAAAGGGAAAACCCGGGACTTCAGTTTCCACCATATCGTGCGATTCTCGCCGATACGGCCTATGGGTAGGATAACGATCGGAATTAGAGTCTAATGGTGAGACGTTGCCTCTAAAGTGGTACCAGCGTCCCATGGGCCCGATATTCCGGTCGGTGCCCAGGATGATACGCTGGACTTCACGGGTTCGGTCAGTGGGCATTCCTATGTCCATTAACACTGGCCGACTCCGGGAGCACTAAGCTCGCAACGATAACTCCCAACGTCTCATCATGTCGCTTCCGTGCGCTAGGAATCGATGTCTACGCTAAGGGTGTGAGCTATGGCTAGGGAGTCAACCGCCAAGTTTATTCCCCCTTGGCCCAACGGTCCCCGCGTAACCGATAGATTCCTAATCCATATCGATTTCCTAGTCCTATGGACGCATCGGGGAGAACCCACGAAGTGGTTTCCACCAAAATCCCAGATTTGGGAACTACTCACACATATTTACTAAAAAGCAATCTAAATCAAAATCGACCGTTAGAAACATGATCAGGCGATTGAAAAGTAGTAAGAGTAATGCAAATAACACTATATTAAAGTTTAACAAAGATCAGACAACTTACTAATATCTGAAAAATTACAGCCGTCAAGAGAGAGAGAGAAAAAACAGCAAAAAATAACAACTCCCGTTTCTGGAAAACCTAGGGGTCATATATATAGAAAACGATATACCCGATCGGGTGAAGAATCGCCCGATCAGGTGACCTGCTTCGTTCTTCGGCAGCTCAGCATTGGACTTCACCCGGTCATACGGCACGGTCGGTTGAGGGTTGAAGCTGACCGGTTGGATCTTTGCGCCGTTGGATGAACCGGTCGGTTGAGCTCTCCGTGTCTTGGCTTCGGAGAATTGGCTACATGTGAACCGATCGGATGAAGGTCACCCGATCGGTTGGCATTCAACATCAAATTCCAGAGAGTTGGGACGTTTGAACCGGTCTCTGAACCGACCGGGTGACTTCCTGACCGCTCCAGCTTGTGTCCGGGTGGTGCACGCGTGCATCACCCGATCGGTTGGAAGTGACCAACCGGTCGGGTGAGTGGCTGAAAGATGCGATCTTCGTCGTTTGACCCCCTGGATCACGCGTGACTCCTCCCGTTGCTCCGGGGACTCATGATATCGTCGTTTTATGTCCCCTACGCCGGTAAACTCCTACAAATATACAAAAACACGGAAAAGTGAAAGAAAACAAGAAAACACGAGAAAACGAATACAAGACGGCGGAAAATAGCGGGAAAACACAGAAGAAAACGTGCGTGAATATATGAAATATAAACGCACGTCAAAATCCCCCAAGCTGAACCCATCCTCATCCTCGAGGAAGACGAGTGAGAGTAGGAGCTCGGAGGGAGAAAATAGAGAGAAAGAGAGAAAAAGAGAACTCTAAATCCTAAATCACCCATCAGGGCCAACAAAATCAAAAATGACACACCAAGCAGACAAACACCAAATCACATCACTAAACCAAGGAATACGAGTCCAGACAAGTGCCGTGGGCCCACGCGGTGAAGCGCGAGTGAGTGTGGTCGTGTGTTAGCAGTCGGTGTCACTATCTACGATGTGCAATAAAGCTCGATATACACAAATCCAAGAAATGACCCAAATATCGATTCGATTCGAATTTAGCAGTGAATATATAGCTCAAGCATGCATGAGAATAGAGCAAGAATCGAAACATATCATGTGTCAGGGACTCCACAACTAGGGTTAAGGAAATCACCACACTATAGCCTAAATAATAGCTAAAAAGTTCCTAAGCCAAGTGTTTTCGAAAACGATGGGGGTTGAGATGATGTGGAGTAGAACACTCGGTGCAAACTATCGCCTTCCCTTTATTCTCGGTAAGTAGAAAAATATTCACACTCATATATTTTTTTGGTTTTGGATATATGTATTTTTTTTAGCTTTTTTGGCTATACAATTTTCTCTTTTCTTTTCTTTTTGGGTTTTTCTTTTCTTTTCTCTTTTTTTTGAATTTTTGGGGTTTTTGCTATACACATGTGTACACTCCCAAGTGGGAGAACGGTACACGACGAGGGGATTTGCACCAAGTAAAATAAAAAAGAAATCGGAATCTAAACACTTGAGTAAAGGAAACTATTCTCGCTAATTAGAGCATGGGCTAAATGGGTTATCCTAGTCCTTAATTGTGGAATCCCGACACATGCGAAATGAAGTATACGATATATATATAGCAAGCAGAAGCAGACAGGAGAAACAAATACCGCATATTCAAATCGAATCATGATAATCTAGGGGTCATTCCTGGACAGGTATATAAAACACAATGACAAAGTAGAAGCACACCCAACTGCTAGGCACGACGCTGTCATGCCCTAGTTTGCACTCTACGTGTATTCTACTGAAACACGTAGTATTTCTACCTGCGATGCATACGTGGGCATGAAATAAGTGTAGAAATCGATGTAAGTGATGTATTGCAAGGGAATTAGGCCGTAATGCGTGACTAGGGGAAGAGAATGCGAGGGTGAAAGCGGGAGAAGTGAAAATGACGCCATGCGTGCAAAAAGACAGGAGTGTGTTAGACGTGCGTGTGTGAAGCAGGTATGCTCGCGTGGATGTGCATGGATGTGTGTAGGAAGATCCATGCAAGTGTGAAAAGGGTTAGGGGTCAATGGCAACTTCCGTAAATTTTTAGAAAGGCCAAGGGCAAAATGGTCTTTTTGATTAAATTTGCTGTGCGTACATACTTAAGTGGTCGGTGTATAAAGTAATGGCAAACTTGTAAATACTTTGAACATGTGAGGGTATGTTGGTCATTTCCACATGGAATATTCCCTTGGAATATTCCTTTCTTGGAGGATAAGAAAAGAATAAGAGAAGGAAGGGAAAAAGAAAGAAAAACCTAGAATCTTCTCTCTTTCTCTCATTCTTTCTTTCCCTTTCTCATTTCCCCTCTCTCTCCCTCACCATGGCCGGCCTCCCCATCATCATGGCCGAAATTTTCATGGCAAAAAAAAGAGGAAGAAGAAGAAGAAGAAAAAGAAGAAGAGGAAGAGGAAGAGAAAGAGAAGAGAAAGAGTGCTTCTTTGAGGTAGGAATCCACTTGGCTTGGAATTCCATGAATTAATTTTTCTTATTCAGATTTTATAGCATGTCTTACTTAATTGAACTAGTGATGGTGAAATTTCATGAGATATATTTCAATTTCACAATTTTCCCCTTGAAATTCTTAGCAAAACTATCTCTTTTAAATTTCAGAAACTTTGATGCATGATTTTGCCTTGTTCCTGATTACTGTAGCTCGAATCATGTTTCGAAAAAAATATATGCATGTAGATCTTGAAGTTCTACCCCAAAATCATATAAAATTTGATATAGTTTCAATTCAAAATTTAGGAGAAATAAATATATCTTTACAGCATGTCTGTTTGAATTTCTGAGTTGATACAGTTTAGTAAAATTGTTCTATAGAGCTGCACACATCTTGGAATTTTGTTATTTTGGTCTTGTTGGAAAGATAACAAGTCTTTCTCAAAGTCCATTGAGAATCTTATGTCGAAATTCTGGCTAGAACATGCCCAAAATTGGCTTTGAACACAGACCCAAAAATCTGTCTGAAAAACAGATTTGACACACTTCACCAATTAATTCACCATAAATCACACACTTAATATCTTTCCATGAAATTTTATATGTAGATCCATAACTGATATATCTTCAACTTTCATTCATAAAGTTTTGTCAAATTCTCAATAGAAATGGGTGAACTATGTTTATCTATATGATTGTTCTTGCAGTTTCAGCAAACTGAATTTATTAAGTGCTATTCTTTTCACTAATTGTGGTTAATTGTTCATGTTTAATCTTGCTTAGTATTGTTGTATGTTGAAATGAATAGTCAGACCCTTGGCACATGTAAATGTTGTTGGATTGTCTTATTACAAATGATGCACGTCAGGTGTTCGATGAAATGCCTCAATGAAGGCAAAATCCAATAAATTGAGTAACATGCATGTGTTTGCATTGGGCTTGTGCCATGTTGATAAATGGTGAAGTTAGAGGCTTGAATGACATGAATATAATGTAATTGTGAACGGGTGATGTGTTGTGATAGAGGGCATGTCACGTGAGTGCATGACCCTATATTTGATGATGGACGGCTGAGGTGATATGTGCATACCCATGCCATCAAGACCCCTAACGTGTCACTTATGATGTTAACCAATGAAATTGAATAAATCCAAGTCCTCTCTAATGAGGGTGAATTAGTAAAGCCCGGGTTTTTAAGTGGGATTTGAGTAAATTGTGGATATGAGGCCTGGACTGAGAAGTTGGGGGAAATGATTATGTGATATGTGGTATTTACACCCACTCGCCTTACCGGGAGTGGAGGGGACATACGGAGGTTGTGTTACTGTGGTAGAGCCTCACTCCTACCAGGGACGGGGGAGCTGAGAGGCCCGACGTACAGTGCCCGTGTCCACTGCGTCGTGTGCTATATTCACCCCAAATTTGGGGTGTAGTCAGCTGAGAGGCCCGGCGTACAGTGCACGTGTCCACTGCGTCGTGTGCCATATTCACCCCACATTTGGGGTGAAGTCCAGGTCCTGGTATCACACAGTTTACCCAAGTTCCAATTAACTCAATTATGAAATAATAAAATAAGATTTGTGTGTTACTTTTACTGCTGGCAGCACTTCCCTTCCCTTTGCCCGTAATTGTGGTTTTCTGTCATGCCTCAGGCACTTGCACTTATCGTATTTGACATTGGTTGCTTGAGCCTTCATGTTAATATTATTGTTGTTGTTATTATTATTATTATTATTCGTGCTAACTCCTTTCTTGCAATAGCTCGTCACTGGACCGCAGGTATGATTCCTTTGTTTTATCTATTTAATTTTCACTATATCACTTAGATTCTTGCTCTACCTCTCTTGCTTGCCTCGTGATCTGATAATCTTAAAATGGAGTTCCAAACCCAAGTTGGTTCCTACTGGGGCACACATTGATGTGCTCCTCCTTATTTTTCAGGTAGCAGGGTTAGCTTGGTTGGAAGTGATTTGGAGCCGGGTTCAGGGATAGCCTTTGATGTGAGTTGTCTTGTGGTGTAATATGGTGGTAATGGGAGGTGGAGAATGATGGAGTAGGTGTAGTGGTGTATCTGGGCTATGTAAATTAATTGAAGTTGTATATATGACATGTTGTTACTGTATTAAGTTATCTGTGGGGTTGTTTGATATTACTGTGAAGCTTCACTTGTACTATCCCAGCATATGCGCAGTGACCTGCTTGTTCAGTTTCTCCTTCCGTTCTTTCTCTCTCTCATCACCCTCACTCTTCAGAATACTTGGGAAAAAATTTTTATTACATGCCGGTATTCTGGGGAACGGGGCGTGACAGTTTTTGGTGGCCCATGCAGGTCACCGCACTGCGATGTGCGTAAGGATAGTACTTGTAATGCTTCAGTAAGTGATTGGGATATGTTCGCCCTAAGGTGGGTAGCGGCCTTAGTGACCTTAGAATTGTAAGTGATTCACCCTTGTACCCCTAGTTTTAAGGAGTCAAGGGATGAACTTCCTACTATAAACTATACCTTACATGTATGTTGTAGGTATGTGCGTGTATATGTAACGGTGTGAACCAGTACGTATAAGTACATTGTTGTGCTTGGAGATTTTGAATTATATAAGTTGTGTATACTTGTATATTTGAATGGCATGAAGTGTATTCTGAATGGTTATAGTGGTATATGGATATATGTGGGTGTTTATACTAGGTGGGTAAATACTTGAGAGTATACATATATTGTCTTTACATTAGATTCCTATTATATGTGTTATAGCAGAGCATCGGGATGTGAAGATGTATATGCAGTGTGCAGTAGAAGCATATGCGGTTGTGTGTATATTGGTTGAATAGGTCTATACTTACAAATATCCTTGTTGTTTATTTGTGAATTTATCTGGCAAGGTTGCCTATCTAGGTGTATCATGGATAAGTGTATTCCTATGTGTATGCATGTATGTGTAACTCTAAAACAGAGCATGTGTGTATGTATATACATAGGAAGTGAGAATATGAATGTGATGAGTATGAAACATAGGTGTATCTATATATGTATTTACTGAATGGAATGAAACTATTTGATAAGCAGGTATTGGAATATGTGTATTTGTTTGTATATTTATGTGTATATGTGTGTGTGAGGAGAGTAGGGGGATGATTATAATTATGTGGCTATTACGGTAGAATATGCGTAAGACGTGCAGAAGTAATTATATATATAGCATATGGCAGGGGATGTGAGATGTTTGTGCACTCTTGCGTGTAATGTGTGTGGTGTATGTACCTATCTGTGTGAGGCAGTAGGTGCACTACTATGGATTTGAGGTTATGTATATACTTATTAGTAGTTATGATTGTGAATCTTATGTGATTTGATCATGCATGTGTTAGTGTGTGCACGTCGATGTATGTTGAATGTGATTAATTCTCGTGTGTATGTAAATATTCATGTGACTATAAGCGTGAATGAACTTATATGATTAGGTATTGGGAGTGTAGGGATCCGGGGTACATACGGTGTGACACCGTGATGGTGACCCTGTTTATTAAGCAATGGTGTGTAAATTAATGTGTATCGCTAGGTGTTTTTGCATGAATGTAAATATATATGTAAATATATATAAAGATATAGGATATAAATCGTCTATAGTCGAATGTATTGTGATGTATGTGAAAGCATGCCATGTATGAAAAGCTTATGTATCGTGATATGGATATGGTGTGATGTCCTATATGTATAAATGTGTGTAACGATCTAAATACGTGTAATAATACGTATGGAGACTTATTTGGGGTGTGTGATGTATATGTTAATGTGTGAATATGTGTGCCAAGATGTGTAGAACATATATGTATGTGTATATAATGATGCTTATAGTGCTATGGGTGCGCTACTAGATGAATAATAGGATGTATCTGTAATGTATGTGCGATATAGATGTGTATGGATGGTAGTGAAGTATATAGAGAATATAAGTGTAGTGTAGATACGTATTCCGGTTTTTACTTCATGGGTAGTAAGACCATCATACCTAGCTGACTTCGACAAGATTCACACCCTAGGAAGTCTGAGGACGGACTTTACTTTAAGGTGGGTAGGATGTCATGCCCTAGTTTGCACTCTACGTGTATTCTACTGAAACACGTAGTCTTTCTACCTGCGATGCATACGTGGGCATGAAATAAGTGTAGAAATCGATGTAAGTGATGTATTGCAAGGGAATTAGGCCGTAATGCGTGACTAGGGGAAGAGAATGCGAGGGTGAAAGCGGGAGAAGTGAAAATGACGTCATGCGTGCAAAAAGATAGGAGTGTGTTAGACGTGCGTGTGTGAAGCAGGTATGCTCGTGTGGATGTGCATGGATGTGTGTAGGAAGATCCATGCAAGTGTGAAAAGGGTTAGGGGTCAATGGCAACTCCTGTAAATTTTTAGAAAGGCCAAGGGCAAAATGGTCTTTTTGATTAAATTTGCTGTGCGTACATACTTAAGTGGTCGGTGTATAAAGTAATGACAAACTTGTAAATACTTGGAACATGTGAGGGTATGTTGGTCATTTCCACATGGAATATTCCCTTGGAATATTCCTTTCTTGGAGGATAAGAAAAGAATAAGAGAAGGAAGGGAAAAAGAAAGAAAAACCTAGAATCTTCTCTCTTTCTCTCATTCTTTCTTTCCCTTTCTCATTTCCCCTCTCTCTCCCTCACCATGGCCGGCCTCCCCATCATCATGGCCGAAATTTTCATGGCAAAAAAAAAAGAGGAAGAAGAAGAAGAAGAAATAGAAGAAGAGGAAGAGGAAGAGAAAGAGAAGAGAAAGAGTGCTTCTTTGAGGTAGGAATCCACTTGGCTTGGAATTCCATGAATTAATTTTTCTTATTCAGATTTTATAGCATGTCTTACTTAATTGAACTAGTGATGGTGAAATTTCATGAGATATGTTTCAATTTCACAATTTTCCCCTTGAAATTCTTAGCAAAACTATCTCTTTTAAATTTCAGAAACTTTGATGCATGATTTTGCCTTGTTCCTGATTACTGTAGCTCGAATCATGTTTCGAAAAAAATATATGCATGTAGATCTTGAAGTTCTACCCCAAAATCATATAAAATTTGATATAGTTTCAATTCAAAATTTAGGAGAAATAAATATATCTTTACAGCATGTCTGTTTGAATTTCTGAGTTGATACAGTTTAGTAAAATTGTTCTATAGAGCTGCACACATCTTGGAATTTTGTTATTTTGGTCTTGTTGGAAAGATAACAAGTCTTTCTCAAAGTCCATTGGAATCTTATGTCGAAATTCTGGCTAGAACATGCCCAAAATTGGCTTTGAACACAGACCCAAAAATCTGTCTGAAAAACAGATTTGACACACTTCACCAATTAATTCACCATAAATCACACACTTAATATCTTTCCATGAAATTTTATATGTAGATCCATAACTGATATATCTTCAACTTTCATTCATAAAGTTTTGTCAAATTCTCAATAGAAATGGATGAACTATGTTTATCTATATGATTGTTCTTGCAGTTTCAGCAAACTGAATTTATTAAGTGCTATTCTTTTCACTAATTGTGGTTAATTGTTCATGTTTAATCTTGCTTAGTATTGTTGTATGTTGAAATGAATAGTCAGACCCTTGGCACATGTAAATGTTGTTGGATTGTCTTATTACAAATGATGCACGTCAGGTGTTCGATGAAATGCCTCAATGAAGGCAAAATCCAATAAATTGAGTAACATGCATGTGTTTGCATTGGGCTTGTGCCATGTTGATAAATGGTGAAGTTAGAGGCTTGAATGACATGAATATAATGTAATTGTGAACGGGTGATGTGTTGTGATAGAGGGCATGTCACGTGAGTGCATGACCCTATATTTGATGATGGACGGCTGAGGTGATATGTGCATACCCATGCCATCAAGACCCCTAACGTGTCACTTATGATGTTAACCAATGAAATTGAATAAATCCAAGTCCTCTCTAATGAGGGTGAATTAGTAAAGCCCGGGTTTTTAAGTGGGATTTGAGTAAATTGTGGATATGAGGCCTGGACTGAGAAGTTGGGGGAAATGATTATGTGATATGTGGTATTTACACCCACTCGCCTTACCGGGAGTGGAGGGGACATACGGAGGTTGTGTTACTGTGGTAGAGCCTCACTCCTACCAGGGACGGGGGAGCTGAGAGGCCCGACGTACAGTGCCCGTGTCCACTGCGTCGTGTGCTATATTCACCCCAAATTTGGGGTGTAGTCAGCTGAGAGGCCCGGCGTACAGTGCCCGTGTCCACTGCGTCGTGTGCCATATTCACCCCACATTTGGGGTGAGGTCCAGGTCCTGGTATCACACAGTTTACCCAAGTTCCAATTAACTCAATTATGAAATAATAAAATAAGATTTGTGTGTTACTTTTACTGCTGGCAGCACTTCCCTTCCCTTTGCCCGTAATTGTGGTTTTCTGTCATGCCTCAGGCACTTGCACTTATCGTATTTGACATTGGTTGCTTGAGCCTTCATGTTAATATTATTGTTGTTGTTATTATTATTATTATTATTCGTGCTAACCCCTTTCTTACAGTAGCTCGTCACTGGACCGCAGGTATGATTCCTTTGTTTTATCTATTTAATTTTCACTATATCACTTAGATTCTTGCTTTACCTCTCTTGCTTGCCTCGTGATCTGATAATCTTAAAATGGAGTTCCAAACCCAAGTTGGTTCCTACTGAGGCACACATTGATGTGCTCCTCCTTATTTTTCAGGTAGCAGGGTTAGCTTGGTTGGAAGTGATTTGGAGCCAGGTTCAGGGATAGCCTTTGATGTGAGTTGTCTTGTGGTGTAATATGGTGGTAATGGGAGGTGGAGAATGATGGAGTAGGTGTAGTGGTGTATCTGGGCTATGTAAATTAATTGAAGTTGTATATATGACATGTTGTTACTGTATTAAGTTATCTGTGGGGTTGTTTGATATTACTGTGAAGCTTCACTTGTACTATCCCAGCATGTGCGCAGTGACCTGTTTGTTCAGTTTCTCCTTCCGTTCTTTCTCTCTCTCATCACCCTCACTCTTCAGAATACTTGGGAAAAAATTTTTATTACATGCCGGTATTCTGGGGAACGGGGCGTGACAGACGCACGACTCACAAAAAGCTAAGTGGACCTACGATGCATGAAATGCAAGAGGACTCGATATCCTAGGGTTGGTGAATGTGATTATCGATGCCATGCTAGGTGTGTGTGATTTTGTGGCAATTCATCATAGGGTTCATCTCTAGGAGAAAGATATAAAAAGAAGAAAAGAGAAAGAAAAAGAAAAAGACGGAGAAAAACGACTCAAATTACGAAGAAAAAGAGACAAATGATGCACGAAGTGCGACTCCCCCAAGCTGAAACTTGCATTTCCCTCAATGCAATAGAATTAAATACGGGAGGGCAATGAATATGGGGGGGAATACGCACAGACACAAAAAGACACGAAAGACAAGAAAATCACACAAACGAAACTGAAAATAAGAATAAAAATAAAAATCACACCACGCGACATATTAACAGAAAATAAAAATAAATAAAAAGAAAGGAAAATCACACGACACAATGAATAAACAAACACACAAAGAAAAACGACACACGACAGCACACAGAAAAAATTTGACTTCTCCCAAGCTAGACGTGACAGTGCTAGTGAAACAATGTGATCATGAATATGCAGAGATATGCAAGGGGGAGGTCAATAAAACAAAAATGAAATCAAAAAGCAGAAGAGGAAACATCCTCGTCCTCCTCGGTGGAAGAAGTGTGGGATGCAGTGTGGGTGGGTGAGGTGACTGGTGTGCAGAGAAGTGGAGAAAGTGGTCGTGGTGATGGATCGGTGGGTGTGGAGGAAGTGTGGACGATGGGTGGTGTGGAGGTGATGACGGTGAGTGGGAGTGAAATGGCGACCAATGTAGTGGTGGGTGGTGGAGGTACGGGGGTAGGTGAGGATGAAGAGGGAATGGGGGTAGGTGAGGATGGTGGGGGAAGTGATCGAGAACGCACCTGTAATTTCTTGCGGCGCAATTATGAGGTGACGGAAGTGGAGGGTAGTGGAGCTGTGAGGGGAACAGTGGAGGGAATGGAGACTGTGGGAGTAGATGAGGTAGTGGGGATGGAAGTAGTGATATGAGGGGATGGTCGCCTAGGGGGTGATGGTGGAGGTGAAGAATGTGATGGTGGAGGTGAAGAATGTGATGGGGGAGGTGACGAACGTCGAGGTGGTGAAGGTGGTGGTGTGGGTGGTGGTGGTCCGTGGACGTGAGTGAGAAGGCGGAGGATGGCGGCCACGTTCCTCTCAAGTGCGAGGAAACGTGGGTGAGAGAAAATGGAAGAGGATGGGACTGAGGGGGCAGAGGACGTGGCAAGAGCACGGAGAGCAGCGATCTCGGCCTCGAGACCAAGACGAGCCGAGGCCTGGCGGTGACCAAAAGAAGTGGACTGACGTGAAGCGAAAGTGGTGCCGAGGAGTGATGTGGAGGTAGTGCCAGCGGCAGTGGTCATGCCGGCACTGGACACAAGGCCGGGGATGGCCTCAGAAAGATCCGCAGAAGTGATAGGGCCAGGAGCACGGGTGGTGTGACTCGGGCCATCCCCGATATCTCCCCGGGACGCATGGATATCCAGCTCGCCTAAACAGGCGACAGGGGAAGGTGGTCTGTGTGCATCCTGGGGAAAGAAAGGAAGGCGCAACCCCGCTAGAAACTCGGGATCGGGTGGAAAAGTCCAATCTCCCACTAATTCTATAGTCATGCGAGCGGGGTTGGGGAGAATGGTGTAGGGGGCTGGGGGTGGCCATAGTTGAAATTGAAACGACAATCGGGGCGGGGCTTAATCATATGAATATGCCGCAGGACATCAAGATCTAGATGTGAGGGTCCTGCGGCAACGGGAAGACCTCGGGGGATGGGGATATTAAATTGGGGAAAAGAAGCAATGATAGTGATTATTCCCCCATAACAAAGCTTGCCCTTGCTGGCCCGGCTAATCTCGAGGAGCTTGTAAATAAGCCAGTCGTCGGCATGGACATGGATAGTAGGGGCCCTAAAGCTAATCCCATCATCGTCTCGAACGAAAGGGAAAGTCATGGCCCATAGAATGAAAAGATCAGGGATGGTCATGGTGCCTGACTCATCCCTGGGGAAATGTGGAGGATATGATCCGATGGGCCATACGGAATATAGGATGGACGATTGAGGAGGCCTTGGCCTTACCTCGGGGATAGTGAGGGAATAGGGTGAGGCTGAACCAAAACTGATCGACGTCGAATTCGGGTGGGTATCTGTAGTGTCGAATAGCGTCGTCCCCAAGAATAGGGAAACCAAATATATCATTGATCGTGTTCAGGTTGGTGCGGATGGTTTTGTAACGCACCCAGAAAATGACGGTCGACCCCGACTCACAGACAAGTGTGGATAGAAATTCTAGTGTGAGGGACGGGTAAGACACGGCATGAGCGTTTAGGAAGGCCAACCAACCTAAGTTTGCGAAGAGGGTCTCGACCTCGGTGAATACACCGAGATCGATAAGCGATTGGGTGTGGGCAAACTTGGTCGATAGATGCCCCCGAGCATCAAGTCTATGGTAGAAGTCTTTGTGCTCTTGGTTCCTAAATTGATACCCATGCGGGCCCATCATTGGGTCCGGAGGGGGGATAACAGGTAGGGGAGGGCCTAGTGATAGTGCACGTGGTGTATTAGGAGGAGGACGTGTTTGTTGTGTCTCTTTCGAGACGGTTCCTCCTCCCGCATGATACTCTTCCCCTTATCACGATCCCGGGCCATAGTGGGTGCGTGAGTGTGATGCAAATGAGTATAGAACACGATAAAAGCACGTACACACAAACAATCAAGCGAGTAGAAATTCTAGGGTAAAAAGTAAAATTGAGCAGTGGAGCAAAGTTACCCGGCAGTGATTGGAGTTCCTTGCTTGAAGTTGACCCAACACCGCGCAATTGGACGGAGTGTGGAGCCGCGGCACTCCTCTTCAGCGAAAATTCGAAACCGGGGGGGGGGGGGGGGTATTTTGGAATTAGGGCTAAGGATGCGAAATGGGGGGGGGAGAGAGAGAGAGAGAGAGAGAGAGAGAAATGGTGGAGAGATGGAAGGGGTAGGTGGAGAGAGAGAGAGACTAGAGGGGGAGTGGAGGTCGCGGGAGAGGTTTTTTCGGCCGTTGGGAGAGTCGGGGAGACGAAACGACGGCAGGAGAGTCGAGATCGGGCGAGAAAATGAACGGTTGGGGCGGGGGCTTTTTATAGGGTTTAAGTCGAACCGATCGGGTGAGTTGTCAACCGATCGGTTGACTTTTAGGTCGAGATTTTCAGCTGAAGAGACGCTACAGGCGAACCGATCGGTTGATAACTCAACCGATCGGTTGGCTGCTTCATAAATTTTTCCGAGAGTTTGGTGTTGTTCACCCGGTCAGTCAACCGGTCATGCTTCTCATCACCCGATCGGTTGACAAAGTCTGAAAATTTCCCGAGACTTCAGCCCCAGTTCACCCGGTCTGCTAACCGGTCTCACATATCTTCACCCGATCGGTTCGTTGAGTGACTGATACGGCCATCAGCTGATACATCCCAACCGATCGGTTGAGTTATCAACCGATCGGTTGGGGCCTTGTTTTCTGCAAAAGTGCACAAATGGTCTAAGTCCCTCAACGGAAGTTCTTGCGGCTGGATTTATTTATTAAAATAGATAAAATAAAGTTAAAAATAGTCCTAAAAATTGGAAACAAAGGTTTAGAGCATAGGTTGCCTCCCATGAAGCGCTTTTGTTTAACGTCTTTAGCTCGACGCCCGTAGATGATGTTCAAGGTGGGCGATACGGGTGATGCCCAAAGTCTGGCATCGCTTCAGCTTCAGAGCTGGTAGCTTTTGGTGTAGTCGGTGGCGATAAGAAAACTTTCTCAACGACCCTCCCTTTGTCGACGGGATCCGGGGGCTTCTCCCTTAAATTGGCGTCTACCGCCACTCGTTTCAGGATCCGAACTTCTTCTCCGGTGAGCCCCATGGGCTCTTTGCCTTTTCTCCTCGTAGGAGGAGCTTTTGGGAATCTGAGAGGGATCACATGTTGGGCGACCGCCTCATCAGCAACTTCTTCCTTTGGTGACCCAACTTGCTCTCCAAGGTCTCCCAAGCTATCGGGGGGATTTCTTGAAAGAATCTCCCAGGAGCTTGCTTCCACAACTCTCTCCTCTTCGTTCTCCAGCATATTGATACTAGGATCATCCGGGGGATTGGGGTGCTTCATTGACAACCCCAAGTCAAATTCGACTTTTTCTTTACCGACATTGAGGGAAAGCTTCCCATTCTTCACCTCAATCAAAACGCCGGCAGTGGCCATGAAAGGCCGTCCAAGAATGATGGGGGTGTGTGCATCTTCAGGCATGTCCATGACAACGAAATACACAAGCACATGCACCCCTCTTACATTGACAGGGAGGTCATCTACAACACCCATCGGATACTTGACCGAACGGTCTGCAAGCTGTAATGTCATGCCGGTGGGCTCCAAGTCTCCCATCCTTATTATCCTGTATAGTGATAGGGGCATTAAACTGACGCTCGCTCCTAGATCGAAGAGCACCCTCTGGATTTGCACTTCCCCAATCGAACAAGGGATGGAGAAACTTCCCGGGTCTTTAAGCTTGGGCGGATTTGTGCGCTGAATGAGGGCGCTGCACTCCGCCGTTAATACGACCTTCTCCTTTCTGGATCATCTTGTCACCAAATCCTTTAGAAATTTGGCGTAGGAGGGAATCGTTTCGATAGCTTCGATGAAGGGGATTTGCAAGCTTAGATCCTTGACCATGGCAAAGAATTTTCCATACTTCTCGTCTATTTTGGCTTGGGCAAGCCGTTGTGGAAAAGGCACAACGGGCTTGAATACTCTGAGGTTCCCTTCCTCATCCTTTTTCTTCTCCTCTTCATGGACTCCCTCCGGAGTCGTTTGCTTTGGCGACGAAGCACCGTCTTCATTCAAATTTTCAATTGGTCGTCCTACGACCAACTGTGCTTCCGGTTCCTTGGCGGTCATTCTTGTGGGGATTTGTGTTCCGCTCCTCAACACGATAGCGGACACATTCGCATGCTCGTGCGTAAGTGCCAAAGTTTGGTTTGCTCCCCTCGGGTTCACCTCCGGTTGTGGCGGCAATAAGTTTTGCGACCTTGAAAAGTTTGCCACTTGTAACCCCAGCTGGGTTACTTGGTCCGTGAGAGCCCGGTGTCCCATTTCCAGTTTCAAATTTATCTTCTCCTGGTTGGATATATATTGAGTCAAAAGGGACTCAAACGGAGAGATGGCCCTCTGTTGGCCATATTGCTGCTGCTGCTGAACGGGTTGCTGATTTCTGGGATCATATTACTGATATTGTTGTGGAGGTTGCTGCTGCTGAAACTGCTGCTGCTGAGGCCTAGCCGGCTGATATATTTGTTGTTGCTGCTGAGGCGGCGGCTGCTGATACGGTGCCCGGTAACTAAGGTTAGGGTGGTTCCGGTTGTTCGGAGAGTAGGCCGGGTTGGAGCTAGTCCGTGGTGGATACGGCGCATTTCCCGTAGGATTGTAGAATAGTGTGCTCGCTTGGTCCAACGGTGGTGAGATGTCACCACCGTCGAATTCTCCAAAAACATCGGCTTCCACCGCTGCAATGTGTTGTGTACTGCCACCACCGGCTCCTACCATCAATGCGGAGATCTGGGTCGACAGCAAGTCAAACTTGGTGGATAATTTGTCGACGTCCTCGATCCTGTGGATACCTCCAGATCTAGGTGTGGCTCTCTCGTCACACCACCGTTCATTGTTTGATGCTATATTTTCTAGAATTTGCCCGGCATCTTCTTCACTTTTTGACATAAAGGACCCTCCAGCCGCGGCATCCATGGAAGATTTCAAATCGTCCCTCAACCCATTATAGAACAGATTTATGATCTGCCACTTGGGGAGCTCATGGTGGGTACATCTCCGCTGCATTTCCTTGTATCTGGTCCAGGCTTCATGCAGAGGCTCGTGGCTGGCCTGGGAGAAGGAGGAGATCTCACTCCTCAGCTTCATGGTCTTCCCGGAGGAAAGAACTTTGTCAGGAAAGCATTTGAAAGCTTCTCTCAGGTGTTGAATGTGTTTGGGTCCTTCTCCCTAAGCCACAGCTTGACCTTATCTCGCAGAGAGAAGGGGAATAGCTTCAGACGGATCGCCTCAGTTGTGACACCGTTTATCCGGAAGGTGTCACATTTCTCCAAGAAGGATTCCAAATGTTCGATGGGGCTCTCCATGGGTGCACCCGAAAATTGATCCTGCTGGATCCACGTCACCAAGGACGGCTTAAGCTCAAAGCTTTGCGCCGTAATAGCAGGAGGACGGATGGCGGAGGTGGACTCGATGGATGGCATCAAGTACTCCAGCAGGGACTTGTGAGGTGGGGTGTTCTCCCCCATGGTTTCAGGATCCGCTCTTCTTCGCTTCTCGGTGGCCAAACGCATTAGGGTGGCGTTTATCTCCGGATCAACGGGAATCAAGTCGTCGAGACTTCTTGAACTCCTGCGCATGAAGACAACAAACACTCGTGAAGCGAAAAGTGGGAAAGAAACAGATAAAATAAAAAATAAAAATA
Source organism: Scilla litardierei (assembly GCA_030789695.1). Classification (NCBI taxonomy): domain Eukaryota; kingdom Viridiplantae; phylum Streptophyta; class Magnoliopsida; order Asparagales; family Asparagaceae; genus Scilla; species Scilla litardierei. The sequence goes on along the minus strand of CM061141.1, from coordinate 36,805,636 downwards.
AGAAAATAAAAAGGAAAAAAGAAGAATGCAAAAATTACCGCGAGATAGGGATGAGAGCTAGACTCAAGGGTTCATGAAATCCTAAAATAACAAGCACGTTGCCTCCCCGGCAACGGCGCCATAAAGCTTGACGTCTCCCACCTTTGCGCGTCAGATGTGTGCAATAAATAATTGGGGGCGTGAGATTTAAATATTTATAACCGCAAGCGCACGGTGTTGTAGTGTGGATTGGGGGTCGAACTTAGGGAGGCGTGGTTGTGCTTGTGTCAAGAAGGATCGGATTCCCCCATGGACGAGCTAGCCCGAATCGGATGATGGGTTGTCATAAAAAATAGAATGCGAGGGATAAACAATATAAAGGGAAAACCTGGGACTTCGATTTCCACCCTATCGTGCGATTCTCGCCGATACGGCCTACGGGTAGGATAACGATCGGAATTAGAGTCTAATGGTGAGACGTTGCCTCTAAAAGTGGTACCAGCGTCCCATGGGCCCGATATTCCGGTCGGTGCCTAGGATGATACGCCGGACTTCCCGGTTTCGGTCAGTGAGCATTCCCATGTCCATTAACACTGGCCGACTCCGGGAGCACTAAACTCGCAACGATAACTCCCAACGTCTCATCCTGCCGCTCCTGCACGCTAGGATTCGACGTCTATGCTAAGGGCGTGAGCTATGGCTAGGGAGTCAACCGCCAAGTTTATTCCCCCTTGGCCCAACGGTCAAAGGCGGTCTTTTCCCGCCGATGACAATAAAACACCCCGCGTAACCGATAGATTCCTAATCCCTATCGATTTCCTAGTCCTATGGACGCATCGGGGAGAACCCACGAAGGGGTTTCCACCAAAATCTCAGATTTGGGAACTACTCACACATATTTACTAAAAAGCAATCTAAATCAAAATCGACCATTAGAAACATGATCAGGCGATTGAAAAGTAGTAAGAGCAATGCAAATAACACTATATTAAAGTTTAACAAAGATCAGACAACTTACTAATATCTGAAAAATTACAGCCGTCAAGAGAGAAAAAAACAGCAAAAAATAACAACTCCCGTTTCTGGAAAACCTAGGGGTCATATATATAGAAAATGATATCACCCGATCGGGTGAAGAATCACCCGATCGGGTGACCTGCTTCGTTCTTCGGCAGCTCAGCATTGGACTTCACCCGGTCATACGGCACGGTCGGTTGAGGGTTGAAGCTGACCGGTTGGATCTTCGCGTCGTCGGGTGAACCGGTCGGTTGAGCTCTCCGTGTCTTGGCTTCGGAGAATTGGCTACAGGTGAACCGAACGGGTGAAGGTCACCCGATCGGTTGGCATTCAGCATCAAATTCCAAAGAGTTGGGACGTTTGAACCAGTCTCTGAACCGACCGGGTGACTTCCTGACCGCTCCAGCTTGTGTCCGGGTGGTGCACGCGTGCATCACCCGATCAGTTGGAAGTGACCAACCGGTCGGGTGAGGGGCTGAAAGATGCGATCTTCGTCGTTTGACCCCCTGGATCACGCGTGACTCCTCCCGTTGCTCCGGGGACTCATGATATCGTCGTTTTATGTCCCATACGCCGGTAAACTCCTGCAAATATACAAAAACACGGAAAAGTGAAAGAAAACAAGAAAACACGAGAAAACGAATACAAGACGGTGGAAAATAGCGGGAAAACACAGAAGAAAACGTGCGTAAATATATGAAATATAAACGCACGTCACCTTACACTCTCTTACTTTTTAAGTACAAAGGTACTTACACATGGTCAAACCACTTACACATGGTCCTTCACAAGGCAATAACCACTTTGTCTTCTCGTTTGACCGAAATTTAAGCTATAATTTATTTTCGAATTATTTTCGTTCACTTCCCAAACCGCTCAGGTTTTAACCCCGACTAGTCGACCAATAACCAATTCTAGTCGACTAATCGATGTAGACAGCCGAAGAACAACAGTTTCTAAACGTTGTTTTGCGTGATTTCTTACTAGATTTTCCTCTCAAAACGTTACAGAAGTTTCCAAAACGTCTTAGGAGTTATTAGTGAGTTATTTAATTCGGTTTCTTGATTCAAAATTCGAATTTCCCACTCAAATCTTCTATTTAAACACCATTGGTCTTTCTTCTTCACCATGAGAAAAAATATAGCCGAAAATCTTCTATATTTCGAGAGAGATTACACAAATTCTCTGTAGGAACACTTCACATCTCCTTGATGGCTTCCTCTTCAAATCATCGCCATCCTCGACGCTCAAATCCGGCCGCCACCATTAAAAGAGCTTCGTTCTTCCCAGAACAAACAATAAATTTTTCGGATCAGGTCATCCTCAACTTCAATCTCTTTCATTTCCTTAATACCATTTCTCTCTTCACCATTTGGAATGATCCCATCCGTTACTATCCCACTCTCGTTAAGGAATTTTACTCCAATATGGTTTCGGTAGAGAAAGGTGGTCCGGTTTTCTTTGACACCATTGTTAACGGAATTCTAATTCATCTTACTTATGATACTCTTGCCCAAAGTCTTCATATCCCTCGTTGTGCCCAACATCCCGCTTCAACTCTTATGAATGATCCCGAAATCCTCAATCAACTAAGTCTCGATTTTCGGATTGAAACCCAGTCCTCGCCTTCTTCTCAAGATCATCACCTACAATTTGATCCCTAAGGTTGGTTCCCTCAGTTATGTTAATGACACCCGTGCCCGGGCTCTTTATGCTATAATGGGGGGGATCAAGGTTGTTTGGTCTATCACTATCATGCATGTCTTGCTCAAGCCCATTACCACCTACATTTTTCTTCCATGTCTTCTAACTCACATTTTTCACCACTTTGGGGTCCCTCTTGATGGTGAATATCTCATCGTTAATCCTCAAGAATTTGATCGTTCCGTCATCAATTGCATGGAACTACCATCTCCTCCTCCAATGGTCGAAGATGAAGAAGAAGAACATCAAGACCAACAACAACCCCAGGTTGAACGTCCTTCCCGTTGTCGCAAAGTTATCGTCAATCTTTACTCTCGTTCTCCTCCTTCCCGACCAACACTACAAGATCAAATTGATCAACTCCGGGAAGATGTCAACAATGGTTTTACCGGTGTTCAAGAACATCTTAGTGGTTTTGAGACTCGCCTTGAGAGGATTAATACCGACATGAACACAGGCTTTGGAAATGTGCAAGAGAGTCAAGCACAAAGTCTAATCCTCTTGGAACAATGGTCTCCTTACTCTCCTTCTGCTTCGCACCGCGCCCTAGGCCTCCTCCACCATATTAGGCCTCGCGCATTTCTGCTTCTGGTCGACCAGTCCAATCTGCTGGTCGACTAATGATCCTTGATGTTTGTTTAGTTGTTTCATGTATTTGCTTTATGTTATTGTATGTTTTGCTTCGGTTTGTATCTTTTTCTTTTGGCATGTACACATCATATCATCTATTGGTATCCTTAATTAATGTATTTCAATTTGCCTAAAAACATGTCTTCTCTGTTTTTTCTGCTCTCTGAAATTTTTCTGCAGTTAGTCGACCGGCATTATCATTTAGTCGACTAATCCTATAAAATGGCAGATTTTCCCCATTTTTGATAATTTCCGAGGGGGTCATTAATATAATAGTTTTTGCTAATATTCAGGGGGCGATATAATATTCAGGGGGAGACGTGCTACATTATGCATTAACAATATAGTTCTAAAGTTTTCATATTTCATGTTAAATATACAAAGTTTTTATTAAACATCATATATGTTTATACAAATTGCAAGTTCCATATTAAGATTGAACAAATGCAAATTTCATATTAAGATTGAACAAATAACATCTTTTTATATTATTATATTCAATGTTTGTAAAATCATCAAAGGGGGGAGAATGTTGGAAACTCACAAACTCCTCATGTGGTTTTGATGATACAAACATATTATTTTTATACTAACTTTATCTATGTAGATATTATAGCACAAATTCACTAAGACAATCATCAAGTGTACAAGTTGCAAGAAGCATGCATTACAGGACGAAGTTTATCGATGATATTTTGTATCTTGTAAATGAGATGTAATCTTTTTTTTTTCTTGCATTTGCTTAGAATGTAAAAGCCTTGATGATAATCTATCGTATACGTCTATGGTATGTATTCAAAAAATCACGTCAAAAATCCTATTAGTCGACCAACCCCTAATTCTAGTCGACTAATTTTAATATTAAAATATCTCTGTCCCAAAATTTCGTCTGACCCAATTCTAAGTCTCTAGGATCATTTTCCTAAAAATTTCTTAATTTCGAAATTTTAGTCGACCAATAGACTTTGTTAGTCTACCAGTCTATTTTCAAAACAGTTATTTTTAATGATTTATTATTTAAATAATATATTTTATTTCTGGAAGTTAGAACTGTCATAAACGGCTACTTTTTGTCAGTTTATATCCGTTTAAAGAAGTTTCTTTCCGTTTTTTGGAAGTTATTTTCTGAAAGGACGCCTCAACAGCCAGAATCCTAGTCGGCAGTTCTAATTAGTCGACCAGGCACTAATATTAGTCGACTAATTGAAAAACATTCCCAGAATTTTTTGAAAATTTAGGCAGTTGTCCAACATCCAAAAACTGCCTTTTTGGACTTTAAATAGACCTCCAGACCCCTGCCTAAAACACACGAAAATTCACTTTCTTTCTCTTTTCTTAAATTTACTTTCTCTCTCTAGAAAGTTAGTGATTTTTAGATTTTCTTAGAGGAATCTCTGCAGAAATTTTTCCTCTATAGAAAGTCTAATCTTCAAGTTTGTTCTACTACAAGTTTCATCCAGAACCTTAAAGATTCAATCATCTTCCTTGCGCAATAATTCCATCAATTATTAAGGTTATATGTGATATTGTTGCGTACTCTTTCTTTACTTTATTTGGTGAATCTCTTGTTGAATAGATTGTACAAGTTTGCAACAGTGGAGTGTTGGCATCTTTGTATATTGATTACTTGCGGGGAGCAAGTGTTTTAGTAGATTCAAATCTCTATGGGGTAGAGGACTGGACGTAGGATCACAAGGATCCGAACCAGAATAAAAATCTCTGTGTTTGCGTTTGGAATATTCTGAGTTGTGTTCATTTATTTCTGCACTCTCATTGCAATTTTTTATTAACTTTTAATTTTGCAATATCGTCGTGATTTACACTATTCACCCCCCCTCTAATGTATTTGGTGTGCCAGGAGATCCAACCCTAGCTTTTTGCTAGTCCCTAGCAAAATAAGCGAACTAACTTAGATTCCATATTAAGGCATATCAAAGCTCCATCATTGGCAATGTCATAGCTCTAACAATAATTTTCATCTTGAATGGAAACCAAATATACACAGTTCATGAAAAAGACCAAAATACATGACATCATTCTCAATTTGGCAAGAACTAGAAAGCACAAACAATATTTTGCACGAGTCATTAGCATTGACATTCTCATGTTATAGTCATTTCAACTCTCTAGTATTTGGTCATTACAACACCAACTTTTCTTAACTCGTGGTGGTTGAAATTGCTTTTATATATCATGCTTTATTTTCTTTTATTCCTTATATATATATATATATATATATATATATATATATATATATATATATATATATATATATATATATATATATATACATGAGGCTTTAGAATGATCAATGTAGCAAGCTTTGTGTCTATGACTCCTAGACTGTACGATCTTAGGGCATTAAGTTTAGAGAAACCCCTTGAACTTAGTCACTCGAATCAGCTAAAGTCCTATTTTATTCTTTATTTGTGCACTCCTCCATACTCTATCTTTCGACACGATCTCCCAATGCTTCTTAAGGCACAAGGATCCGACTACTCAATCGGAGTTAGAAGAACAATGCACTTTATTCATCATTTTCATCTTTTTTTTTCATTTCTTTTAATTTCCTCATGATTCAAACAACCCACAAAACCACAAATTAAGCCTAAACTAAGCATAAACAATAGCCAATCTCACATCAAATTTGAAAGCCAATCAACTCAATTGCCTCAACAAACGACCCAAACATCACAAAAGATTGCACAAAACTAATTATGTCATTTCAAGAATGAAGATAAAGGAGATATGAACTAATTCCATAAAAAGGCATATTAAAGCATGATTCCATAAACAAAAACAAATTAGAGCAAGCCATAATCAATTTTAAAAATTTTGATTGAAAAATGATAAGCTAAAAGAGTTCAACACACTATGCATAAGCTAGGGAAAAGCTAAAATCAATATGATGATGATGATGATTGGATGATAGTGATATTGTTGCTCTCTTTTCTAAAAAACCTAAAAAAAGCAAAGACGATCTAAGAAGGTTACGCGGGAGAGTATCTTTTATTCCAATCATCTTTTATGGTTACGCGGGACCAAAAGATAATCTAAGAAGGTTACGTGGGACTAAAAGATGATTGGAATAAAAGATAATCATCTTTAAGCATCAGATGGGACTAAAAGATGATTGGACTAGATGATGTTGAACCTCAAGCATCTCTCGCTTAACTCCAAGCATCTCGTGGATGTCGTCTCCTCCGCCTCCAGTAGCTCCGGGTCCAGGATGGGTGATACGTCTTCCTGCCATACTGAGACAAGAAAACTTTGAGTTATTCTCGTGTACACAATTATTCTAGATGTTTGGCTATGATATCGTCCTTATTGTTCTGAATTGTCGCAACTGCGTGACTTGCATGGGCCACCACTAAAACCTGTTACGCCCCGCTTCCCAAAAGACACTGGAAGAAACGTTACGCGGTCCGCTTGAACTGGAGCGGAGACGCTCGAGTCCAATAAGCGTGGTGTTAACAATAAGGCAGGTTCTTGCATTACATTTCAGAACAATAAGAAACATTCGAAAAGTAAAGCCACATCCAGAAAAGTGTCCAACAAGAAAATAAAACGAAAAGCCACAGCTGGGCCAGAGTACAATGAACAGAACGTACACAAACAAAGTACTGAAAGTAAACTAATGAAACAGCAACGGGCAGGTCTAGTCCTCTGCAGGGAAGGGCTCGGCGTCAACGGCGAACTCCTGGCTCGCTAGGTCAGATGTCTCCAAAGGATCCTCCTGCGACTCCGGCTCAAAATCTGACATACATTCAAAAAGACATGAATGTATGTCAGCAAGGTCTGCAAGCAAAGGTCAGAAACCAAGGCAAGGTGTGCATATAATGTGAATTTAGAAATGACAGTCATTTGCATATAATTAAGGTGTCCACGACGGCATTTTAAGGGATGACAAATTTAAAAGCGAAGTAAAGTTTAACATCCTATCATGGCAGTTCTAAGCAGGAATGTGGAAGTAAGGTGCTGACATTCACTTATTGGCATGGCAAGTTGTAATTTTCATGTCCGTGTTTTCTATTCACTCCTAGGGTTCCCGCCTTTAAGACGTGATGAGTAAGTCATTCTCCTCATGAGGTATAATCGTGATTGATACTAACCCACCGTATAGGTGGTGTTCTTGAAGACATGACCCCGACATACGCTCAGTGGCCGTTCAACCCTAACCCCACCCAAAAGTTTGCCGGAACACGAGCCGGCCTAGTCGACTCACACGACATCACGATTTTCACGATTCCGCCTTTGAGGCGCACGATTTTCACGATGTCCAACTCATTAAATAATTCAAGACTTGTAGTTATTTAACGTCATCAAAATTACTTAGTTTACACAACATTTTCAACGAGTTGAAGGGGTTAAACAATATTTGCAACAATTTAACATAGCGTTAAACATAAGTTTTTGGTGAACATGCTACAGAAACTAATTTTTCTTTGTTGTTGTTTAAAATTAAAGTATATCGTGTGATATATCGTTGGGTCACAAATTTAGTCCAGAATATCATGGCATCGTTTTCATGCGTCATTTCACGAGTGGTTTTCAGGTTACACAGCAATAAGTAAAAGTGACGTATTACGCATCAAACTTCAAAAATTCATAACTAATTGCACACTTGCCTGTTTTTGGCATTCTTGGCGTCGTCGGAAACGTCTCGACGGGTACTACGCTACGGTGAGTTTGGTTTGCTGTTTTGAAAAAATATATAATCAGATTAAACTGTTTTTGATCATCATACAGCGTTAAATAACCCTTACGACGTCTAATACATCAGTTTTATTATGTTCTCTATCCTATGGTGTGGGTTGAAGGTTAAAGATACGGTTACTAACCGTATACGCAGCGGAAGATTGGGACGCAGCGAGGGCAGCGACTCGTACGCACGGCCTTAAAACCCGTCGCGGCAGCGAGGGGAGGAGCGGACGGCGGCGTCTGGAGATTGTCGACGGTCTGCAGTCAGTGAGAGAAAATCATCGGAGACTGAAAATCACCCGGGGGGCTGTCTACAGACTGGAGGGATGGCGCACGGCTGTCCGGAGCAGGTCGAGGCTGAGGACATGTCAGAGGGGGTTTGCGCACGAGGAGACGTGTGAGGAGGCTGTCACCGCGAGGATGAGGGGGTGCACGCGTGAAGATGAAGAACTGGGCAGCGTTTGTTGCGTGGAGGCTGCGGAGTAGAGGCTGTTTGCACGGAGGAGCGGCGCGCGGCCTGCTGTCGCCTGGGCGTTGCGCGTGTGATGTGGGGCTCGGGGTTTCTCGCAGGCGGAGGAGGTGAGCGCGGGGTGATGGCGCCTGGAGGAGAAAGGGAGCAGGCGGCGTGGCGGTTGAGGTGATGGCTGGTTGACTGTGGAGATAAATATAATGAATATTATAAATTAATATTGACCTCCCAAAAATCCATATAAATTAGTCCAATGCTCAAATAATTCTCAAAAAATGTCAATATGATCACAATAATAGCAGGAGCTTATGAAAAATAATAGTAAGCCAATAAGGACGATAAAACCCGTATTTTGTGCAAAGAATGAGAATAAGCCCCGAAAATGACATAAAGTGATAATTTACCCAAAAAGAGCAAGTTTAAGCCTAATCTTTAGCACAAAATGAGGGTAGTTAGGGGGTATAAATATACAATTTTCACTCCGAATCACACCCCCAACTAGCTTTTTGCTAGCCCCCAGCAAAATATGCGATAAATTCGGATTAAATTGAAAAACATGCACCAACTCAAGATATCCTCATGGCATACTCCAAAATAGTATTTCCAGATGATTTCAAAGCCAATATACCCAATGTATGAAAGTAAATAACAAAAAGTAAATAACAAATGACACACTCTTCAATCTAATTCAAAGAAAAGTAAGGAAATAAGCACCGTATCATACGTATCGGGAAATATCACAATGTCAAATTTTCAAATTTTTATGGAAATGGCCAAAACGAAAGAAATTTCTTCTAAGTTGTGGGAGATGAGATTGCATCACTCATGTTGCTTATTCCTTCATATATACTTTCATTTTTTCTTTTCTTTTATTTCTTTTCTTTTTTTAAAATTTTTTTGTATGTTTTTGGATTTTGTATGTTTATGTTTTGCATTCACGCGATAACGCCATAAATGCAAACACCGCCCACTTTGCCTACACGCGATAACGCTATATAGACAAAGGGATGGAATGATCCCCTAAATCTCATCGTTGGCGTCCTCCCCAATGGTTCGTGGGGTACCGGCTACTCGATTTGATTAGAAAGAAACATTCACTTATACTACTCTATTTTTCATTCCAACATGAATTAGCAACTCCTCCACCCACCTCTAAGAAGGAAACAAAACATACAACATATGGCCACATCCAATCCAATTAAAAAAATACATCATTCATCCCAACATGTGCAATCACTTACACCAAACTTTTCCCAAATTATTTCAAAAAGATATCACGACGTATAAAATAGCTTCATACATGGTATATTAGCATTTGACTCCAAAATGGAAAAGAAATGAAAACGTGCCATTCAAACATCGAGAAGTTGATACCAAAATGATAATCCGAAAATATTGCATGGCATGAAAGCAAGTAGGGACTAAACTAAGCTAATGGCGTAGGGATAAGGAGGCCAAAATATGATATGCAATGAAGTGTAATGGGTGATGGAGAAATGGAGGGATCTAAAAAAAATTTAGCTACCATCAAAATCCTAACAATCTAGAGATTCTAACACTCTCCCCCTAACTTAAAATAAGCATTGTCCTCAATGTTGGGAGAGTATTAGATCTCACAAAAGATCCTAGAAAAAAATACGAAATCAAACATGCAAAAGCAAAATAACTAACTTTTTATTTATTTACACTACGTAAAGGAAAGAATACACCTTAGCAAAAGGCGGATCTCGTATGTATAACGGTGGTGGCAACTGCTCGATCATATCCTTACGCTCCTCCGCCAGCTGCTTTGGAGCTAGGCCGCCACCGGCCTCCTTGGATTCCAGCAATGCAACTCCAAGCATCTCCTTTGGATAATATGGATCATGTGGGAGACGAGCTGCATCAATCCAAGCTATGTCCTCATGCCCTGTAAAAGCATTCCAAAACAGGTCGTCAAAACAAATAAAAGAATTTAAATGCAATGGACGACAATCTGAAACAAATGTATATGGAAGTGAAAATTTGGTTTCAGAAATGCAAGGCATGAGATGGTGGAAACTTCGCTGAAATGTGGTGCTAGGTGTGGCATGATACGCTGTCTCAGGAGGAGGTGGAAGTGGCTACGGAGAGAAAACTGAAGTAGGAGGGAGCTCGGGCTCAATATATACCATCTCGCAATCCCCGTCGCTATCCTCTTCCTCGACATCAATATCAACATCAACGATCTCTGCGACACTCCCCACAATGGGTAACTGCTCCTGACAAACCTCCTCGATGACTGACAAGTGCGCATCCTGAGTCGAGGGAAGTGACATATGTGACAGGACTGGAGGTAGACTCGTCTCGGGAAAATCCAAGCACGCATCACCCTCGTCATCCCAGAAATAGTTCACCTCAGTCGTCCTCCCTAAGTACTCAACCGCCTCGACCTGTGAGGCTAACTCTGAAGTGGACTGTGGCTCAGGCTCCATGGTGTCCTCAATCTGCTCTAGGCCATCATGCACATCCGCTTCATCCTCAACCTCAAAGTGAAAATGCATTGTGTCACCGTCGTGGTCGACACGCACTCCATCATCTATCTCCTCTGACTCCTCAAAATAAATATGCTCAAATTCCTCTACTTGGCCCCAGTGCACCCTCTTCACAGGTTTTTCTTGGTATTCCATAGGGTCGCATTGGAAAGAGCCCTCAGCTGGCTCCTCAGGCTGGTACTGGACCTGTTGCTCTGCATCCTGAAGTGGAAACTGAGACTGGCCATCATCCTCATATCTAAGTGACGGCTCTCTAGACGACGCAGTCTGCTCCCACTCTGCAAGGTCCCTCAGGTAACACCAAGAATCCTCGGTCGAATAATCAAAGAAGTCTCCACCGCAGCTCATCTGCACCAAATCTCGCCCAGATGGCGATAACCCTGTGTAGAAGATATGCAGAAGATGATCCTCGTGAAAGATCTGGTGTGGGCACGCAAGCACCAAATCAGTGAACCTCTGCCAAGCCTGATGATAGGCCTCTCCATCAGCCTGGGTAAAGCTCGCTATGTACTGCTCTATGGCTTGCTGCCCCTGTACCTGCTCCAAAAAGATAGGCAAAAATACTCGGAGAAATTCAGCCTGAAACGACAACCAAGTAAAATGTGAGTCGAGAGACAATGAATCAACCCAAAGTCTAGCATCATCTAGTAAAGAAGAGGGAAAAAACCTGAAGTATATGCAATCATCGCTAATGTTCCCACCAAGACATGAATGTATCCACTCTTCAAATTTTTTAATATGTAAATGAGGGTTCTCCCACTCCGAGCCATAAAAGTATGGCAGAAGTGGGATATCCTCCAAATCAACATCGGAAAAATCTGAAGATGATGTCATGTTTTAAAAAAAATTCGAAGAAAATGAAAATAAACAACCAAAAGACTCAATAAGTGGAAAATAAATAAATGGAAAGACACACACTAAGAGATAGGAGTATCACACTAAAACTTTCAAAATCAATCAACAAATGCTAATAATAGAAACCGTTGTCCCCGGCAACGGCGCCAATTGGTTGACTGTGGAGATAAATATAATGACTATTATAAATTAATATTGACCTCTCAAAATCCATAAAAATTAGTCCAATGCTCAAATAATTCTCAAAAATGTCAATATGATCACAATAATAGCAGTAGCATATGAAAAATAATAGGAAGCCAATAAGGATGATAAAAACCGTAGTTTGTGTAAAGAATGAGAATAAGCCCCGAAAATGACATAAAGTGATAATTTACCCAAAAAGAGCAATTTTAAGCCTACTCTTTAGCACAAAATGGGGGTAGTTAGAGGGTATAAATATACAATTTTCACTCTGAATCAATGGCCGCGATGGTGAGGCTGTGGCGGCGTTAAACGGGGATGCCGGTGTCGCGAGGATGAGGGGGATGTGGCTTTGCATGGAGATGAGGAAGAGATAAGGCTGCTGTTGCGATGTGAGTAGGGGAGAAAAGAAAGAGGCCCTTGGTTTTTTTATTAATATAAGAGAGTAGGGTTGATGTGCTTGGAGGAAAATGATATAGGTTTGATTTTTATCAATGACAGTAGGATAGGGTAGTAGGTGACCTAGGATATATTATATAGAAAAGGGTGAGGGGCAGTACGTAATGCCATAGCCTTAGGTTTAAAATAATAATAATAATAATAAATTGTTGTGGGAGGTTTGAGAAGAGCAGCACGTGGAAGAGTGGGGGAGTGACGTGGGAAATGGGAAGACCGTTGCATCCAAAGGGGGAGAACGGGTCAGAGGGAAAAAGTTGGGATATTAGAGATAGGTTAGGATATGATGATATTAGGTTTGTTTCAGTTTTAAAATTTTGATTTGGTTTGTTTTTTTAATTAATAGTTTCTCTTTTAAAACGTTTTCCTCTAAACAAACCAACGAACTGTGGGCCCTGGGAGATGTTAATAGATAGTTAGGTGTTAATAATAATTAGTTGTACTAAGTTTTAATATTAAACATATATTTGAATTCTAGTTAAGGTTAACTTAATAATTATGATTGAGATTAAGGCAATGGTCCCTCGACGTCTGAAAAATTTGAAGAAGATACTGGGGTGATCGCGCCTCCGAGAGGATCGTGAACACGAGGTCCGGTCACGCGTCTGAGTTACAGAACAATAATAAAACCAAATACGAAAATATTCATACGGAACATCATACACACTAAAATACGTACGACCGGAAACTGGTCGTTACAACCAAAGTTAGGGAGTCGATTACCATTTGTAGCAGATTTTCTCTGAAACACTCTGGGAGTCGACTACCAAAGTTAGGGCGTTGACTACCAGCTGTGCGACCAGAATTCCTTGATTCACTCTCTAATTTAATTCTCACTTGATTTTTGGGCAAAATTCAAATTTGATTTTGAATCATTTTGAATTCTCCTTTGGCTCTATAAATAGAAACCATATGAGAACATTTTTCTCACTAATTCATTCTTGAGCAAAATTATTATTCTCTCAAAAGATCTCATTGTTCTCATCGCTCTTAAAGTTCTTCATAGCCAAAACGGGTTTTCAATTTCTGATCTAATTGCTTATATTCTTTTATAATTCTTTTTAAGATCATCATTGTTATTTGGCTATTGCAAATTGGTTTTCAAAATCGTTCTCTTCGATTTTTCATATTCTCAAAGGATTTTTGAAACAGCTAGATTCTAGATCACATTGAATAATATCATATTCTTTGTGTGATCTAAGAACACATCTAGATTATAGATCACATTGAATAAATTCATATTCTTTGTGTGATCTACGAATGATTTAAATTATTTTAGCCATGTTAAGCACAATTGCAAATTTAATTTGGCTATAGAGTTATTGGGTGTAAAAACCAATCTCCACTAATTCATTGTGGTGTATTGGATTTGATTTTACTTGTAGTCCCTTGGTGATAAGGGTGGTTGTAAATCCTTGTTGTAGGCAAGGTGTTTGTGAAAAGTCCTCGGATTGTGAGGCAAGGTAAAGTCCTCGGGTTGTGAGGCAATGGTAAAATCCTAGACAAGTTTAGGTGGTTGTAAATCCTAGGTAAGGCTAGGTATTTGTATTGCTAAGGCAATAGTGGAAATCTCGTATCGGATTGGTCGGGGACTGGACGTACCCAAGTTGTGGGAAACCAGGATAAAAATCCTTGTCTTTGCGTTTGCTTTTCTGCGTTTGATTATTTATCTCTGCAAGCAATTCTTATTTACTTTGTTAATATTATATCTTTGTAATTCTTTGTTCATTTGCATATTACAAAGATCATACATTTAATTCCACTGTGTAAAGATCTATCTGTGTGTAAAGATCTCTTATCTGATTGTAATCATAATTGTTTATCTTTTATATTTTTATAAGATTAACTTGTTGATTAAGAACCAAGCGTAGATCACTCTACTTGGTTTCTTAGGCAACATAGAAGGGTTTTAACTAACGATCGAAAAGGATTTATTATTTGAACAACACTATTCAACCCCCCTTCTAGTATTGTTTGCCATCCACAGGATCCAACACCACCGAGTTAAAGATAAACATTGTCCTCAATGTTAAAAGAGTAATATGATTATTGAAAAGACAAGACAAGCATACTAAAGTAAAATTTGAACTAAACTAATGTTTATTCAAATATTTACAATATACTAAGGAAGGAACACATCGTGGTCAAATGGTGGATTACGTCTCTATTTTAGCAGATGCATAGTAGTTCATTTCTTTCATTTACCAATGCTCTCCCTCCAATCGTGGCACTGGTTTTCAACAACACAATCCCTAGCAACTCCACAAAATGTATACATGTGTCTTGCGAGAGATGGATTGTGTTAAAAATGGATGGGGATACCTTTCCTTCAATAAATGTTTCCCAAATATAATCATCAAAAGAAATAAATAAATTTAAACATGTGTAATTATTTTGAAAAACTCACTGGAAGGTCTCATTAGGTTTGGCTTGCCGCTTATCGCCTCTCATCTCAGCTTCTTACACAAAAGAAAAATCATCAATACTATCAACATATTGATCAATGAAATCAAAAGCATGTTCAAGATCAGTCTCGAAATGATCATCCTCTAGGGAAGGAAGTGGTGGCTGCTGGAGTGCATCTGTAAGAGGACAGAGCTTAGGTTCCATTACAATGGTCGATATGCTCACTCACTCACTCCTCCTCCGCATCATAAAAGTAAACATTCATAGTAATCGTCCCAATGCTCTCGTACACCACCTCTGACATCTCATCCTACAAGTCCTCCGCTGGAATCTCTTCTTCACACAGTTCCTCCTCCCATTCAAACCGAAATGAATAGACTCCATCCCCAACTTTGCTCACAATTACCCATCACCCAGCTCATCATAATTATCCATGTTAACACTTTATTCTTCAATCGCCTCGTGACATGGGGCAATGAAGAAACCTGCAGAAGAAGAGGAATCCATATAAATAATTGGTAGTATTTGTTCAAATGGATTACATCTTCCATGCAAGTAGTTAGTGATGCGAGATCCTCGGTCACTTGCTGGTTACGGCCTAGTGGATTCAATCTTCTTGGCTAGGCGAATCATGGCCACCCTGAGAAGGCTCTAAAGTCTCGTCCCATGATCGAGCGTCCTCTTTCATTGTATCCAAGTATGCACATGCTTCTTCAGGTGTGTTATCCAAGAATTGACCATTGTCCATCACCTCTATGAAAGCTTGTGTCTCTGGTTGCATCCCTTCGTAAAAGAACTGGAGGAGATGGATCTTTGTAAACCCACGATGTGGACATCCAAGCAATAACTCTATAAATCTGCCCCAATCTTGAGAGAAGGTCTTGCCATCATGTTGAGCAAAGTATGTGATTTTAAACTTCCATTTCTTGGTCCTGCATGAAGGAAAAAACTCTGTGAAAAACTATTACAAAGTGCCGACCAAGAAGAAATAAATCTAGTCGATAAAGCATTAAACCACATCTTAGCATTGCCTTCCAGAGAAAAGGGAAATAACTTCATATAAATCATTTCAGGACTAATTTCTATGTTTTGTTTCAAATAATTATTGGTTGTCCTATATTTGTGATCTGAGTGATATGAAGTTGCCATTTAGATCGGAAACATAGCACACCTCATCGATGTCTCGTGTAACACCGTTGCCCATCTTCATCCGAACTGTTCCGATGCCCACACTGCTGCAAGCTCGATCATTGCCCAATAGGACCGTACTCTTACCCCCTTCAAAGAAAGTTGTGAAGTACTCTTTATGTGTGCTCAGCCCAAAAATGTGCTTCTCTCAAGCGAAAGAGTCTGTGCAAGTAATAGATCTGGGAGTCCAGATGTCGAATCCTCGGGAGAAAATCTGTTGCAACCACAAAGCTTAAATCAAATAGAAATTCAACGTAAAGATACTAACCACTTTTGTGACGATGGTTTAGATGGGTTTGATCGTGGATTTTAGTACGTGAACAATACGAGCAAGAAAGTTTCGTGTATGAAAATATCTATGAGAAGTATGCACATGGTATGGATTCATTAGGATCTATGATTTGTATTAATTTGGTTGATTAAATATAACTCAATGAATTCTCTTTTTGAGAGCAATTCATCAGAGGATACCCTTGTGGGGATTAAAGCACAATATTGAATACTATCGTTGCTAAAGTTATAATCTTTTAAATATAGATATGAAACTCCCTTTTGGAGAGATCAAAACTCACCCTTGTGAGGCGATCATCAACTCAATCACGTTCTTTTGGAAGATGAAAAAGATGATTTTAAAATAAAGATTACAACTTTATCAACGTTAACAATTTAGCACAAAGATTCAACCAAGCAAATACAAATCATATCTCCTAACTACACCATACCATGCACAATGAGAATTTAGCCACACATACTGAAAATAACTAAGAATTTCATCACATTAAACATGGTTCTAAGCAATACAAGCAAGTAGAATTGAAAATACGCAATAGAGTTCAAGAATATCACCAAATACGCTCGCTTTTAACCTAAGAAAACCCTTCTTCTTCCTCTAAAAACTCTCTGAAAATTCCCTCAGGTTGCTCTCTGTAATGTCAAGGATTTGCTGCAAAAATCGGCTCCAAAATTGCCAAAATACGCTAAGAATATGCTCAAAACCCCTAGAAATACCTTATATAATAACATTGCGGGTTTAAGAGGCCTATCGGGTTCAAAACCCACATCCAAATCAGCTTAAACCCGCACCCACGAGCGGCGCAAATATGGGCCGCCGTCCATCCGTGCGGGATTGCGCTAGAGGCGGCCATGTGGCCTTTATAAATCGTGCGCCAGCTACCCGCTTGCATCCGCATCGCTCGAAATTAATCTGGGCCGTCGGATGTAGATCGTACCGCTTCGAGCCATCCACGTCGCCCGCTTGATTTGATAATCGTCGGGGTCGCTGGGGTCCGTTGGATCACGATCGAACGTATCGGTGTAGGCCACGTCGCCCACTTGATTTGAATCCTGATCTCCGCTCCGACTTCGCTTCGGGAATCATCTTGTCCGTTCGTTTCAGCGGCGAACTCGTAAGATCACGCCACGTCGCCCGAGATCGCGTGCTCCGCTTCTTTTAGATTGGGATGTCGTCGTCCGTTCGATCGAGATCGAACGGACTAGCCTTAGCCGCGTAGTCTCTTGTGTCTTTGTCGTCAGACTGAAGCGGGTATAGCCCGATTGATGCCACGTGGCACTCAGATCTCGCGCGGAGTTCGTTTTCTCCTCTCGTCGTGGCCGTTGGATGGCTATCCAACGGCTCTTGGCGAGACGCGTCGCCCTTCTTGGTATGCATTGGATAAAACGCAGACGGCCAGGATGCTGCCACGTCACCCAAACGCTGATAAGAGACGTATGCCCGCCGTATTTATACCGTATTTGCGTATTTTCGACCGTATTTCTCCATTTAAATTGTATTCTGCATTCAAAAATTCATATTAATTAGCACAGATCTCAGAAAAATACAAATAAATAATCGTTGGAATCGTGAGATCGAGACCAATCCATGAAAATATAAAAAATACAGAAATACTCAGTTAATTGCTGTTTTGTGCTCAAATAAAGTGATTTCTCTAATAAATGATGATATCTAAAATACGAACGTATTAGAGACCAATTAAACATCATATAAGCACAAAATAGGGCTAAATGGGGGGTTAAATATGCAATATTCAACCCGAATCAATGTGGCGTCATATGAAATGAGCATCCAGAGTCGAGTATCCATCCATCTGACGTTACGCCCTTCGAAGCACCGACTAGAACCCATTCCTCGACCTCAACGCCCTTTGCGATGTTGGTTGTTGCGTCGTGCTTCGTCTTTGCCCTTGGACAATCTTTGACCCAATGTCCTCTTTCTCTGCAGAAAGCACATGGTCCTTCACAAGTCCTTGCAAAAAGGGGTTCTACTCTTGTCCCTTGGCTTTGATCGGAAATACCCCTTTCGAGTTCCACCATTCTCATTACTCCGACCTCTTACCACAGTAAGAGCGTCGTTAGCTCGGTCTCTTGTATCCTCGTCATTATTCCTAAACTCGTTGCTCGTCAGAGCATTGGTCACCTCTTCAAATGTGATTTCCTTATCATACATAAGAACTGACACCAAGTACTCATACTCAATAAGTATGGTTGAGGAAAATCATAGCTTTGTCTTCATCGTCAACCTTCACGTCGACGTTCTTCAGGTCAATCAGAAGATTGTAGTAGTAGTCGAGATGTTCCTCAATAGAAACACCCTCCTCAAGCTTCAAACCGAAAATCTTCTTCTTCAAATGCAGTCAGTTCTGGATGTTCTTCTTCATGTACTTGTCGTCGAGCTCCTTCTAGAACTTCTTCGCATTTGTCTCCTCCATGAACATGTACTTCTTCTCCATTGTTAGATACAGTCGAATGGTACCACACGCATTCCGATTTAGAGTTTTCAGCTTTAAATCAGACATGCACGTCGGCTTCTCGTCCAATGTGATATCTTGAACATGTTGGTTCAAGACATCCAAGACTTCACATCTACATATACCGAAGTTGATCTTTTCATCAAACTTCTCAATTTCGAACTTCGTGATGGACGCGATAGTCCGAGCCGTTGGAGCATGCCCTCCGGAAGTCGACGCCTTCAAGAAACTGTCATCACCACCGTTACTCATCTTCGCCTCCTACGTTGATCTCTGAAACTGCTGAGCTCCGATACCAGTTTGTTGTGCACGAGCGTGGAAGACTAGGAACATCGAACAATCGAGTCGAGGACGAGCAACCAAACAACCAACAAGAGCACTATGAAAGATATCAACTTTAGGTAGTCGACCGGTCAAGGAAACACCAATGAGCTTTATTACGAAAGGAAAGAATGAATACAAATCTTCTCTCTTCACAACGAAGAAGAAACACACATTCTCTCCAAAAGCTCTCAACAATATCTCTCAAAGTTGGCTCTTACAAATGGCAACTCAAATTCTCTCTTTGTGTTCCTACCTGAAAACCCTCGTCTAAAACACCCTATATATAGCTCTCGGGTACGATATGTTTCATCATTGAGGATGGATTCCCAAGAGATACGAATCCCAACTTTAACGGAATTACATCCTTATCGCAACTCTACACGAATAGGGCGCCGCACCTTATTGTGGGCCCCATCTATACTGCCAAGCTTTCCGCTGAAGACCGAGCAAACGAATTGCCAATTCGAGCTGTCCAAGCTAGCCGAAGCTCGGCCCTGTAGACATGCCGATCCATGAGTCGCGATCCTCCGACCAGAGGAACCAATGCACTGTCGAAGTCCAATAGCTCGGCGTCCTCGTATCTGGCACGTGAAGAGTCAGGTAGGTCGGATCCGAACACAGCCGAGCTAGCTCTGCACAAGATAGCGTGGCTGTCGAGCCAATACTTCTCCAGTGCCTCAATCGAGCCAATATTCACAAATATAACAATTCACTGGAGCATGCCATACCTAACATCTTATTCTCACTAACTTCAACTAAATTACTTACTGCTAATCTAGTGCATCATCTATCCACCGAAACATGGCAAACTAGACGACTTCACTTTAACATGCTTCTAAGCTATAGAAACATAAAACACACCATGGAAATCCCGCGTATAGACTTGAATCCAACCATCACCATCTGCAAATTCTCTCAAATCCACCATAGAACTAAGAACAACTTCTGACTTACATCTGATTATACGATTAACGCCAGCCATAACTCTAACAAATCAATCCGGTTTCGGTTACGGTTCTTGAAACCGTCCTGGTGGTCCCGGTTCCAGTTCGGTGTGGTTCTAAATCGGCTTGGTTTCGGTTCCGGTTCAGTTCCACGGTTCGAATCGAACCGTGGTTGGGTCTAGCTGCTAGTCACATTACACATTTTCCTTAACGCAATTCATTTAGGTCACAAAAAATACAAATATTTTCCTCGAGATATTTAGGGCCTGTTCTTTTGCCCGATTCCGCAAGAATCTCGCCTGCTCTCGCACTGTTCATCCTCTTTCTCGAGGATTCTCAGCCCAACTTTCCCAAAGCTGTTCTTTGCTCGCAAGGAATCTCGGAGGGGAAACGCATACGTGGAGGGGGCGTTGAGGAATCTCGCTTGCTTTGGGGTTTCCTCTCGTCGAGCTGCGATTTCGTGAGATTCCTGGCGCTTATGGGTCCCTCTTGTGTGTGATCACCTTCAATGCTTGTCGTTTTGCTCCATCTGCCTCCTTCACTGCTGCCCATGCCTCCTTCATTGCTGCCTGTGGGGTTGCGAGGAAACCCTAAAAATTGTTCTGTGTCGCCCCTTTCTGCTCAAAGCGAGCGCCTTTTTGGGTTGCCGAAGAGATCCACGGCTGCTGGATCCACGGGGGTGCCCAAGGCAGCGTGCATGTGCAGATCGGAGGTTCGCTTGGAGAGTAGAAGGAGGTATTGAGGTAAAAATTGGGTTTTTACTTGAAATTCGTTTAAAATTTTCTCATTTCTTGGGCAAGAAGGCCGAAATCCCTAAATGTATTTCTCTACCTTGCTTCATTTGGTGGATCTGTTGGACTGTGATCGGTTGGACTTCCCACGGCAGCAGAATCTCCTTGAGGGGAGTAGCAGCGTGAATCAGTTGGCTGTTTTCGTCGCGGAAGGTATAATTTCGTGCTAAATTTGTGTGGTGGCTTGATAGATTGTTTTGATGCAACGAGAATGCTGCCAAAAGAGCAATTTGTGATGTTATTCGTGGGTTGTTATTTTTTATGTTGGTCATGTAGGCAGCGACAGTAAAAATTAGTCGAAAAAATGACTTTTTTGCACAACAAATCTGCAAGACACAACATACAACGCTTGATTTTTGCAATACACCACATTGCATGCAAGCTGAACCCTTAACTGAAGTCGGTTACATTTTATAAATTGCCCAATGATGAAAATACACAATGAAAATGAGTATTGTAAATAATGATGCCTTGTTGGTGCATTGCTTTGGGACGCTTGATTATTTTCAAGAAATCAGCAATGCGTAATTGATGTCGGGTTATTCTGAGGGCAATATGTTGAGGATTCATGCATGTCATGTAATGGGGTTGAGTGTTGCAGATATCATGTAGTATGAAATGAAGCCCAATGATGACACGTAATAATTTAATACGTCTGATTTACGTATTTCTAGAGTACAAGCAGGCAGGAAGGTTCCTTCATTCAACATATTGCGACGAACAGTCCCTTAAGAATGTACAGAGGCAAAATAAAAGAAGGTGGATGATAAGGTGCTATGGGTATAAGCAGCACATGACATCTTCATTACATGGGTGAATAGGAACGAGAAGGAATGAAATTTATACGTTTTTCGTGATATGTTAAGATGAAGGAGCAACCGCCTGGACACAAAGATGGAAAAAAAATTATTACCTGAGGGCTCAATAAATTTTAAAGTCCACTTTCACTTGTTGTTGATTGTGACTAAGCCACACGTTTTTATGTTGTACGTCATAAAGTTTTTTGTATGGTTCACTATTTTATAGAATTGGTGTGGGAGATGTTTGATTACTGCGTGCCATATAAAATTTATGGTAGCTTGTTATCTTTTGTAATTGATCTATTATTTTTAGAATTTCATATGTATGTATCGCCTTATGCATGGTATTATGTTTGATATAAATACGGTATAGATGGATGACAATGGAGATCAGTTGGGTTGTGAAACATGTAAAGCGGCCGCTTTGACGATTGTTTTAGTCATGGTAAACCTGTTACTATACAACGAGGGCAGGACAAACCGATTACCTAGAGAGCCATCTGAATTGCGTGAGCATCATCGAAACTCCCACATGAATAGAATTCTGGACGGGAGTGAAAGTAGTAGTTTACACTACTTAAGAATGCGGAGACATGCATTCATAAATCTGGCAAATATATTGAGAGGGATGGGTCTTCTCAACGACACTGTTCATGTGTCAGTAGAGGAGCAGCTTGCAATGTTTCTTCATATCGTTGGTCACAAGTCAAAGAACAGAGTAATGCAAGTTGACTTTATCAGGTCAGGTTCTACAGTTAGCAGGTACTTTAACCGAGTAATGCAGGCAATTGGCAAATTGCGTGAGACGTTTATGAAGCAAGCTCCTAATGAGACACCCCCTGAGATTATCAATAATCCTATTTGGTACCCATATTTCAAGGTAAAGGATTATTCTTGGGTAGTTACAACGTATTAGATGTATTGAGTGAAGGTTCATTTAGTATTTTCATCGTTGATTGGTCTTGCAGGATTGCATTGGAATGATTGATGGGACCCATATCGATGCCATGTTACCACTTAATCTTGTTCCTCACTTTAGAGGACGTAAAGGGGTGACACAAAATGTCCTCGTAGCTGTTACACCCAATAAAAGATTCACATACGTAATGGCAGGGTGGGAAGGATCGGCAAATGATTTTACTGTCCTTAAAGATGCGCTGTCTTTACCCCCCAGCAAGGTCTTCGAGTGTATGAAGGTAATATGCACACCATTACCTATATAATACACATTAATAGGTATGGTTTCTAAGGATTTTATACTCACAATACGTTTCTGAATGTAGGAAAATATTATCTATGCAATGCTGGTTATACTACAATGACAGGGTTCATATCGCCCTACAGGGGCGTGCGATACCACCTGAAGGACCATACTGACCGTGTTCCTAGAAATCGCAAAGAGCTATTCAACCGCAGTCATTCTTCATTGCGAACAAAGATAGAGTCGACCTTCGGAATACTTAAGAACAAGTTTAAGATATTGACGTCGAAGCCCCACTATCCATTCCCCAGTCAGGTCGATACCGTCCTAGCGTGCACTATACTGCATAATTATATCCAAGTAGCTGATCCACATGACCCCCAGCTAAACGAGGAGGTGGGTGTGGATGAGGAGGACGGGGATGTTATCGATGATCATGAGGAAGAGATTTTGGATCTATCCCAACAGTTGCCCATACGGGACCAAACACAGCAAAGGGACCAATGGAAAATGCGAAGGGATCAAATCGCATGGGACATGTGGGTCGACTATTGTAACATACATAACAATGGTAGCACAGTTGAACAAGGCATGTGAGGGAGGCTTTTAATTTTGTGTTGTGTGGGTGCATGCGGAGTCCTTATGAATTTTAATATGTAGTCCATCATGGTTGATTGTGTTTGGAATTACAAACCTTATGCTATAATGGTTTTTGATATACATGCAATATATGTTATCAATATAGGATTTCTCAGATTTGAATTTTCCCTATTAACTCTTACATCTTGTAGGCATGACAGGGTCATCTTCGCAGCCAGGACAGGGTAGTGAGCCAATGCCCCCCTTGTATGACCAGCCATATGTGAACCAGTGGAGTGTTGAAGGCCATGGGACTGATCCAATGCTTGGGAGGCCGATGCCGCGTAGGAACATTGATTCTCTTTATCATTCGCCGCCCTGCCATGGTGGAGGGCCTGGCATGCCATATCAACAATTCCATCCATATGGCATGCCAATGCAGATGCAACCAACACCATGATATATGCAACTGCTGCAAGGGGGGTTTCAATCCATGTATTAGTCCTTTCCCACAAAGTGCTTTCAATAAGCCATCGTCACAAAGTGGGAATGAACATACGGGGGGTAGTGGGTCATCGCGGAAGTCGGGACGACGGGATGATGAGGGAGAAGGTTCGGTGTCAAGTCCTAGCAAAAGGACTAAGCTGCAACCTTCCAAGGGGCCTAAAAACCTAATTTGGCAGTGGGAACATGACTTGTCCCTCATTCTGTTCCTTGCTGACTAGGACAAGCAAGGCAATAAGGCGGACAAGACATTCAAGCCTACGGCATTTAACCAAGCAGCTGCCCATATCAATGCTCTTTTTGGCACATCCTACACAAGCACAAATGTCAGGAATCATATGAAAGGGTTGCACCGACGCATGACCGATGTGTCAACGTGCCTCAGTATTAGTGGCGCTGGATGGTGTCCTATTAAGAAGATGATAGTGCTTGATGATGAGGTGTATGCCCCATGGGCAAAGGTATGACCATTTACATTGAGGGCTAAAGATTTAGTGATCCCAGTTGTTAGTATAAAAGGCCTAATTTATATGGTTATGTACTTGCAGGCTAACCCAAGGTTGAAACAATATGATAATCAATCGTTGTCGTGGCTTGATGAGCTGTATATCGTCATAGGAGATGACGAGGCAAAGGGGCTTTTTCGGAGGTCCACATTCCAATCATTTGAACCCCAAGCAGATTCTGTGGATGGGGAAGATGCACCTCATGCACGGACACCTGAAGATGATATCCCCCATGACATCTCCCCGGCAGGATCGACGGGGAATATTCATGCCGGGCCAAGCTTTGCTACACCTCCGTCTGTTACGAGGAAGAAAAGTCGTCGTCGGGGTACAACCGACGTCCAGGATAGGATGGATAGGCTTGTAGACACAGTAGAGAAGGTTGCCACGGCAATTAGTACATCTCATGCCCATTGGACCGAAAAGCTAGCCGATACGTTGTATGGATACACCGAGCATCCAGGAAATTTATTGGATGTCGTGTACGATTATCTTATTGACAACGAGCGTGAAGGCCGTAAGTTTTTGGCTAAGCCCGATGGGGCCCGAAGGCGAATGTTGAGGAATAAAATTGAGATGATACAACGGGAAAGGTCGGAAGATGGTGTAGGGGAAGATGGGGATGACGACCCCTTGGACTTGGATTGAGGGTGGTTGGTGGTGGTGAGTAAATGGAGTGTGGCGGTGGTGAAATGAAGAAGTGGAGGGGATGTGAAAAGTCGGTTGTTTGTTTACTTTATCATTAGAGCTAGGTCGCTTAAGTGGTGTATAATTATGTGTCATGAACATGCGGAGTGGTGTTGGAGTAGGGAATGAGTTTCCTGTGCAAGTAGTGGCTGAAAAATATTGCTATGGGTATTCTGAGCTCTTAGTAGCTCTTTGTGTTTGTGTATGGGAGGAGTAATGTTGATCTTGGGTGAACTATGAACCTTTTACCTGATTTCATGACTTTTGTGTTGATCTTGGTGGAAATTTGAAGCTTTCTAGTTTTTATTTAATTTTGTGTTGATCTTGTTTGAAATTTGAAGCTTTCTAGTATTTCATGAATTGTGTGTTGATCTTGGTCGAAATATGAAGATATCTAGAATTTACTGAAATTTTTTTGAAGTGTCATTTGGAATGTTTCAAAAGATGTTGGCATTGTTATATTCTTGTCCTGGACATTTTGTTGTCCATGTCCTGTAAGCCCAATGATGAAGCAATTTTATAGAATCAATTTGATAAGTATTATCCCAAATATTTGGAAGGTAGGCTTGGTGGTTTATGTATGCCTCTGTTGGGAGTTAATTCCAAAGAAATATATACCCAGATAATGGGGAGAAGCAAGATCATATAAATGCTTTTTGCATGTTATGTCAATTGGCTTGTACAATGAGTTTTGTTGGCACCTTCAGATCCTTTGTATCAGCATAACTTGGAATTTATTGGGTCTTGACCAGGCAAATTTTGATGTTTTTTGGCAACATATATTTTTGGAGGCCCCTTCAGAAGTTTATACCCAGTTCCTTTGATGCAAGATCAGTTCTAGGTTTTTGGCTTCTTCATCCTTACATCTCCAAAAACCTTCACCTTAATATGTGTTTTATTCCCAAAAGGGGCTTACATTTTTCCACCAGCCAGCAACCAATTTGGGATTGTGAATACTAACATGTTGGAATTTGAGTGCTTTGAGTAAAACAACATATATCCTGAGGGCAATATGAGTCATGAAGGAGATGATAAATTTTTGGCATGCCATATCATTTTCTTGTCCACAGTTTTTTCAGTTTGTAGATGCAGTATGAAGTATGAAGATTATTTGTCTTTGAACACATTTTTTGGATGAGACTTATGCAGTTTTTATGGCTACAGTTTTTTCATATCTTGTTAGGCTGATAGTCTGAACTTATGCAGTTTTTTAAGGAGCTTGTTAGGCTGATAAGCTGCAATTTTGTGTATGATGGCATTTTTGTTGTACCCATGTTAGGCTAATATGCTTCAGTACTACTATTAGCAGGGTTTCTCAGATATGCTTCAGGCTGATATGCAAAACCTACAGCCAAGTGCATTTTTTGTACCCAAGTTGGGCTGATATGCTTCAGGCAATTGCATATGATTAAAGTGTTAGGGAGATAAGCTGAAGTATTGTGTTTTCTGGGGTTTGTGAATACTTACATGTGGGAATATGAGTGGTTTGAGTAAAACATCATATATCATTTGGGTGTGTGTTGTCAATTTTGGCATTCACTATCATTTTGCAGATCTGCAGTTTTTTAAGTGTGTTCCTATATTTGCAGTTTTTCAGTATTTCTCACATTTTTTTGGATGAGACAGATGCAATGTTTTTGGCTTCATTTTTTCCATCTCTTGTTAGGCTGATAGTATGATATGTTGGCAGGTTTTTAAGAGCTTGTTAGGCTGATAAGATGCAATGTTTTGGATGTTGCAATTTTTTTGTACCCTTGTTTGGCTGATAAGCTGCAGTACTACTACTTCTGGGGTTTCTCACAAATGCTTCTCACATATGCCCTTGCTCACATATGCTTCTCACTAATTTTGGGGTTTCTCACATATGCTTCTCACATATGTTTCTCACTAATTCTGGGCTTTCTCACATATGCTTCTCACATATGCTTCTCACATAAGCTGCAGTACTACTATATTTTTTGTACCCATGTTTCTCACATATGCTTCAGGATGATATGCAAAACCTACAGCCAAGTGCATTTTTTCCTTACCATTGTTGGGCTGATATGCTTCAGGCAATTGCATATGATTAAAGTGTTAGGGAGATAAGCTGAAGTATTGTGTTTTCTGGGGTTTGTGAATACTTACATGTGGGAATATGAGTGGTTTGAGTAAAACATCATATATCATTTGTGTGTGTGTTGTCAATTTTGGCATTCCCTATCATTTTGCAGATCTGCAGTTTTTTAAGTGTGTTCCTATATTTGCAGTTTTTTAGTATTTCTCACATTTTTTTGGATGAGACAGATGCAATGTTTTTGGCTTCATTTTTTCCATCTCTTATTAGGCTGATAGTATGATATGTTGGCAGGTTTTTAAGAGCTTGTTAGGCTGATAAGA
The DNA here is from genome assembly GCA_030789695.1 of Scilla litardierei. NCBI lineage: Eukaryota > Viridiplantae > Streptophyta > Magnoliopsida > Asparagales > Asparagaceae > Scilla > Scilla litardierei. Next base: position 36,778,055 of record CM061141.1, on the reverse strand, counting down.
TGCAATGTTTTGGATGTTGCAATTTTTTTGTACCCTTGTTTGGCTGATAAGCTGCAGTACTACTACTTCTGGGGTTTCTCACAAATGCTTCTCACATATGCCCTTGCTCACATATGCTTCTCACTAATTCCGGGGTTTCTCACATATGCTTCTCACATATGTTTCTCACTAATTCTGGGCTTTCTCACATATGCTTCTCACATAAGCTGCAGTACTACTATATTTTTTGTACCCATGTTTCTCACATATGCTTCAGGATGATATGCAAAACCTACAGCCAAGTGCATTTTTTCCTTACCCTTGTTGGGCTGATATGCTTCAGCCAATTGCATATGATTACAGTGTTAGGGAGATAAGCTGAAGTATTGTGTTTTCTGGGGTTTGTGAATACTTACATGTGGGAATATGAGTGCTTTGAGTAAAACATCATATATTTTTGGGTGTGTGTTGTCTATTTTGGCATTCCCTATCAGTTTGCTGATCTGCAGTTTTTTCATTTTGATCCTATATTTGCAGTTTTTTCAGTTTGAACACATTTTTTGGATGAGACAGATGCAATGTTTTTGGCTACATTTTTTTCATCTCTTGTTAGGCTGATAGTATGATAAGCTGCAGTTTTTTAAGAGCTTGTTAGGCTGAAAAGTCCTTATGTTTTGGATGTTGCAATTTTTTACATGCACTGCTTTCACATGGTATTTTTTTCCTACTTCAGTTTTCATGTTTAAGCTTCAACTTGGAGGTTTCTGTGCATGTACTGACATTTGTTGTGGGCTTTTCCTGTCTAATTTATTCAGCATTGTGCAATTGGATTGGCCATGCCCAGTCATTTGGATTGGCCTTGGATTTTTTTGGTTCCTCTATTTGCATGGTTTGATCTTCAGAGGGGATTTTTTGTATTAAGGCATGATCATGTTTTTGGGCAACCAGTTTGCACATTCCTTGTCCTGTCAAAATTGTTTCAGCTTCTTTTTGTTCCTTTCAGCTACAGGTTGAAATGTTTTTTGGGCTTGTCTTGGAATTTTTAGCTTTGATTTGTCATGGGTTAATTCAGAATTTCATTCCCATGTGAGTAGCCGTGGCATGCATGGTTTCTTTGCCTCACAGCAGTGCACTATAGGTGAACTCTATGAATTTTTATCCCAATAGCCCAATGATGCAAAACATGAAAGCGGTGAAAGAAACTCTTAATTTCCCAATTATATGGATGGTAGGCAGGATGGTTCCTTAAGTAAGGAGCAACCGCCAGCAACCTAGTTGGGCAAATGAGGAATATAACTTCCTGAGGGCTATAAAAGATTCCTAGTTTTCAATCTATTTGCATTGCGTATATGTTGCATGCCTTGGTGCATGTCCATAAGGCCGAAGGATTCTGGGATATATTGGCTAAATGTGCTTCTTCATGTCCATATCCATATTTTGGCTTATTGGGCTTTTATGGCTGTTTTGTATATGTTTCATGACTATAGATAGGAATCTGGGATCATTTATGAGTTCTATACGTTTTTCTTTTCATTCTAATTGGGTAATTGAAACATATAAATTCCTGAAGGCTATACGTTTTTCTTTTCATTCTAATTGATACGAACACGAATTTTATTTGCTTATGGGTTTTTACATGTCAAATATACTTTCTTGCTTCTGAAAACTGGCGGATACGTTGACTTCAAGGTTTATTATATTTTCCCAGGTATGCCTTCAACTTGCCCATATCAATTTATTTATAAAATTCTTTTTCTACTAACATTACACACCATTAATATAGCTTTTGTTTTTGTTTTTCCAGATACAAATGAGTTCAGGTACACGACATGACCCAAACGTGTATATAATATGAGGATTGCTCTCTGCATCTCAAAATTGAGGTGCAGAGAGGTGACAGTAGTTGAAAACGGAAAGATATTACGGGAGATAAAGGTGAGAAATGATCAATGAGCTGATTTTTTTCCTACTTATATCAAAGGGTCTCTTCCCTGCACCTCAGGTGCAGGGAGCATTTCTCTATAATATCTACACTACTATCTAATCTTCTCTTCAATTTACCGCTATCTTCATTCTATCCACAAACCAAAAAGAGAGAGAATGGCCGCCTCTCTCCTCTACTTCCCTTCTCTCTCGGCGGCCACCACTCACTCTCGTTCCTATTTCCCCCAGCGAAACCCTAAATTCTCCTCCTCTATTCTCTATCTTCCCGTCACCAGAAACCCTAACGGCGTCTCACCCCTCTCCGCCGTGCCCCCCGCACGCGCGGTGGCGGAGCTGGCGACTCTTCCGGCGGATGAGCTCCTCGACATCTCGAAGCTCGGGATATCGGAGCAGATCGTGTCTGCTCTTTCTCGCCGAGGAATCACCGAGCTTTTCCCCATTCAGGTAAGGAACACTTGTTTTTCTTTTTTGTTTTGAGATACTTATTGCAGTCGTTAAATTATGGAACTTATGTTTAAATGAACTGGTGGCCGAGAATGTATGTGGGATGTTCGATCTAAAACTGAAATTTGGAACTTAAATTTATAGACTTGTTGGAATAACCCTAGTTCTTGTTACTTTTGAGTTGCAATATCTATTTACTGTTCTGCCAATACTGGGATCTTTGGTCTATTCGAGAATGTACTGTTGTAGGTTTTTCGTTCATGTTGTTGTATCAACGGTTGATAATAAATCAGTATTTTGTGTGTTTCTAAAGTAATGTATCTTTTCCTCTAAGCGTTGGTTGCCTTTGTTATGTAATGTCTTTCCACCACTACCAATTGAACTTGCATTGGCTAATACTAATACCAATTGCAGAGAGCTGTATTGGAGGCAGCCATGGAAGGCCGGGATATGATTGGAAGAGCTATTACTGGATCAGGAAAGACTTTAGCATTCGGTATTCCTATATTGGATAAGATTATTCGGCACCAGAGTCAGCACAGGTTTGCTCCTTGCACAGTTTGAATATTTACATATCTCAGCATCGATAGTCATTTGCTGGAAAAGTATCAAGTTTTATGACTATGCGGTTTTTGCACTTACTCAACTGCTAGTTAAGCTTTTATCATGTTCAGCTTGAATCTTTTGTTTTTGTTGTACTATTCTAATAGACTCGTATGCTCTCCTGAACAGCTGAGAAATTTTCTTTAATTATATTAATTATATAAAACCTATAGTTAACCTATCTCAAACAGCACGTCTCGCAACCATCCAATTCTCTCTTCAGTATTTTGTGAATTAACATTTTCATTATATTGTGGTGCCTACAATTTTTTCACTACAATGCACTGTTGCAAACAACTTGAATTTCATTTATCCACACTTTGGAAAGATCATTATGAAACTAAGGCATTTAAGTGGCTGAAACACCTAGAACTTACAAGACCCAAAAAGTGAATCCCTAAAGTGATGGTTCAATCTTATTCAACAACATATCCATCTTTTTTTTTGATTCTGTACGGGAGAAACTACTTTTGCCTACTGCTTATTGCTGCTTTCCGAGTGAATTCATTCCACTTTAACCTCAAGTCTACGCTCTGAAGGATGATTTTATCATTTTAATGGAGTGAATCTAAATGCCAGCTTCATAAGGTATGATGCAGAAGATACCAATCAACAAGGTGTCTGGGAAATTGATAGGAATTTGAAAGAGAAATTATATCAGCTTGTCACGCTCTCGCTTCCCATTCTACTAGGAATACCAAGCTCATGACATATTTAGGCCAATAAGTGATCATTCCATTGACCTTACATATGCTAAGCATCTATATAATCTAATAATGAGCAAATATGTCATATACAGTCTACAGATTAAGTATGAAAGATGGTAAGAAATGAATATCAAAGAATAATGATATGAGTACAGTAAAGGTAAAGGATGACCCATAACATAGAAGATTAGAAACTCACAAGTTGAGATAGATACTTGGTAAAATCTTACTCTGCAAAGTCTAAGCTCTAAAAACTACCACTTAAATATAGTCGGCCACCTGACCTGGGAAATATTTTTAAATATAAAAGAAATAAATAGAAATACCCATCAGCGCATGATCACTTGGTAAGTTTCTCAAATCCAATAAAATAATAATATTAACTATAATAAATACGGAAAACAAAGCAACAAATCAGAAAAAAACATGATCGATATATATAAGTAGTGGAACGAATAGTCAAATATATAGAAGAATGTAACAAAGCATGCATGAATAAACTATAAGGCATGATGAGCAAATGAGCTTGTCATGGAATGTAAACAGTAGCATGAGTAACTACAAGTATAAAAAGCAATACTCAAAGTAAATCAATAATAGACAATAACGCACAAGCAAATCGAAACTAAGCATGGTAATTACTAATAAGATGGTTTCATAAAATTATAACATTATCAATGCAATGTTTCTCTTTTAATGCTAAGCTCATCTTCGAGAGTATAATATGTATCAAACAAGCATCACTCTTGAATTGGGGTGCTCACCTGGGTCAAGTACAATCAATAACGGTAATTAAGTACGGTCAAATACGGTTAAATATGATATTAGATAAGTATATTAGATGAGTGATCTCTAGTCGCACCCGCAACATTTGAGACAGTAAGTTTTATATATTTAGATACTAATGCAGTGTCTAATATGGTGAACAGATATAATATCATGATTATTAAACATTTAATGATAATCAGGTACAATGATAGATATAGTATCAGATTCAGTATTAAGTACAAGATGCGATAACACATGGTACATAATCAGTAATCAAGTGTTAGGCACAATATCAGTAATCAAGCGTTAGGCACAATATCAGTAATCAGTGGCATAAATTGTGAACATGTATTCTATCGGATATGGTGATCATGTAATAGGTATGGTACCAAATACAGTGGTATAAGCAGTGGACATGTACAAAGACATAAACCTTGAATAGGTACACTTATCAAGTACAATAATCGTGTAACAGACATGGTGACAAATACAATGTCATGAAACAATAATCATGTTTCAGAATCAAGTATATTAGGTATGCCATAGTTTTTCTACTTTAGTCACAAACGACTGGTAATAAAACTAAGCATGGTAATCATGTATAGATTATGGAAACAACAATCATGGGTATACATTGTTGTAATATTAAGCTTTCTATCACATCATTACCCATTATTATATTGTATGTTGCATGAACGAATCCATCTATTGTGGCAAAACCGAGCATACAATATGATCGAGATTCAAGACATCAACTATGTGACATGTTGCATATCATAACAGGGATTAGGCTGATAGGAAACTCTAGGGATTTGTGGAAGAAATTTAGGGAGGAAGAGTAAAAAGGAGATTTTTTAAGATAACCACGAGGAATACAAAATAAGTTGATTCTAATTAGAGAGTAAACCACTCTCTTAACCTTTGATTCGAGATAAATGCCTAAATTTTCCAAGATCTGAAACTAACCTACTCCAAAACTTTTCTTGTCTCTATTTTCTTCTCAAATTTAACATGATCTAACCTTAATCTCTCACTCACTATATATAGGGATGATTTATCCATATTTACAAAAATGTCCATTGTGCCCAAAATTACAAGTTTACCACTGTGACCCAAAATTACAAAATTACCACCACACCCTCATTCTCATCATTACTCTGTCTCCGAAGAATCTTGTTTTCAAGGTGATGCATGAAGTCTATGGGTCACACTGCTCCGAGTGCGGGAGCTGTTGCTCGTCTCCCTCCTGGGTCAAAGGTCACTCAAGGTCTCTAGCATCATGTGCGAAGGCCGAATGGTTGCCACGGTGAACACCAAGCCTCCCTGAAGCTCTGTCGCCCCCAAAGTGCCGTCATCGGGGCTCAGGAAGGCATCTGCCTGCAATTCGGGGTCTACGAGACCCCCAGAAGGTATCCTAGGGGGTGTGAGCCCCTGTGCGGCCCGTCCGAGGCCCGCGAGGGCTAGGGTTGCCTGCCCGAGGCACGTGGCGGCTCGCCGTGGGGCCTAGGGATGAGAATGGGCATGCCTCAATCTTCCTAGACCATATGAAGGAATGAGAATGTGGCATGCCCAATTGGAAGCCCAATCGGGCTTTGGGCATGCCCATTCTCATCCCTATTGGGGCCAATGGCCCCCAGGCAGCATGCATGGGTGCCTTCGGTCTTGGCGGCGAGTAAGGGGGTAATCACTCCCTTTCGCTTCCTCTGTGCTGCTTCTAACCTTCCGGATGCCGATCCACAACCAAGTTGACACATTTTCTCTTTTTCTGTCTCAAAGATGGCACCTTTTTCCCCGTATCTACGTCGGGGTTCAGATCTGAAGCCAAATCTGTGTTGTCATCCAGATCTGAATTTTTTGTCGCCTTTGGCCCTAGATCTGAGTCGCTGGTCTCGCTCTTCTTCAGATTTGGCTTCATCATCGTCTTGGTTTGGTAACGATGATTGATCTCCGAAAAATCATTCGCTATTTGATGGCGTATCTCCGCGAAGATATGCTTCATCGAGGATCTCAGTCCCTCCATTTCCTTCATCGCGGATCACAACTCCTCCATCAAGATCGAACCGCTTTGATATCAATTTGATTGGAAATTTTAGGGTTTTGGTGGAAAATTTTGGGGATTTGAAAGAAAATAGGATTTTTTTACATAATAAAAATGGAAATTTAAGATAGTTGGTTACAATTAGAAAGGTAACCATTCTCCTGCCTTTTGATCTAAGATAAATGGCTAACTCTCTAAGATGTACTCTTAATCTACTCATGTTCTCTCTTCTTCTTTCTTCTAATTCAACATGCTCTAACCCTAACCTCTCAGTCACTATACATAGGGCAGATTTGCCCGTATTTACAAAAATGTCACTTGGGTCCAAAATTACAAGTTTACCACTCGGGCCCAAAATTACAAATTTGCCACCTCACCCTCATTCTCATCATAGGCATATCCTGAATATCATAACCCAAGGAGGGTTGATGGCATATAATAGTTCTCATGGAGTCGCAGAGGACATAAATTGTGCTTGAACCTGGACCCCACACTATTGTATGATGCGACATCAAAAGACATTGTGCACTGTGCTAATTAGGGCCTGTTCTTTTGTAGGAAAGTATAATTGGGAAAGTTGAGAAGTGTGGAATCTGATGAGAGAGAAATTTGTGTGTAGTGTGTTCTTTTGTTGGAAAATGGGGTTGGATTGTGGAGTTGGAAAGTTAAGGTGGGTCCCATTCCGTGTAGTGTGTTCTTTTGGTTGAAGAAAGTTAGAGGTGAAAAGGGGCGCGGGGTCCACCCAAATTTAATTAATTAATTAAAAACTAAAAACTAAAAACTAACTTAATTAATTAAAGCAAAAATCTCACTGACCCAGGACAAATCACATGGCTGATTCCACGCGCAAGGCAAATCAAATCAAAAAATAAAAATAAAACAAATGTTGGCTGCTTTGATTGGTCCACAGGAGAGAGAAGGGGGCCCCCGAGTGTCGGATTCCTCTGTAATCCGAAGAAAATTTTCGGATTGCAAAATTCCCCCGAGAATCCCACTGCTCCAAGACACGTAGGCAAGAAAATAAAAAAACTCTAATCACAAACGAACAGTCCACAGGATTCTGAAGTGGGATTCTTAGCAACTATACGTGAATAGTGACAAAAACCAGATTCCATCCCTATATTCCGCGTAAAGAACATGCCCTTACTCTTTTCATCAAGTTTACTATAACCCCGTTTGTGATGGAACGTCAAAGATTCATATATGATTAGATGTATCCTATCTTTTATGCATGTGATTTCATGGATTTTATTAATAAAGATTTATTTTATTGAAACTGGCCTCTAATAATTTACCCTTTAAAGTGGGATATCTGATTAAGGATCAATGCATCTGACATCAATAGAGAATTGTTGACCATTGTTCCTGTTTGTATGAGATGTCCAATTGCAACTTCTAAATTCTTGAACTCAAGCAAACAAAATGGTACTTAAAAAAGTTCGTTCTCTATTTTATGGATTTGGTTGCAAATAAATGTGAGCGTATGATCTTACACTTCATTTGGCGAGTTTATTCAAAATTATTTCTGTTTTTTGCTTTATGTTCTAGAGGAATTATATTGTGCATGTACTTGCACTTTAAGGCATCTACATATGCTATGTACATAGTGCATGGCTTTAACTAAGCATTGGTAATTGTTGAACCCAATGGGTCATAGGAAAAATCGAGTTCCATCTGCGCTGGTATTGGCGCCTACACGCGAACTTGCACGACAGGTGCAGCAAGAGTTCAAGGTATCTGCTCCCAATTTGAGCAGCACCTGTCTCTATGGAGGAATATCGATATCAAACCAAGTGCGCACACTAGAGTATGGCATGGACATTGTCGTGGGGACCCCTGGAAGAATTATTGACTTGGTTGAACGAGGTGCCTTGGATCTATCTGAAGTAAAGTTTGTTGTTCTGGATGAAGCTGATCAGATGTTGGCTATTGGGTTTCAAGAGGATGTTGAATGTATCCTGAGTTATTTACCTCAAAGGAAACAGTGCATGCTGTTCTCAGCTACAATGCCTTCATGGGTTAATGACATATCAAGGAAATACTTGAGAGACCCCTTAGTTGTTGATCTTGTAAGTTTCCTTCTAACACCCATTTATATTAAATTTCTGCATCACTTTTGTTGTTTACTTCTTTTTTTCATCGCGCACGGTCGTTATTCTTTTTTCAATTGTGCAGGTCGGCGATTCTGATCAGAAGTTACCTGACGGTATTTCCGTCTATTCTGTTGCATCAGCCAATGCCAATAAACAAAATCTTCTTCCCACTTTGATCTCTGTAAGTTATTTATTTGAATAAGGCTTCTGATTTAGATATATATCAATGTAAGCTTGTTTATACTCATCGCTTTTAAGATTAAAGTAGTAATTGATGTCCTCTGTTTTGTTGACTAGAAACCAGAGTAGTTTATGAACTTGATAATCTGAAATTCTTTAGAATAATTCTAATCACACCAGCCTGCACATGTATGTAGCAGATATGTACAGTTATATATATATATATATATATATATATATATATATATATATATATATATATATATATATAGCAAAAAATGTACCTAAGAACGTGCGCAGGTAGAATTACCTGCGCACGCCCCCTCTGTTCGGTGTTTGTAAATATTTTTTTTTTGAATTTTTTTTTGCAGTAGCTAGATATACTTGTTATGAAGCTCCCCACAAAATTTTTTTTTGCAGTAGCCATATATATATATATATATATATATATATATATATATATATATATATATATATATATAATAATTCATATTTAATATTTACTGTTGTATTTTTGTAGTGTATCATATTTAATTGACATCCTGAAACAAATCATGTCTGCATGCGTGATTTTGCTCCAGACTTTCATACAAGTAAGAGCCTTATTGCTTCAAATTGGCATGCATAGCAAAACATGGGTGGTTCGTTGCCACTTAAATCAGCTTTTGCCTCTCACATGTAGATGCCGGCACAAGCTGAAGTATCCAGCACAAACATATACACCAAAGGCTCGACTGCTTATGAGTTGTGACGTACAATTAGATCTGACTCCGGAGGCACCATATCATGGCTAGCCTCAATGCACTGTTTGCAGCATGGTCATTGACTCATGAGGCACCATATTATGGCTAGCCTCAATGCTCTGTCTGCAGCATGGTCATTGACTCATGAGGCACCTTATCATGGTTAGCATCAATGCTCAGTATGCACCATGGTCCAGTCAAGGGTGGCTTTCTTTAAGCGTTGAATAAATTTAAGGTAGTGAGGCACACCTTGGGTGCAAATCTATCCAATGCATCCTTCTCCAAGGAGCTTGTCCTTTCATTACCAAGGTTTTCTATATGCTTAAAATTTTGTTTAGAGAACATCATATACGAGTCTCAGATCTTTTTGCATGGCCTCCACCTAGCAGAAAAGGGCCATCCAGTAGTTGATGAAAGACATGCAACAGAAGTGAATAAGAAACTTTAGTTGAGCTACTTGCTTTGGAATAATCCTGGGATTGTATGAATGCTTGTAATTTGGAACTTACTAGTGCTTGCCATGGAGCCGCAGCTTCACAAAGGCAAATATATGAACTCTTCAATATAGTGTGCCGCTTTTGCAAGCCCATGGATATCAATGCCATTGAGCGAATATGTAAATACCATCTTTAATGTAGCATATACAGAGCTTTGTAATTTAGTTGCATTTTGTGGTGAAACTTCCTTCCACATAATTGTCAAGTGCCTGCCATGAACACAACTGCCGTGATACGACAATCAATTTTCACTTGCCCTTATGTTGCTCTCTTTTTTGGAACCTTGGGTACGTATGCCACATGGATCCATCATGGAGTGAATGGGATGCAATAAGCAGATAAGACATGCAAATGATCCAAATTGTTGAAGTCCGTTATGGAACCAATTTCAGTATCAAATTTTTCCAAAGAGTTGCAATCTGACAATTATCTTAATAGTATGACATTCGTCATCTTTTGAACCCAATTTCGTAACGACTCAAATGGTGTTCTCTTATTTTCATATGATTTAACATGCCACTTTCTATTGTTTCAATCTTTTTGTTTGATTATGTCTTTAATTTCAACTTGGTTTTGCTAATTTTTATGCCGACCTTGTTGATATTAAAACTTAATTTCTGGTGTTTAAGACATATGCGCAAGGTGGTAAAAGTATAGTCTTCACAAAAACAAAGAAAGATGCTGAATCACTATCAAGGACCATGAGAAGCATCATTGGAAGTAAAGCGTTGCATGGTGACATGCAGCAGCTGCAAAGGGACAGAACTCTTGCTGCTTTCCGTGATGGACGATTTAATGTTCTGGTTGCTACTGATGTTGCTGCGCGTGGGCTTGATATCCCCAATGTGGACCTGGTAATGCTGCCATTATTTGTCGAACTATCAATTCTTTCTTCATGTACATTTTTGAGTTAAACTTCTTTCAACTACTAATCATAAGTGGGATGGAATATGCAGGTTATTCATTTTGAAATGCCAAATAGCGCTGAATTTTTTGTTCATAGATCTGGCCGTACTGGCCGTGCTGGAAACAAGGGAACTGCGATTCTTATGTTCACTGAAAGCCAGCGGCGTACGGTCAAATCAATGGAACGAGAACTTGGATTCAAATTTGAAGAGGTTTGTAAAAGTCGCCCTTTATGTGATAGCACTCTGTTTCCATAGCTCTCTCTCCAAATATTAAATTTAACCTCCCCCCTCATTTGCTATCTTCCAGTCAAAGAAATTTAGCTCCATAGCTATGGAACCCTGTAATTCCTTAATTAATGAGCGAGATCCACATCTATACTTGATTTTTTGCTATGGTATACATGGACACATTCTACCGTTTGTTAATTATGACAAGTTATTGTATCACAACTAAACATGTGCACAGTACCATTGTAGCCATGATTATAATAGCAGGGATTGCATGTAATAATTTTAGTACAATGTTTTAGATTGCACTCATACACCATGAAGCACGGACACCGGACATGGATATGACACGAAACGACATGGACACATGAATAAACAAATCCGTAAAACGTAGTCACGGGGACAATGTATATGTCCACGCGCATGATAGTTATATAATCCTCATCACACATTAGAATCCACGGTGATTAGGATATGTTCTATTAAAACTTAAAAACAACATAAAATTTCAATGAATAACAAAATTAAATTAAAAAAATTCAAAAAGAAAATATATCTGATCAATACCTAACCTAGTTGAAATGATGATTAGGCTTTGTTGACATAGTACTTGTTTACCTCTTTTGTTTTTGGTTGAATAAAGTTGTTTGTTAGGTAAGAAATTGTTTATACACACACAAAGAGAGACACATGAAATATTGGGTATGCGCTGTCAATGCATGCTCATTTATGCTCTCCAAGAGAGAATGGAGGGAGGGCTCGCAACACCCCCTTTTCCACTTCGGGGGCCTGCCGACCCTACTTCTTTTACAAAGCACACGAACTGGGCATGCATGTATACCCAGCAACACACATATATATAATTGAGCTAGGCTATTTTCGGAAGCATCTAGAACATGGATACTTATGTATATATAATGTATATATGTATGTATATGCATGCATGCATGTATATATATACGTATATAGAGTTAAGCTAGACTACTTTTGAAAGCATCCAAAATGCGGATACTTTTACCTAGATATGAACAACATACCTACCAAATTGAAACCGTTAGATGTGATTAATAACTCATAAACTATCTATGAAGAAAATTTCAAAATATTTTGATATGTTTCACCCATATAACATGTGATTAAAAAGTCAATGCCTTGAGCTAATGCAAAAGTTTTAAACTTCGGCCATATTGGTGCATGAGCAAAACATATGGAAATCCTTAAAAACTTTGTTTATAGAAAGTTTTTGAATAATAGATGTAATCGAATGGTTTGGATTTTCTATTTGGTTGGTAGTTATCCAAACCAAAATGGAAGTATCCGCATTCTAATGTTTTCGAAAGTAGCACAGCTCATCTATATATATAGTTCGAGTACAAATTTTTTTTTGAACGTAAACTAAATGCCTCAATAAAAAATTATAAACTGAAATCAACAACCCATTTCGTTAGATATGATCTAATCCATTTTAGCTAACCACAAACAAAATGTCAAATAATTTGGATATATTTTACATATGCATCAAGTGGTAACAAAATCAAAGGTTCCGAATTATAATAAACGTGTCTAATTTATCACTACCTTGATGCATGTGTAAATATGTTCAAATCATTTAAAATTTTATTTGTACATAATTTAAATATGGGTAGATTACATCCAACTGAATGTATTTTTAATTTGAGATTACAAATTTCTATATGGAGCGTTAAGTTTTTGTTAAAAAAATAAACAGAAATTTTGTTATCCAACTCATACATGTGTGTGTGTGTGTGTATGTGTGTGTGTTAAGGTGGATGAGCAGTTGGTGTAGAAAATTTCCTTCGCTGCCCCTCAAAATGCTACTTTTCATTTCTTTCTTTGATGAGTGGCACCATTTATGTTGATATTCATATACTAAAACCCAAATATACTATAAATTGAGTGAATCTCAAGCTATTTTCTTGTTAATTGAGTTTACGAAAAGTTTTATTATCATAAATCCGTCCAATTTCTAATGATCTGGTATGTGCAAATAAATGAAAACCACAAAATATTAATATACTTATGTTTTAGGATGTGTAAATTAATATAAACGGTGTCGATCATCGGAAATAGAAGTAAAAAAGTTGAGTTTTTGGACAGGTGTAGGAAATTCCTACACCTGTTGCACATATATTTTAAACTCAAATATGCATATACGTACACATATACATACATATACACACTCGTGTGTGAGTGAAAGATAATAAATTGTATTGCTTTTCAAAACTAAGTACACAAGCATTAACTTGAGAGTCTAATTCATATGCTTACTAATGAGCTAAGAGGGAAGTAAGCAATCCACTCTTAGCTGGACATAAGATACAAATTAATACATCTTCATTGTAAACTCTATCATGCACACAATATGATACGATCCGGGGATCGAATCAATCAAATCGATATATTTTAAAGTGGAAAAATGTAAAAAGAGGATTTTTATAGATATGAAATGCGAAGAACTACAAATAGGTTGAGTTTCCTTCGAGACGAAACCCTATCTCCTAGCTTTGGATGTCGGATCAAAGCCTAAAAACCTTCTCAATGATGCCTAAAGAGTTTCTTCACAAATCAAGCATATCCTAACCGTAGCCCACGCCCTCACTTATATAATGTTTAGGCGTGGTACATACAGCAAAACTAGCAAAACTTATTGTGCATAAAGAAACTTCGCCCAAATAGTCGGTGCGCATAGCAATTTCTCCTTCGGCCTCCTCTCGTACGTAATGATCGCATCATTACTCCGCCCCTAAAAGAGCCACCTTGTCCTCAAGGTGGTGCATGAAGTCCGCGGAGGCCCTACTCCAAGTGCGCGCAAGCCTCCTCCTGGATCAAAAGGATAAAAATGATCTCCACCGCTTTCACTGTCGTTCTGAAGAAATCCAGATCTGAAAGGTTCAGATCTGAAAACTTGAAGATCTGGATCTGAAAATTTCAGATCTGAGACTTTCAGATCTGGATCTGAGAATTTCAGATCTGGATCTGAGACTTTCAGATCTGGATCTGAGAATTTCAGATCAGGGACTTTCAGATCTGGATCTGAGAATTTCAGATCTGGGAATTTCAGATCTGGATCTGAAAATTTCAGATCTGAGAATTTCAGATCTGGATCTGAGACTTTCAGATCTGGATCTGAAAGATCTGGATCTGAGAATTTCAGATCAGGGACTTTCAGATCTGGATCTGAGAATTTCAGATCTGGGAATTTCAGATCTGGATCTGAAAGATCTGGATCTGAAAGATCTGGATCTGAAAGATCTGGATCTGAGACTTTCAGATCTGGATCTGAAAATTTCAGATCTGGATCTGTAACTTTCAGATCTGGATCTGTAAGATCTGGATCTGAGACTTGAAGATATGGATCTGAGACTTTCAGATCTGGATCTGAGAATTTCAGATCTGAGGATTTCAGATCTGGATCTGAAAGATCTGAGGCGCCGCTCTCCTCTTTCTCGGCCGTTAGGGCTTGTAACATCTTCATCATCGCCGGGATCGACGACACGGCTTCCTTCAACTCTTGGAGATCGCGGCTTGTCTGCGCGGCTTCCCTTCTCATGGCCCGAAGTTGTTGTAGTAAATCACCCATGGATCGTAGAAGCTTTGATACCAATTTGATACGATCCGGGGATCGAATCAATCAAATCGATATATTTTAAAGTGGAAAAATGTAAAAAGAGGATTTTTATAGATATGAAATGCGAAGAACTACAAATAGGTTGAGTTTCCTTCGAGACGAAACCCTATCTCCTAGCTTTGGATGTCGGATCAAAGCCTAAAAATCTTCTCAATGATGCCTAAAGAGTTTCTTCACAAATCAAGCATATCCTAACCGTAGCCCACGCCCTCACTTATATAATGTTTAGGCGTGGTACATACAGCAAAACTAGCAAAACTTATTGTGCATAAAGAAACTTCGTCCAAATAGTCGGTGCGCATAGCAATTTCTCCTTCGGCCTCCTCTCGTACGTAATGATCGCATCACAATATTGGATTGCAAAATTAAATAATCCTTTCCATTCACTCACTTAAAGAAATCCCTTAGGCATTAAACACAAAGGAATGTTTCCCTTTATTTGGTCTCGATCTTCTCCTAAATGGGTCTGGTGGCGACTGAGCTTTTTCTTTGTTCTCATTTGTCTGTGCTCTTCTCGACATTAATCTAGGGTTGGTATTCATGATTTTCCACAACAATGATTGGAGGCATGTTTTCTGGTACATGATCCACACACTCTGTAATCTCTTTGTATACCATCTGCACAACCAAATACACACACACACATAATGTGTATCATATATATCACATAAGAAATGTCTCTTATATATGACGTGACACATTCTACACATAACACAATGGGTCACATGATGTGTACTTTCTATCCTCCCATACCACTTATCAAGAAAATACATCACATCCATCACATCATCGTGTATTATTTAGAGATCTCTCGTATCATATAATGCATATTATTCTTGCACATATAAATGGATATCATATGATATATGAGCACTTTGCATGCGAAAAGTTAACTCCCTTCTTTTTTGGAGGATCGGCTTCGTTGATTTTAATTTTCATATTCTAAGACCCCAATACACCAAATATTGAGTGAACTCAATTTATTTCGTCGATTACCTGTTGACCAATTAACGATATCACATTAATAGAACTTTAGTCATTCATAGATTGATAAACAAAATTTGTTTGGGTTCACTCTATTTTTGTGTGTGTTTTGGTGTGTTGATGTCTAAGAATGTAAACTTCAAAAGTAACTAGGCTGATTCTCTAAATAAATGGTGGAAACTTTTTGGGTGCCAAATGACGCTTGTGCTCATATGACATATAATACACATTTTTCACACACACAGGTGTCCGACACTTAACTTTTAAATTGTATTTAAAGTTGACATATGTCTGCAACCCATAGCTTTTGGGAATCAAACGCATCTTTGGAGTGTCCGATATGTGTTTTAAAGTGTCGATGTCAGACCGACACCACTTGTTTCGAAATAATCGTGCTTCATAGGTTATACATATCAGCTATAATAATATACATCTCTGGCAATTGATTAGCAAAAGGTGGAAGTAATGGTTTCATTTACTATGGATTTATAGTCAGGGGCAAAGCGAGCGACCTAATTGAGGGAAGGGGCAGTTGTATACAAAACATGCATAGCAACCGACTTCCAAGCATATACAAGGATAATGAGTTTTCTAAAAATTTCAGGAGACCACTTGCCTCTCCTCCCCGACACAATTCCCTCTTGGCTCCATCCTTGATTATAGTTGTAGTCACTGCAAATAACCATATATGAGGATTACATGCGGGCATTGCATGTGCCCAATATACTTTCGATGCTATAATTTTGAAAGCATTCATATTTGCTGACACCTAATGAAACTATTTACCCCACTTGATGATGGGTTGATCCCACCTAAATTTACCATGCAAATTTAGCCACATGGATATAGGTCAAAATTGGCTCACCTCTTCTTGTTTGATTCCGGGTCAATGATCTTGATCCGACTCACCTATTTGGCTTGATTAGCATGACGATTGATTATCCTAGATCTTAGTTTGAAAAATTAGCTAACATTAAGATTTCTTGTACATATCGTATCGGATTTTAAGTATATGCTGATAACGATCCATCCGAGTCGGTACCATTGATATTAATTAATAACGACGGATATGAGAGGAAACTCACTCTAACTTATACAATATAATGGTTGAAAGGATTTCATTTAACGATCAAAAATCAAGGTACATAAAATCAATTGAAACCAATACATATTGACCTCTGTCATTGGATTTCTGTAGGCGATGCAAATTAGACCATTCTTTATCGAGATCAGGTAAAACTCTTCAAGTTTCATCATGACATGTATAATATCAAGCCATTCGAATTATAATAGCTAAACATGAAACTATGGAATTAAAGTAAATTGAAGCTAAGCTAATTAATTAGATGATACCTTTCATGATGACTATCCATGATTGAGTTGGTTAGAATAAAAGAGGTCAATATCTTGGATGATAGAGATATCTCATGGGTAAATATACGACTTGCTAAACATGAAGTTCTAATTGCGACAAGTACATAACATGAGATAATACAATTGATATCTACGACCCAATACTTCCAATAATAATCGTCCAATACTTCCAATATAACCTATACGATACCAAACCTTTAGCGAATGCTGATACTGAAACTGAGATTTCAAACATTGTCCTATATATATGTTCTATGTATTGCCTACACACGCGCACAAAATCAAGTGGCCTATTGATTCATGTGAATTGTTGCTGAGCTGTCGGTACTGTTTTTGAATCGCACGCTCTTCAAAATTTATTTTAAACGAAAATCTATATGCGTAACGTTGAACATAGTCAATGTTGCTTCTTCGGTGTGAAAGAGTCATTGACAGAGTGGGTTGTCGGTTAGGTAAACTTTGGTAAGTCAGTTTCGGTCACAAGCTCAAATAATGTCCCGGTTTGTTTTTTATTTTAATACAATTAAATTTACCATATGCGACTTAAGCATGATCAGCGCGACTAGTCAGTCCGGGTTCAGTAACCAGGCTATTAGGCAGGTCAGGTTAGGATGAAATCTTGGTCAGGTTAGCTGCATATGAGTTATGTCAAAGCCAAACTTACCAGACCCGACCACATTGCCACCCCTAAATGCTATTAGTCAGCTATTGAGATCAAACGCAACTACTGAAATTCAAGAATTTTATGCATCTCACGCTTCTTGCCCTAATTTTTGTATCTCATCTTAGCTTTCGAAAAGAATTTGGTAAGATTATGCATACAAATTTCAGCAAAATAACATTCGAGTACCTAAAGGGGAAAATTGCTATTTAATATATTTTCTTTTTTTAAGTTACTGTAATTCCTTTAGGGTACTGTTTTATTTAACAGATACGAGGAATTACTGGCAATGTTGGAATCAGAACAGAAGAGGAAGAAAGCCTTTATGAGTCGGATGATGATCTAATAAGTCAAAGATCGGGTCGTCCTGGCTATGCTTATGATCGGCAATATGGAAACTATGGAGGATCTCGAGGATCTAGCACATCCAAATACTCAGAGGGTAGCTTTAGAGGAAAGAACTATTCATCTAGAGCTTCTGAGGCTAGACATGGTAGCCTTAGTTATGGTCAACCCAGAACTCAGCGGCCCAACTATGGTGACTATGACAGTGACCAGAACAAATTTCAGCGGTCTTCAAGGTCAGATGCCTCTGACAGGATATTTGGTGATAGAATGAGTCCGCAGTCTTCACGATTCGGTCAACGGCCAAGATCAGATGCATCTGAAAGGACCTTCGGTGATAGGACGAGTCCACGGTCTTCACAATTCGGTTCACGGCCAAGGTCAGATGCCCCTGAAAGGACCTTTGGTGATAGAACGAGTCAGTGGTCCTCACGATCCGGTTCACGGCCAAGGTCAGATGCCTCTGAAAGGACCTTCAGTGATAGAACGAGTCAGTGGTCCTCACGATCTGGTTCACGGCCAAGGTCAGATTCTTCTGACAGGACCTTTGGTGATCGAACAAACCGGCAGGAGAGAACGAAACCACGATCTGCTACCCGAAGCAGCGATTATGATTTTGATGAGTTGCTGAACTTGTTTAAGGATCAAGATTAAGTTGGAGGTGCAAGAGGACCCATCACTGCGCATTTTTTAGGATGGCTTAAATGGCAGGTACTTCTCAAAGACATTTTCTAGGCACATATATATAATGCTTTTCAGATGTGTACTTTTGCTATTACATCAGTAAGGTAACATGCTTTCGAATTGCAGGGTTCCATGAGTTCTGATAAAATTACCGCACATCCTTGATAAAACATGAGGCCAACCAATCTGTAGTCGTTCTGGGCCCAAGTATTTATTGACACGATGATCGAACAAAGGGAAACGACGTGTGAAACAGTGCAGCGTTAGCAATTAAGCTGGGCATACTGCAAGCAGAATCATGGTTTGGTCTATCATTCTCTTCCTTCGTATGTACCGATTTTAATGATTCTCAGCTAATATGCTTGTGGACGGATAATGCCATTCATAACGATATGTAATTGTTGGCGAAAACTTCGAACCAGAAAAGGATGTTTTGGTTTCATAGCTTGTGGAAACGCGAGTTTTAAGTTTCGGTAGTTTTCGTTGTAGAAATCTAATTTCTATATTTTTAGCCTCTGCAAGACAATGGGCACGTCATTGGCGCTTGAAGAATTTTATGGCGGTAATCATGCTCGAAATAACTTGCAGTTGGAGGACTCTCAAAAATTCTCCGCCCGAAAATTGCAATTATTCATCCCTTGTGTAGTTTGAGGTAGGGAATTTTTTCCCTAGCTGATGGCCGACAATCCTCTGATGTTTCCTTAATTTATTAAAGTAAAGTGCTTTTTTAGGGCCGAACTAAATGTACCGAACTGTGTACAGTTCAACTAGCCTTTTAAGACCAAAAAAAAACACATCATCTGATGTCATGATGCGTCTTTTTTGCCTAAATACACCCAACAGTTAGCAATTACCCTTTTTAATGTAAACCTTGCATGCAAAGACTAGCCCGAAATATATTAATTACTACTGACAAACAAAATATACGATACTACATCATAAATATACTTGTACTACCATTTCTACTTATCTATAGATATAAGGTTTCGAGAGTTCGCCAAAAATACATCGAACATGGTTTTTACTTTCGAAAAATACGAAGCTGCAGACTGAGCTGCTCCAAGCAAAGGATCTTCGTCAATATCAAAGGAGTTGTACCACTTGCATGTAAAGAGTTCGCATATTGTGTGATCCTTGCATTTGTCTGCTTTAAAGCACTTAGATTCAGTGCGTCTCCCTGTGTGCGCGGACCATATTCAAATTCCCAGATGGAAACAAAACCCATTCCCAAAAGCTACATCTATGACCTAGACATCAGAAACTACTTAATGTGGATGTTTTTGTGACTTCTTCATTGATGATCAGAGAGGTACTTGTATAGCTGCCCACCAAATGGTAAAACCTTCAAACAGTTGAGCTTTAATCGGGCTAATTGGATGATATATGGCAAACCTAAAATGAATCTGACAAGTTCAGGTTTCTCGATTGTGGATACATTCTCATCAGCGGAAAAGTGTTTCGAATAACAATTCCGACCCATTTCCTCCCTCCATCAAGTCAGCATAACATGCAGCTAGAATCCCCTCGTTGAGGTGACTGGGCGCCAATGCTGGTCTCTTTACGAGCTGAACAAATAGATCAACAGGAGGCCCTCAGATGCATCTCTTCACTTTTAGTTAGCTCCCAACCCAGAGCTGGTGACATTCGTGTTACGGCAAGATTTGGAAAGCAACCAGTGCTAACAAAAACAACGCCTAATCACTTCCCGTGCTTACTCTAGATGAAGAATCCGATGCTGGTGAGAGAAGCAAATATGAAATGGATGTTAAAAGACATGGAGGTATTTAAAGGGGCATAAGATGATTTCTGGTGGGATTTTGCTACCTCTGGAGGAGCGCTTTCCTTCCATGGCTTCCTTTTTACCCTGGCAGCTCGAACAAAGGAACGGACCGTCCCAGGGACGAACATTCGCAGAATGTGAACCGGCATTCACTGAAATGCCTTCACCAGGCTTCATCTCTAGTTGGCATACCGCGCACATGAATAGCTTGAACAGGTTGCAGAGTGGGTACTCGGTCTCTAACCTGCAATGCACGCACTAAACTATGTTATCTCGTTTTGAATATAAAGTGACAACAATTAAGAAAGTTCCAACTTTTTACATACAAAAAAAATGCCAAATTTATGTTGGTTCTTAAGGACTTGATATCAATAAGATAGACCAGAGTATCTCCAATCTGCAGTTCCAAACGCATCAAATGGATCTATTTCAAGATATTGGTTGTTTGACAGAGGTGCTTTGAAGACCAAGCTTATGGTATCAGGGAATTGCTGGGTATTGAAAACTACCCAAAAAATTCCTCGAGTTTGTCCTTAGACAAATATATTCTCCTATTTTTTCTCCAAAGATGATGAATAAACAATAGAAAACTATATATGATGAAAACTACCCAAAACAGAATTTCAAAATAGATTTTCTAAGTAAAACAGACGTTGGCTTTGTCTGTTTCAGCCAATCTGTGGTCTCATAGTTCTCCAACAACCATATATTCTTGCAATCTATTTGTGTTGACTTTAGGATAGATCCATGAATCATAGAAGTTCACGTGTAAGATTAAAACTTTCTTTCGAAGAAATCCCTCAAGCAACAAATTCCATTTCCTACTGTTTAAGAGATTCCTATGACTTCAGATCTAATACGTTCTCTATCTACTAGTTCCAACTATTGAGAGAAAAAATTCTCTTCATGAATACATCAGCCTCAAGTTAATATTTCAATTTTGTGAGGAAGCATGATATTCAATTTGTTCTCCATCCCGTGGAAGAGAAGATCCAAATTCTTCAATCAATTGAGAACATGGGTTGACTCAAGGTTTGTAAACACGGTTTCGGTTTTGGTCACTTCAAAAAAATTTCATTTCGACACGTTTCGCTGGTTTCGCTGGTTTAGGTTTAGGTTTTGGATTTGTCTATATTTTTATGAATAAATTGCTATAATGATGCATAGCTTAACCTTGTAGCTTTGTACATGTTTTCATTTGGTGCACAAACCCATATTTTAGTCATTTACAAAAATTGTAATTCTTTTTTTAAATATTTTCGATTTGCCCAAAAGCCCATGGCTCTATATAGGGGTAGCAAAATGAACCCGACCCAACCTAAACCCGGCCTCTTGGGCAGGGTATGGGCAGGGGCCAATCCGGTTCAAGTAGAATTCAGGTCGACCGAGCGACCCGGATAAAATCTGGATCGGACACGGGTTTGACCCGTCAACCCGGATTGACTCGAATTCCATCCGCTTATATTTTGTGTGTGAATCTTCAAATGAGAACATTTCGCACCGTGCGAAAACTTTTTTATGTTTTTTTTGAATTTTTTTCCACCTTCATTTCATGTTGTTATACACCCCTCAAAAAATGTGTGAAAAATAATGTCATTTAGCATCTGATCAAGGCATTACAACAAATTGGCACGTTCTGAGACCGTTAAATTTGTAACGGGTGGATCGGTGCCGAAATCCTCCTAGGGTTCACCACACATTATTTTCCTGGGATATATAATTGTATGGATTAAACATAAAAAAATATGAAAAAAATCCAAATAAAATTAAAACTGTTTTCGCACCCGAAAACTAATATATATACATATATACATAGAGTGATGTTATTATGATATGGTGAGCTCAAATCCTTATTGTGAGCTAGCACAATCGGCAACACCAATTAACGATCGGCACCGTTTATCTTGAAGATCATGTTGATAGATCTATATCCTAAAAAATTAGAGATTATAAACCCCAAAATACTATGGATCAACCCGTTCCAATTTTGTTACATTTGCAGGCAGCTTGTAAACCTTTCATCTTGCAAACACTTGATGGATTTGATAGAAATATCCAAATAACAAAAAAATTATACATAAAGATCACTTGATAGATAGAACACGATGGACGGTTCCGATTGATGATTTAGAAAGTAGTTTTGGCTAGTTCAAGATATAAATATCTCATCTCACCATCTCACCATCTCATATTATCAACTTAATATATATACATATATACATATATATATATATATATGAATTTAATGTAGAAAATGTGCCACCTGATCTAATAGATCAGATGTCAAGACACAAAAAATGGAAAGTACAAATCCCACATGGAATGTACTTGCCGTGGGACCCACCTTTTTGTGTCTTGGCACCGGATTTATTAGATCAGGTGCCACCTGATCTACATGAATCCCTAAATACACACACACACACACATATATATACATATATATATATATATATACCTATATATACATGCAAACATTCTTCAATAGAAATCCTAGGATTATTGGTTAGCATTACTCTTTTGTTTATGAGGAGGTTGGTGGTTCAAATCCCAGCCCGTGCAATTTATTGCTTTTTAAAATTTCAATTTCAAATGATACCCTTTAAACGGACTATATAATAAAACGCTATACAACACATCTAGAAATTCCTTAGCTCAATTGGTTGGGCATTCTACAGTATGAGCGAGGTTGCGAGTTCGAAGCCTATTCTGCACAACTTTTTTTTTCAATTCGAACCAGACCCGCAAGGAAAACCGAGTCGTGTACGGGTGGCCCAGTTAACACCGGGTCGGGTATGGGTTTTCAAACCTTGATCCGGATTTAATCCGGGTCGGATTTGAATTTAACATAAACTGAGTTGGGTCAAACCCGACTCAACCCGGACCCAACCCGATCCGACCTGTTTGCTACCCCTAGCTCTATACGTGATTTTACGTAACTATAATTTGAGCCTCAGGCCCATAATGCGCAACATCAGGATATAAAAATATCCCATTGCATCCATCTCGATGTCTCTCTCAATATTGATCCTGAAGCAGTGATGTCTAACTCTTGACCTCTCTCTCGACTCGTTCTATATCGCTATCTTGACTCGATCTCGATCTGAAAGCGGCCTTAGGGCTACGAAGATGATGAAGACAAAGACAATAATAGTAATGAAGATTACGAGAACACAGACGAATATATGATGATGACGACCACTCTGCAATAACTTAATATCTTCTTCGTCGACAATAAAAGATGATGTTGGGTTTGGGTACGCCCGGGACGGAATTAATCATTGTGATAATTGAAATTAAGATAAGTGCAGGGTTCCCATTGCAAAAATGTTATCCTAACTACCCTACAACGTTAAATTTCTAACGTAAACTTCTCCCTCTATTCCTATTTATATGCACCTTGGGAGTTTATGTAAATCAACAGAAACAAAAAAGGAAAGTTATGCTCTTTTCTTTTCTCTCCCAAAATAAGAAGAAGACAAGGTAACATTGGTGGTGAATTAGAGTTTGGTTTCCGTTAGTGATTTCAATCACGTTCCGAAGCAACGCAATTCCTCCTCTCAATCATATTCCGCTAGTGATCTGTTCATCCGCACTGATTTTCTAGAGATGATGTCAAATCTTCTTTTTTTAAAAAGA
Organism: Scilla litardierei; assembly: GCA_030789695.1. Lineage (NCBI taxonomy): Eukaryota > Viridiplantae > Streptophyta > Magnoliopsida > Asparagales > Asparagaceae > Scilla > Scilla litardierei. The sequence continues at coordinate 36,753,810 of CM061141.1, read as the reverse complement.
ATTTCATTATGAGTTCACATGATAATGATATTGCTATTTTTTTATTTTTTGAAATTTTTTAGTTTTTCATTTTTAATTATTGTTTTTTCAATTTTTACCAATTTTTTATGTGTTTCAGTTAAAACCGAGATTTCAACACCGTTTCAGATATGTTCCCATCAAACCGATTTAAAACAATCAAAACTTTTAAGTTTCAGCCGAAGCCCCGTTCCATGTTTTGAATATCATCTCATACCAATATGTAACAAACATATTGGTTGTATTATATCTGTATTTTCGGTATCCTGATGCAATCTCGCTGATATTAGTTAACATGACTAATATTGGATATTTAGGATTTATAGAGAAAATATATGCCAAAACTTTGGTAATGATTTTTTCATAGTTTAGAATTTTAATTTCCAGTGAGTTTAATAAATTCTCTAATAAAATGACACAAAAAAATCTGATATTCCCATTTAGAAACCACCGAACAACAAAAATTATCAAAGTCGATACAAGAGTAGCCTGATACCAATACTGAGATTTCAAACCTTGATTAAAAGTTGATATATTCGGGTGGAAGGGAGTTTGTGTTGATAAGTAGATTTGCTTCAGACGGAAATTATATCCATGCGGAGAATGCACTTAGCCTTGATGGGTGTAGGACGTAAACTAAAGCATCCTAAAGTCAACTTCTTTTGACCAGTACTCTACTTCACACTGAACCCCCAATTACTTGCTACGCTTTCTTATCATTATATTTGCTTGTATATGTTTCGACCAAGTATTCTGTTGTAGTCCACTCATTTGGTCCCCAAAGAGACTGGGTGAACCATGCATAAATCCATCTCATGTGCCTAGTGGGTTCAAACTAGTGCATTACCAACAGGTCAAGTGCATCAGTTTGGCAGCCATTCATTTGAGTAATCCACTAGGCTGGAGCTTCCAGAAACATCATAAGTTTCTACCAACAAGAATTTTGCACAAAATTTGATGGTTAAAGTATACTTTTTTCTTTCTTGAACACATGGTGGGTGCATTCTGACTAGTCACTCATTGATGTATTGCAATTCACTCCGATGGTCTTCCCTTGTGGAGAATTTTCCAGCATGTTATTTCAAATTCCAAAGTTTCCCCGTTAACCAACTGAAATCTGAATGATAAGGTTATTAACATAGACTTTCAAATTCAAACTTTCTCTAAATGACATCTATTCTATAAAATAGGGATGTTATCAAGAGAAATTGGATAAGAGAATTTGGACAAGAGAATTTGGACAAGAGTATACATATACATACATACATATACATACATACATATCTATTCTATAAAATATGGATGTTATCAAGATAAATTGGATAAGAGAAATTGGACAAGAGAAATTGGGCAAGAGTATATACATCTATTCTATAAAATAGGGATGTTATCAAGAGAAATTGGATAAGAGAATTTGGACAAGAGAATTTGGACAAGAGTATACATATACATACATACATATACATACATACATATCTATTCTATAAAATATGGATGTTATCAAGATAAATTGGATAAGAGAAATTGGACAAGAGAAATTGGGCAAGAGTATATACATACATATATATACATACATATATACAAATACATATATACATATACATACATACATATACATACATCTATTCTTTAAAATAGGGATGATATCAAGAGAAATTGGATAAGAGAATTTGGACAAGAGAATTTGGACAAGAGAATTTGGACAAGAGTATACATATACATATATACATGTACATACATGTACATACATGTACATACATACATATCTATTCTATAAACTAGGGATGTTATCAAAAGAAATTGGACAAGAGAAATTGGACAAGAGTCTATAAAATAGTGATGTTATCAAGAGAAATTGGATAAGAGAAATTGGACAAAAGAAATTAGATAAGAGAATTTGGACTAGAGAAATTGGATAAGTGATGAGATTTTGAGAGATAAGAGAAGAGGTGGGGTATTTTGTGATAAGATTTTGAGAGTCAAGAGAAGATGTGGGGAATTTTGCACATACAACCCCGGGTTTTGCATTTTTGCCCCTGGACCCTCCCCACACACCCCCCCACACTTTTTATTCTTCCCCGCCTTCCCGAACATTTTTTTCCTGTCCACGTGCACGTGTGCACGGGTTAAGAGAATTTGGACAAGAGAATTTGGACAAGAGAATTTAGATATGAGATGAGATTTGAGGGATAAGAGAGGATGTGGGGGAATTTTGCACATACAACCCGGTTTTCACATTTTTGCCCCTGACCCCCACACACACCCACACTTTTTATTCTTCCCCCCTTTCCGACCATTTTTTCAGTCCACGTGCACGTGTGCACGGGTTATTTGCTAGGGATGTTATCAAGAGAAATTGGATAAGAGAATTTTTTTCAGTCCACGTGCACGTGTGCACGTGATAAGAGAATTTTCTACTCTATAAAATAGGGATGTTATCAAGAGAAATTGGATAAGAGAAATTGGACAAGAGAAATTAGATAAGAGAATTTGGACAAGAGAAATTGGATAAGTGATGAGATTTTGAGAGATAAGAGAAGAGGTAGGGAATTTTGTGATGAGATTTTGAGAGATAAGAGAAGTGTGGAATTTTGCACATACAACCCCGGGTTTTGCATTTTTTGCACCTGGACCCTCCCCCCCTACACACACCCATACTTTTTATTCTTCCCCTCCCTCCCGACCATTTTTTTCAGTCCACGTGCACGTGTGCACGGGTTATTTGCTAGTAATTCTATAAAGTAGAAACCATTGGAACATGCTTTGTAACATTGAGAGTAACACTTGCGTCCACTCATAGCATAAAGGAACCAGTCAAAACAAGGTTTTGACTACAGACCTTTGAGACAGAATTGCAGATCCATTCTCAAATATTTCATCCACCGTGTCTGGTTCAAGAGAATCATTATCTACCGTATATGAAGACTCGCACGATTTTTTACGAAACATATTTTTAAACACACATTTTCCTGGTTTCTTTTGTTGTTGAGTTGAAAGGACTGGCTTTTCTGGTGGTAATATATCAACCACAATGCTTGTCGTATCATCTCTCAGTCCCTTTGCTTGCACAGCTTCCTAAGCAATAAAACAAGCAATGTGAAGGAGTCAGCCATGGAAACACAATTATATAAAATGAAATAATCAGAATATAACGCACCTTAACAACTTGGGTTGCTGCAAGCTCTGGCGACAAACCACGACAGCAACTCAAAGCCCTTTCAGAACTGAGAGCATCCCATACACCATCACTTGAGATGATAAGGCGGCCTCCAGCAATAGACAGCTGGAAGCACGTCTTTAAGTCATACTTGAGAAAAGCAAAATGTAGATCACAATAAAAAGCACAAGAGATAGAGGGCAGCATTTGATTAACTCGTTCAGTGATTTGAAACATTGAACATTATGAATGTCCAGTTTTTTACACGTATTAATTTGTATTTACTTGGCATGAGTCACTAGAGACACGGCAAGAAAAAAGATAAAACAAAATATATTTCACCTTTAAAAACACAAACGTTGATTATATTAACCCCCCTCCCCCCCCCCCCCCCCCAAAAAAAAAAAAAAACAAACAAACAAACAAAAAAACAAAACAAAACAAACAAACAAAAAAAACAAAACAAAAAAACAAAACAAAAAAACAAAAAACCCCAATTTTTTGCTTGGGTTTGTGCTCGTTTTCCTTTCCTTTACTCTCTTCTCACTCTCTCGTTTGTTTGGGGGGGGGGGGGGGGGGGGGGGGGGGGGGGTCTTTGTGTGTGTAAATACTTGTACAACAAGAATCTCAACCACAAGCATCTGTCAAGTTCCAGCTAGGATATTGTTGCGTACTGCAGGTTTTAGCGCATAACCATGATGGGGGTTTATCATTCAGAACCAATAGGAATACTGATATTATTGTTGTTTGATGCAAAGCTGCTATACTAGATCAGCTACAAAAGAAATTCTCCAATTATATTTCGCTACTATGCAATTTTTACAATGAGTGAGTGAAAAGAATTAATCAATGTTAACCAGATGCAGTGATATGACTGACTGGTGTCCACAAGTTGACATATCACTACATTTCTTCACTACCTAAGCCTCGGTCCATCACAATGACAACATCTATGGAATTACATTCTATATAAAAAGGCCATATGAAAGACTGACCAACAATATTAGCAGTTATCAACTGGATCAATATGGACTATTATCAACTTGATTGTAACTCTCTGAGTTGCTCCAAAATTCCTAGTTGAAGAAACCAAAAGCGAAAGATAGGAATTTAACGTACAACCAAAAGGGTAAGGATCAGGAAACCTACTATCTTCTCCATGCGGTCAAGAAGCAAGTATCGACCTCCCACACATACTTGACAATTAAATTTTAAATCCACCAACTTGTAAAGGCATCATGATAGCATAACTAGAAAGTGAAGATTAGCAGTATATATTTCAAGTACTAACAATTCAAAAAAACCCTAACGATTTAAGCTTTTAGTTAATAATGGATAGAAACAATAAGATACGCAGGAAATGATAGTAAGGCTATTAAGTTCAACTGAGTTAGGTGGGTTCAATTTCGGCATGATTACAAGCCATACATATAGTGAGGTCTGACATACATGAGAACACTATAAGAGACAAAATCATCAACATGCATGGGACAAAGATGCACAAGAACATCCAAATTAGAACCAAAAGTGCATCAAAAGCACCACCATTTATAAACACTAATAATAATGGAAAAAACAAAATGGGCTTATCTGGAAGATGGACAAACTTGGGTAATAACAAGAAGAAAAAAGAATGAGTAAAACAGCCAATAATACAGAGAAGCTAACGCCTCTGGTTTGGATATCAAATCCCATATCACACGACAAGACATGGAGAAAAGAAAGAAGCAAACATCTTTTTTCTCAATATATTTTCAGCATAAAATTCAATTCCATTACAATAGGAATAAATAAGAAAATTACATTGAAAACCTAAATGGACCCTTACTCGACCTCTTAAAAACTGATCGGTAGATGATACTCTAACACGCAGCAATCTTAATTTAAATTGATCTGCCGTTTATGTTAAGGCTGCATATTTTAATAAGATGGGTAAATTGCAAAAACTACATATGTTCTATTAGCATGGGATACTAGTGTCCTCTGGTCAAAAAATATGTGGAAACTTTCTGAACAAGAAGTTATCAGTGCACCATATGCCAATAGAACAAGGGTAATTTCTGCTATTTTTAGGGCATTTTGAAAAAAAATTAGATTATGGGTATTAGCACCACTATGCAAATAGAAGATTGGTAGTTTTTTGCAATTTACCCTCATAATATGAACCTTATCAAATACAAAAACAATACAGAATTTAGTTTGACCTGGGCTTGACCTGATGCTTCGGGTGAGTTTTGACATGCCAAAGACAGGGATCAGAAAAGTATTGAACTACAAAACTGACAGTCTTATCAACGTTCTCTTCGAAAAGCGTGGTAATTTACTCCATTACGTCACCTGCCAGTGCTAGTGATGGATCCTGCATTTCAATATTTCAATTTGTTCCTCTACTGTGTTTCTTTCTCCAAATATAGACTTTCATAAGTGGTTCTGTATCACCGGCCGTATGCATCAGGCTTAATATCTTATCTCCGATAATTCCCAGCAATTTTATGTTTGTATAACTCGACAGAATCTAGAGGAAACTTACAGCAACTAGAAAGAGGTATGGCTCGTCGGATTACCCGACGACTGTATCGGGTCATTCGACGAATTAGCCGATTTATTTTGCAGGCAATTTGTCGCGGATCGGCGTCCCAAGAGAAAGTCCTCTCACCTTTTTACGTTCAAACAGAAGGATAAAGAACCAATCCGAGTCCTCGTCCAGCGGTTCAACGACGAAAGGCTTGAGGTAGAGGACACACCGGATGTCACTGTCATCGCGGCTTTCACTCAAGCAGTGCGGAACAAGCACTTGCGGAGGGACCTCCACCAGTTTTCACCTAACAACCTCGTTGAGCTGTTCAATATAACAAATCGGTTCACCATCTTTGATGAAGCAGAGGAACCAACTGAAACGACTGAGAAAGGCACTCCTGCCTGCCGTAGAGACACCAGGCGAGAAAAACCATCACATGAAACCCCCCGCCAGGAATCTCAGGACAAGAGACAGAGGGAGAGGAGCCCTCGAAGTAAGGAGCGTCCAACTTATGCAAGACCAAACGCACCCAAGACGGAGGTCCTAGCTTATGCCTAGCAAGAAAAACCGGTCCAGGAATCTGCCAAGAATGATAAATATGAAAAAAGGAATGATCTCAAGTTCTGCAAGTACCACAATGATTATGGGCATGATACCAACGATTGTTGGACACTCATAAAGAAATCGACGCACTGGTCAAGCGCGGACACCCCAAGAACTCAGTCGGTGATCAACCAAGCAAAGAGGGGTCCTCAAAGCAAAATGGCAAGATGACGGAGTCGCCTATCACTAAGGTGGCCGATTAACGAGCTTCTAAGCTCAAGATCAAATAAAGTCGTGGAACGAAAGCGACCCCCCGACGAGATTTAGAAATGCATGTACGCTTTTTTCTTTCTTTAAACATGTTTTTCATCAAATACAATTCTGCTTTCTTTTCGAAACAACTTTATTCGATAGAGCATTTGTGACTTTTATGAGAATTACCCCATTGCTATAAGGATCCGATCATTAGGAAAATCTCGATGGGCCGCATTTATTAAACAAATTATATTGATGAAAACTCATGTGCACCTTCTACAGTCGTCAGCCGTAAGTCGAAGGGGCCACCACTCGCCACTGAACGACCATATCTTATCGAATCGTCAGCCGTGAGTCGAAGGATCCACCCCATGGCCACTGAACGACCCCATCGAGTCGTCAGCCGTAAGTCGAATGTGCCACCCCTTCGCCACTGAACGGCCTTATCGTGTCGTCAGAGTCGAAGGTTCCACCCTCTCGCCACTGAACGACCCCATCGTGTCGTTAGCCATAAGTCGAAGGGGTCATTCCTTCGACACTGAACGACCTTATCGTGTCGTCAGCCGTAAGTCGAAAGGACCACCCCTTCGCCACTGAACGATCATATCGAGTCGTCAGCCGTAAGTCGAAGGATCACCCCTTGCCACTGAATGACCACATCAAGCCATCAGCCCTACGATCGATCGATGTTGAGAAGTTCAGGTGTGATCCTCTCGTAAGATCGAGTCTCGATGATCTGCACTACACGGAAGCGTCGGGGGGTCGGGTCTGGGTCCCGACCCAAATCCCCTTCGATGCTTAAGTTAGAATGGAACTTAAGAGTGAGAAGGAGCTTGGAGTAGCTAAGATCGACCCATGGAGGCTCGTCTCAGGTTTAGCATCACAAGCTCTTTTATGGAAGAAATATAGAGTAAGTAATCTCAGAGTATCAGATCTCGTACCTACCCTATTCTGTCCGTCTCCCTGTATTTATTTCAATTTGTTCCTCTACTGTGTTTCTTTCTCCAAATATAGACGTTCATAAGTGGTTCTGTATCACCGGCCGTATGCATCAGGCTTAATATCATATCTCCCATAATTCCCAGCAATTTTATGTTTGTATAACTGGACAGAATCTAGAGGAAACTTACAGCAACTAGAATTGAGACTGTAGGTGACACAGGATGAATCAAATCTGATTTTTTTTTTTAAAATTCAGACCTAATTTACTGTGATTTTAGGGCTTAAAACAGAATTTTGAAGTGAGATTTTGTTGCCCAAATAATAGTACAATGTCTTGAAGGGATGTAGGAAGGAATATTTTGATCAAAAATTCAAGATACATCAAAGGGGGTTATTTTAGGGTTGAGAAATGATTTAAAAAGGAGATGTTTCAGTCCATATTTCAGAAATGGACATATCTGGGCTATAATGAACAAGGGATTTAGTAATTTGATTAGGGTTTCAAAGTTTCTCAATTTATGAGTCTTGATTGGCTAAGGTTTTGCTAAAAGATAAACAAAGGAAGATTAGAAAAGGGAAGAAAAGGACAAGGCTTCACACCTATTTTTTAAGGGCCTCACAACCGGTTCCGGCATCTCATCTAGATAGAAATAATGAAGGAAATTTTCCATAGTATCCATTCATCAAATCGAATTAACACAATTCAATCAGCCAAAACCCTAATAATAGAACATAAAAGGGTTGGAATTACAAAACTACCAAATCACCCGTGGGCTGAAAAAGGCCCATAACAGCCCCATAACAGCCAAGAAGAATCACAGAAAACTAACAAATAAACACTAATCTAGTAACTCTTTGATCCCCATCGGTAGGTCTTGGCTGATTTCCATCATAGAAAACTTAAAGTGCAGCTAGAATTGAGAATGCCACTAGGCCAACTTTTTTGCTTATGCAATCTCAGCTCATTAAACCACAGAGCAACTTTTCATAAAGAATGTGATAAATGTGGCATCATCTCTGAGACACAAAGCAAGACAACGAGCTAGGAAAGAAAATGCAGAATCACATTTCTAACCTCAGTAACATTATGGTGTATCGACCATATTCCTATAACCTAGCTCATTTCATTCAAGGAACCGATTCTGATGGGTATGGATGCTATCTATATAAAAATAAATCTAGGTAATGGAGAAAAGGGGGGGAAAGGCAAAGAGAGAGATTGGTCTATGATGTTGTCAACTTTTGTTATCTAAAAAATGAAGGAAAATGTTAGTTACATACTGAATGGTTTGCAAATTTGGGAATTCTTATATCAAGGAGCAACTCATGGCTAGGACTACATATCGGGCTGCAAGTATCATGAACGATGGTGCAGATTCACACAGGATGCATAGTGATAGAAAGTACCCAAAGTACATAAAACAAATGGCTAAAAAAACAAGTGAAGCAACTACAAGAAAATTATCATGCCGAGAGATCAGAGCATCTCAACAACCTATGTCCTATGAAAATTAAACAAAAAAACAGTTGTTTCTCAGTAATACCTTCGCTTGTTTCACATGCGGGACAGGAACAATAAATTCTCCAACATCCGTATCTCCAATAGACCTTGACAGACACAAGCCACCTGGCCAACACCTAAGAGGACCAAACTGTAAACACAATTTTCTTTGTTAATCAAACAACAATAGATTCAATGCAAACAAATGGCATTTTTTATATTAAAAAAAGGCATCAACAAGCAACAGTTTCACTTCTATGGTGTAATGTGAGATAAGGATTCATGATGCATGTCACGACACCATGTAGATTTCTCAGTAACATCATAACATGCCACACAAGCAAATATAAAGCTGGTAATATCATTATACCCTGGACTAGCAAAAAGGAAACATAAGTGGAAAAAAAGAAAAAGAAAAAAGAATCACCATCCAGCTTAATAATCGCATATGTACTTCAGAAGGATATTTCAATTTTTGTTCCTTTTCAATTTAGTTATTTTAATGGTTAGAAACTATCAGAATAAGTCTACTCATTCTTTGCTAAATGCTCCAAAGCATAAGCATTCTCTGTTGGATCCCCGTGCACCTCCCCACCACCTATGGCTAGGTACACAATGCCACCTACAATGCGCGAAAACGGTGGCCAAACAATCCCAAGCCCGAATTCCACCGAGATGTCACCTAGGCACAAAACCAAACACCTCACGGGCACAAGAGAGAGTTGTCACCAACAACCAACCCCCTCAACGATCTTGCGATAGATAATGTAAGCACGCAAATATAATATGAAATTAAGAGCAATACAAAAGAGACAGAGATTTACTCTGGTTCGGTTGCGAACAACCTACATCCAGCATCCAATGCACCCGGTTCCACTATCGATCAAGCAAGGCAAACACCGAGCACATCCTCTCCTTCTTCCACAATCACAATGAGAGACAAGCTCCAAACAACAAGACCTAACCCTAGATCTCTCACCAAGCTCACACATTCTCTCACCCAAGTTGGAATCCTTAATAATAAAGCCTTTACAACATGTAGAGCTCCTCAAGGGACCAATCCCACACCAATGGAGATCACTCCTTGATAATATAGTCCCAAACTAGGAAGCTACCCAAGGGACTCTAGGTCTCAAACACGGAAGAAGAAACGAAGACACTCACCTTGGATCTCACACAAGAAGAAGCTCCCTAGCTTTCTTCCCCTCCAATTTCAAATCCAAGTTTCACAGCTCGCTTAAACTTCAAGCTCTGGAAAGAAGAATGGGTAGCGGCTTCACCTTTTTTTCTCTGGCTCTCTAAAAAAACCAAGTCACTGCCCAAAAATATGAGAGCCTACCCTCTCTGGAAATTCGCGGTGCCTACTCTATCTGTTTCCACAAGGAGACAAAAGGCAAACATGCCTTTAATTCCCACCAGCAAATATCCAAATCAATGGGCCCATGGAGTTATGAAGTGGGGGGGATTTATTAGCAAAAAACAACATTCTCATATCGGCAATATGAAAACCAACTTAGTAGATCAACAAACTTTGGATTTTATAATTAGTGGATTCAGTCCTATATCTTTACTGGAGAATGCCTACCAATAGTTCACCAGAAATAGGAGTGCTCAAAAAAACACATGACATGAAATGGAATAAAACATGCATTTGATATAAAATAATCGTACTAGGATGCAAGAGCACCTAAGATTCAACTGAACAAAACCATGCATTTGATATTAAACAAAAATAACTAAGGGTTTTGAGGATACAAGTCTTTAACATATATTTTCCTCCACAAATTACACAGTCCCTACCAATATAAAACAAATTTAAATGGAGATTCTCAAGTTAATTATCTTCCACGATTGGGAGAATATTTCATTAAGCGGTAACATTGAAGGGGAAAATGTCATGTTTACCATCAAGCTTCATCTTCTTCCCCTATCCTTTTCTTTCATTAAACCCAAACCCCATCATCTCTTTTTTCAACCTCCCTTCTTAAGTTCACTACATTTAAATCCCCGTCAACATATTTCCATAACTTGCTCTATTGCTCATCTGATTAAACCAACTCATCTTAGTGACAGAGATCCTATTAGTATTTCTAGAATTTGAAAAAAGACGCAACTCACTCTTTGTTTTGTCTTCATGCTCTTCTCGATGGAAACTTTATTGAAACGTTGAGAGGAGACAGCAGATCTGATGAAAAAATAGACCTTAAAAACTGATGAACTTGCAATGCAAAGGGTCAGTAGGTTGATTTGGTATTAGAACGTGTGGGGGGTGTGTGGGGGTGTGTGGGGGTGTGTGTGGGTGTGTGGGTGTGTTGGGGGGGGACTAAGAACATAGAGGTCATCCGACACATGAAAGACATAACTAGAGTCAGGTTAAGAATTTTAATGCCCATAGTAATAAAAGGCTTCTGATTAAAATTGCACTAAAAGAGATTTATGATTCTATTGTAAGCATCGTAGATAAAAATAAATTTAAGAAAAATAATTTTCCAGTAAAAAGTCCTAGTGGAGTCAAAGTCTTGTTCTAAAGTCTAATCAGGACGCTATCTTGAATAGAATTTGAGTTGAATTAGGATTCTATCTTTCTTTGTTTACCTTTTTTGGAATTTGTGTAAAGTTAAATTTGCTTTCATTTCAAAGTCAATGTCTTGGCCTTGCTTTATAGCAGAGATGGACTGATAGTAAATCCAGATGAAAGTTGAAGATTTTAACCTGGTACTATAAAGAGGAGTTTTTTTGTATCACCGATAAAAAAGGCCGATATGTGATCGGCTGATTTTTCAAATTTTGATTTGCATTGTTAAATAAGGTTCCCATTATATGGAATAAGTTAAAGTTTCTACTCTATGGACTTCAAACTGCGGATCATCCCTTGAATTAGTTGTTATTGGTTAATATTAATGCAATTGGCCAATTTCAGATGTCATCATGCTTGACACCAATACGATTGCAGCGATGTATTAATCTAGGCCAAAAACTTTCAAACTATGATCAGATAATCAGAATACTCTATTGAATGAAGAACTTTTGTGGAAATAACGATGGAGAATGAATGGTTCTAGGTACGTGATGGTAATTCTTCTTTTTGCCTTTTCTACTTCCAGACGTGAGGATAACTTGAGTCTCCTTTGAATGTCAATTCGTCCATTATGGAAGACCAGGAGACCCAACAGGCTTTTTATGATTTTTATAAGCAACTGATGGATTTTTTATGCTCCCAAAGGTTTATGGCTGATGGGGGTTTCTCTTTGCTCAAGAGGATTTTGTTGATATGACTAGGTCGGGTAAAGTCATTTCAGAGGAAGAAGTCAGGGTTGCTGCTTTTGATTTAGCCTATCACCCAGTCCTAAGGGGGTTCCTTACTTTTCTCCATCAAGAGTTTTTCTCTATTCTTAAGGATGATCTTATCGGGTTATTTAGGGATTTTAATGCAGGGCAAACTAATGTTAGTCTTAAACTGGAAGTTCCACCCTTTTACCACCAAACAAATCCTAAGCAATAATACACAATATGTTAATGTACGATATATGATAATATGGCATCAAAGTACCTTTTAACTATATTAATGTGTTCTATTTGAACTTTCCTGATATTCCATTCTATTTTCCTTCTTGTTTTGGGACAAAACTTTCTATACATGTACCAGGATATTTGAAGAAATCATTTAAGCTAAAGTTCTTCATGTACACTAGCAATGAACCAAGCTTGCATTTGCAAGACATAAAAAGTAATGCAGTACGACTGTCTCATGTTCAAAAATATATCAACTGCTTGGCTGAATAATAAAAAGGGTGTTACAATAATAGTCAATATTTTGTCGTACTGACTTCACATCTTAAAATGACAATATATTGTAAAATTTATGGCCATGCAAATAAAAAAAATCCTAGAAAGTTTTACCTTTGAGAGAATGTAAGCTATTGTTATGAATCCAGTAAAAACTTCCATATTCGACATCTTTCAATTTGCCATCAAGATGCAGCATTTCCACATTCAATTTCTCTGGAGATAGTAAAGCCGATAATAATCTAACATTGCAAACTGAAAATTATTGAATATTTATTTACAGCCGTAACCAGTGTTTAATAAGTTTATTCATGATAGAATCGGAAATAACTCTGTTAGGCCAATCATTAAATACAAGCGGCCGTGCTAGGAATACAAGAGATAGCTATACCTAATTAGTGAGGAATATTTTTAAAATAAGAGAATGGGTCATTGGGGGGGGGGGGGGTTAGTTTAATTGTTTCCTTAGTTGGGAGAGAATTGGCATTCCTCTCGAATTAGAGACCGTATCTTTGTTGGATCTAGTTATCAATGAAATAACCCAAAATTTTGACATAATTCTCCGATCAAATTGGTATCAGAGCACTCAAATCTGAGGACAATGACGACAAAGAAGGTTGATGCATTGAAAGAGAAACTGTAGAACAAGGTGGAAGTTCTCAAGAACACGACGGAGGAACGATTCACAACCGTTCAGGAGCAGATTTTCATCTCTGTAGGCCATGGTGAAGCAGTTAGTGAAGAAGAACAACCGCCCACCATCGGTGGTTGTTCCGACAAGGACGGAACTGACCGGGGGTTGCTGGGTTTTGAGTCTCCACCCGTGGTTACTTTGATGATGAACAACATAATATAATATAGTACTAATATCTCCATTAAGTATTATGTATAGGTATCGTGCAATTAAAGCTATGCTATGGAATATTGAAGACTAATTTATGATTGCCAAGCTTTTGGAGTGCTCACAAGCTTAAGAGAAATCAAGAAGATGCACTCAAGGATGGTGTGATGAGCTAGCAAAGGCATGAACTATTAGAGCTAAAGCAAGAAGAATGAAGAAGAAGATTTGGACTTCAATGTATTCATTTTGAGTATTTTCTTTATTTTGTTTAGCTTTGTAAAGCCTTGCCAAAAGCTCATACACACACATTAGAATATAGCACCAAAACGTTTTCAAACGTCTTTAAATTATATTCCTAAAGTATAAAACTATTTTGAAATAACTTCACAAAGTCACTTTAAACCCCAATTTCAGAAAAGTAGTCGACTAGTTTTTGATTTTTAGTCCACTGATTTGAATGGGAGAAGAGCTTTGCTCTCTGAACCCAAAGTAGTCGACTAATTCTAATACATCAATCGACTAATTCTAACAACGCGGTCGACTAGTTTTTGATTTTAGTCGACTAGTTTACTATTTACAGTCTAGAACATTTTCATTTTTAGCCGTTTTCTAGCCATTTGAAGGTTATTTTGGGGAAAGTTTTGTGCATAGTTTGGGCTCTATAAATAAAGTTTTGGTGTAGAATTTATTTACATCTTAATAGCTAATGTTTTCAAGAGAAAAAGTGCATTTCTTATCCCAAAAGCTTTTAAGCACAAAAATCCTTCAAAGCCAAGATTCTTCATTGTTTTCAAATCTTCTTGGCCTAAAGTTTTAGATCTCCACAAAGCTTTCAATCTCTTCATTCTTAGAAGATCCTCACCATAGCCTTCTTCACTTTACAAAACTTCAAGCAATGCTATAAGAAAAGAGCATTCTTTCTTCAAAAGAGTAAGTTGATAACCCCTCAAAGTGTTGATGTGGTAAGTTGTAATTTCTTGAGAAGAAATTAGTTGTACGAAAGACCTCTTGAGAAGAGGCAATTGTAATTTCATTATTTGGGAAAAATGGTATTAGCCGAGTGGGACTCGGGTGTTGCTGAAGTAGGATACAGGAGGCAAGTGGGACTTGCGTATCCAAACCAGGGTACATTCTGCGTTTGTGCTTGATTATCTTTGTGTTGTTTTATCTCTTGCAATTTAATTTCCATTGCATACTCATTATTTTCTTGAGATATTGTTGAGTAGAGTTAAATTTGGGTAACACCAATTGTAACTCTATGTAGATTTATTAGAGGAAATTTTAAGTTTTATTGCGATGCTAATCACCCCCCTTCTAGTATCCACTTGACCATCCACGGAATCCTAACACATGGTATCAAAGCCAAGGTGATTGGATGGCGTCAATAAAAAGCAACAACATCATCTGAAGCAAGCCTCCACCAAATCTTAATGGATCCAACTATCAACTATGAAAGGAAAGAATGATGGCATACCTACAATTTATAGATGTTGATTATTGGAAACTTGTGGAAAAGCCCTATTGTGCACCTACCACTTCCAAGCATAAATAGAGAAATAAGCAAAAAGAATTAGAGATAAAAAACGAAGAGGTAATGGACATTATAAGTGATTTGTTAAATAATGAATTTCTTATTCTTGTGTGTCAGAAGCTACAATGGCATATCAAATGTGGCACATATTAGTGGAGTTAGAGAAGTGCACCTTCGAAATCTTATCTTCTAAAGAATGAAGAGAGGACTCACATTCATGCCACACGGCACAAACAAAGGATAAGGTAAACTCGACCTCTAGTGATTTTCTTGTTACATATAATAATTTGTTTGAGCAATACGAATCATTGAAGCATGATCATGATAAGTAAAAGAATGAGCATGATTCTTTGTTCATTGATCATGATAAGTTGAAGCGTTATTGAATGATTATGAATGTTTGAAATTTGAGCATGATGAATCTCTTGTTAGATTGGACAATGCTAGATTGATTATTGATAAATTGAGCATTGATAATGATAAATTGGTTATTGAAAATTCTATGCTCATGGATGATTGCAAATCCATTAATGCTCATATTGATATTTTTTGTAATGATATCTCTATTTAAATTGAAGCATGAGGAGTTGATGCTTAAATGTGATAATGTTAGTGATAGTTCTCCATGCAAGCATGATTCTATTTCTAATAATGTTGTTAAAGCTCATAATGGCAAGAATCATGTTAGAAAGCATGTGCATGTTAGAAATAAATATGCTTATATGTACACATCCTTTGCATGCATCAATAAAAATGTTAAATCCATTGCGCCTAATAGTTTTATTCATAAGTTGGATTGTGCTAAGCATGTGCCGATGCATTCTTATGCTAGAAATAATTTTATGCATAAGCATAGAGTGCATGACATGGTATGGGTTCCCAATCAATTGGACTTTAATGGTAGACATGCATACATTGATAATTATGTGAGAAATATGCATGTATCGCAAAATTACTTGTATGTGCATGCTATGAAAACAAATCCTACTCGGATTTGGGTTCCTATTAGATGATTTTGCATGAACCCAATATTTGAGTATCCATGCTTGACGTCTATTTTTAGAGATACTCTTTATGTTGACTCCAAACTATCTCATGGACTCAATAGCAAAGAGTACCCAAAATTTTGATTTGTAGGTACTCACACATTTGGGGATGAAAAGTAAGCTCTCAAGAACGAGCACAAATTGAGGAGATAAATGAATATATCAAGCAAATTTGTAGGGGGAGCTTAATTACTTGAACGTGATACCATTGTTTTCCAGCACGTGATATTATATGGTAAAATTTCTTTTATTCATGGCATATCATATTCTTTATGCACATATGTAGGGGGAGAGAACTAATGCAATATGTTATATCTTTTTGAGATGTCAAAGTTGTGTTGTGATATTTTGTTGGGTATGACACATTCATACACATCCTAGGCATTGCATAATATTTTAAGACTTCTATATTATTTTATATGCAATATGGGGTCATCATCAAAAAGGGAGAGAATGTTGGATTTTAAGTCTCCATCCCGTAGTTATTTTTATAATGAACAACATAATATGGTACTAATATCTCCATTAAGTAATGTGTATAGGTATTGTGCAATTCAAGCTATGCTATGGAATATTGAAGACCAATTTATGATAGCCAAACTTTTGGAGTGCTCACAAGCTTAAGAGAAATCAAAAAGATGCACGCACTCTAGGATGGTGTGATGAGCTAGCAAAGGCATGAACCATTGGAGTTAAAGCAAGAATAATGAAGAAGAAGATTCGATGTATTCTTTCATCATTTTGTTTAGCTTTGTAAAGCTTTGCCAGAAGCTCACACACACACATTAGAATAGCACCAAAACGTTTTCAAAAGTCTTTAAATTATATTCCTAAAGTATAAAATTAGTTTGAAATAACTTCAGAAAGTTTTAAAGCTTAAAACCCCATTTCAGAAAAGTAATCGACTAGTTTTTTATTTTAGTCGATTGATTTGAATGGGAGAAGAGCTTTGCTCTCTGGACCCCAAAGTAGTCGACTAATTCTAACATAGCGGTCGACTAGTTTTTGATTTTAGTCGACTAGTTTACTATTTACAGTCCAAAACATTTTCATTTTTAGCCATTTTCTAGCCATTTGAAGGGCTTTTTGGGAACAGTTTTGTGCATAGTTTGGACTCTATAAATAAGGTTTTGGTGTAGAATTTATTTACATCATAATAGCTAATGTTTTCAAAAGAAAAAGAGAATTTCTTATCCCAAAAGCTTTTAAGCACAAAAATCCTTCAAAGCCAAGATTCTTCATTGTTTTCATATCTTCTTGGCCTAAAGTTTTAGATCTCCACAAAGCTTTCAATCTCTTCATTCTTAGGAAATCCTCACCATAGCCTTCATCACTTCACAAAGCTTCAAGCAAGGCTATAAGAAAAGAGCATCCTTTCTTCAAAGGAGTCAGTTGATAACCCCTCAAAGTGTTGAGATGGTAAGTTGTAAATTCTTAAGAAGAAATTGATTGTAAGAAAGACATCTTGGGAAGAGGAAATTGTAATTTCATTATTTGAAAAATAGTGAAATTAGCCGAGTGAGACTCGGTTGTTGCTGGAGTAGGATACATGAGGCAAGTGTGACTTGCGTATCTGAACCAGGGTATATTCTGTATTTGTGCTTGATTATCTGTGTTGTTTTATCTCTTACAATTTCATTTCCGCTGCATACTCATTATTTGCTTGAGATGTTGATTAGAGTTAAATTTGGGTAATACCAATTGTAACTCTATGTAGATTTATTTAAGAAAATTTTAAGTTTTATTGAGATACTAATCAACCCCACTCTAGTATCTACTTGACCATCCACATGATTCCAACAAGGGTGACATAGGAGAGGACAACACAACCACGAAGGATGCATCCCTCAAAGGAAAAGCCATCGCGAACGAGCGAGAAGTCGAAGGGGACGGAGACGGGACCGGCGGCGGCGAGGGGGGACCGGCGGTGGCGAGGGGAGATCTCCGCCTGATATCTTCTCAGGTTAGTGACGGATCCATGGTGGCAGGCCGCCCCGACCTAGGGAACGACCGGATCTGGCCAGATCTGTCAGTGTCGAAGGGCGCAACGCGGGTTGCTTTGTCTTACCCACCGATGCAAATTCTTTTAATTTCAAACCAGGGGTAATCCAACTTTTACCCACTTTTCATAGGATGGACAAGGAAACCCCCTATCTTCATAAAAGGATTTTAGAAAGTGTGTTTGACATGTTTCGATGGAAAAACTAGTGAGGACACGATATATCTAAAACTGTTTCCATTCTCATTAAAAGACAAGGCTAAAACCTGGTTGAATACCTTGCCACCACGTTCTATCACTACCTGGATTGAATTAGAGGCTGAATTTTTAAAGAAATTCTTTCCTATACCCAGGACACATGGATTGAAAAAACAGATCATGAACTTTGCCCAGAAAAGCGAGTAAACGTTCTATCAAGCGTGGGAGAGGTTCAATGAGCTGCTGCTAGCGTGTCCACATAATGGCTTCGACAAAAGCAGGATTATTGGCTTCTACTACGATGGACTACAACCCCAGATGAAACAATTCATAGAGATGATGTGCAACGGGGGATTCTTCGATAAAGAGCCAGATGAGGCTTGGACGTACTTGGAGGAGATAGCGGAGAATGCACAAACATGGGACACTACTCCAGAGTACGACAGAGGAGCCATCCCAACACCTTCCCAGCCATCACGTGGAGGGATGCACACTTTGAAGCCAGAAGATGCGTTGGAAGCGAAGATGGAAGTTTTGCTCACAAAGAAACTTCAAGCCCTCAATTTGAAAGGATCCAAAGGAGTTGAGGTTGTACAAAGTTGTGCACTTTGCGAGGTTGATGGCCATGACACTAGTACTTGTCCCACACTTCCAGCTTTGAAGAATATGCTAAGCAATCCTACAGAGGTAAACCAAGTATCAACCAATTATCAAGGTTTCAATACTAACAATCGGGGGTGGTGCAACAATTCCAACTTAAATTGGAGACCCCAACAACCCCAATAACCCCAACAACAACAACAGCATCAAGCTCCTCCTTCCTTTAGACAAGCACAATTTTGGGTTAAGCAAGTTTTTGGCGCCGTTGCCGGGGAGAACGGCTTGCTACCAAAGTTTATTTCATTTAGAGGACCTTCTGTGAGATCTTTCCACTTAGTTGTTCATAGATTTTGTTTTGTTTTGTTATTGTTTTTTCTTTCTTCAACCTAAAAACCCATAAAAATTAGAATTTTTTTAAAAAATAAAAAAGGCCTTGTGCTTGGTTTATGTGACATAGGACTCCTAGGACAAAGAGCTTGACTAGACGCTTTGAAATGGCTGAAAATAATACTAATAATGATGAAAACACTAGTAACAACAATGAAAATAATATAGAACCTAGAGTTTCTAGAACTTTAAAAGATCATCTCAGACCCACTAGAACTAGCATCAGATTTTGGTGGTCTTCTCCTATATATTTCTGATTTTAGAGAGGCTATTGTGAATGATTTGTCATAGGATTTTAGAAGAAGAAGAAGGTGCTTCATGTGCAAAGTTTGAAGGGTTTAATTGGTGATATCTTCTCAACTTATTTGTTTTCTCTCAAGTTTCTTTTCTATTGAATAAAATCATGTTTATGTCATTTATAATCTCTATTATTTTCCATATGAGTGGCTAGATTTTATTTGTACACGATATGGCATAGTTAGGAGCAAGGTTTTGGGTCTAAGTTTCGGTCTCGGTATCGTTCTTTCCAAAATTTAGGTTTCGGTATCGGTATCGCTCGTTTCGGCGGTTTCGAAAGCAAGTTTCGGTTTCGTCCGTATCGCTAATTTCGGCAGTTTCGTTTCAGGCATCGGTTTCGGCTTCGGAGATACTTTAAATATGTATATACTATATCCACATAGTGATGGTTTTGGAGATTCTTAAATCTAAACCTATCAAATACTATTAAATACTTAACAAACTAAAATAGTAATCATATAGTATCAAATACTAAATACTAAATAGATAAACTAAATTTGAGTTTGTAATCATATCAAATACTAAATACATAAAGTTTGATACTTAAATACTAAATATTTGAAAAAGGAATAGATCCTAAAGCTTGCCTTGCGCACCCACCGTTTTACCTTGCGCACAAACCACTTATTTACAAGTTTGCCAAAAAAATCGCTGGGTGTTGCTTTGCGCACCCACCATTTTGCTTTGCGCACATACCACTTATTTACAGGGTTGACACAAAAAATCAGCTTGCTATGTGCACCGACTGTTTTATTTTAGGCACATACCACTTATTTACAAGTTTGCCTTTTTAAAAAAATGCAGCCTCTCCTGAAAGATGACTCGGGCTTCTCTCTATTTGCTCTCTGTCACTCTCACGCTAGATGGTTGAGGTGGGGTGATAAGGTAGGAGGCGGGTTCGGCGAGGCGGCGACGCGATGTGATGAGTTCAATTATTTCATCATCTTCCTTTTTTTACTTTTTCTTCTTTTTCAGCAATTTTTTCTTAGTTTTGCCTCTTCTTCATCTAATTCTTCATCATTTTCAAGCCGAACCCCTAGTGTTTCTCCTCTCTTTTAACCGAGCTTTCTTTGCAACTTATTGATTCACGAAATTTTTTGGGGTTTTAGAGAATTTTTATTTAATTATACATTCTCCTTCCTTCGTCTTCGACCGATACTGAACGGTATCAGTCAGTTTCGGCAAACTGACCGATACTATTCAGTATCGGCCGATACCGAAACTAACCCCTATTTTCGGTCTCGTTACCCACCGATACCGATACGAAACGGGCAATACGCCGGGGTATCAGTTGAAACCTCAAACCTTGGTTAGGAGATGTGATTTGTACCAATTTGGTTGAGTTTTTTACACTTTCAAAGCAAACGTTGTTAACGTATTTATCTTTTCTTTTTAACTTTTCATTCATCTTCCAAAAGATAATGAATGAATTGATGATCAACCCACACGGGTGAGTTTTGATCTTTCCAAAAGGAAACATCAAATTTTATAAAGATCATTGCGTTAACTATATTTATCATTATCGCGCTTAATCCCTACGAAGGCATCTTCCAATGACTTTCTCCCAAAAAGAGATGTCATTGAGTTACCTCTATTCAACCAAACTAGTGCATATCATGGATCCTAATGAAACCATATCATGTGCATACTTATAAATATCTTCAAAAACAAAAATGTTCTTCGCTCATTTTTCCATAAACTTAAAACCCAAATCTAAAACCATTAAATCATCATTATTCAAAGTAGTTAGGTTCTCTACGATTATTCTCTAATTGATTTGAACTTGTGGTTGCAACAGGTTTTCTCCCGAGGATACGATATCCGGACTCCCGGAACTTTACTACTTACACGAACTCTTTCACTTGAGAGTAGCATAATTTTAGGTTAAGCAAGTTTTTGGCGCCGTTGGGAAAGAATTCATACCAGGCCAGAAGGTTTTTCTCTACAATTCCAGACTCCGCGTCTTCCCAGGGAAACTTCGCTCTAGGTGGGTTGGGCATTTCATCGTCAAAGAAGTTTTCCCATATGGAGCGGAACTACTGTTGAATGAGAAAGACAGAAGTGAGTTCAAGGTGAACGGTCAACGATTGAAACATTTTCATGAACCTTTGGAAATAACTTTTGGAGTAGGCCATGATAATATCATGAGTTTGGTACATGTTTTTAATTGAATCCGAATTTATCGCATAATTTGCTAGAGACTAGCAAATGGCTAGTTGGGGTGTGATTTCAGCATAATATTACGTTATTTTCCCCTCATTAGACCCCAATTTGTGCATACATAAGTGCTAAAAGAGCTCTAGTATAGTCATATTCAGAATATCATATAATATTACATCTTAATCTTATAATTTGCACAACTATCAATTTTTATGAACTAATTTGTGTTTCTTCATATTTTTCAGGAGTAGTGCTCGAGCCCACGATTCCAACGGCTGTTCATTCAGATTTTTCGGAACTCGGGAGAATTTTCTACAAATTATGGAAGCACAACAGTTCAAAGAGAAATGAAAAAAAAATAAAATGAGCAGGCCCCGCTCATTTCAAATTAAAAATAAATAATAAAAATAATAAAAATAAAAAACACAACCCGCTCATTTGAAATGAGCGGGCCCCGCTCATTTCAAATGCTCATTTCAAATGAGCGGGGTGGGGGCTTCCCCATTTGCAAGCAGCGAATGCAATTAAAAAAATGTGCGCACACAGAAGCAAGCCCCGCAGATGCGAGCGGGGGCGCTCCAACGGGTCGAGTTCTAACCCGGCCCCATACTCCAGCAGGCGCGCGCAGCATTAAGCAGCATGAGCGGGTTTTCGGGCGCGCGCCCGCCCAGATCCGACCCGCCAGAAAGAAAACAGACCCGAATGAAGATCAAAGGCCATTTTGTGACGTTTGTGTGCGATTTTAAGCCGATTTCTATCTCTAGCAAATTATGCATATATTGGCTTTGAAATCAATTGGAAATAACTTTTGGAGTATGCCAGGATAATATCATGAGTTTGGTGGGTGTTTTTAATTGAATCCGAATTTATCGCATAATTTGCTAGAGACTAGCAAATGGCTAGTTGGGGGTGTGATTTCAGCATAATATTACGTTATTTTCCCCTCATTAGACCCTAATTTGTGCATACATAAGTGCTAAAAGAGCTCTAGTATAGTCATATTAAGAATATCATATAATATTACATCGTAATCTTATAATTTGCACAACTATCAATTTTTATGAACTAATTTGTGCTTCTTCATATTTTTCAGGAGTAGTGCTCGAGCCCACGATTCCAACGGCTGTTCATTCAGATTTTTCGGAGCTCGTGAGAATTTTCTACAAATTATGGAAGCACAACAGTTCAAAGAGAAATGAAAAAAATAAAATGAGCGGGCCCCGCTCATTTCAAATTAAAAATAAATAATAAAATTAAAATAAATAAATAAAACACAGCCCGCTCATTTGAAATGAGCGGGCCCCGCTCATTTCAAATGGGTGGGGGCTTCCCCATTTGCAAGCAGCGCGCGCAATTAAAAAAACTGTGCACGCACAGAAGCAAGCCTCACAGATGCGGGCGGGGGCGCTCCAACGGGCCGGGTTCTGACCCGGCCCCATACTCCAGCAGGCGCGCGCAGCATTAAGCAGCATGAGCGGGTTTTCGGGCGCGCGCCCGCCCAGATCCGACCCGCCAGAACAAATACAGAACCGAATGAAGATCAAAGGCCATTTTGTGACGTTTGTGTGCGATTTTAAGCCAATTTCTGAACCGTTTTCAGCCCTCTCACCTTCTAATTCATGGACAAGATGTTGGTGGCCATAAAGCCCCACTATCCATTGAATTATTGGAATTATATATGTATTGATGAGTGGGAATATGAAGAGCCAAGCACATTAAACCCATGAAGAGTGTGAAGTCGATAAATAGGAGTTTTCTTGAGCTATTGGCATCAGATTTTGGTGTAGTCTTCTCCTATATATTTCTGATTTTAGAGACGCTATTGTGAGTGATTTGTCATAGGATTTTAGAAGAAAAAGAAGGTGCTTCATATGCAAAGTTTGAAGGCTGTAATTAGTGATATCTTCTCAACTTATTTGTTTTTTCTCAAGTTTCTTTTCTCTTGAATAAAATCATGTTTATTTCATTTATAATCTCTATTATTTTCCATATGAGTGGCTAGATTTTATTTGTACATGGCATGGCATAGTTAGAAGATGTGATTTGTACCAATTTGGTTGAGTTTTTTTACGCTTTCAAAGCATTTGTTGTTAACGTTTTTATCTTTTCTTTTTAACTTCTCATTCGTCTTCCAAAAGATTGTGAATGAATTGATGATCACCCCCACAAGGGTGAGTTTTGATCTTCCCAAAAGGAAACATCAAGTTTTATAAAGATCATTGTGTTAACAACTATATTTATCATTATCATGCTTAATCCCTACGAAGGCATCTTCCGATGACTTTCTTCCAAAAAGAGATGTCATTGAGTTACCTCTATTCAACCAAACTAGTGTATATCATGGATCCTAATGAAATCATATCATGTGCATACTTATAAATAACTTCAAAAACAAAAACGTTCTTCGCTCATTTTTCCATAAGCTTAAAAACCAAATATAAAACCATTAAATCATCATTATTCAAAGTAGTTAGGTTCTCTACGATTATTCTCTAATTGATTTGAACTTGTGGTTGCAACAGGTTTTCTCTCGAGGATATGATATCCGGACTACCGGAACTTTACTACTTGCGCGAACTCTTACACTTGAGAGTAGCACAATTTTGGGTTAAGCAAGTTTTTGAGAGTAGAACAAAGGTTAGCCGCGTTTGCATTTCATAGAGTTATCGTGTGTATGCAAAACAAAAAAATGAGTATGATTCATGATGCAATAAATGATGGAATAAGAAACATGATTGATGCAATCTCAACCCCCACAAGTTAGAAGAAGCTTTGCATTATTTTGACCAAATTTTTGAAGATTGAAAACTATGATATAATTTGTGATATATCCTTACAAATGCATACAACGCTTACTACTTTACTCTTCTCTGAATTAGATTGAGGGAAATGTCATATGTTATTCTCTTTCATACAATGTGTATATTGGTTTTGAAATCAATTGGAAATAACTTTTGGAGTAGACCATGATAATATCATGAGTTTGGTACATGTTTTTTATTGAATCCGAATTTATCGCATAATTTGCTCGAGACTAGCAAATGGCTAGTTGGGGGTGTGATTTCAGCATAATATTACGTTATTTTCCCCTCATTAGACTCCAATTTGTGCATACATAAGTGCTAAAAGAGCTCTAGTATAGTCATATTCAGAATATCATATAATATTAGAGCTTAATCTTATAATCTGCACAACTATCGATTTTTATGAACTAATTTGTGCTTCTTCATATTTTTCAGGGGTAGTGCTCGAGCCCACGATTCCAACGGCTGTTCATTCAGATTTTTCGGAGCTCGGGAGAATTTTCTACAAATTATGGAAGCACAACAGTTCAAAGAGAAGGAAAAAGAAAAAAGAAAATTTAAAAAATAAATAAATAAAAAACACAGCCCGCTCATTTGAAATGAGCGGGTCAAATGAGCGGGCTGTGTTTTTTATTTATTTATTTTTTAAATTTTCTTTTTTCTTTTTTCTTTTTTCTTTTTCTCTTTGAACTGTTGTGCTTCCATAATTTGTAGAAAATTCTCCCGAGCTCCGAAAAATCTGAATGAACAGCCGTTGGAATCGTGGGCTCGAGCACTACCCTTGAAAAATATGAAGAAGCACAAATTAGTTCATAAAAATTGATAGTTGTGCAAATTATAAGATTAAGCTCTAATATTATATGATATTCTGAATATGACTATAGTAGAGCTCTTTTAGCACTTATGTATGCACAAATTGGGATCCAATGAGGGAAAAATAATGTAATATTATGCTGAAATCACGGGTGAACACGCCCCATGATGGACGCACAAGCTCTTCGCACCGTAAGACGACAATATCTAGCCGGATCCGGCCAGATCAGATCTGGGCTGAACAAGCATGGCTCGACGATGTCGACCACCAGTGGACGGATTCCGCCTAAAAGGAGTGACAACACGTGCTTTTCATGCACGGTTGGGCGACAAGCAACCCCCAGACCCTTGGGGGTGCGCAATGGAAGGCATGGGGGCATGTGCCGGAGGAAGCCGGACGGGCACGACGAGATGCGGATTGCCCTGAGCTCGCGGTGGCGAGGTTAGGGGGCCAGTCAGGCGCGATGGAAGGCAGGAGACCTTGGGGAGTAGCGGCACAACCGGGAGATTTCCGATGGAAGAGTTCATGGGACCCACGGCTCCCAATTGGAATGAGTACCAACAATTTCATTAGGACAGCCCCGATTTAGAGCCGGACAAGTGTAATTTGGTGCCAACTCGTGGATTCAGAAGCTGAAGATACCTATCTTCAAGGGGGAGGACGCATATGGATATGTGTAATGCATCGAACAATATTTCACCGTCTGATGGAGCCTTATGTTTGGAGGAGAAGGCGTTGGCGTGGTTCCAATGGAGGGAACATCGACAATACATGCAATCTTGGGAGGACTTTAAAGATCGCCTTCCAGAACGGTTCCGTGATACTCTAGAAGATGATTACTAGTCCGGAGGCAAAATCTTAACTTTATTGATAAAACTAGATGAAAAAGATAAATTGGTTACGATTATTAGGGGCAACCACCCTCCCAAAACGCTGTTAAGAGGATGTCTCGACTATCTAAAAGTCACACAAAATATCAAATTCAAGCATAGTTAGGGCCGGCCGGCCGCAACCCCCATTAATCCCCCTTTCCCCAAAATAGCAAATTACAAGTTTACCCCTTTTAATAATAAAATAAAGGAATTAAAGTAAATGGTGCGAGCATGCCCCTAGATCACTTGGTTGAGCCAGATGTCCCCTTGGTGCGCCGCCTAGAGTACGTGATGAGCCCATCACTACTCCCCCCCAACCCAAAGAGCCACCTTGTCCTCAAGGTGGTAGTCTGGAAACTACTGCTTCATGACGCTCACCAACTCCCATGTGCTTTCATACTCTGGCAAGCCCCTCCAACGAACCAACACTTCCTGCACCCATGTTCCTCCCATGCGCACCCCCTTCAACTCCGCAAGCTCCAATAAGACCTTCATGTCCTCTGGCAGTGTCTCCAAAAGTGAAGGAGATGGAGTATGGTTACCAATCGCCTGCCGCAGCTGTGATACATGAAACCCAGGGTGGATGATCGATCCTGGGGGCAACTTCAATCGATAAGCCACGTGCCCCACCTTGGCCTCCACCTCAAAAGGGCCGAAATACCTGGGAGACAGCTTCTCATTTCTCCGATGAGCTAGGGACCTCTGCCTGTAAGGACGCAGTTTCAAATAGACCATATCCCCTACCTCGAACTGGACATCTCGGCGGTGTAAGTCAGCCCTCGCCTTCATGATCTGCTGAGCCCATGCCAAATGGAGCTTCGGCTCCTCCAAAATCCGGTCCCTCTCGGCCAAGTACTGCTCTACATCTAACACCTGGGTCGTCTCCTGTACATAGTGCAGCAGGTGGGGGATCCCTACCATATAAAATCCAAAAAGGCGTCGTCTAAGCCGCTGTGACAAAAAGTATTATACCAATATTCTACCCACGACAGCCAACGTGTCCACTCCTTAGGGCTCTCTGAGATAAAACACCGCAAATAGGTCTCTATGCTCCTGTTGACAACCTCTGTCTGGTCGTCGGTCTGTGGATGGTAGGCGGTACTACGTCTCAGAACTGTACCCTGCAACCTGAAAAGCTCTGACAGAATCTGCTCAGAAAAACCTTGTCCATATCAGAGACAATGGACTTTGGGGGTCCAAGTAAACGGATCACCTCCCTCAAAAATACCTCCGTCACTGAAACCGCGTTGTACGGGTGCCTGAGCGGTATGAAGTGTTCATATTTACTGAGGCGGTCCACCACAACAAATATCACCGTGAATCCCCCTGACTTGGGCAGCCCATCAATAAAATCCATGGATAAGTCCTCCCAGACTCGCTCTGTCAAGGATAGGGGCTGCAGTAAACCCCCTGGGGACATCGCCATGTACTTGTGACGTTGGCACATGTCACACTGCTACCATCTTGGCAACGTCCTTCATCCATCGCCAATGCACCTCCCTAGCCAGTCTCTGGTATGTCTTCAGTACCCCAAAGTGTTCGCCCACAGCACTAAAATGAAACTCATGTAATATGGCTAGAATGTGGGCGGAAGTACTCGGTATAACCAGGCGCCCCCAATACACCAATCTCCCCTCTTGCAAGGAATAGCCGGGGTGATCTGCAGACCCCTGTAAGAGTGCCGCTCTAATGCCTGCCTGCTCATGGTCTCCCTCCACATCCCTCTGGAGTGGCTCTCAGTCGTGAACTACCGATACTGAAATAGCTGCTAGCTGAACATCCACATCTCTCCTGGACAGTGCGTCGGCTGCCTTGTTCTCCAACCCTGTGCGGTACTCTATCTCGAACATGTACCCCATCAATTTCCGCAGCCATTTTTGGTGCTCCTCTGTCACCATGCGCTACTCCAATAAGTACGTGAGGCTCCTCTGATCTGTGCGCACTAGAAAGCTCCTCCCCAGCAAGTATGGCCTCCACTTCATTATTGCCAGAACTATCGTCGTCAGCTCCTGCTTATATACTGATTTCAACCGAGCTCTCGATGTCAACACCTGGCTATAGTACGCATTAGGACGCTGATCCTGCATCAGTACTACTTCCAGTCCATGCCTCGAGGCATCAGCCTTCACCACAAACGGCCTCGAGAAGTCCGGTAGTGCCAACACCGGTACGGTCGTCATAGCCTTCTTCAAGGCCTCAAAAGCACGTGTCACCTCATCGCCCCACACAAACTGATCCTTCTTCAACTCCGTGAGTGGCCAGGCAATCGTCCCATACTCCTCTACGAAACGCCTGTAGTAACCTGTGAGGCCTAGGAACCCTCTCAGCCCCCTGAGAGTGGATGGGTGCGGCCAGTCTAGCATTATCGCAATCTTCACCCGATCTGCAGCTACCCCCTCAGAAGAAACCACGTGGCCCAAGTGCTCCACATGTGGCTCCCCGTACAAACATTTCTTCCAATTCCCATAAAGCTGGTGATACTGCAACTCCTGAAACACCACCTGCAAGTGATCCAAATGCTCCTCCACTATGCGGCTGTACACCAAAATATCGTCAAAAACACCAGCACGAATCTCCTCAGGTAGGGGCGGAATACCGTATTCATTAATGCTTGGAATGTAGCTGGGGCGTTAGTCAAACCGAAAGGCATGACTAGAACGCATAGTGGCCTTCATGT
This sequence comes from Scilla litardierei, assembly GCA_030789695.1. NCBI lineage: Eukaryota > Viridiplantae > Streptophyta > Magnoliopsida > Asparagales > Asparagaceae > Scilla > Scilla litardierei. The sequence goes on along the minus strand of CM061141.1, from coordinate 36,724,864 downwards.
GTCTTGAAGGCCGTCTTCGGCACATCCTCCTCATTCGGATCTGATGGTAGCCTGATTTAACATCTATCTTTGAGAATATGACTGACCCATGTAGTTCATCGAGAAGCTCGTCGATCACCGGTATGAGAAACTTTTCTGGCACAGATTCTTTGTTGAGGGCTCTGTAATCTACACAAAAGCGCCAGCTCCCGTCCTTTTTTACCAACAATATCGGATTGGAAAAAGGACTAACGCTAGGCTGGATCATGCCAGCCTGGACCATCTCGGCCACCATCCTCTCTATCTCATCCTTCTGTATCTGGGGATAGCGATAGGGCCTGACACTGATGGGGGTCACGCCCTCTCGTAACACAATGGCGTGCTCGTGGTCTCTATGGGGAGGTAGTCCTCGTGGCTCCTGAAAAATATCTCCAAACTGCTCCAGCATCAACTGCACCTCTCGTGGGACTAGCTGCTCCTCCACATCAACACCCCCCTCTCTCGCCATCTGATGTAACTTTACCAAAAATCCACCACCCTCTGCCTGGATGGTCCGTACTATGGTTTTCATGGAAACCGGTACTCTGCACAAACTAGGGTCCCCCTGTAGCGTCACTGCTCTCCCGTCCTCCTGAAACTCCATCCTGAGAAGTTTCCAGTTCACCTTCATCTCCCCCAGCATCTGCAGCCATGTCATGCCCAGAATGATATCCGTGCTGCCCAACTCCAATGGTAAGAAATCTGCCACTATCTATATCCATTGCACTGCCAGTATCAATCCCCGACATAAGCCCATGCTGCACTTCTTCCTTGTGCCCATCACACTAAAGCTGCCACTGTCTACCAGTTGCAGACCCAGCTGCTCTAATACCCTCCTGGAGATGAAATTGTGAGTCGTCCCACTGTCGATGAGAACTATCACCTCCTGAACACCAATCTGCCCCCTCAACTTCATGGTATAGTTTGGGGTGAACCCTACCACAGAGTTAAGGGAGACCTCGGCCACCTCCAACTGACTGTCCTCTGTGTCCTCCTCAATGGCCTCATCCTCAACCTCCGCATCATCATCTTCGTCCTCCAGCAACAGTATCTGCAACTTGCGCCCTGCGCATCAGTGACACGGGGTAAACCGCTCGTCACACCTAAAGCAAAGTCCCTTCTGACGCTTCTCCCTCATCTCCACATCAGACATCCTCCTGAACTGCCCTCCTGCTGGTGGTGCGATGCTCCTCTCCCGACCTTCTCCTTGCCTGCATGGTCTGCTCCAGTGGTCGCCTTCACCCCTCCTGGCACCGATGGGGACCCGCGCTGCGCCTGACCACCATACCCGCTCCTAACTCTCCTCTCCTCAGCCTGAGCATCCTCAACCATCTGTGCCATCTCCATGACTTCTGACAGCCCCCTGGGCTTGTATGGCCGAACCCTCGCGCGAAGACTGTGCTTCAGCCCCTTCATGAATGTGCCCTCCAACGACTCGTCAGTAACTCCGTGCACTCTTCCGGCAATATCTCAAACTTCTCGATGTAGTCCCTCACCGGCCCCTCCTGCATGAGGGCAAACAACTGCTTGTGAAGGTTTTCCAGGTGGGGATCCCGAAACTTCTCCAAAATGAGATCCTTAAGCTCCTCTCAACTGCGAAAGTGTTGTCTCCTCTCCTTCCACTGATACCACCACAACGTTCTTCCCTCCATACAAATGGCCGCTGCCTCCAACTTCTGGGCCTTCGTCATGTGATAAGCAGTGAAATATCTCTCAGCCCTAAAAAGCCACGCATGCGAGTCCTCTCCATCAAACACGGGCATTTTCGATCTTTACTCCTTGTTGACATCGCCATGGATCGTAGTCGCTCTGATACCAAAATGATAGATCCGAAGGCAAAATCTGAACTTTATTGATAAAACTAGAAGAAAACAATAAATTGGCTACGATTATTAGGGGCAACCACCCTCCCAAGACGCCGTTAAGAGGACGTTCACACTCGTCTATCTAAAAGTCACACAAAATATCAAATCCAAGCATAGTTAGGGCCGGCCTCTGCACCCCCTATTAATCCACATATTCCCAAAATAGCAAATTACAAGTTTACCCATTTTAATAATAAAATAAAGGAATTAAAGTAAAAGGTGCAAGCACACCCTTAGATCACTTGGTTGAGCCAGATGTCCCCTTGGTACGCCGCCTAGAGTACGTGATGAGCCCATCAATGATCTGCATCAGAAGTTATTTGCACTCAAGCAAAAGGAAACTGTCATGAAGTATAGAGAGGTTCGAACTACTGTCGGTCCGAGTGAGAGGGATGTCGGAGACAATGTTGGAAGGTAACTTCATGAAAGTGTTCAAAGCAGATATTCGAGCTAAATTACGTATTTTGAGGGAAAGAAGGCTTGAAGAGACGATGGAGTAGGCACATATGATCAAAGATAAGAATGTGGTGGACCGGCCTGCTAATGGCACGTCAAACAGGTTCGCTGTTAGAATTGCTATTTGAGTGGTAAACTTGTAATTTTGGGCATAGTGGTATTTTTGTAATTAGGGACTAATGGGGAAGAGGTTAGGGCTAGGATATATGTTAAATTTGAGAGAAGACTAAGAAAGATTAGGAGTAGCGTAGAGTGTATCTTTGGAGATTTATGTGTTTATCTCGAATCAAAGGTTAGGAGAGCGGTTTCCTCTCGAATCAGAACCAACTTATCGTTATATTCATCTTATTATCTATAAAATAATCCCCTTTTTATTATTCCAACCCTTAGTCTTTCATATCAGGTTGGTATCAGAGCTATGATGTTGTCTTCGTCGTTGATCAGATCTGTCGATGTTGACTTTATCTTTCTTCAGATTTGACTTTGTAACCTCTCTCTCAGGCGGAGGGAGCCTCCCCTCCTCCATCATTTGCTTAAACATAGCCGAAGCCTTGCGTGTCCCTCTCATTATCGAAAGGCCACCCAAGGTCTCCATCATCTCCTGCGAAGTCTGTATGGAAGCCACGATAGTCGTCATGCTCATTTGAAGGTCCTTAGCGTCCGAAATACGGACATTAAAGCTTGGGAGATCTTCCATCTAAGAACCAATGGCCATATGCCCCTTAAAATTGTCGTTGGGCCATGGGGACCTGTCTAGGGCTCACGGGCTCCTAGGCCCCGCCCAGGGCTCAGATGCCCTAGGGCAGCCCGTCCTGTGATCACCAGGTGCAGGGCGGCCGGTTGCGAGGCCGAAGGAAGGGCCACATGAAGGCGACGGTCCTTTCAAGAGCAACGACGATGACAGATGAGGCATTCTGAGCTTTGACTCAAGAGAGGAGGAGCATCCTCACTCAAAGTAACGTAACTCACGGACTTTATGCACCACCTTGAGGACAATATGGTTCTTCGGAGGCAGAGTAGTGCTAGAATTGATATCCAAGTGGCAAACTTATAATTTTGGGCTTTATGGGCATTTATGTAATTAGGGACAAATCGGTCCTTTATATGGTGGTGAAGTGGTTAGAGCTATGATATATGTTGAATTTGAGAGAAAACGAAAGATTAGGAGTAGTGTAGTGTAGATCTTCGTAGATTTAGGCATTTATCTCGAATCAAAGGTTAGGAGATCAGTTTCCTCTCGATTTGGAAATAACTTATCTTTGTATTTATCTTATTATCTATAAAAATTCTCTTTTTATTCTTCCAAGCCCTAACTTTTCTATCATTCACTTTTCGTACCAACACTACGACAGGGGGGCAGATCCAAGGGTATAGACAACCCATGACAGAAACAGTTAGATGCGACCAGAAAGTAAATTCATACGCCTTATGGAAACAAAGATTTAGAACAAGCAAGCAAAGTGGTTGTGTTTTCACTGTGACGAGAAGTATGCTCAAGGGTATAGCTATCGGGCTCGCAGCCTCCAAGTTTTGACTGTTTGTGATGATAACGATGACAATGACGGCGTGAAAGTCGAGGAGGAATCAGGAGAGGACGGACACCCTCACTTGGATGTGACCGAAGTCTCGCTAAATTTTGTGATGGGATTTACACCGAATCACACTATGAAGTTAAAAGGGGGCATCACGAAACAGGACGTCATTGTGTTGATTGATAATGAGGCCATCCATAATTTTATTTCCAACATGATAGTGGACCAACAGGAACTGCAATTGGAGGATACATGGATTTTTGGTATGGTCATGGGGACATAGATGGTAGAGCGAAGTCGAGGGATATGCAATAGGCCGATCTTATCGCTGCAGAAATTTCTAGAGGATTTTCTACCGTTAGATCTGGATAGCACATGCGTGATTCTGGAGATGAAATGACTGCAATCGTTGGGAGAAATGAAAGCCAACTAGAAGTTGCATATGGAATTCCACGTGGAGAACTGACCAGTAATGCTACAAGGGAACTCGGGCATATACCGCACCTTAATTTCATTGAAGACCAGGATGGAGGCGATACAGACTGGGGGCGAATTCTTGGTGGATGTGCAGGGATTAGCAGGAGAGTCAACAGGGGAGGAGCAAGACATTCCTACACAGGTACATCGGCTCCTGGTTCGATTCGAGATAGTTTTTCAGACACCAGGCAAGCTTCTCCCACCGCGGGACCACGAACATACCAGTACCCTCAGGTGCAGAAGGATGAAATAGAAAAATGGTCAAGGAGATGCTACTAGCCTGAGTCATCCAACCGAGTGTGAGCCCATTCTCAAGCTCGATCCTTTTGGTCAAAAAGAAAGATGGCAGCATGAGGTTTTGTATCGACTATCGGGCCTTGATCAAGAAAATTGCAAGTATAAATTTCACATCCCAGTGATCGACAAGTTATTAAACGTGTTGCATGGCGCGGTGATGTTCTGTAAGATTGGCATGAAGTCATGGTATCATCAAATTCGGATGCGAAAAAAGGACGTAACAAAAATCGCATTCAAAACTCACAGAGGACACTATGAGTTCCACGTCATATCTTTTCATCTGACCAATGCCCCGATTACTTTTCAGTCACTTATGAATAAGATATTCCAGTCGTACTTGAGGAAGTTTGTTCTGTTTTTCTTCGATGACATTCTGATGTACAGTAAAACTATAGAAGCATGTGTGGAACACCAGGAGGTAGTAGTGCAAGGGTTGCAGAATCATCAATTGTATACTAATCGGAAGAAATGCATGTTTGCTTAAACACGGGTGGAGTATCTCGGGCATGTTGTTTCGGCAAATGGGGTCGTAGCCAACAGATCCAATGTAGCGACGACACTAGATCGACCATGCCCCATGATATTGAAGGAGCCACGGGAGTTTCTGGGGTTCACAAGATATTATCGGAAGTTTGTCCAGTGGTATAGTACGATTGCATGGTTATAACAACACAATTAAAGAAGGACAAGTTCTACTAGGGGTAGAGGCAACTCAAGCCATTGAGAACCTACAGTGAGCCATGACCAGTATTTTGGTAATAACCTTACCTGACTTCAACCGCCCTTTTATCACGAAGATGGATGCTTCGGGGTATAGACTGGTGGCCAGTTCTGATGCAGGACCAGTGGCCAGTTGCATATTTCAGTCAGGTATTGACTGTGAGGGCTCGACTGAAGTCAGTATAATAAACGTGTGCTTATGACGATCTTGTTGGCAGTACAAAAGTGGAGGACATACCTGTTGGTACGACATCTCATCGTTCGAACGAACTAGCAGAGTCTCAAGTTCTTACTAAAGCGACATATGGAGATAAAGAAACACCAGTGTTTGCTCTCCAAGCTGCTGGGATATGATTTTGATATCTAATACAGACCAGTGTTGGAAAATAAGACGGCCGATAACCTCTCCAAATGGTGGAAGAACCATAGTTAACAGTTATGTCTGTTCTCATAATGCTTGATTTGAAACCTTTGTTACAAGAGATTGAGGCAAATGCAGGCATAGAGAAGATTCAAAGCTGTCCTATTACACGGTTCGACGGAGTACCCAGGCTACTCACTGAACGGGCAACGATTGTTATATCAGGACAGTCTCGTATTACCTACCCATGTTCCGAGGTTACTACGGAAGTTCCATATGAGCGCACAAGAAGACACTCTAAGGTGCTCAAGATATATTGTCAGTTGGCAACGGAGCTGTACTGGGTAGGGATAAAGAAGGATGTGGCAAAAATGGTGGCTAGTTGTGATGTCTGCCAACATCACAAATACATGACAATGTTCTCGGGAGGGCTGTTGATATCGTTGGCTTTGCCAAACCGGGTCTGGGTGGAAGTCATAATGAAGTTCAATGGAGGGTTGCGATGCTTGAAGGGATTCTCTGTTATTTTTGTTGTTGTTGATCGTCTAAGTAAATATGCGCACTTTATGACCCTTCGACACCCCTACACTATTGTAACTCTAGCACTCGCCTTTACATGGAAGTTAGTGCGCTTGCATGTGATTTCAGAGTCGATCGTGTCTGATCGCTATACAGGCAAGACCAACTCCACCTATTACATTATGGCCATAGTTTCACACCGGTGTCACAAATAAAGCGATATATGGAGGAAAGTGATAGTGTGTTGGAGGAGCTGAAGCAACATTTGGCAAGGAGAACGCAACATGTCATGAAGAAACAAACGGATGGCCACATGAGGGATATGCAGTATGATGTGACGATCGAGTTTATTCGAAGCTCCGGCCTTATCGACAGGTCATTGGCACATATGAGGAACGAGAAGTTAGTGCATCAGTATTTTGGGCCTTATGAGGTAGAGGCATAGATTGGGAAGGTTTCTTAGCTCTTGAAATTGTCAACGTATGCTATACACCCAGTCTTCCATGTCTCCCACCTGCGCCAAGCAATCGGTGATCACACAGCGTCGTCATTTTTACTACCGACCTTGACAGATCACATGAAAGTGATCCTAGGACCGTTCGAATTAAAAGAAGTATGCCAAAGGGGGTCGGGTACCAAGGAAGTATTAATCCAATAGAAGGACCTTCCAGAATATGAAGCGGCATGGGAGCCGTTCGACGTAATCCAATAGTAATTTTCGGAATTCCACCTCGAGGACATGGTGCCTCGTTGGGAGGTGAGTAATGTTAGGTCATTACATACATGCAGCGGCACAAGAATACAAGGAAGTGGTAATTTAGTCTTTAAGCTAATTACCTAATTGCGAGGGCTATTGCTTAAAAAGAGAGAATGGGTCAATATGGGGGCATGCTGATTATGGCGGCGGGAATAGTAGTTTAATTGTTTCCTTAGTTGGGAAAGAATTGGCCTTCCTCTCAAATTGGATGTCGTACCTTTGTTGGATACAGTTTATTATCAATAAAATAACCATAATTCTGCCATAAATCCTATCAACCTCCAAAATTACACAGGAATACCTATAATAGTGGTGGCTTGTTACAACTTTAAGGACACGGGAAATGGTACTGTGATGAAAATGATGGCTGATGGCTGGTAGTAGAGTTCAAATGTGTTAAGTCAGCTGTGCCTGTGCGTGAACTGAATTAAAAGAATTGTTTCCAGTAATTTTAGAGGGATGTCAATACTTAAATGGTACAGAATCTACAGATAAACATACTGCTGTGCCACCGCCTGTTTTTAATCTCCCAACTTCACCACCACATGTCGTTACACGTTCCACCCTATCAAAGGAGTGACAGTCAAGTCCTAATCGACAAGTTCACAACTAATACACTAAAATTTCTCAAAACATAACTTACTCTTCCTTATTAGCTTCCAGCCTGTGATCTGCTGACAAGGTATAAATAGTACCTTCAGCAGATTCCAGTATACAAAGGGAATCACCAACTGATGCTACAGTTACAACCCATCCATCTATTATTACAAAAGTCACAGTTGTCCCAGACTTTTGGGCTGCAAAAAACAAAACAGAACAGTCAAGATTGGCATGTCAATTGTACATAACAAACAAGTATCTATGGCATATTCTCTAACTAATTGAAAATGATGAAGTAATATAATTATTAGGCACAAGCATACACAGATAGGTTAAATTAGTAATTTTGTGCTAAAGAAAAATCAGATAGCATTTAACAGGCAATTTTTTTGTCTGTATAAATAGCTCAATACATGGAAAGCCTTCTAACGACAACCACAATCATGCACTTGTGTGCCAGCTGCCAAGCATAACTTTTCTTTCAGAGATAATGAGCCACCACTCTAGTTGCATACATATTTAATGTGAAAGCATCTTTGAAAAAGCATGAAACCTACAAAAGAGATCTTAGGCCGCGGACAAGGAACGGATATTCAGACGCCCTAACACCAATATCAAAGCCTAAATAAGCTAATTGCATCCTTATAAACATGATTCTCATGCCGACCAACAAACAGAAGTCTTAGGATCGTGCACAAGGGGCTACAATATTAAGACTGTCTTCAGCAGCAAAATGACACCAACATGCTTGATCTGAGTCAACTTACTCAAGAAGACCAAAGGGGGATATTATCATATTAAACACAAATTATGTAGACATTAAAGACAATAAAAGTATATGCATTATTACCTACTTGTCTTGTGTACACTAGACTTCACTACATAATCTAGGACTAGTACTGAATTTCACTTAAAGATTTGAGGAGAAAAGGAACACGTCAGAACCAGATGATTAAAACAGAATAGAACTTTGAAGAAGTATCAAAAAAGAGAATAAGAGGGAGAAGACAAAGAACAATCTTTCCTTTAGGTGGTTCGCCCTTAAAGGGCTATGTTCAACAGTAAAGGCGACTGGAAGATTCCACTATATGAAAAAGAACAAATGTCATTGAAAGCCACCCTGAATAATTCATCAGCACTCCGCTTGATCCCCTAAATAGCTTTGAAAAAGAGAAATCCAATTAAAAAACTATCGCCTGAAAAGCCCTTAAAAAATTTCAAGCAACAAGCATCAACCAATAGCTCTCCAAAACACACATAAATATCCTCCCAAAAGTCCTAGTTGGACCAGTGGACATAATATCAATATAATCTTTCGATTAGTTCTACTATTATAACAAATCACCAATATTCAAATGTGATTCCTACTCAAATTGGTTGAGCATGTAGATGTATATGTCCACATGTAAGTCAACATATGAGCACGCCTGAAGGTCGACCAGTGCACGCATGAAGGATCAACAAGTAAATGGTCAAAATAGATGGAACTTATAGGTCAACTTACATATGCTGTAATCTAAATAAATAGGGAGAACTTGATGGATTGGTTATTAATAGTTTCCTGAAGCTATCTTATCATGAGTATGATAGATTCGGCCCATTAGGGGCATTTTGGGTCTTTTTGTGATATTTTATTATTGTTGGGGTGGTTTGTGTAATTTTGCAATATGGGGTTTTCTATTTAAGCCAATGGGAGGGGCCGGCCCTAGGGGTGTTGATTTTGAGATTGATTTTCGATAAATTGAGGAGAATGTTCCCCGTTCTACGGAAGAATGCGGACGTCCTCTACAATCAGCGCCTTGGGAGGGAGGTTGCCCCTTTAATTGTAAAAAATTTATCTCTTTATTTTCAATTTTCTATCAATAAATTTACAGATTTTTTCGAGTTCCTATCAAATTGGTATCAACGCATCAACGATACATGGCGACGGAAACAATATCCAAGGAAAAAATCAAAGCTTTGGAGGAAAAGTAGGACGGCGAGATCAAGAAATTGAAGAAGGTCGTGGAGGAACTTAGGGTTTCAGCGGAAAAGGACAAAACGGTGACGGAGCAAAGATTTGACGGCGTGGAGAAACCCCTAGCACAGATCTTGCAACAAATCACGAGGCTCGCGACAACTATTGAAGCAAAAGAGGGTGAAACCCCTAATTTTGGGCGAAAGACGACGCCTTTGGAGAAAGAGAATGGAAAGGTGGAAGCTTTTGAAGAGGGGATGCTTTCCAACACCACCGACTACTTCAAGGAAAACGACGAGAAGGCCACGATGACTGACAACGACTTCAGAAGCCCTAGAATGCCAAGACATGGCCTGAAAACACGCGGCAGCAACCCAGGGGCTGCCGCCCCTTGCAGACCCTCCCCAGGGGGCCGGCAAGGGGTGCCAGCCCCTGTAGAAGCTCCAGCAGGGGCCGCCGCCCCTTGCAGAGCCCTCCAAGGGCTTCGGCAAGGGGCGCCAGTCGTAGTAGGGGCCCCAGCAGGGGCCTTCGCCCCTGTCGGAGCCCCCACAAGGCTTCGACAGGGGACCCGGCAGTGAAAGCCGCCCCTGATTAAGCCCCCACAGGGGGTATGGGGAGAACGTCGGCCTTCCCTAGCCCTAAACCATCAACCAGCGGGTACTTTTGGGCAGCAAAACAGTGTTGCCGAGGATTCAAGAAGCCGACGAGGGCCCCGAGGCCACCCGGTGACACGATACGATGACGACGACCCTCCAGATTACTTATGGGAGTCCGGCGACAAGAGTGACAAATTTCGAGAGCCCCACGGCCCCGTTATGGTGCACAGAGGTAACCACACCCACCCCCCACTTATGGGGACTATGCAGGAGATGGCGGCAGAGGAGGGGATTGGGAGATGGGAGATCGGGGCTTCTACGCAGGCTATGGAGATTATGAGGGGGCGCAGAGGGTTTACGAGAGGCACATGGAGTGGTGGCAGTATTACCATCAACCCAGGCACGCAGGTGGACGAGTAGACCAAATGACCCTCGCAGTGGACAGACTACGGAAGCTGAAGATGCATGTATTTGAGGGAGAAGATCTGGTGGCATGGATTTACAGAACGAAGAGATTTTTTAAGGTCTCCAGTATGAGTGAGGAGCAGAAGCTGGAGGTGGCGGTGGTGTGTTTAGATGGGAAGGCCCTCAAAGAGGCGACCGTTTTGCTCATGGGAGGAGATCAAGGAGGGACTGGTGGAGAGATTACGCGATACTCATCTGGGGAACTTGCGGGATCAGCTACTTTCCATCAGGCAGGATGGCACGATGGGGGACTACATGGAGATGTTTGAGGCACTTTCAGGGCGAGTGCGGGGAGTTTTCGATGAGATGATGGAGAGCACCTTCATGAAGGGGCTGAAGGCCACCACTTGCACCGAGATGTGCATACAGAAGCCTCAGGATTGGATGGAGGCCATGAAGTATACTCAGTGGTGGAGGATCGCCTGATGGAGACGAAGAGATCTGTGATGCAGCTGATACTTTTGGAGGCCGGGGGGTATTTTTGTAAAGTAACAAATGTTGTAACTTTGCTATTTAAAGGGCTAGAGCCGACCCTAATGGGATATGCGAAAATTGTTGAGAGAAACCCTCTAGTTTATTTCTTTAGTTTATTTCTTAGATCAATTTTCTTATCACTTTAGTTAATTGTTTCTTCAATTCCTAATTGTTATTTAGCGAGTGGTTGATTATATAGAATTAATATTTTATTTTCAAATCTGCGTTTAGTGATAAAAATCCTCTTTTTATTGTTCTTTCCACCCCAAAAATCCCATTTTTACCATCAAAACTCTAGCGGGTCGCATCAATTTAGTATCAAAGCGTAAATCCATGACGACGACGCAAACCAAGGAGAGTATTGAACTGTTGGAAGAGAAAATGGAGAAATTTGAGAGCAAAATCAGCGAAGAGATCCAAGATGTGAGAAAGGAAGCGACGAAGCAACTTGCGCAGATGACGGAGACCCTCCAACAGGATGCCACGGCTAACAAGGCCCAGATGATGCAAGAAATAGCGGTGATGATCGCAAAGCTAGATCCCAGCAAAAAGGAGCCGCCTTTGTCGACAATGAAGGGGGAAATGTGATTTTTAACCAAGGGATTCCCGAAGATGTCGAAAACGAAAGCCTTTACCCAAGCGAACAACGTAACGCGGCGGATCGAGAGGACTGTGATGCCTTCCCGGCCACCTCCCCACCACAGGGAGGTGCGCCGGCCACCGGGGGGCCACTCGCCCCTCTGGCAGCCTCTGGGGATTCCGCCAAACCCCCAGGAGGGGCAGCCAGCACCGCCCGCCCCTCCTGGGCCTTTGGCGACGGATGCCGGCCGGCCCAAATCTGGGGCCGACAGGCCCCGCCGCCCCTTGGGGGGCCTCACCGGGCCTCCGGGGGAAAACCAAGCCCCCGGTGGGCCCCGGTGGGCCTGCCGAGCCATCTGGGGGCACGACAACCTCCGCTGCGTACTCCAGCGCCACAGTGGGCCCAGTTTGAGGTCCGACCAGTTCAGACACCATTCTTTCAGCCACAGATGGGGCCCTGGGAAGGATTTCAACAGCAAGGACGGCGACCGCAGCACCTTGGAGGCCCGTCGACTCAGCCCCTACCTTTCGGGGGGTCACAGGAGATTGGAGAGGATTTCAGGGCACCCCGAGAGCACATCATGGGGATTATGAATATCCACAGGGAGATGAGCGGGGAGATTGGCAATGGGATGGTACAAACGAAGGCGCACGGGATCCAGCCGTGGGGTACATTCCTGACAAACCACCTATGTTCCAGCCGAGACGACAGAGCAGCTGCAGGAGAGAGGAGTATTTGCTGGGAGAGTCGGTTGAGGAAGCTGAAAATGCCCATTTTTGAGGGAGGAGACCCGGATGATTGGTTGTACCGAGTGGAGAGATACTTTGATGTGTCAGTGGTTCCGGGAGAGGACTAGCTACGGGCTGTAGAAGTCTGTTTGGAGGGAGAGGCTCTATGATGGTTCAGGTGGATGCAGCATCAGCGACCTTTTCGTACGTGGGAGGAGTTCACCACCCTTCTGTTGGAGCGCTTTGGAGAGGTACAGGCTGTGGGAGCTTATGAGCGTCTGTATGCATTGAAGCAGGAGGGGAGTGTCAGGGACTATATTAAGAAGTTCGAGACGCTTTGTGGTAGGGTTTGTGGAGTACGGGAGAGTATCTGGAGCGGTGTTTTATGAAGGGGTTGAAACCCACAATTAGATCGGGACTGAGACAGCTGAAGCCTCGTGACCTGCGAGAGATGATGACTTCAGCAAGGATGGTGGATGACCATCAGGATACAGAGAGGAGAGTCTGCGGGTCATGGGGAGGCTTCCCTTTCCGAGGGCCAGATCCTGGAGGGGGCAAAAGGCTGCCACAGGGGGAGCAGCATCCACAAACGGGGAAGCGACTAGCAAGGAGAAGTGGGTGGAACCACGATCTGGGGGACATACACGGAGAATGACAAAGACAGAGATTCGTGACAAGCGGACCAAGGGCCTGTGTTTCAAATGCGACGAGAAGTTTACTCCAGGGCACCGGTGCGGGGACCGTACTATTCAGATCCTGATAGTGAATGACGATAAAGAGTGTGGAGAGAGTGTGATAATACTGGAAGCCGGCAAGGACGATGATCAGGAGCACCTGCACGTGGAATAGCCGACCACACACTTCATGTACCACCTTGAGAACAATGTGGTTTTTCAGGGGCGGAGTAGTAATGCGGCTGATAATTTTGGAGGCCGGAGGTATTTTCGTTAAGTAACAAATGATGTAACTTTGCTATTTAAAGGGCTAGAGCCGGCCCTAATGGGGTTGCGAAAATTGTTGAGAGAAACCCTCTAGTTTATTTCTCTAGTTTATTTCTTAGATCAATTGTCTTATGACTTTAGTTAATTGTTTCTTCAATTCCTAATTGTTATTTAGCGAGTAGTTGATTATATAAAATTAATATTTTATTTTCAGATCTGCGTTTAGTGATAAAAATCCTCTTTTTATTGTTCTTTCCACCCCCAAAATCCCCTTTTTACCATCAAAAACTCTAGCAGGTCGCATCAATCTGGAGGGATTGGGGGCGGCTCATCTTCCCACAGCCAACCCATGATTGGAGGACATCAGAAGGCACCGACAGTGACAGACTCAGCCAATCAGGAGAAGAGCAGGGTGCCACTACAAGGAGCACAGATTCGAAAAATGACGAAGGCAGAGATGCACGAGAGGATGCAGAAGGGGATGTGCTTCAGACGCGACGAGAGGTTCACTCCGGGGCACCCTTGCGAACTACGTAAGCTCCAAATATTGCTAGTGGGCGACGACGAGGAGGACGTAGTGGAGGATGAAGAGGCCAGAGGGGATGACGACCTTCACTTGGAGTAAGACCACCATAGATTTCATGCACCACCTTGATGACAAGGTGGTTTTCAGGGGCGGAGTAATGATAGATTCGGCCCATTAGGGGTGTTTTGGGTCTTTTTGTAATATTTTATTATTGTAGGGGGGTTTGTGTAATTTTGCAATATGGGTTTTTCTATTTAAGCCACGGGGAGGGGCCGACCCTTGGGGTGTTGATTTTGAGATTGATTTCGATAAATTGAGGAGAATGTTTCTCGTTCTACGGGAGAGTGCAGACGTCCTCTACAATCGGCATCGTCCTCTACAATCGGCATCTTGGAAGGGAGGTTGCCCCTTTGATTGTAACCAAATTATCTCTTTATTTTCAGTTTTCAATCAATAAATTTAAAAATTTCTTCAAGTTCCTATCAGAATAATTGATGGAGATCCAATTCAAGATCTGATTAATATTGGAATTTTTAGATTTTATTATTTGAGTTGGTTTGAGTTTTTTATTTTGTGATTTGAGTCTTTAGTTTCCTTTTAGTAAGAGTTTGAGTCTTCTTTTATTTTAGTTATTTTCTTATTTTTAGTCCGACATTGGTTGTGGTAGGAGAATTTGCAAGTTCTAAGCCTAGAAAACTGTCTCAATATTTGTTTTAGTAGATAGAGATAACGAATGAAAATTTCGGTCTAACCTTTGTTTTCCAATTAATTCTTTTGATTTAGAGTGAGAGAGTGGATTTGATTGCATAGTCGCGACGTTTAATAAATCTCTGAGTGCGAGGGCATGAGTCAGTGATTGTCAAATTTTCAGGTTGTGATGCCTGAAACTTTGTCAAATCCCTAAATTTTCTTTCACAACTTCCCCTACCACAATCTATCCCCTTTTCTCTTATGTCAAATTTGGTATCAAAGCTAAAATCATGTTTTGTTTTGATCCTTGATCTTTTCTTTCTATTCTTCATCTTCTTTAGATTAGGGCTTAGTCAAAAAAAAATCTATACCCGAGCCACCATTTTTTATCTTCTTCTTTAGGTTTTAGTTTCGAAAAAGAAGAGGAAAAATATCAAAAAGAGAGGAAAATATCAAACAATGAGAGAAAATACTTAAAAGGAGAAAGAAAAAGTCAAAAAGGAGAAAAAGAGAAAAAGCAAAAAAATCCAGTTCATCTTCTCCGTTTGGGCCACCAGTTTGAAACCCTAACCCAAAGCCCTAACCCTCACACACCATCACCAAATCCACCTTCGTCCTCGCCCCTAACAACCACATCCACCCCTTTGTTTTCCTCCTCTTTGATGCCCTTGCAGTTGGAGCACACCGTCGTCGTCATTATCATTCCTCATCATTGTCATTATCACCAACGTCGAACTCCATATCCAACATCATCGTATTCAATTGTCATTGACTTTATCACTAAGTGACCAAACAACCATTGTCAGCTATCGTTGTTATCCCCCCATCACCATCGTCATCATTTTACCATCAAAATCCACACTTCATTATCATTGATGAACCTCAGATGTACCACCGTTGTCACTGACATCATCGAAAGACCCCATCGCACTTTCCTCCGCTATCAAAGAGTACGGTCGTTACCGAAAAAGCCTTCTGAGCCCTCCGACGAGGTCGACTTTGCTGAAAATCACTGTGACAAAAATCGGCTCGATTTCGAATAGAATTCAAAGAGGTTGGTTCATTTTCGAGTCGACACCATTCATCAGCTTGATCTCAAGCTGAGAGCTGATACTGTTCATCGTCTTGACCCGAGTTAACCGAGCCGTAAAGCTATGCCAAGCTGATAGCCAAGCCAAGTCAAGATGTTGTACCAAGCCATGTCGTTGACTAGTCAAAGGCTCAGATGCGCTGTTGACCAAGTTGTAAACCAATATCGTCGTCGTTACATTGCGGCTACACATTTTTCTCTATAGGAACTTTCAAAAGTGCCACGGTATTTCAAGTCATTTTTAGATGATATTCGGTTATTTTAAAGCTTTTCACACAGAATTTTCGCTACTGATCATCTGGATTGCTTCTCTCCAAGTCCTAAAGATTTTACATCATGCATTAGAGCTGATATCCACTCTAAACACCTTTTATCTGATCAAAATCTTTATTTGCTAAATTTCAAAAAAAATCTATTAATTTTGTTCAAATTAGTTTATCACTCTTTGCATAATTTCTTAGTCTTGATTTGTATGCTTTACACCAGTATATCTAGGATTTTCTTTAACATATAGATTTGAACCTTTAGAATTTTGTTTTTGTTTTATTGCATAATTAGTGCACGCATATAGGTTGTAGGTTGTGTATAAGATCTTGCATCATCATCTGTGTTGTATACTTTTATATAACGGTAAAACCATAGGATCTGATATGAATGAACAATTAATTCAATCTGATATGAATGAACAATTAATTCCAGGGTTTCGAGAGTCAAATTTAAAAAATATTCCTAGAACTTAAAGCTAACATAAACTAAACAAAAGATCACTTAGAAAACCCAGAGAACAAACTTAAAAAGAATATAACCAGTACGATGAAGCATGAAGGACAAAGCATATTTGAGGATAGACCAAATAATAGGATGACTCAATACATGAACAAAAATTAAAATAATAGTAGCTATGATTAAAATAATAGTAGATGTGATGAAAATTTTAAGGATAACTTCATGTAATATAATATTGCATGTTGAATTAGGATGGATACACATACCTTTGATGGTAATATAATCCCTAAATATTTTCAGATTAGTTAGCAAAGATGGAACATTTCTTTGATCAGTACCAGCTGTCAAGCGAACGAAAGATTCATATTGCTAATGTAAAACTTATATGATCTATTAAAATTTTCTAGATATAAGTAGAAAGATAGCACAAAAGAGAACATCTAAGACCTATATGAATATGAAATGAAATGAAAGTTAAGCCTAAAGTATCTACCTTCTACCTATAGAGATCACCTCTTAACACAACTAAACGATATACGACAAGGAAGCATGTCAAAAAATATGTGCCTAAATTTAATGACTTAGTTATCAAGAATGAGCTTCGAGAAGATCCTCGACATACCATTATTACGTTTCGTTTTGTTTTGAACGCCGTACTATAATGTAGACAATGTGCAACAATCATTCGATTTAGTATTAAATTTAGAGTATATGAGTCCTTATAGATATAAAGATTACTTTTAAAACAAAAAATTAACTTAAGTGATCAATTAAGAACACGATTAAGTTCAAAATTACAACCGCTAAGAAGACAAATGGCAAAAGTTAAAATTAAGGAACCATCATAACAGATACCAAAAATGGTTTAATGTTTTAAATATCATGATTTTAGCTATTTTGCTAGTCAATATCCTACTAGGAGCTAACATAGAGGAGAGATTTATAAGGATGATGGATTAATCAAGAAGTATATTTTACCCGAGAGTTCTAGTGATGTAGATGATGATTTAAAGGGATCTAGTGAAAGTGTGTATGTCATTAGGTGTCTAGCTACTATACCTAGTAGTGAAAAGGATTGGTGAATGATATATTTTTTACCTACATTAAAATTGAGAATAAATCTTTTAGAGTGATGATTGATGGATATAGTTATATAAATTTAGTCATCAAATCAACTATATAGAAAATAAGAATTAAAACCGAGGCGCATCCACAACCTTGCAATGTTACATGGGTTAAAGATAATTCACATGATATTATCCAATGTTATCTAATTTTTATCAAATTCTTAAATCATCGGGATCGCATCTGGTGCGATGCCATACCAATGGATAGTACATATATTCTGTTAGGCAACCCTTAGCTGTATAACTAAGAATTTCATGTTCTAGGAGAGCCAATAGATACACATTGATAATTAAAGGAAAAAATTATGTTGACTCCTAGCTGACCCAAAAGTATAGTTGGAAATCAAAACTATGGGTTGATCCTTAATAAGATACTAACTCAATCACTTAATCATGTACTCCCGAGTTTCCTAGAATTAGGCTTTGATCATGGACATATTACATTCTCTGAGCAACATGCAGATCATTTAAGTGATATGTATTTCAATGCTTGTAAAATTCTTGCAATTAATTATAGTGATCACACGTTTGCTACAAAATTAAATAGAAATTTGTAATAATTTACCGTTATAGATGATGAGATGATTAGAGTTTGTATAAAAATGCTTGTTCTTAACCTATGAAGAGACCTTGCACACATCGTACAATTTCTCAATAAGCTCTATCGAGGATTGATCATGATGCGATTGAGTCGAATATTTTGCGTGAGCTTGATGACCGTCACTCACCAGCAGCATTGATCATTCGTCCTACATTTATGCCACCTTGAAGTAGACTATGTAATTCTACCTAAATATGCTTTGTTTATCATCATTCACTACGTGTGACATTCTCAAAGTTGGGAAGAATGATGTGGATCCAATACAGATTCATATTAGTATCGAATTTTTTAGATTTTATTATTTGAGTTTATTTAAGTCTTTTTATTTTGTCATTTGAATCTTTAGTTTCCTTTTAGTAAAAGTTTGTTGCTTCTTTTATTTTAGCCATTTTCTTATTTTTAATCCCACATCAATTAAAATAGAAGAATTTGTAAGTTGCAAGAATATAAAAAGGCCTTAACATTTGGTTTATTAGACAAAAATTAATGAATAAAAATTTTGATGTAAACTTTGTTTCGTAATTAAATCTTTTAGACTAGAGTGTAAGAATGAGCTTGATTGTCTGGACGTGAGATTCGAAAATCTCCGTGTGCAAGACCTGTAAGTCGGTGATCTTCGGATCTCCAAGGTGCGAGGCCTGAAACTTTATCAAATCCCTAAACTTTCTTTTCCAATTTCCATTGCAACAATCGATCCCCTTCCTTTCTGTGTCAATAATGCAAAACCGCCACCAATAGAAATAAAATAGGTGGAAACTGCATTAACAAAAACTTCTTCAGATTTCTAATGACAACACGTGCAGGCGCTGGTTGGGGTGGTTGGGGTGGTGATGGTGGTTGGGGTGTGGGAGAGGGAAGCAGAGTTGGCATAATGAGTCCATGGTGCTCTGCATATTCATTCATAAAGGCAATAAATGAAAAGGACTTTATCCGAAATTCTTAGAAAATTGAGAAGCAACCCCAGTTCCCAGATGAAGACCTAGTAGCCCATTACAGCCCTCGGTTTTCTTCCTTTATTATGTAACTCTTTCCCTAAAAGCAAACCTACATGATCCTTCGGGCATCCAATTTCAATAAGGAAATTGCATTTAGTTTGTTGTTCACCTTTCTGGTCTAATAACACATCTAATTGGTTTGTATCTGCCTAATTTTTCCATGTAGAACTATTATGCAAGAATGGAGAAAGAACTATATATATTTGCAGTAATGCAGTAACACATAATTGCAGATATTTGCAATTAGATACTACCAGCATACTTTTTTCCTTTTTTGTTTTTTTCTTTAGTTTCTTGGTTTATTTTTTCGTTTTCTGGGATAGGGAGATTGAATGTTCCAAACCCATTGTTGTTTTTTTGGTTTATTTTGTTTCGCAAAGAACCACTTTATCTTCATATAAGTATTTCAACAGCAATTTCTGAAAGGTTAACTGATTATCTATTATTTAAAATAATATATATAATGTAAGTCAAATCATAATAATATTTGAGTGCATATATAATTAATAAGGTCAATGACTTCATACGAGATTGAAAGCCTGTTATATTAGAATTTAATTATAATTACAACTACTTAATTTTTTTTGTTCGTTTTTTTGTTTTGTAGGCAAGGGAGGTTGGTGCCTGGTAGTTCAAATCCCATTGCAGCTTTCTGGGTTTCTTTTGTTTTGCTAAAAACCAATTTATTTTTATTTAAATATTTCAAGAACAATATTTTGAAAGGTTAACTAATTATTAATTTTTCAAATAAAATAAGTAATATAAGTCAAATCACAATAATATTTTAATATAATTATAATTAATAATATCTATGAATTATTACATTATTAGAAAACACATTAAACTAAAAGTTAAGTGTAATTAAAGTTTCTTACAAATTATTTTTACTAAAAACATATTAAATTGGAAAATGATCAAATTGAAGTATTTATAAATAAGTTTTACTAATGAAATATATATTTGATTATGATTTTTATTACCTTTAATATTAAAATACTTACAAATTAGAATTATTCAATTAATTAACAGTCCTTCAATTTCAAATCATTGTCAGTTTATGATTTTATCTTTAATATCAAAAATCTTATTTAATTAGAATTATTTCATTATTTAAAAGTCCTTGATTTGAATTGAGTTATTACCATTGTAATCATCATGCCATAAACTCAATGGTAAATTGATTTACTGGTTATTACACATGCTAGTTCAAACCTAATTAAAGTGCACAAATACAAGTATACAACATATGTTGAAAATACATTATCAATCTACTGTTTTCATTAAATTGCACATGTGCATCGCATGTGCCCAGATGATAGTGTAAATAAATATTTAACATTGAATATCTACCTTGATTCTATAGTACTATTGGTTATTCTTGTCATTATTGTTACTACATTGTTGCTCCATCCCTCCCTCCCTCCCTCCCGATACCCACATATATGCATGTGCCTAGAAGATATATGTATGCATCTATGTATTTTTGTATATATAGTTTGTGCATGAGTCATGTATATATACATAAACGTATTGCTAATTTTAAAATGGGACAACCTACCATAATTGGAGGAGTGCAATGATAGGTAATACAGATAACTAAAAATGATTCATAAGTTGATGACCAAAGGGGATCAATAACAGGGCATACGCCATATATTTAGTTAGAATGGTCAACCAATATAGTAGAAAGGATACATTTGACGCATTCAGGGTTTAAAAAAAGAATAGCATGCCTGTAGTAAATACCTAAAGTAATATATCCATGATTCTAACCATTACTAAAATCCATCAACACCGAAAAATCAAAATAATTTCTTTTTACAGCACTTGTACCTTTATCTTGGAAATCTTTATCTGTTTTGACGAAACCTGCAACCAGAGCTCTAGGTAATGCAGCTAGCCATTCATCCCTGCTAAGATCTGAAGGGATTGCACTCAAAACATTGTTCAAAAGATTATCTTTGCAGTAGATAGCAGCAGCAGATCCATTATGTCCATCAAAAAGCTGCAAAAACCAACCCCCCCCCCCCCCAAAAAAAAAAAGAAAACAAAACAAAACAAAACAAAAAACAAAAAACAAAAAAAAAGGTATGTGAGCACTGTAACACACAATAGGCAAAGAATGTTGGTTGATGATATCTTAAAAACTACATAAATTTGAGGTCCATTAGATGATTTTCTAGTTTTCAACTGAAATAAACCCTCATAAAAATATATAAAGGCTAATAAAGTGGTTACCACTATGTGTGTTATAAAGAGACTACCACCCAGACTATAAGGGGAATTCAAGTTTTTGTACATTGAAGGTTTAACCAACATTGTGATAGCATTATAATGTAAGAAAACAAAACTGATGATTATATGAAATGGAGGATGTGCCTCTTACTAGAAGTCCAGATCTAAACAACAAAAGGGGTCCATGGAGGAGATACCACATGCACCCACGCAAACACATGTAAAAATGAGGAAAGGTGGCTAATGATGTATCTATATGAAAAGACGCTACATAACTGCAAATGTATACGACGTGTGTGCTTCCAACACACTAAAATTTTAAAAAACATTATGATAGCATATTATGTGAGAGACAAAAATTCATGCCAGATACAAAAAGATGTGTCTTTTCCACAACTAAGAATATGGTTTAAAGTATATCAGCACAGCTAAAGGGTTTTCTGTAGAAGTGGTATGAAGGTTTTGCTCTCCTTGTTCATGTCCTGTGGCGAGGCTAAATTGAAATTTTGGATTTTGAAAGTTCCCACTTCCTCGGATATTCTAAAGTGTGGAAGGTCTTTCAGCTCTGATCTTGAGCAGTGTCCCATTAGTAGTAGGCCAAGAATGAGCACCAAGTATCATCTTTGTTAGTAATCGGATCTTTGAAAATTGATTTACTAATGAAATTTAAACAAAGCGGTAATATCATTACATATATCAGTCACTGTTGTCTCTAGTTATCGAATCAAACAGCGTATCATATCGCATATATTAAGAAAAGTTTATCCAATGCAACAATAAGTAATTAGGCATAAAACTAAATAAATCACAAACGTATTGAGAAATTTAAGCATGCAACAGCGAATAGTCAATGAGAAATGCTAGTAAAGTCTGTAAAATTCAATACCATAATAGTTATTCCAAACATAGTTTCATTGACATGAAAGTAACCATACACCTAAACAATGTCAGCTTCAAGCTCACTCATTACAAACTTAAGCATGAGAATTTCAAGTTTGACGAGTATTAAGAATACCCAATGCACATCATGGAGGTTCGACGATAGTTGTGACAGCCTAGCAAGTAGCAACGGCCTCTAGGTAAAATGGTCGGTTTTAGAAATTTGAGTGATAACATAGGTAGTTGCAGCAACGAAAACCAGCAGCAGCTCTGGAGGGGTTTGCCCCTAAAAAATTCAAAAAAGGGTTCAAAACCAATAGAAAGATGAGATAATTATCAGCTTGATTTGTATCATACGATACGCCAAGCATATCAGCCCATAATTATCCCCTGCGATATGGACTTCAGATATATATCGTCTAAAAAATCATATCGTATTGGAAAAAATAACTCGTACGTAATCCAATATTGATTAATATGGATTTAAATAACCTAAAATCAATAATACCACATTGTTATTATCTTTTAACAACTTTCAGCTCATCTTGGGGTAGATATTGTCACTTAGACATGACATAACAATCGCAATGTGGAAACGAAGTCACCTGATATATTCATATATAGATCTATTTTCCCCTTATATTTCCTTTAATTTAGGCTTCTTCTCGTATGCCTCAAATTTATTACTTATTTCGATATATTCAACAAAAATGTTTAGTTATTTCAAATATCGTTTGAAGTGACTAATATGCTCTTTTATCCCTAACCCCAGCCCCGCTCCCCCTTTCGTGCAAAACCCTATTGGGGGCATTGATAGTGGTTGGCATGAAGCCAATGAGGATTATGGTGGTTATCCTAGGAAAAAGAGGCAAAGCCATGGCTATTTTTTTTCTTTATTACGCTTTTTTAGTGGAAGGATGATGCAGGTTAAATTAAGCAAGAGAGGATGATTCAAGAGACCCAAACCTCAATTTCTAAAAGAAACTGCCCATTGGGAAGTTAAAAATGTGAGGTATGTGGAAGTTAAAAAAGATAGTGTTCACACTCCTTTCTTCCAAACATCTCCTTTCAAATCCATGCTCTTTTGTCCCAAAGGTAGCATGATAATGGCGTCCTTTCATAAAGTTCTGGACTGGGAAGGTATGTTGTTGTTTTTTCAGTGCTACAAAGTCTCCAAACCGTGAAGAATGGGCCCGGATTTAATGTTAGCAGTTGGGGAGTTAAGGCTTGGGGCCGACAGCTTTGAATGAGTGGGGAAAACTTCAGTGAGATGTGAGACAGCTGCAAATCTGTGCAAGGCTGAATACAGAGTGCTCCCTCTTTGGTTTTCGACAGTGAGTTGCGTCTGCTACTGTTGGTTTTTTCAGAAAGAGAGAGTTGCATGCTTCCATTTTTCAGTGCGTGAAAGCTAGAGAGCTTGTGCTGAAATTTTTCAGCAAGGTGCTTCTGCCATTTGAGCTTGAGGAGAGAAACAAAGTGAGCTTTGAGAGCTTGTGAGTCTTTAGAAGAGAGTAGTCTTCTATTGTTTCTCTTTCACTTCTTCCTTTGTGAGATTTGTGGGGGCTTGGAATTGCCAAGTTGTTACTCACAATAGTGTGAAGAAGAAGGTGTTGGTGTAAGCTCGTGTGCTTGCCTTAATTAGTAGTGGATCATCTCAAAATGCTGGAGTAGGTTGTTCGCAACCGAACCAGGGTAAAATCCTCCGCCTTATTTATTTTCTGCAAATTGATTTTGTCGCATTTCATTTACTAATTTGCTTATGCAAGATCCGAAGAGGGATTGGTTGTTTAGTTTGTTGTGTAACCCAATTTTTCAAGCTTTAGCTCCCTAGCTAGTTGTTAGGGCTTGTTGTTCCGCGAGGTTACCAACGGTTTTTAATCAACAGTTGTTGCGGTGTCTTTCATAACCCAATAAACAACAAATGCAGCAATATCCACATGGATACCAACAATTGGGGGTGGTAAACGGGTCGGGTCAGTTCGGGTTCGGGTTCGGGTTCGGGTTCGGGTTCGGGTTCGGGTTCGGTTTCGGGTTCGGGTCGGGTAAGATTTGACCCGACCCAGATAGGGTAAACCCTAAGCCGATCCGGATTGAAGTCGGATCGGGTTCAGGTGACCCGAAAAATACCCGAGGTCGGGTTCGGGTTCACCCGTCGGGGTAAGATTTGAATTACACGCAACTGCTCCTTTTTCGATGTCCGGCTATTTATTAAGAGCCACAGTCAATTTATTAAGTGTTGCATAATTGCCAGCAGTTCGTCGCTTAAACCTCGCTAATGACAGCGTGAAAGTATAATAACTTTACCATTTTATTAACGAAAGTAATAAAAGTAACTGAAAAGTTATATGTAGTTGAATACAAGACCTCTTAAAGAAGAGGATACCAATTCAAACTGTATAAGAACAACTCCCCTTACAATTGTGTGTTGAAGTTATTATTTAAATTTTTATATATAGAGAGAACGTAAACTAGGTCGAATTCGGGTCATCCGGGTTGACAGATCAAACCCATACCCGAAACGTCCAGGTCGGGTCAACCCGAATTAGCCCCTACCCATGCCCGGTTAAGGAGATCGGGTTCGGATCGGGTCGGATCGGGTCGGACTCATTTTGACATCCCTACCAACAATATTGTCACATAATTCCAACAGACAATTATTAGAAACTCAAATCGTGTGTCACAATCTAAAAACCCCCAATGATGAAGGTAACTTAAACTGCTTGTTTGATTCGTCGTCAAATGATCCTAAACCAAGGCAATAGTAACTAGGACTGTTTGGTATAGCAATGGCTTGATAATGGGGATATCACAGTATCAATGCAGGCTGTCAACATTCTCGATGGAAGAGTATAGAAGCCATGAACCTTTTCCATTCACTCATTCATTACAATTTGATGTTAGAAAAGAACAAAATTGTCACTGGGAACTGCATCCATTGAAAACAAAAGTATTCCAATGTATGTCGTCAACCCTACGGAAAAGCATGACTTTAAAAATGCCAAAAAGGGTTTTCAAAAAACAACAAAGATTTTACACACATTCTGAAAAAAAAATGCGCAGCATAGAAACCAATAAAAATCTCAAAGTTCATCAAATAAAAGTATAGTCATCAAGAACAAGCAGAATCGATAAATTCTTACGGCAAAAACGGCGAATGTAGTGGACCCATCGCCGGGGACCCGCTGGCACTCGGTCTTGAGAAAGGTAAAGTCCTCGCCTTTCTTGCTCTGATTCGCTTGCCCGTGGAGAATATCCGGCTTCTCCGCCTGCGTCGTCTCCGTCGACAACTCACGCTTCAGTAGAACCCCCAACGGCAGCATCTGACGATCCTTCGGTTTTCCCGCCATCTCCTTGGCTTTCCCGCCTTTCTCCGGCCTCGAGAGTCTGGAAAGATCAGATGATGCTGATGATGATGATGGTGCGAGAAGGGAGATGACTCTTCCCATTCGAAGATGAGATTCTCGGAAAAAGATTTCCCTTTTGAGGGGAAATTGAGAACGTGATCGGATCAATAGAATGCATGACTGGATTCGAAATGGGAATTACTTCCGCTTTTGGATAGATTTCTCGACGGCGATCGAGGAATTAGATCGCAAAACTGCCATGATTGGACGCTTTTGTTCGATTGATAGAGAGACAATGAGAGAAAATTAAATTAAATTTAAAATGGGAGTTGCTTCGCCCATCAACCGTTTTTTTCGCGCGAACAATCACTTATTTACAATTTTGCCATTAAAAAAAAAGGAACCACCTAGGGAAGAGAATGGACATGCCCAAAGCCCGATCGGGCCTCCAATTGGGCATGCCACGTCATGATCCCTACAAATCTTCACTAGAATTAGTCTGATGACGTGGCATGTCCAATTGGAGGCCTGATCGGGCTTTGAGCTGATGACGTGGCATGCCCAATTGGAGGCCCGATCGGGCTTTGGGCATGCCTATTCTCTTCCCTAGAACTACCAAAATAACCGTAGTAGACTACTTTGTGTCCAGAGAAATCTCTTGGAGAGTAGTAGACTCATATATTAAGAGTAGTCGGCTACCAGTCTGATACATATGAAATTTAGTTTAAAAATCATTTAATGTTGAGAGTTGGAAGAACTAGTTAATGGTCAAAGTCATAGACATACATATATTCATTCATATATGGGTTACATCATCTAGAACCCAATGGACACTCACTACTAAGTGGGTGTAATTGTGGATGGTTAGTGGGTGGAGACCAGAGGTCTCCCCCATTCATAACCCCCCCCCATCCATCCATTCTGTTTCTGGGTGTTTTCTCACCACACGGTGGTTGACTGGAGGGCCGGAGGTCAACGCGGTCACATGGGGCATGTGCGGCCTCCGGGAATGGGAAGCAGCTCGTTTGACTTGGTGAAGAGCGTGCGGGTCCGAGCGTCGGTGTGCCGCATGGAGTCATCGTTCAAACGATGACCTCCGTACGGGTGGAGATGAACGGTCTCGGGGGCGAGCGTGTTCGGCTACGAGCTGATTGGGCCCGAAGGGTAGCTTCGGCGCAACTAGATCTCCTTGACCTGAAGAGACGAGAAAGCTTGTCAGGGGGTCGGACCTTGGTTCCGACCAAGTTCCCTCTGATGTCTAAGTCAGCACGGATCTGAAGGATGCTCGGTGGGATCGGTATGGCTCACGGAGAGGCCGATCCGCGATTCCCCGGGACGAGCTGTGGAGGAGAATTATAAGGTGGGATATAAGGTCGTTCAGGAAGAATACCTCGGAGTTTGGTATCCCCAAAGAGGTCCCTTTACATGTTGTTCTTCGATTTGCTTTATAGGAATCTTCCTCGGCCACGTCCCCCCGACGTCCCCCTATTTTGCCCCCAGTATTCGCCACTTTGATGGTACCTTCATGGGTCATGAAGGTGGGTGTAATGGGGCTCTTTAATGATGATTAAGGGTGCACGATTTAAGGGGAGTGGTTAACTCCCGCTGGCGTGGGTCAGCGGCAACATTCGTATCGATCCGAGGCCGGCCTGATCCCGAGATGGTCGTGGGGGCCTCGTTCTACCCAGGCCCGTAGGTTCACAACACGGGCTTGGCCCATTTTAGGAGGGTCGTATCACATTCGTAGCATATGAATTCTTCAGGATCCAATGTGCTAATGTGGGGTGGATACTACTGAATCCAGAGTTACCATGTTTGCCTTGTTAAAACCTTATCTGTGGAAAACACAGTGGAAAAAACTAGCAGCTTAAGGAAAAAAAGTACAATACACAAGTGACTCCCCCTGATCCGTACAAGCTTTAGGCTTGTAGGTCTTTCAGATGTCTCATCCATATATCTTTTACAAGCTTTCTAAAAGTACATCTAGGCAATACCTTAATAAACAGATCAGCTAAATTATTACAAAACTGAATCTGCCGTATTTCAATCTGCTTTGTTCTTGTAGCGCGTGTGTCTAGAAGAACTTGGGAGAAATGTGCTTCGTCCTGTCGCCCTTGATGCAACCAGCTTGTAGTTGAGCTATACAAGCTGCATTATCTTCAAATAAAGGGGTTGGCTCAAGGTCGTCCGTCTTCAGGACGGTCGTCACTAGAATGTGATGAATGACTAGACGAAGCCAGACACATTCTCTGCTAGCTTCATGGATTGCCAGGAGCTCTAAGTGGTTGGATGAGACTGCTGTGGTGGTCTGCTTCAAAGATTTCCAGGAGATGGTCGTACCACCGTAGGTGAACACGAAACCAGTCTGTGATTTCTCGGTGTGTGGATCAGACCTGTAACCTGCATCTGCATAACCAATCAAAGTGTAAGATCCACCTTTCGGGAAGTATAATCCCATGTCAATCGACCCATTGGAGGTAGCGCAGAAGTTGCTTAACTCCGTTCCAGTGGCGATTTGTGGGCGCTGAACTATATCTGGCTAGTATGTTAACTGCGAATGCTATGTCGGGACGCATGCAGTTTGCCAGATATAGAAGTGCTTCAATGGCACTAAGGTAAGGTACTTCAGGACCTAATGTTTCCTCCCCCTCTTTCAGCGATCAGAAGGGGTCATTATGTACATCCAAAGATCTAACAACCATTGGTGTACGTAGAGGATGGCTCTTATCCATATGGAAATTTTTGAGCAATTTCCTTGTGTATGTGGATTGGTGTAACAGGATTCCTCCGATGAGGTGTTCTACCTGTAAGCCAAGACAGTATTTAGTCTTGCCTAGGTCTTTCAGCTCAAACGTTAGTTTGAGTCTTGCAGATATATCATTAATCTATGTAGTAGATCCGATGATGTTTAAGTCGTCTACATAGACTGCTATTAATACTAATCTTGTTCTCGTGGTTTTAATGAAAATATACGTGCGGACTTCATTATTGATGAAACCTTGTTGAACAAGGAATTCACTGAGTCTGTTATACAACATTTTTCCCGATTTCTTAAGACCGTATAATGATTTTCGAAGCTTAACAGAATAAACATCCTGAGGTCTATCTTTTATTTCTGTTGGTATTTTGAAACCATCAGGAAGTTTCATATAGATAACTTTATCTATATTTCCATATAGATATTCAGTCACAACGTCCATGAGCTACATTTCTAGGCCTTCCATTGATGTTAAGCTTATTATGAATCGGAAGATGATCGCATCCATAACCGGGAAATATGTATCTCATAATCTATCCACAGTCGTTGGGAAAATC
This sequence comes from Scilla litardierei, assembly GCA_030789695.1. NCBI lineage: Eukaryota > Viridiplantae > Streptophyta > Magnoliopsida > Asparagales > Asparagaceae > Scilla > Scilla litardierei. The sequence goes on along the minus strand of CM061141.1, from coordinate 36,695,993 downwards.
CTTGAGCTACAAGCTGTGCTTTGTAGCGTACGATCTGATTATTCTCATTTCTTTTCCTTATGAATACCCACTTGTATCCCACAGGTTTTACACCTATTGGTGTCTGGACTACTGGTCCAAATACTTTGTGTTTCAAGATTGAGTCCAGCTCTACTCCTGTTGCATCGTTCCACTTTGGCCAATCATCTATGTGTTTGCATTCAGCTAGAGATCGTGGATTAATATCATCGTCTCATTGAGCGACGCGAAACAGCAATATCGAACGCGAAGTCGTCGTCGTCGACAGTGCTTTTTTTGTCTAGTACGTCCCTAGTACGTACAAAAATTAATGATATTTCTCCTGGATTGTTCTCTTCAGGTGACTGAATGAGGTGAGAGGTTACTGGTCTGAGCTCAACATCCTGTAGTGGGATATTCGTTATTTCTCCAGGTATTTTTTTATTGCGATGGAATTTATACTTGGAGCCAGGCGGTCGTCCTCTTTTTATTTGAGTTACAGCCGATTCCGCTGTCGGTGGATTGCACCCATCTTTGGGGTTGTCAATCCTAGCGGGCGTATTGGCAGCAGGGACGTGTGATCTGATAGTTTTATGGTTATCAGTGAATTCGTTCGTGAGTAAATGTACTGTATTCTAAATGTGAAGGATCTTCATGATCTCATCTTCACACAAATTAGTGCGCAGATCATAATGAAACAAAGTCTTAGTGTCTCAAGAAATGGTCTATGAAGCTTCAGGTTTCTTGGTTTGTGAGCCTATTTTGGGAAAAGAATTTTTGTCAAACTCACAATCTTCAAGATGACCCTTAATCGCGTCGCCCGTGAGGGGCTCAAGGTATCTAACAATGGAGGGTGAATCATACCCTACGTATATACCAAGTGTAACAACCCATATTCGTCAATACATCTATTTACGTATTTAACATATTTTCACATTTTTAAAGGTATTTTATAATGGTTGGTCAGGAGTTCTATATCAAAAACTGATTTCAAAATTCTTTATAAAAAATACCTTGAAGCATCAAATTAGTTATGGTGTATTTCAGTAAGTTGGGGTTTCATCCAATACCTCTAAATAATTTTTATAATAATTCATTTTCAATTGTTATTGATTTAGCTGAATTAATTAATTTTCTATATAAACATCATCAAAACGATTTTAAACTTCTACAGTGTGACTCTAGGATCATCTAGGGCTCCCCATATTAATTTCGTAATTTTCTGAAATCAAATCGACATAGAACCCGCATACCCGCATCCCAAATGTTTGGGCCTAAAACTTGTATATCCGTTACACAAACCCCGAAATAGATCTCGTATTCGCGATCCTCGCAACAATACGAACACGTGGCTGTGTTTTCGTAATTTTTCGGACACGTTGAACTTCAGGGGTAAAATCGCAATTTCTATTCTTAATTAACTACGTTTTACTAATCACCGCTTTAATTATTACCTAATCACTTTAACCCCAAAGCTTAAACACATTTCCACGGTTTAGAAATTTTTTCCTAAATTTAATCAAAGTCATCAACCACTCCCTAGCATCATAAATGCTAAATGATGACTAAGAATGGGTTCATGAACTCAATTGCCCTATAAATAACCCTCCACTAACCCCCTCACCCTCTCACAGCAATAACCCAGGTATCACTCTCTCACTCTCTCGTTCGAAAGCCCCAATCCCGCCACTTTCAACCCATCCCTCTATCTCTTTCCCTCTCACCTCAGCCCTCCCATCGGCAGCATCGTCCTCCGCCGCTTCGCCGTCGTCGACCGCCCAGCGGAAGGATACGCACGGGGCATGCCTTCCACTCCCAAGCATAGGAGTATCAATGCAATAAAAATAACCGGTGAGTACCGGGTCGGATAACAGGCACAAGTCGTTCTATATTTACAAAATTTGATCGGTAAAGAAAAATAATAGCGTGATGCAACAATCTCAATTAACGGTGGAAAAGTGTGGGAGAAAGTGTGTTGAATCTACAATTCTAACCTATGCACTAGGGGTGGAGAGCCGAATCGGCAAGCAACGAGGAGAACTCATGTGGCGTGTGTGTGAATGAGGCTGTGGCACAAGAAATCATTCTAAATATAACTCAATTGTTTTCCCGGCTAAGGGACGAACAATCGGTGGGTGTGGCATTTCATCGAACATGTGGGGTGCAATAAAAGTAGTGTATGAAACAACGAGAAATACTTTGAGCAACGAAGAGAGTATCGACTACGATAGTTCCTCTCTATGGATTACCCACTAGGGTTCCATCAACAACCAACATCTCAAAGTTTCATCCACCAAATAAGAAATAGAAACATGCTAGAGATGAAATCACAACCCAAGCAACAACAATCACAAAGCACAATCACACAAGAGAGATTTAGACAATTATAATGAAAAAGGAGAGGTTTTTACTCAAAATCTATCATCCAATTCAATACAAGTTGCTAAATCAAAATTACACAAGAGTTAAGAAAAATTTCACCAATGTGTCACTCAAAGATGCAATCCTCATACTCAAGTGCTCCTCCAAGCTCCAAGCTTCCTCAATCTCCCCCCATGGCCTCCAATGTCTCTCCCTAGCCCTAAAAAGATCAAAAAACGAAGAAGAAAGCAAAAAATCCGAACTGGCCGAGAAACAACAAGCTCACGGCCGAACTGGACGAAAAAAAATCCCAAACTCCCACCTTTTCGCCAAAATTCGCACCCAGGCACACTAAAGCCCACAATTGGGCTTGCGGGTCGGAGACGGGTCGAAACTCGCTCCGTCCGCAAAGGCGCCCGCATATAAGTTGGGGGGCACGCGCTCAGCGCGTGCCCCCGCAACCCCGCAGTGCGCGCAGTGCGGGCATTATTATTATTTAAATACGAGCGGCCCGCTTTCGTTTTTTTTAATATAATTTTTTTTAAATTAAAGAACGCAGCCACAGCGGCCCGCGAAAATGGTGGCTGGATCTGGTGCCACGTGGCGCCGTGTGATCGCGCCACGTGGCGCCCCCAATTAAACCCCTTTTTCCTGATTTAAAAATCCATTTCTCCTCCAAATAAATTCCCAAAAATACCTAGGAGGCCCAGAAAAATCCCAGAAAATTCTGGAAAGTCCTTAAGACTCCTAGGAGTACCTGACAAATAGGAGAAGTGGAAATTAGTCCATATGATGATAAAATAAATATAATGGCTATTATAAAACACTATTAACCTCCAATAATCCATATAAATTATTCACATGCTCAAAATAATCCCAAAAATGGCGATATGATCACAATAATAGCAGGAGCATATGAAAAATAGTAGGAGGCCAATAAGGACGATAAAATCCATATTTTGTGCCAAGAATGAGAATAAGCCCCGAAAATGACATAAAGCGAAAATATACCCAAAAGAGCACGATTAAGTATAATCTTTGGCACAAAATGGGGATAGTTAGGGGGTATAAATATACACTTTTCACTCCGAATCACACCTCCCAACTAGCTTTTTGCTAGTCCCTAGCAAAATATGCGAAAAATTCAGATTAAATGGGAAAACATGCACCAACTCAATATATCATCATGGCACACCCAAAATGGTATTTCCAAATGATTTCAAAGCCAATATACCAAATGTATGAAAGTAAACAACAAATGAAACTCCCCTCAATCCAATTCAAATAAAAGTGAAGTAGCAAGCACCGTATCAATGTATCGGGATATATCACAATGTCATAGTTTCTAACTTTCATGGAAATGGCCAAAACAAAATAAATTCTTCTAAGTGGTGGGAGATAAGATTGCATCACTCATGTTGCTTATTCTTTCATTATTCATTCATTTTTTATTTTTCTTTTATTTTTCCTTCTCTTTTTTTGTTTTTTTTGTTTTTGATGTTTATGTTTTGCATTCACGCGATAATGCTATGAAATGCAAACACGGCCACCTTTGCATACACGCGATAACGCTATATAGGCAACGGGATGGAATGATCTCTTAAATCTCATCTTTGGCGTCATCTCCAATGTTTCGCGGGGTACCGGCTACTCGATTTGATTAGAAAAAACATTCGCTTATACTAACTCTCTTTCTCATTCCAACATGAATTATCAACTCATCCACCAACTCCTTAAGAGGAAAACAAAGCATGCACCATATTGCCACATCCAATCCAATTAAAAACTACACCATTCATCCCAACTCATGCAATCACTTACACCAAACTTTTCCCAAATTATTTCAAAGAGATATCACGACGTATAAAGTAGTTTCATATATGGCATATTAGCATTTGACTCCAAATTGGAAAAGAAATGAAAATGTGCCAATCAAACATCGAAGAAGTTGTTACCAAAACTATAATCCGAAAAATTGCATGGCATGAAAGCATGTAGGGACAACACAAAGCAAGCTGCATATGGACAAGGAGAGACAAAATATGATATGCAATGACGTTCATTGGATGAGAGCAAGATGGAGGTATCTCAAAAAAAAATTTAACACCAAACTCCTAACAATTCTAAATATTCTAACACTCTCTCCCCAACATGAAATAAACATTGTCCTCAATGTTGGGAGAGTATTAGATCTCGGCAAAAGATCCTAGAAAAGAAAAGAAAAGCATACGAAAGTACTAAAATAAAACATTTATTTATTTACACTATTGGAAAGAATACACCTTAGCAAATGGCGGATCCAAAATTTCCATCGGAGGTGGCAATTGTTCCAATGCTCCTTTTATTTCTTCCGCCAATGCTCCTCGGCCAAACGTGGCAATGGCGGCCACGTACACAACCCCATGCATCACCTTAAAGTGTGTACCTATATAAGCAAGGAGATGGGTTATGTAAGAGAGCGGTGGGGACACGTTCCCAAAAAATGACATCCACACATAATCATCAATATAAAATACGGAATAAAAAGTATGATGAATGTGTGAGGAAACTCCCTGGATGGTTGAATATGATGTGGTTTGAAGCTCATCCTCGCGACATTCAATATCAATCGGGGGAGGAAGTGCTACCTCCATAGAAACTGCCGAATGAGAGGGAAGCTCGGGATCCATGATAGTATGTGGTATAAACTCATCCTCGCTTGCCTCTTCTTCGGGCTCATCAATACAAGAACACTCACCCTTGCCCACTTCGCTCCCAAGTGTGTGCGCCATCGGCTCCTCTATCTCCACCATGTCAACAACCAATTCTTCAACAACTAATTGACACGGCCCAGCAGAAATAGGAGATGTCGTCATGATAATTTCCTCCACCGGCTCAACCAACTCCTCCATGCCAACACTTGGTTCCTCAACTACTACTTGGCATGGGACACTCAATTCTTCAACTACCTGTGGGGTGAGATCCATAAGAACTTCTTCATTCAGGGCTTGGTGGACCAAAACTTCATGGCTTGGCTCATTTGGAGTCGTAACAAATGTGTGATCTTCCTCCTTATAAGACTCCAAATAACGCCAAGCCGCATTCTCATCCATGTCCAAAAAGTGGCCGTTGTCCAACAAATCCACAAAATTCTGTGTCTCCGGAAGCAGACCCTCCAAGAAGAATCCAAGAAGACGCATCTTGTCAAATCCATGATGTAGATAACCGTACACTAACTCTGAAAATCACGTCCAAGCCTGAAAAAATGTCTCACCATTGCGCTGAGCAAAGTTCACCATTCTTCCTTGCCATGTTTTTGTCCTGTAAGATGGAAAAAATTTCATACAAAATTTGTGCTTTAGTACAGGCCAAGATGGACTAAGATGAGAGATATAAACTTTAAACCAATTTAATGCACTACCATCTAACGAATAGGGAAAGAATTTAAGATAAAACTTTTCAGCACATGTGTTCCCATCAAAATGAAACTTGCAAGCACTCTCAAACTTCTTAATACGTAGGTAAGGGTTCTCCGCATCCTTACCAAGGAATCTCGGTAGGGATTTGGTCACCCGCCTGTCAAACCCAAGAGAGTTTGAAGCACTTTTCATGTTGGAAAAAAAACAAATACAAACAATCAAAATAACTCAAAAAGCGTAAAATAAATAAGGATGAACAATAAGTAAAAGATGAAGAATCGAAAAGACTCATACTAAGAGATAGAAGTAGCACACTAAAACTTTCAAAATCAATCAAAAATTGCTACTAATAGAAACCGTTGTCCCCGGCAACGTCGCCAATTGGTTGACGACGGAAGGACGCGCACGGGGCACGCCTTCCACTCCCAAGTGTAGGAGTGTCAATGCAATAAAAATAACCGGTGAGTACCGGGTCGGATCACATGGACAAGTCGTTCTATATTTACAAAATTTGATCGATAAAGAAAAATAATAGCGTGATGCAACAATCTCAATTAACGGTGGAAAAGTGTGGGAGAAAGTGTGTTGAATCTACAATTCTAACCTATGCACTAGGGGTGGAGAGCCGAATCGGCAAGCAACGAGGAGGACTCATGTGGTGTGTGTGTGTGTGAATGAGGCCGTGGGTGCAAGAAATCATCCTAAATATAACTCAATTGTTTTCCCGGCTAAGGGACGAACAATCGGTGAGTGTGACATTTCATCGAACATGTGGGGTGCAATAAAAGTAGTGTATGAAACAACGAGAAATACTTTGAGCAAAGAGGAGAGTGTCGAGTACGATAGTTCCTCTCTATGGATTACCCACTAGAGTTCCATCAACAACCAACATCTCAAAGTTTCATCCACCAAATAAGAAATAGAAACATGCTAGAGATGAAATCACAACCCAAGCAATAACAATTACAAAGCACAATCACACAAGAGAGATTTAGACAATTATAATGAAAAAGGAGAGGTTTTTACTCAAAATCTATCATCCAATTCAATACAAGTTGCTAAATCAAAATTACACAAGAGTTAAGAAAAATTTCACCAATGTGTCACTCAAAAATGCAATCCTCATACTCAAGTGCTCCTCCAAGCTCCAAGCTTCCTCAAGCTCCCCCATGGCCTCCAATGTCTCTCCCTAGCCCTAAAAAGATCAAAAACGAAGAAGAAAGCAGAAAATCCAAACTTGCCGAGAAATAGCAAGCTCACGACCGAACTGGGCGAAAAAAATCCCAAAATCCCCTCTTTTCGCCAAAATTCGCACCCAGATGCACTAAAGCCCACAATTGGGCTTGCGGGACGGAGCCTGGTCGAAACACGCTCCGCCCGCAAAGGCGCCCGCATATAAGTTAGGGGGCACGCGCTCAGCGCGTGCCCCCGCAACCCCGCAGCGCGCGCAGTGCGGGCCGGCCGCTGGGTGATTTGGGTTCAATATTGCGTATTTGACCCCCCATTTAGCCCTATTTTGTGCTCATGTGATGCTCTATTGGTCTCTAATACGTACGTATTTTCTACACATTTATTTATTAGAGAAAACACACTATTTGAGCACAAAACAGCATTTAACGATGCAATTCTGCACTTATTATATTTTTCCTAGCACGGTCTCGATCTCACGATTCCAACGACTATTTATTTGTATTTTTCTGAGATCTGTGCTAATTTCTATGAATTTTTGAATGCAGAATACATATTAAAGAGGGAAATACGCAAGAAATACGCAAATACGGGACACGTGGCCGCATCCAAACGATCCCTGCCCCATCCGACGGTTTACAACAAGCAAGTGACGTGGAAATCGTTCGACCGTTCGATTTCAATCGAACGGCCGAAATCAACCCAACACAGCGGGCTGAGCGCGCGTTACTGCGGACACGTGGCAATACCACGTTCAATCCCGCATTTTGAACGGACGGCTGAGATCGGATCATTGCGCGAAAGCGAAGCGGACGACGCGGCATTACGCAGACCGTTCGATGACGATCCGAGGGTCCACAACCACCCCGAAGGCGAAGCGGAGGGCGCAGCATCGCGAGGCGACGTGGCGTGTCCTGGGCGGTCGATGAACGATCGAACGGCTCGCATCAATTACGAACGCGATTCGAATTCGCGTTCGCACGAGGCGACGTGGCTGCTCTATAACCCTTGATCCATGATCCAACGGCGCACAACCAAGCGGATGCGAAGCGGGCGTGGCACGAAATTTAAAGCCCACGTGTCGCTGCGTGGTCCGATCCCGCTGCGATGAACGGCCTCAAATTGCTCCGCTTTGGATCAACGGCAGCGATCAGTTCGGGCGCGATTACTGTGCGGGTTTGAACCCGTTAAGCCCAATAAACCCACAATCTTATTATTTAAGCGTATTCTAGGGTTTTTGGGTGTATAATTGGCGTATTGGAGCACTTAGGAGCCGTAATTTCTTCTGAAAAAATTCTGTAAAATTCCAGAGCCTAGTTTCTAATTTCCAGAGAGTTTTGAAGACTTTTCAGAGAGATTTGGTGATATTCTCTTCAACTTTAGCTTGTATTTGGGTGTTTTAGCTTGTATTTTGCCTCTAAACTTCCGTATTTTGCTATGAAACTTATGAATTTGAATCTGAAAATTGTGTATTTCTGCACCATGAGTAGCTAAATATTTTATGTGCATGGTGTGGGGTAATTAGGTGATGTGAATCGTATTCTTTGGTTGTATAATTGCGCTTAATCGCTATATTTGCTAAAGTTTTAATCGTCGCTCTTAAATCTACTTTTTCGTATTCCAAAAGAATTGTTCTAGTAGATGATCACCCCACAAGGGTGAGATTTGATCTCTCCAAAAGAGAGCTTCATACTTCATATGTACGTTTACAACTTTAGCGATATTCTATTAGAATTGATGCGTTAACTCCCAAAAGGTTATCTTCCGACGATTCGCTCCCAAAAGGAGGTTTCGTTGTGTTATACTTGATCAACCAAAGCTTACGATTCGCTGATCCTAATGAACCCATGCCATGTACATGCTTTTTATATCTATTTTTCACGAACTAGAGTTTGTTGTTTGCATTGATCGCACGTAACAATTCCATCACCACACTTTTCATACCACCTTCACCATCACTATTAAAGTGTTTAGATTTTATTCGCAGTTACTCTGTTTGATTTGGACTTGTGGTATCAACAGATTCTCCCGAGGATTCGACATCTGGACTCCCAGATTTTACTACTTGAACGGACTCTTGCGCTTGAGAGAAGCACCTTTCGGAGCCCACCACTGGGCCGGCCCGCCATTGGTATTTTTTAAATTATTTTTTTAATACGAGCGGCCCGCTCGTTTTCGAGCGGGCCGCCGCTTTCGAGCGGGCCGCCGCTTTCGTTTTTATATATATAATTTTTTTAATTAAAGAACGCAGCGGCAGCAGCCCGCGAAAATGGTGGCTGGATCTGACGCCACGTGGCGCCGTGGGATCGCGCCACGTGGCGCCCCCAATAAACCCCCTTTTTCCTATTTAAAAATCCATTTCTCCTCCAAATAAATTCCCAAAAATACCTAGGAGGCCCAGAAAAATCTCAGAAAATTCTGGAAAATCCATAAGACTCCTAGGAATACCTGACAAATAGGAGAAGTGGAAATTAGTCCATATGATGTTAAAATAAATATAATGGCTATTATAAAACACTATTAACCTCCAATAATCCATATAAATTATTCACATGCTCAAATAAATCCCAAAAATGTCGATATGATCACAATAATAGCATGAGCATATGAAAAATAGTAGGAGGCCAATAAGGACGATAAAATCCATATTTTGTGCCAAGAATGAGAATAAGCCCCGAAAATGACATAAAGCGAAAATATACCCAAAAGAGCACGATTAAGTATAATCTTTGGCACAAAATGGGGGTAGTTAGGGGGTATAAATATACACTTTTCACTCAGAATCACTTGTGAAGTGAATTCACGAGCATTCTCCAGACGTACTTTTTAATCTAGTTATTTGGAAAATGTGCATGTAATTTTATCATTTGTGCCAATAGCTTTGGAAAAGTTAGGTTGCGGGTGGACAAAAGGCACACAAACGACCATTTTGAAGATGCATCTATCAGTACCATAAAATACTGAAATGGACCACTTGATGGGTGAATTGCCCCTCAAATGTCTCAATGTATTCTATCCAAGAAGCTAGGAGACTCAAACCCCACTTTCAGGTGGGATGGTCTCGTGATTAGTTTACTCTTATAACAGGGGGGGACAAGGAAAATCACCATTTTGAAGAATCTTCAGGTTCTTCAAATTGTGTCCAATGGATTGGGAGATGATGCTGTGCATCATAACCGATCCTGGTTGACATAGTCTATAATGCCAGAGACTGAATTCTGGTGATGTAGAACACTGCTGGTGCACCATCAGATTAGCTTCTATAGGTTGGATGCATGTTTGATAAAGGCCCGACGGGAGTCCTTTAAAATGTTCTAGGATGGTTTTGATACCATCATTATGACGAGTAACATACAAATATTCAACACTGTTGAAATCATCAGTTTCCAAGTGATATCCATTTAAACTGATGTCTTTGGAACTTAGTAGATTTCTGTTTGATTTTGGACAAAATAAAGCATCTTTTATTATAACTTGCATTTGGTTTGGGATCAATACATTTGCTTCACGTGATCCTTCTATTATATTATATAGTCCCAAAATTGTAGTGGCAGGACCATTATAATTAATGATGCTATTAAAATAGCATCTATCTCGAAGGATCGTGTGCGTAGAGGCACTGTCACTAGGCATTCACACTTCATCTTTAGAAAAGAATGTAAAAACTTTTATAAAAAGGAAAACTACATTCGATTCATAAGTAAGGTAAAGAAGTACATGGACTTAATATAAGATACATCAAACATAAATGAAAAAGATTAAAAGATAACTAAAACAGCTTCAGTCTAGGAGGTCATCATTCTCAAAATTCTAGGGGGTGAACCGAGTTGGATGATGTATATCCACCAGAATTGTCTCAGCAGAAGGCTTCGGGATTGCCTTATACAAATCTTTGAGGTGGCATGGAGTACGACAAACCATGGAGCAATGTCCAGTCATGCCACATCTGTGGCATTTGTCTTTCCAGTTTTTCTCGGGAGCAGACGTTTGGCCAGAGGTATTCCTCTTCCAGGTATTCTTCTTCTTTCCCTTATTATTATTGTTCTGGGGAGGAGCTCTGGTCTGCTTCTTTGCATCTTTTCCCTTGTTGAATCTGCCTTTGTGCTTGTTCTTCATCTTCTGGGAAGAAACTTTGTGAGCCTCAGGGAGAAGAGCAAAACCAGTAGGGCGTATGTTATGATTGGCCAGTAGGAGGTCTTTGTTCTGCTCTGTCATAAAAAGACATGAGAGTAACTCAAAGTACCACGTGAACTTGCGTTCACGATACTGTTGCATGAGAATAGCATCATTCTCATGTAAGGATGTATATGTTTTCTCAAGCATGCTGGTATCCGAGGCTTCTTCACCACACAATTTCAGGTGTGAGATGATGTTATGGAGAGCTGAGTTATACTCAGCAACGGACTTGAAGTCCTGAAGTCGGAGATTCTCCCACTCATAACATGCATGAGGGAGGATCACATCTTTCTGATGTTTGTATCTTTCCTCAAGTGATGTCCACAGTTCAAGAGGGTCTTCCATTATTAGATATTCGGCCTTCAGGGTCCGATCAATATGTCTCCTGATACAGATAATGCTTTCACCTTCTCTATATCGGAGACTCTAATAGTAGAAGTCCCTTCAACAGATGCCACAGGCATAGCTGGAGCTTGAATTGTGAGACTTGGGCCCTATGAGCGCAGGTGAAACTTCAGGTCCAGCTGCGAGCTCAAGTAATTTTTGCCAGCCGCATCGAGAACATCAAAATCGACATCGCAATCTTTGTCATTTATCTAAGCATGAAATAAGCATGAATTAATTATTGTTAAAATTAAAACATGCATAGTAGTAAAATAAATTAGTTGTGGGGATCGTCCAGTCACCACCAAAAATAATAAAAGTTCAAAGTCCACAATACAATTCGAAATATGAAAATTTTAAAATTACAATTTGGAAACCCTTGGGGGTCCCAGCATTAGCAATATTTCCTCCGTCTTCAGGGTAAGTATCTACAGGCTTTGGCTTTTACAATTAATTCCTCACTATTTTCACTCGGAAAAAAGAAAAAATGCGAGGAAAATAAATAGTGGTGACTACAAACGGCTGATCCAAAAACCACAACACAGTTTTACTAACATTCCAGGTAGTTTATATAACATTCAAATAATTATGCGACATCACAGGCCTAAACAATGTAATTTATTCAACATCGCAAGCAATTTATTGGAGAAAAATAAAATTTACGTTTAATAATTACTTGGACCACGGGGAAACGTCATTACCCGTTAGGTTAGGTAACCAATGACAGAGCGGTCTCAGGATCCTTTTAATTATTAAATCGTGAATTAATAATTAATTTAATCCAATTTTTATAAATTGCAAGATGTTGAAATTAACAAAAAAAATAGACCAATAATTAATTTTATTAACAAAAACCATCACAAAAGTAATATATTTATGCCACGCATTATTATCTCAATTATCCAGAATTTTTCAGAATTTTCCAGTAACTTTCTGGTTTTTTCTGATATTTATCCAGATTTAATTGATTTTTTCTGATTTAAATATATATTTAAAACAGAATTATGATATACACCATTTATTTATAAAAAGCCTATTGGCCTAAAGCCCTTTAGGCTTGCAGCGGGCTTCAGGCCCAACAGCCAAAAATTTTATTTATATTATTTTTTAAATAAGGGGGTTAATGGGCCACTAGACTATATGTTAAGTGCATCCGTATATTACCCTTACCCTAACCCTAACCCTAGCGTTTAGGATTAGATTCAGCCCCAAAGGAACAAAAGAGGCCACCCCCCTTCAGGGAGGCTGCCATCATAGTGAGACCCCCTTCAGGGGGTGGTGATCCGACGAATGCCCCCTCCTACCGGGGGGGTCGTTTGTGGCGGCGCGCGGGGAGGACGCCCGGACTGGGGGTGAAGGCGGCGCCCGCGAGAAGGCCCCATGTTGTTAGCTAATCGCCTGACCATTTCATAATGCCATGCTCTCTCTTTTCTATAATCATCACATGCAGATGTTGTTTCTTCAAACTAGCCATTTGCACTTGGCAGTGCATCGTGTGCCTGACTTTGTGCTCATCCATCATGCTCTGTTGCCTTTCTAATCTGTCTCCTCTAGAATACTAAATGAGAGGAGATAGTCTAGCACTGTAGTGGTATAACTGCCCCACGTTTATTCTAGAACCAAATGCACGAGCCTATGACGGGATCTGAGCAAAGTTTCGTATTGTTTCATCATTATCAACTTGATGAAAATCATACTACAAATGCCCGCATGTCGGGACAAAGAACCGCTTCAGGCGATAGGCGGTGGATGATTGTTTTTTTATTTGTTATGTAATTTAAAGAGATATACAATGAATATGTATGATCTAATTTGGTCCATGTAATTTGATCTAAATACACTGAATATATATAAACTATGTTTAGATCTAGGAGTTTTAGTATGTACCTCTAGATCCGTTAGATCTAGGGAAGATTGGAGAGCAAAATATCCGCTGAAAATAATCCCGCTCCTTGAGGACGTAGGAAAATCAGCGGCTACGCAAACAATCAACCTTCTTGTGTTGTTGGCTAACGATCCACCAACAGATATAAGATTCCTTCGCCTTTTTGTTTATTGGAAAGAATTTTTGTAGAGAAAAATTTCTAGAGGCAATTGTGCATGATAACGTGGTGAGGGTTGGAATAACTAGCTAATGGTCTAAGCTGCAGCCATAGTTATATTCATTCATACAGGGGTTACATCATCTAGAACTCAAGGGGCACCCACTATTAAGTGGGTGTAATGGTGGATGGTTAGTGGGTGGATGTTGGATCTGGATCCTAGCCTAGAGGGGGGTTGAATAGGCTAATAAAATATTCTCGCGCAACCCACGAGAAATCACACGCAGTTAAAAACGCAAGGAGGGTAAATAAAATGCAAGCACAGAATACGCAGCAGATTTACCCTGGTTCGGTCGCACAACGACCTACTCCAGACCTCAAGCAAATACTAGCATTAATAAGTTTCTTCTGTACACCTACAACGTGGTCCTAGCTCCAACTCCCCACCTAGACTGTACCACACTCAACAAAGTACAGAACCCTATCAACCTAGTAAATGCGTATATTGACAGCTCCAACACGTCAAGACCCTCTTGTCTAGCCCCCAACCAGACAAGTCTCAAAAGACATAAAAGTGGTAAATTTTTCCCTACAGAGATCGTTACTACTACATACAAATAATAGCAAAAAAGTTTAGAGAATCTCAATGTGTAGGCGTAGTCGTCTCTGTCAATCGGCACGGGCCAGCTCTCGTCTAGCAAGATGTAGTCGTCGCCTCGACGAGCAACTCAAGTTGCAGCAATACACCTCTAATATTATGGCCCTCTTCGTAGGGCTTATGCGGGCTTTGCCTTCACCCTCATGTGCATGTGCTCTAGCTAGAGAAGGATGACCTCACGACATGTCAATGTGTTTAGTTGCATGTTGTTTTGAAACTCCAAGAATTCGGCAGCTAGCTGGTCACTGCCTTTTGATGTGCGCGGCAGGATGATGGCCTGAAACCAATTATTTAGCCTCCCTTTTATTGATTGCTTGGATAAATCAACTTGCGGCGCATGGCCTTATCGTTTTGTGTCTGCACAATCAAAAGAAGTTAATCTAACAAATTAATTTTCCATTAAGAAAACTTACCATTCAATTAGTTGTATCTCCCTTCAATGAAATGGACGTCTGTGTTTTGTGTACACTCCCTTACAATTAATTTTTCCAAGCACTAATGGCCTAATTCCTCTCTCTCTCTCTCTCTCTCTCTCTCTCTCTCTCTCTCTCTCTCTCTCTCCCCCCACTTGGAAGTTCAGAAGGTTTTTTTGATCCAATGAATATTTATTTCTGTGGCACTTGCGCACAAAACAAACGAAGAGAGTATTAAACCTTTAGTTAATAATCAACAGTGCTTACCTTTAACAATTTCGGCTTGTGCTTTGATATTGCGGCCGAGCTTGTTTCTCCTTTGTCAACAAAACGGCTATCACATGGGGATCCCCTGCAACCAAACAAAAACACCAATCAGTGGAGAATCAAGTAATAAATGAACAAAAGAAAAGCTCATGAATTGGTTGCGTTGCGTGCGGCCTATGAACAGAAAAAACAAACTCATGAACAAAAGGGAAATTTATTTTGGCCCTGTGTTCCTTGCGTTTTGCGTTTTGGTCAGTGCAATGGCCGGCATGTTGTCTTGGTTGCCGCTTCTTATCACCTCTTGATTCCCATGTGAAAGTTGCACAGATGCAAAAAAATTCTTCCCCTGGGTTGCGTGCTATTGTTGTAGCCTTTGGAAATTTATGACCGGTCTGTTCTTTTTTGATGTGCCACAAAAGTTTGCTTTGGGGTTTGCCGCAAGCTTATATAGGAGAGGGTGCTAGGGTTATGGTGCGGCAAGAGGATTTGATACAATCTCCAATAATTGATTTGTTCTTATCTCAAAAGATCCCTCTAATTGATATTTGAATTGGTATAGGGATTGAGTCAATCTCATCTAGATATGAATATAGATCTCATCTCTCCTCCATTTGACTTAGTCCACTTTGCTTTGTGAATAGACTTAGTCTGCTTTGCTTTGTGAATAGCTCTTATGCCAAGTCCAATTGCTATGCGTATATCAATTTCTCCATCTATTTGACTTAGTCATCGTTTGAATATTTACGTCTTTGCCATTCATGAAACACACTTAGCACACACGTTAAAATAGTTCCACGTTGGTTTGTTATCGTTAACCTAGAGATCCTGGACCGTTGCATCCAACAATCTCCCCTTTTTGATGATGACAAACCAATAAAAGATTTGAGCAACGAGAGATGTGTGTGTGAAGTGTGATGAATGATGTAATGCATGTGATGTATACAATGAGACGTTCCAGCATTACTAGCATGCACAACAATATAGCAATAGTGTGATAAGCATGCTCCCCATATTTTCAAGCTCCCTATATTCATGTATTTTTAGTGCTCCACCTTCAACAAATAATACCATAAATAATACCATATATGATGTATCAGTAATACCAAATCTCAAATCTCCTTTTTCTCCCCCCTTTGTTATCATCAAAAGGGTATTAATGAAGTCAATCAAAATATCACATGCAAAAATAAAGTATTATAGCTTATATCTATCATTTGCATGTCATTTTCCATAAAGTAGGCAATTCAAGTTCAAAGAAAATCATAATGTAGACTTCACCACCATTGTGTATGTGTGATAATATAAACATTGAAGTACAAAGGGAGATTCAATTTTGAACATCAACCAAATCAATCCACATTTTCCATGTAATATGAATATCACTAGGATTGATTTTTTCCCACCTCATTATAAATGAGTTCAAGTCACCAAACCCCAAGACATAGCCTATAAGGACTCTTAGATGTGGGGTGACATTGCTTGACGAGTAAAGTACACCAACGCTGAAGATTACCCATAAAGCATATGTTGGATATCCGTGGGTAGTGTATTTGCCATGAATTGTATCCATTTTACATACGGAGCAATTTTCATGTTTTTTCATATTCATTTCTTTTGTGCTTAATTTTTATTCATGACAATACACATCATATCCCTCAGATTATTCAGCTTGTATTCATCCTGCATTCACTTTCCTGTATTCATAAAAAGAATCTCCAAATGTACAATAAGTTTAATATTCGTGGAAGTGAGCATGTAGGTGTAGAAATCAAATTAATCTATTCATGAAGCATGTCATGGCTATTAAATAGATTCTAACATGCGCATGTATCTATAACAATAATACAATGATTTCTACAGAGGATATGAATGAACATTCAAAAAATACCACTTATAATGAATCATAAAGAGGTATTCAGTAAGCACAATTTTTTTATTTTTGTTTTTTTTCATTTTTTTGTTTTTCTTTTATAAAGAGCTAAAACAAACCTAAAAAAGCAAACAAACAAGCAAACAAACAAAAATTAAATCAAGCGCACACAAAATCTATGAAGGTTGCTATGAAGTGCAAAGAGGGAAAAGATATACCTTCGCGTCGTCATTTGACTAAGGAGCTAAACAAAAGAAACTTACAATTCATTGCTCCTCGTCAAATCTCCACCTCACCTACAAAAAAGGTGTCATGTGTGACCTTGAACTACAATAAGGTCCACTAGCGTTAATCATCAAAGTTTTAGGAACCCACACTTGTTTGAACTTTATGTTTGTGTTCCTAAAATTACAATAATAGGATGTGTGACCAACGCTATCACAAGTAAAGCACTTTGCATGCATATTTTTCACAATAGAAGGCACATTGCGGAATTTCTTAAATTTGGACTTTTCTACGTTTTTCAAACCAAATCCAAGTCCTCTTCTATTATTTCCATATAATTGATTTTTAAGTATGGTATCCAACGAATGTTTACCAATTGAAAATTTTCTTAATAACAATTCTAGACTAGAAACTTTGGATTTTAATAATTTATTCTCATCCACAAGCAAAGTACATTTACTTATAAAAGCTCTCTTGTTTTCCTCCTCCACCTTTTCAAATTCAACCATTTTCCTTTTAAGATCGTTATTTAACATGCTCATTTTATCATTAAGCTCTCTATTCATATAATCCTTTTCAGTTTCGAGCTTAATTAAATCTTGTTTAAGCATGCTAATATTATTCAATAAGGAAGAACAAGAAAGACAAGTAGCTTTTTCAGGCATGCTAGCTTTTCTTTTTCTAGTGACACAATTTTAGCGTTACATGTAACAAGTTTCTCTTTAAGAATATATACTTCATCAGAAATGTCACAGTTTTCCTTTTGTAATTTAAAGCTAGTATTCATATAGTCATTTAACGTGAGTTCTAACTCATTAATATCATTTTGCATTCCTTTACAAACATCTAACAATTCAGCTTTAGTGAAGGAATTTACCTCATCGTTATTTGCCATTAAGCAGACGACAGTAGAGTGGGCTACTACATTTTCATCCTCATTCTCAGCTTCACTGTCCATGTCCCAAGTTAGCACCTTGGCTTTTCTTTTATCTTTAGCAACCTGAGCAGTCTCTTGTCTGCATTGCTTCGCGAAGTGTCCCTTTTTCCTGCATTTGAAGCATTCAACTCTACTAGCAGAGTCTTGTTCAGAAGAATTTTTATCATAATTAGAAGTGTTAGAGCGAATGAACCTTTTATGCATTTCTGATCTTCCTTGAGGAGTTCTGACGTACTTTTTGAAATTTCTAACCATTAGCACTATCTCCTCCTCCTCATCTTCATTTTCGCTAGCTTTCAGAGCAAGTGGCTTTGAAGCTTTTTCCTTCTCCTCAGGTTTATCTCTTTCTTCAATATTTTGCAATTCAAGCTTATGAGACATTAAGTTACATATCAAGTCCTCCACTCTCATCTGTGATAGATCCTTTGCTTCTTGGATGGCGGTGACTTTAGGCCTGAAAGAGCTTGGCAGCGCCCTTAAGATTTTCCTTACATGTTCAAGGCTAGAATATGACTTATCGAGTGAACTAGACTTGTAGACAATATCGGTGAACCTTGCAAACATCGCTGAAATGGATTCCGATGGTAGCATGCGAAAGCTCTCGTATTCTGTGCTCAGAAGTGCTAGTCTAGACTCTTTCACCTGTGACGTTCCCTCGTGCATCACCTCCAATGCATGCCATATTTCCTGCGCAGTTAAACATTGTGAGATATGATTATATTCAGATTTATCTAAAGAACAAATAAGGGCATTCATGGCTTTAGCATTAAGAGCATAAAGTCTCCAATTATTATCGTCCCATTTATCATCATGTTTAAGCATTTCAATATTTTCAATTTTAATGACTTCGACAATATTCCATGCTTTGTAATCAATAGATATCAAGTAGATTTTTATACGATTTTTCCAATAAACATAATCTTCACCATGAAATCTAGGGGACGTGATATGGACTGACCCTCAGCAAAGGCACTATCAATGGGATTCATAGTCAATCCTAGGCTAGATCCTAAAACCTGATTTGATACCACCTGTTGGATCTAGATCCTAGCCTAGAGGGGGGTGTGAATAGGCTAATAAAATATTCTCGCGTAACCCACGAGAAATCACAAGCAGTTAAAATCACAAGCAGTTAAAAACACAAGGAGGGTAAATAAAATGCAAGCACAGAATACGCAGCAGATTTACCCTGGTTCGGTCGCAGCAACGACCTACTCCAGCCCCCAAGCAAATTTTAGCATTAATAAGTTCCTTCTGTACACCTACAATGGGGTCCTAGCTCCAACTCCCCACCTAGGCTGTACCACACTCAACAAAGTGCAAAACCCTATCAACCTAGTAAATGCGTAGCTTGACTGCTACAACACATCAAGACCCTCTTGTCTAGCCCCAACCAAACAAGTCACAAAAGACACAAAAGTGGTAAAGTTTCCCCTATAGAGATTGCTACTACTACACACAAATAATAGTAAAAGAGTTTAGATAAATCTCAGTGTGTAGGTGTAGTCGTCTCTGTCAATCGGCCGTGCCAGCTCTCGTCTGGCAAGATGTAGTCGTCGCCTCGACGAGCAACTCAAGTTGCGGCAATACACCTATGATATTATGGCCCTCTTCGTAGTGCTTGTACGGGCTTTGCCTTCACCCTCCTGTGCATGTGCTCTAGCTAGAGAAGGATGACCTCACGACATGTCAATGTGTTTAGTTGCATATTGTTTTGAAACTACAAGAATTCGGCAGCTAGCTGGTCATGGCCTTTTGATGTGTGCGGCAGGATGATGGCTTGAAACCAATTATTTAGCCTCCCTTTTATTGATTGCTTAGAGAAATCAACTTGTGGCACATGGCCTTCTCGTTTTGTGCCTGCACAATCAAAAGAAGTTAATCTAACAAATTAATTTTCCATTAAGAAAACTTACCATTCAATTAGTTGTATCTCCCTTCGATGAAATGGACGTCTGTGTTTTGTGGACACTCCCTCACAATTAATTTTTTAAGCACTCATGGCCTAATCTCTCTCTCTCTCTCTCTCTCTCTCTCTCTCTCTCTCCCCCACTTGGAAGTTCAGAAGGTTTTTTGATCCAATGAATATTTATTTCGATGGCACCTGCACACAAAACAAATGAAGAGAGTATTAAACCTTTAATTAATAATCAACAGTGCTTACCTTTAACAATTTCGGCCTATGCTTTGATATTGCGGCCGAGCTTGTTTCCCCTTTGTCAACAAAACGGCTATCACATGGGGATCCCCTGCAACCAAACAAAAACACCAATCAGTGGAGAATCAAGTAATAAATGAACAAAAGAAAAGCTCATTAATTGGTTGCGTTGCATGCGGCCTATGAACAGAAAAAACAAACTCATGAACAAACGACAAATTTATTTTGGCCATGTGTTCCTTGCGTTTTGTGTTTTGGTCACTGCAATGGCCGGCCTGTTGTCTTGGTTGCTGCTTATTATCACCTCTTGATTCCCATGCGAAAGTTGCACAGCCGTAAAAAATTTCTTCCCTGGGTTGCGTGCTATTGTTGTAGCCTTTGGAAATTGGTATAGGGATTAACTTGTTCTTATATCAAAAGATCCCTCTAATTGATATTTGAATTGGTATAGGGATTGACTCAATCTCCTATAGATATGAATATAGATCTCATCTCTCCTCCATTTGACTTAGTTCACCTTGCTTTGTGAATAGCTTTTGGACCAAGTCCAATTGCTATGCATATAGCAATTTCTCCATCTCTTTGACTTAGTCATCGTTTGAATATTTACGTCTTTTCCATTCCTGAAACACACTTAGCACACACGTTAAAATAGTTCTACGTTGGTTTGTTATCATCAAACTAGAGATCCTAGATCGTTGTATCCAACAGTGGAGACCAAAGGTCTCCCCCATTCATAACATTTAAAACATTTTTAAAACATTTGTAAATTGATCACGTGTGTGTGCGCGCTTCTAAAAAGGCTTTAACATGCTAAGACAAAATTAATAAAAATATTACAATGAAATCAAATGTGTTGCATCTTCATTATTCAAGCTCTTGTCTTACTCCAATTTGATCCATGGCCTTGTTTGCTCACTACGTCATCTCTTGAGTGCTATAATTGACTTCCTTAAGCTCTTGCACTTAAAGATATTAGATGCATTAATTGTTTCTCATCATCAAAACCACGTGGGGGGTGAGAATCAATATCTCAACACATGACGCGGGCTCCAATGACCACCCATCCCCTTCGATTGACGCGGGTCCCACCTAGATGTATATATTTTTGTTGGTGCGGACTTGGTTGCATTGGATTTTATGGGAATGATGAGTAATGTGTGGGTGTGGCCTTGGGTGCATGGGATTTTTGTGGGAAGGTGGGAGGTGGGACCCACGCGATGAGATGGCCAAATCCTAACCAATACTATGTCAATCCACTTGTCATGGTTATAAGATTACTCCCTCATTTGTAATAGGAGTGATGTTAGATACACCACATATTCTTATGATTTCACCGCAATTGTTAATTTTTCCAAAATTACAAATTTAACCTTAATTAGATTTTAATCATTACTATTGAATTTGTTAATTAATTACAAGCTTTGCCATTTGATCTTTTGATTTCACCGCAAAATTTTCTTTCCTCTCTATTTCTTTCTCTCATCTCAATTTTCCTCTCTATTTCACAATATGTTCTTCTTTCTCCTCAATTTTGCCATTTGTTCTTACGATTACGAAACTTTTAGGGTTCATAGTGATTGTGCATGCATTGAAAGGTATAACAACTAAACCGTATATTATTTATAGGTTACTTTCTTTCTTCGGTGTGCTTTTTTCCCCTTAAATCAAAAACAAGGAAGAAAAACATTTTTGTTGTGAACCGATGTTGATGAGTTAGTTAGGATCACGTCTTATCTTATAAATAAGAACATATCTATTATATATTATCTATGTACGCTCCTCCTCCTGCTATAAATAAAGAGCTGGGGGTTCCTCCATCAAATGATGATTCATAACACGTTATCAGTACGAGCTAGGGATGACAAAATACACCGGACCCGAACCGGCCCGGCCCGAACCCGGCCTCTTGGGCTGGGTATGGGTAGGGGCCAATCCGGGACGGGTCGGATTCGGACCAACCCAACCGACCTGGATAAAAATCCGGATCGGGCCCGGGTTTGTCTTGTGTAACAACCTGTTTTTAGGCGTGTTTGATTTCGTGTGAGCCTGTATTTTATTTCAATCGTCCGAGTTATTTTCGTCCGCACGTTCTTTCTCCTACGTGTCGACGCGAGCACGTCTCGATTTTTAGTTTTTTTACCATATCGTAATTAATTAACTCTTATCCCTAACTAATTACTCTTAACCCTAACCCTACACAATTACATCCCACCGAAATATATTGGCGAGATCCGACATTTTTCCAACCCCTAATTAAACATCATCCCCACATCTCATTAATCCCATTTTCATCTCCCCCCTTCCGTTTTATACACAGCACATAGAAAGGAAACACAGAAAAAAAAGAAAGAAAGAGGGCAGCAGCAAACTCACACATCCTTCACAAATTTCATCATCACCTCCCCCAATTCAACTCAATTTCATCATCAACTCCCCCAATTCAACCCAAATCAGCCATCCTCCACAACAATTCAACCCAATTTCATCACCACTCCCCCTCCCACAGCCGCTTGCACAGGCCGCGCACGTGCCCAATGCCGGAGCCGCCGCCGCTGCCCTACGCCCCGCCGCCACGCGCGCATGCGCCCCGATCCGCTTCCTGTGCCCTCGATCCGTCGCCTGCGCCCCCGATTCGTTGCCTGCGTCCCCATCCGCCCCGATCCATAGACTGCGCCCCCATTCGCCCCGAATCGCCGCCCACCGCCCGCTGCCTTTGGAGCCCCGCCGCCCAGAGCTCCACCGCCCATCGCCGATCCTTCCACCTAGCGCCGCCCTCCACCCTGCGAAGCCCGTGCCCCCGATCCCCCTCTGCAGCAAAAAAAAAGAAAACAAAAAAAGGAAAGAAAGGAGGAGACAGAGAATAGAAGAAGGGGAGGTGAGAAATAATTATTATATAGTTGTTGTAAACCATGGCGGCTAAGGAACCCCGTAGCCCTGTATTTATAGTAATAGGGTTACATAATGGGTGGATACCCACTAACGGGTTGGGCCTCCAAAGCCCGTTTATAACACTTCCCCTTATCCATCCATTGTTGTAAGCCGTGATGAACGCTTCAGGGTTCATAGAGCTTATCTGATCATGGGTCTATGGATACTTCTGGATCCCAAGTTTAAGAGTACTTGCCTCGTTAAAACCTTTGCCAAGGAAAACCCAGTGGGAAAAACCAATGTCTAGGGGAAAAGAGTACAAGTCTCTGTAACTTCCCCTGATCGATGGATATCACTAGAGGTGGATACTTCTGGATCCTAAGTTAGGGATAACTGCCTCGTTAAAACCTTTAGCTATGGAAAACCCAGTGGGAAAAACCAATAGCCAAGGAAAAAGAGTACAGTTTCCGTAACTTCCCCTGATTAGTGGGAGTATTTAGGGGGTGGATACTTCTGGATCCAGAGTCAATGAGGTTGCCTCGTTAAAACCTTTAGTTATAGAAAACCCAGTGGGAAAAACCAATAGCCAAGGGAAAAGAGTACAACACTAGATTTGACTCCCCCTGATCTGTACAAGCTGCAGGCTTGCAGATCTCCTAGGCAACTATACATCAATCTCTTACAGTGTTCCGGTACAAAGTACAATGCATCGCTCACCTATACAAGACATCGCTCATCTATACAAGTATCGCTCATCTATGGCAGTTACTGAATCTGAGGGATCTCTTCTGAGGAGGAGTGGTCTGCAGACTCGGTAGGTAGCATCACGTCTCTGACCAGTCTTCACTGTGTCTGCGAGGTACTGCAGGACTTGGCTGTGCGTACTTATGATTTGCTTCTTGGATTAATGAGCCTCTCGGAATGGTGGGATTGATGTTGCCTTGGAAGTATGCTTTGCTCGTCTCCAGAAGTTGGTCGCTTCTTTGTTGCAGTCATCGCGATGATCTATAACCTGTATCTGCAAATACATTTAACATGTTGTATGATCCTTGACCCTTGGAGATAGCGCAGAAGCTACATATCTCTGGTCCAGTGGTGCGCTGCAGGCGCTGCACTGTATCTGGTTAAAGTGTTTACTGCCAGATAAAGGAGTGTACAAAAGACATTTAGTAAGGCACTTCAGGACCTAGGATATCCTTCCCCTCTTCCAGCGAACGGAAGGGGTCTTAATGTGGATCCATACAACCAGTAGGTGTATTAGTGGATTGCAATTTTCCATGTTTCTTCATCGACTGGATGATAATTTCATCTTCTGGATGGTAATTCATCTGCTGGATGATTATTCATCTTCGGGATGATTATTCATCTTCGAGATGATTGTTCATCTTCGGGATGAAGGTTTCATCTTCAGGATGATAATTCATCTTCGGGATGATGGTTTCATCTTCGGGATGATAATTCATCTTCAGGACGATTATTCATAAGGGTATGTTGTCACATCATCCATAGCAACATAGCCTAAAATTATCTCTGCAATCGTTTGGTTTTCGCAACTATGACCAAGGAGCTTGATGCATCAGGTCAAATAATTTTGTAAGTGAGTTAAGCTCATCTTACATGCTTACTTCCTGGTTTCTGCGAAATAAACCTTTAAGCTATAGCGTTTTGCTTATAGCATACGATTTTATTTATTTATACAATACTCGGTAGCCCACAGGTTTGATATCTTTTGATATCAGGACTTCAGGTCCAAACACTTCACATTTCATAAGTGAGTCCAGCTCAACTTATTATTGCCTCGTTCCACATAATTTGGCCAAATTTCTGCGTTTGCTTCAGGAAACGGAGATTGTGAACGATATCAATGGCAAAATGAAATGTGAGTAATTGTCGACAAGTGTGTTTTATCCAAATACCTCTCCGTGTACGTACATTATTTAATTTATTCCAGATTTATCTCTTCTGGAGGTTCTGGAAAGGGAGAGGATATGGAGATGAGCTCACTTTCCTGTGGTGGTATTGTTTTAGGGTCTCGTGGTATGTCCTCTCATCCATTGAGGATATCCACTTCTGCTACTGGTAGATTGCATCCATAAAGTTGGTATGTCAATCCTAGCTGGATTTTTAGTAGCAGGGATGTGTGAATTTGACAATATTTATATTGTCGGTAGCTATGTCTGATAACTGTTTAACAGTTTCATAAATGTGGATCTTCCGGATCTCATCACTATTCATGATAATCAGATCATAGGTATTAATGTTTTAAATGGTCCATAGTGGTGATATGGGAATGTAAACTCATCATGACTCCATCGATAAGATGTGCACTAAACGCTTCCCCCGTTAGGGGGTCTCGGAAACTGTTTATATGAGGTGATCAGGCTCATATAAATAGTTTCTAAGGAGGCGTTCTGATGGTTTGCATGTTCCCATATGGTCGCCTACAACTGGATTTCTAGTGGACAAGTAATCCGTTTAAATCATTTTAATGATTTACATATAACCCATTACTGGGTGTGAACACAAAGCTTCAGGGTGTTCAATTTTCTTCCAGTTGTTAAATTGATTTCCCAGTGTTATCCCAAAAATCCGCAATAAGTTCGACTTCAATGAAGTTGAGCATAGAACTAGGGATATGAACCCGTCAAGGCTCCATCTATAAGATGTGCTCTAATGCCTCCCCCGTTTGGGGATCTCGGAACATATTCATCTAGGAGGGTTAGTCCCGATGAATAAGTTCCACTGCGGCATTTTTGAGGGTGGTATGAGGGTAAGTAAAAGCCCAACCAATATCCTAGTAATGTAATATGTCCGTTGTGATTAATAATAATCTAGACTGCGGTTGGATAACAAGGTTTTGATTATGACCATTTTAAGAGGATATATAGATGAGTACTCTAAAGTACATCTTTAGCCATATGTAGGGAGTGTGTGAGTCCACTTTTATCCCTCAGATACTCTCAAGAGGCCTAAAGGTCTCATTTTACTAATGATAGTATATCATTTTAAATTCGTTTGAGGAAGTGAGGAGAGTCAATGTCCATGTGAATGGAGATGATCTCGTAATCATTTTTCCCTTTTGAATGGGATAATGAGAGTTTCACCCTTTGAAGAATCTCCGGGTTCGTCTGGTTAATGATGTCTTGCATCATCAAACCAGGGTGACATCGATCCAAAGTTGGTCGATTCTGAACACTTCAGGTGTTCCAAATTAATTCCTCTGTTCGAATTTATGTGGGACTTTTGAACGTCCATTAAAATGCTCAAGTTAATTTTGTCCGGTAATATGTGAATTCTGTTCAAACTGTTGGATAAAGCTTCAGGCTTTATTGGTTTCTTGAGTCATTAGGGATTTCATTTTGACGAATATCCTTTGAAACTTTATAAGTTTCAGAGAGTACATGGCATCCTCATTTTAGGAGTATTCAGGATGATAAATCATTTACAGTAAAATAAAATGCGTAAAAGGCACATATATACTGCAAGAGAATACTACTAATAATTATGTTAGAGCAACAAGTTTCATAGTATGATGTGGGTTGTATAAAATATACGTCCACAATTGTGCTCATTTTAGACTCATATTATGACAACAGATCAAATTTATTTTCAAAATTTATTTGTCCTCGGGGAGTAGCGAAATATACATACAGTCAATTTGACTTTCGTCGTTTAGACTAGATATATATATATATATTTATATGGCATACTTTAATGCCCATTAATTTTGCAAAAAGCATTATGGGTCTTTTCAAAACTTCTGGTCTGATATTGGGTTGCTATTGCATACTCCATATCGAGATACATCATATCTTCCCTTTCTCATTTTTATTCAAGACTTCCCCTGTTTTCAGTCGTCCTTATTGTCGTTTATAAGGAAGAATGATTATTGGTCTTACGAAGTAGACACATACAAGGGAAATGAGTTAGTCTCTATTTTTCCACTTTCTAGTTTATGATAGACTTATAAAGGTCTATTTGAAAACTCAAGTATGGTCTTCAGGCCATTTTTATTGAGTCATTCAAGTATTGTGTGGATATAGGATCATACTCTAGGGGAAACAATTACGTGGGTACGAATTTTATAATTTCTCACTTATCTATTAAGCCACGTCTTCGGGCGTACGCTTAAAAAATAAGGTTAGATTCAAGAATCATACCTTGTAAAGTGAGATTACTCAAAGGAGTTTGGCGGTGTTATGACAACTGCTGGTGTCAATATCGGTTTATACAGACCGTGGATCTGAGAGATCTATTTACCGCGAAATGCGTATTTCTAAAAGAAATCGCATAAATGTTTTTCGTATAAGCCATCGTACTTGTTAATATTTATTAGTGTGAAAGGGTGTTGACTTTTGATTTGATTCTGAACTTCAGGTTCATTTTGGTTTTGAACTCCAGGTTCATTTTTTCAACTAGGATATGATGTTAAACTTTTTGAAATCATTATTGGTTTGTTGTCATGAAAAGTTGTCGTATCATGAGCACATCATACATATAATATAAATCCAGTAAACTAAAAAGTTGTGCTCAATTAACCAGAATGGAAACAATTATGATGTATACACATGCTATTTATATTCTGCAGGTATATAAATAATTTTATCTCAGACATATATTTATGCTACAGGCATTAAAAATACATCAAAAAGATTTTAGCAAGCTAAATAAAATGTTTATTACAGAACATTAAATATGCGACGGGCATATAATTTTCTACGCATGCATTTATAGTGTTTAAGTGGAAATTCATGCTAGAGGCAACAAAAATATACATCACATCGTAGAAAAATGCGGCAGTCATTTAATATCATAGCAGACGATCAACACAGACAATTAATCATCACAGGCATTTTATAATGGAAATGAAAATTTTTCGTTTAATAATTATTGGACCACTAGGCAACGTCATACACCGTTAGGTTAGTTAACTAACGGCAGAGCGGTCGCAGGATCTTCCTAATTATTAAACGTAAATAATCAGATAATCCGAATAAAATGCGATGAATAAAAATTGTGTAATTTAACAGATTTTGACGAAAAAGAAATCGTAATTTAAATCTGAAAAATAATTTTGAAATTAGAAAAAATTTTGGGGTCAAACCCTAGTTAGGGTTTTGGTCGCGCGGATTGCCGCTTCAGGCGGATAGGGTTTCCGGACATGAGCGCGCACCGGGGGGGCCCGATACGAGCGACTGCCGGGGGGTTGGGGGCCCGCCGCTGCGGGCGACGGGGACCACCGCTGCCGGCGGCGGGGGGATGGGGCCCGCCGCTGCGGGCGGTGGGGCCCGCCGCTGCCGGCGGCGGGGGGATGGGGGGCC
The DNA here is from genome assembly GCA_030789695.1 of Scilla litardierei. Taxonomy (NCBI): domain Eukaryota; kingdom Viridiplantae; phylum Streptophyta; class Magnoliopsida; order Asparagales; family Asparagaceae; genus Scilla; species Scilla litardierei. The sequence goes on along the minus strand of CM061141.1, from coordinate 36,667,727 downwards.
GCCGCTGCGGGCGGTGGGGCCCGTCGCCGCCGGCGGCGGGGGATGGGGGCCCGCCGCTGCAGGCGGCGGGGGGGGGCCCCCGCCGGCAGGCGGCAGGGGTGCCCCGCCGCTGCAGGCGGCGGGGAGCCCCCGCCGGCGGCGGCGGAGGGGTGCCCCGCCGCTGCAGGCGGCGGGGAGCCCCCGCCTGCAGTGGCGGGGGGGGGGGGTTCCCGCCGCCGCAGCGACGGCGGGAAGGCCCCGTCGCTGCCGGCGACGGGGGGGGCGTGGGCGAACCCTATTTAGGGTTTGGGTGATTTTTGGAGAAAAATAACGGGTAAAAATCCGATTTTTAGTGGAAAACCCAATTTTTTTCTTCCAAAAATACGTTTTTTTATTGAAAAAGGTGTGATTTTTATCAATAAAAACGGTATATTTTTGATCGATTGATCCAAAAAAATTGAATCGCCACATATGCGCATATGCAAATTTAGATCTAGGGAGAAAGTTACCTCTAGATCCTACCCGCCGGATCTAGCGACGTTCGGTGAAGGAAGCCCGTTCGCGTCGCGTCCGTCCGTCGGCAGGGGTTCGGCTTAGCTTTGAGCGTGCTGATAACGTGTTGTAAACCATGGCGGCTACGGAACCCCGTAACCCTGTATTTATAGTAATAGGGTTACATAATGGGTGGATACCCACTAACGGGTTGGGCCTCCAAAGCCCGTTTATAACAATAGTTGAGTTATTATAAAGATTAAGTTATTATAAGGTTAAGTTATTATAAGATTAAGTTATTATAAAGATTAAGTTATGATAAGATTATGTTATTATAAAGTTAAAGGTATAATATTATATTTAGTTAGGGATTAATGGGTATCATACGCCATATGAGAGCTTCTCTCATACGCCCTCTCACATAAAGCACCCAAGTACAAGCCCACATGGGCTTGTACTTGGTTGTACTTAGGTGCTTTATGTGAGAGGGCGTATGAGAGAAGCTCTCATATGGCGTATGATAGCCATTATTCTCATTTAGTTAAGTTGTATGTTTTCATTATATAAGTTTTTATAAGTTCGTGTAACAGCATTCTATTACAATTAGCAGTATGGGTATATCATGTTATGTTAAGTAAGATGTTTGTAACCCAATAGTTAGTAGGATGTTAGTTGAAAACATATAATATAACAATTTATGAGATATAACACAAATTACGAAACAGTATATAATCTAGGTATAAGTTAGTTGTAATATCAATTAAGTAGTTAAGAACTTTTTTTAATATCAGTTCCTTGATGCAGATAAAACACACCTTACGCCACGATCACTTGAACACCCAAACTCATCTCGAGGCAAGTATTTTATCGTAAATGAATTGTAAAACAAACTGTTCAAACTTTAGTGCTAAAATCATATTTCAGTGTGCTTGTTGACTTTAGAACTAAATTGTATGTTTCCATTGTACCGTTCGCTTTCTGATTAAATGGACACTTTATATTAATGTTCTTTGTTTGGAACAATTCACTATCTGACTGCAATCAAATTGAACCACCTTTACTATCTGCACCTTATCAAGTTGAACTAATTTGGACATAGGGTATGACATAACTCACGAAACATACATGTGATACCATCGAATACAGATGAGATGTAATCTATTCGATGACTAGACAGACACCTTGGGTGGTGTTGGTTCATATAGTAGAGTCCGTAAATGTGGCTTGAACATCTAACGGCTACATCCATACCACACTAATGGAGGCAAGCATCTTGGCCATCTTCCAGGTTAGGAATGGCAAGAGGCGTCACAGTAAACCCCGATGATAGGGTGTATTGAGAACATTTTACCTACTTGGACATGGACTTATTCACTAGCACAAACAACTGAAAAGTATTCTAAATTGCCAACTTTGCTTACGTCGTTTAAAATGCAAAAGTATATTAATTGTCGATGAACCTTATGTCTTTACTTTCCACATGTTCTCATTTTTGGCTATACACTTGCTCTTATGAGTTCTAACCTCCTTATTTTCTTAAATTGCAAGTTATTACTTTCATTAATTTAAAATCTTGCCGAGCTAACACTGACATATATTTCAAATGAATTCATGACATATATGTTAGGTTCAGAGACAGAGTACATCGAGGACCCTACTTTTGAGGACCCTACCTTAGAGGTGAACCCCGCTGATCAAAGTTACGAGAACACTGTGGTCCTCCCTGCTGAAGACTAGGGCAAGCTGTTTCTATTTCAGTTTTATTAATTAACTTGTTGCTTTCCAGGTGTGTTTACTTTCAGCAGATTGTACGACCATGCTAGGCCTTAATTACTTTGTGTACTTTGTTTTAAAAACTATTGTGTTAAAAGTGTAATGACTATTTATACTGCTTTTGAGAAATTCGCGAGCATGGACTTGCTTTGCTAACTAACGCTTATTGTGCTTAAGTCAAAGAAGAAAGAAAAAAGTACATCTTCTTTGCTTCAAGCACATGCGGACCCGCTCACGTCCTCGCTCCGAAGTATTATGGGAAGCGGGGCGTGACATCTTGTCAACCCGGTTGACCCGAATTTGACCTGGTTATAAAATATTTATATGTAATAAATATTATGGATACTTATTTGAAATGGCACCTTTGGAGACTTGGTTACCACATTTGCTTGGTGCCTTGTTGGGAGAGTAGGTCACGGTTTCAAATCCTGATGGTTTCTGGTATTTTTGAGAGTTTTGTTTCAAATTTTAAATATAGGATGTCTTGAAACATTAAAAACTAATTAAATATCATTCTTTAACAACAAAGATTGTATCCTGGTGGTTGTATAATGTGAGCTCGCATGCATGGTTGTGTGATCGAGGCTTACTGCATATTTCTTTGCAAATAAATCAACATTTTTACTCTTACTTTCAACTCGACTACCCGAACCCGACCCGCAAGACGAATCAGACGAACCGGGTCGGGTACGGGTGAACCCGAGTTACATCGGGTCGGGTACGAGTTTCCGAACCATGACCCGGATTTAATCCGGGTCGGGTTCGGGTTCACCCCTATTCGGTTCGGGTCAAACCTGACCCCACCCAGACCCGACCCGATCCGTTTGCCACCCCTAGTACGAGCCTCTAAATAAAATTTTTTCACACAAATACTGATCATTACGAAAACGAAGGAAAGACGGGAGATCCACGTGTGCGGTGTCATCTACCTCAAACGGACGTCGTCATCCACGTGTAGGCTTCGTTCAACCGTCGCTAGATCTGAAGGACGGATCCTAGAGGTATTCTCGCTAAAAATTTAATTTTTATCATGTGCATGATTGTTTTCTTCATAGATCTTGCAAGATCGGAGTGGAAATATGGTTTGATGCCTACATCGACGATTTTTCCGTCTAAAAATCATGTTTTATCATGTTTTAATCTGAAAAATAAATAATGATAATTTGTCCCCCCCCCCCACGGCATCGCCGGTGGCCTTGCCGCCGGCCGCCGTTGGTCTCCCATCGCCCCGAAGGCGGGAATCCCCCACTCGACGATTCTGTCGTCGTTTGCGCCCTCCCCCTCAGCGGGAAGGGCCGACGTCCCCAACCCACCCATCCTCGATGGGGGGTACTGATGTCCCACCCACCCACCCACCCCCTCATGGTGGAAGGGGCACTGCTGCCCCTGCCTACCGACAAGGGCCACCGCGTCGACCTGGGGGGGTCTGCTGTAGTTCCCCCCTGCCTAGCTAAAGGGGGGTCCGCCCGTCCCCGCCATGGCGGGGCAGCCCCTCCCCCCGGTGGCTCTATGGAGGGCAACGACGGCAAGCCCTAGCCGTCGCCCCCTCCTTTCCTATCGCTGAGGTATCGGGCCGTAAGCCCAGTAAAATGAAAAAAACAAGAAAAATGCACTGCGGGCCTGAAACCCGCAGCTACACTGCGGGCTTCAGGCCCGCAGGCCACAAAAATCCGAAAAAAATAACAGAAAGGGCTAAATAAGATAGGGGCTTAAAATATGAAATAAATAGGTTTTCGGGTGCCTATAAAATCGCAGAAAATTATGATATAATATGGGACATTATGGGGACATTTGGGGACTTGTGGGGGTTTATTGGATGTATATAAAAAGGAAAACTCCTTTTCATGAAGAACATGTAAATTTTGGGCTCTTTTCAAATCTTTTTGAATAATCCCATCATGCACAACTCTTTGCATTCTATGATGCCTTTTTTAGGATCATAATTATATGCTCTGCATCACTATTAAATGGCTCATTTTGTGGATAAACTTATATTCTGTTGTGCAATATTACCTTAATACTTAGGAAGATCACGCGACCGCTCTCCGTTAGTCACCTAACCTAACGGTGTATGATGCTGCCCAGTGGTCCAATAATTATTAAGTATTTAAATTGTTTATCCTTCTGTGAATATGATGTCTGTGATGAAAATGTCTGTTGAAAATGTTTGATGAGCACAAATTTTTGCATGGATGGCTAATTGTGGTTTTGGATCGGCTGTTTAAGTCCCACATTTTATTTTTCATGTACTTTTCTTTTCTTTTTGAGAGAAATTATAGTGAGTAAATTATAGATAAGACTGTATCTATTGTATCTTATCTTTGTACGCTCCTTCTCCTGCTATAAAAAAGAGATGTGGGTTTCTCCCCAGATGATGATTCATAACATTTTTATGATTGTGGCAACAAAAATACTATCAGCGATCGTTAGTGCACAATCCGATGAGATCACGATCCGATGAGAACGAAGCCGCGAGCTTAGACATTGAAGGCAAAAAAATGGCAGTGAGAGACATCGTGGACATCATATGAGACAATGTAACAACAAATTAAATTTTTTATGAAATGTAACAAATCATCGTTATTATTATTAGAGAATAATGACTATCATACGCTATATGAGAGCCTCTCTCATACGCCCTTTCACATAAAGCATCAAGTACAACCAAGTACGCTATACGTGGGCTTGTACTTGGTTGCTTTATGTGAGAGGGCGTATGAGAGAGACTCTCATATGTCGTATGATAGCCATTATTCTCTTATTATTATTACTATTACTACTACTATTTTGTTAATTTTCTGGCTGTTATTGTTGCATCGAGGTCATCTAGTGATAAAAACGATTACATAAATAAATTACGACGCATGAAGCGGGTCACGATTGCCAAGGACAACCCTACAAGCTCAACGATTTTTGTGAGAGAATACATGAAAATTGAAGCATTATTTGCGTTTTCACCACCCAATTTTACTCATAACTTTGGCATTGAAAATTATGCGACAATTACAAATTTTTACACTTATTGGGTTGATGCCTTCGAGCCAACGAGCGGTGGTGCCTTCAAGCCACGAGCTAAGATTGCTTCACCCTCGATCCAATGAGATCGAAGCCGTTAGATCGAGGAACAACAGCATGTTGGATTGGGATAAGAATATTCAGCAGTGACAAGAATATTCAGTAGTGACAGATGGGCGGGATGTTTTGCAGTGTAATTAACAGAAAACGAAGGAGGGTGAGAGTTTATATAAAAGGTAAAAATGAAACAAAGAGGGGTGAATTAATAAATAACAAAATTTTGGTACGGTTAATTCAGGAGTGTGATGAAATCATAAAATTGTGCGGTGCAACTATTATCACTCTTGTGTTATGAATCAACTACTGGGGGAGGAACCCCCAGCCCTTTATTTATAGGCATGGTAGGAGAGTAGAAAGATAGAATACATAGATATGGGTGTATCTCTAAGATACCCGCAATCCTAACCGACTCTGGTTATTTCCATTCACAACACTCCCCCTTATCCAGCCATAGGTGTGGACTCTGCTCAAGAGTACTTCGGGATTCTGAGCGTATGAGAGTCTCACATGGGGTGGATACTTCAGGATCCTGAGTTGGTGAGATTTGCCTCATTAAAACCTTTAGCTATGGAAAACCCAGTGGGAAAAACCATAGTTAAGGAAAAAGAGTACAAACGCTCTTTAACTCCCCCCGATTTGCATAAGTGACTCTGCTCATGAATACTTCTGGATTCTGAGCGTCACCGAGGGGTGGATACTTTAGGATCCAGAGTTGATGTGATTTATCAAGTTAAAACCTTTGGCTATGGAAAACCCAGTGAGAAAAATCATAGCTAAGGAAAAAGAGTACAAATTCCCTCAACTCCCCCTGATCTGTAAAAGCTAGTAGGCTTTCAGATCTATTAGGCTTATCTCATCACTTCTATTTACAACATTCCGAAAATATACACAGATTACAAAGTTATCATAATTAAGCAGCTGCTGAATCCAGAAACTCTGGAGAGGTGTGCTAAGTATCGTCGCCTCTGATGTGGTCTTCAGACTATGTGGTTAGCTCCAGAATACCAGCTTCTATCCCAATCGTCACTGGGATGTGATGTACCAGCAGGCGCCCTCAAATACACCATTGGTGTGGTGAGGATCTCGGAATGATAGGATGATGTCGCCTTCATAAATTGCTTTGCAGATCTGCAGTAGATGGCCATCCCACTGTGGGTACCCTGTTCTGTGATTTCTCAGTATAGGGACTGGACCTGAAACCTGCATTTGCATGAACATTGGAGGATGATACTTCATTTTGTAAGTCTGAATCTTTTGACCCTTGAAGGAAGCGCAGAAGGCTTAACTCCGGTCTAATGGCCCTTTTAGGTACCAACTATCTCTGGCTAATGAGTTTACTGCAACTGCTGTATCGGGACGTGTGCAGTTAGCCAGGAGTGCCTGATTGCACTGAGATAAGGGACTTTAGGACCAGTTATATCCTCCCCCTCTTCCAGCGATCGGAAGGGTTGTTTTTGTACATCCATTAAGTATACTACCGTAGGTGTATTTTGGATGACAATGGTCCTTTTAATTTCTGCAACGCACTTCTGGGCGTTTGTAACAGGATTATATGAGCCATGACTTTATATTTGCCTAGGTCTTTTTATTTCATGTTTAAAAGTCAGGCTTGAACAGATATTTCGGTTTTCTCTTCAGGAGATCCGATGAGATTTTAGTTGTTTACAATTGTGATCTCAAATCCTGCTCTTTGCTTATATGCAAAGACAACCCTCAGTAGGAATCATTGCTTTGTCAAGCGATTCTCTTGGTTGTACATTATTTTTATTGTTTTTCTTCAATAGAATAGACGTCCCTAAGTCTATTCAGGCATTTAAGGAAATGTGGGAATTATCTTAACCAAGATGTCCACGAAGGTATGTCGTCACAACATCCAATAATAGCATATCCAGAATTTCCTTTGCCAAATCGTAAGGTATTCACTTTTGATAACTTAGGGACTGATGCATCATCTATGAGTCATGCTCATTTTAATTTGTTCGATCCCTAATTTCAGCGAAATTTACCTTGGTTTATAGGTTGTACCTTATAGCATACGATTTTGTATTTATTTTTCTTATTTGTGCAATACTTTATTTTATCCACAGGTTTGACACCTTTTGGTGTCTGGACTTCAGGTCCAAACATTTCACGTTTCATAAGTGAGTCCAGCTCATCTTTTATTGCCTCGTTCCACATTTTGGCCAATCTGTACGTTTGCATTCAAGCAACGGAGTATGGAACGATAATTTATACACATCATCGCTTTTGCGATGTATATGGTAATATGATACGTGAATATATTGTCGACAATTTATGTTCTATCTGTCCAACACCTCCCTGGTACGTACAACATTTACTTTCAATTTCACTTTTTCCCGTCAGTTCCTCTGTAGTGGATTCCGGGAAGGGTGAGGGTGTGGACATGAGCTCATTGTCCTGTGGTAGTATTATCTTAAGGTCTCCAGGATTTTCTGTCCTTGGAGCCTGGTGGTCTGCCTCTTTTCTGTTGAGGATCAGCCACTTCTGCTGCTGGTGGATTGCAACCATTCTCGGAGATGTCAATCCTAGCTGGATTTTTTGCAGCAGGGATGTGTGATCTGACAATCTTCTGGTTGTCAGTAAATGAGTTCGGTAAGTGGTGAACATTGTTCTGTGGAGGATCTTCAGGATCACATCTTCACATTTGTTTTGTTACCGAATCATTAGTGGGTCAGGCTATTTGTATCACACGTTAACATTTGCTTCGCACCAGATTTTCCAGTATCTGGGCTTATTTTGGGAAAACTCGTCTCATCTAAATCACAGTCTTCAAGATGTGCCTTAAATGCGTCCCCCGTTTGGAGTTCTAGGTATCATATAAGTGAGGGTGAGTCAAACCCTGCATGGATACCTAGGCGACGTTGAGTACCGTTTTGGTCCTCTTTGGTGGTGCAATGGGGATTGAAAACTGCGCGACCGAAGATTCTCAGATGAGAAATGTTCGGTGGCATTCCATATACAGGTTGCATTGGAGACTCTGACCTCCAGATGGTCTTATTTTCATTTACGATGCAGCATGCAGAATTTGCATGTCCCCATGCATCCATAGGCAATCGGGATTTAATGGACGTTCAATCCATTGGAGTCTACTTTTCAGTGACTCTGCCGACCCATTTTGGGTATGAACATGCGGCACTTGTATGTTCATTTTCTATTCCCGTTGCTTGGCAGTACTCTTGAATTGACCGGGAGGTATATTTCCCAACATTAACCAGACTTATTTTCTACATTTGATTGTCTAGGAAATGTGCCCGCAACATTTTTATTTTTGTGCCAATAGCTTTTGGAAAAGCTAAGTTGTGGGTCTGTAGTAGACACATATACGAGTGTTCTGAGGATGCATTCATCAGTACAATGAAGTACCGAAATAGCCCACTAGGGGTGGTGGATTTTATCCACATCTATCTCCTTGTTTTCTTTTTGAGGAATCGTGGAGATTCTTTTTCAACTTTTCGTGGAGATGACATTGTAATTAGTTTTCCCTTATAGTAAGGGATGCGAGGGAATTCTCCCTTCTGAAGAATATTCTGGTTCTTCAAGTCATACCCATAGGATAAGATGCGATGCATCATCAGAAATCTAGGGTGGCTGTAACGACCGGTTTTCTTCGTTACATTATCCGTATATTTTCTCTCGTGTACTTTTCCGTATCCGTAGTTAGGCGTATCTATCCCCGTGCGCGTACCAACTTTTTCATGATAACTATTACTATCATTATTTTATGACACTTAGTTAAATTTTTAGCTTTAATATATTTATTATTATTATTATTATTATTTTTAAGTATCTCTTATTATATTAATTTAAGCTTTCCAAATTTAAACGTGCCAATTTCTTTTTCCCATACTTATTTGTATTACTAATAATCCTGAAATAGTCATTTTCAAATCTCTATATAATTAGTTAAACTTTTTTCAAAATTCAAATTTCAAAACTTAAATTTTCAAAATTCAAAATACTAGTCTCAAAATCTTTTTAGACTCTTTTGAATGAAACTTTCCCTATTTAAAGATTCATTTAAACCCCCCTTAATTAGCTAATTTTTCCTTAAATATACCTATTAACTAGAATCCCATTAATGATATTCAAATCCCAATTATATTTCAAATAAATTCCTCCTTAGCCTACCTATTAAACCCTAGCTATTTTGGAAACTCTAGGCCGAACCCAATTGACACTCACGCACGCAACATAGTAAAAAGAAAAAAAAGTGAACCTAATGCTTAAGACCCTAAACAAATGCTCACGTGCTGCTGCCCTCTGTCCAACCCACATCACACAAATGAGGACCTAGGCTATTTCTTGCTTATAATTGAACCCTATCTCTTTCACGAGATGTCCCCACCCTACACTCATATGCATTACAAACTTATATTTAAAACCCCTTTAAACCTTGGGCCTTCACGTGCTGTGCTTCCCCTAGGCTACTACTTACTATTTTAGTAACCCTTGATTTTGTTTCTCTCATCACAACCTACTACATTCTATTATTTAAAAACCCTGGGGGCCTTTTAATCAACACCCTACCTCTATTGTTTACAAAACTCAACCCTTCACGTGGGCTCCCTCAACCCTACATATAAAGAAGGAAACCTGAGTTTTTACTCAACCCGATGAACCTACATGAAACATAGCCTCTTATTAAAACCCAACCCAAGACCAAAACAATCACAGGGCTACCCTACAGCAAGCTACCCTATTACAACCAAGCCTACAAATATTAAAACCTACCCTATATACAACCCAGGAGAACCCTAGGGGTTTCTTTCTTCACCCTACACAAGCCAGCGCCGCCCCCATTCTCATTGGTTTCTTCTGCCCGGAACGCCACAACCCGCAGCCAACTGCTCCTTCTCTTCTCCTTCTCCTTCTTCTTCTTCTTCTATCAACCCGCAACAGGCCGGCCTTCTCCAAACATCCCCACAGGCCGCAGCCTCCTCTCCCCACAGAGCCGCAAGAACCCACATCCCCACAGCCCACGGCAACTGCCTGAACAACCCGCCGGCCTCCTCCCCCTACCTCTCCTCTCCTCAAACCGCAATCATCTCCACGGCCTCACCATCTCCATGGCAGCACACCTCCAGGCCGAGCCTCCTCCGAGTTCTCCCCTCCCACGGCCTATAACCAACCCTCTCCATCATCCACGCAAGCTCCTACAACCCGCAGCCATCTCCATCCCCAGCCGCACGGCTCCCCGAAGTCGTTCTCCGAGCACCACGCGTCGGCTTCTTCTCCCCGCCCTCAACCCCGAGTGCCCAGTCGACGTTCTCCATCCCGCTGCCCTCCGACAGCTTGCCGCCCGGAGAGACTTGACCGCCACCGCCCAGTGGGATCTGACCGCCGCCGCCCGGGGAGATCTCCTACTTCGATTTTGGGCTGCGCCTCGTCTCCGTGCGGGTGAGTTCTTTTAACAGGACGTTTATAGGTATATGCTGCTTGAATTAGATAATGTAGATGGGAGGTAAAGGCTTTAACATATTAAATTATGTTATAATATTAGTTTAATTGAAGTTAATTATTCTAATAGTTAGTTAGCAGGCCAGGGCATTTGTTATTTTTGACCTTATAATATACACCTTGAATGTGTGACTATTTATGCTGATGGGAAGGTGGACATACTGTTTTTAATGGTAAGTTATAGGGTGACACCTTTATATGTTAGCTCACATATGCATGTTTATTATTCTATAGCCATATATATATATATATATATATATATATATATATATATATATATATATATATATATATATATATATATATATATATATATATATATATATATATATATATATATATATATAGGCGTATGCTAGTTTGGGTTATCAGTGACTAATATTAGGTAGGCAGTACTATAAGTAAGATTAATATTGTTCTCTGTTTTAATATTATGAATCCAACTACGCAGATTTAATACGCCTTCCATCGTGATCACGTGGACACTCAAATTGACTAAATCAGGCAAGTGTGCACTTAAATATGAATTTTTGAAGTTGGTGAATATTTGTGTCATTTTCCTTACTTTAATGCGTATATCTTGAAAACCGCGCGTATAACGGCACATGAGAATGTTTTAGACTAAGAACGTGACATTTTGACCTACGACTCGATAAGTTTTAACTTTGGACATTAGCAGAGAACATTGTTTCATGTAACCAGTAACTCATCTCGACATCCCTTCAATTTTTGTAAATGTTGTGCACTATGAAACTTTGACAACTGGAAGTGAATGAATTTCTTGCTTGGACATTAATGAGAGTGACATCGTGAAATCGTGTGCCTCAAAGGCGAACTCGGGATTCGTGATGTCGTGTGAGTCGACTAGGCCGGCTCGTGTTCCGACAAACTTTTGGGTGGGGTTAGGGTTGAGCGGCCACTGGGCGTATGAAAGGTACTCTCCTTAAGAGCACCACCCGATGCGGTGGGTTAGTGTCAATCACGGTAAGCCCCCGTGAGAGGAACGACCTTCTCATCACGACCTAAAGGCGAGAACCCTAGATTAGATGTGAATTCTTGACATGGACTTTGAACGCTAACTTGGTCATCGTGAATATTGAAATGCTAACAAACTCAGAGAAAACTTACTTTAATTCTTGCAACTGCTTAGAACTACATGCTAGGGATGTTTACTTTTTCGTTCCATCACAATTTGTCTCGTTAATTTTACTGCAGACATTTCTTTTAACTATTAAATGCTTCTTAAATTCATATTATTTGTACATCTTGCCTTGGGATGCTAATCTTTCATTGCAGACCTTGCTGACATACATTCATTGTTTGTGGATGTATGTCAGATTCAGCGCTTGAGTACTCGGAGGATTCGTACGTGACGCTTGACTCAGAGAGCCAGAGTTGGTCGTAGACGCTGAGCCGCTTTCTGCGGAAGACTAGGGCCTTCGTCACTGCTTGAGTTTTAGTTTAGTTCCTTGTAGTAGGATTAGTGTGTTGTTGTAGTTCTTTTTGGCCCTGCTGTGGCTTGTCTTGTAATTTCGTGTACGCATTATATATCTGGATGTGGCATTTACCTTTGAATGTTCTGATTGTTCTGATACGCAAATGCAAGGACCTCTTCTGTGTTTTTATCACAGACGCTTATTGGACTTGAGCTTCACCGCTCCAGTTCAAGCGGGCCGTGTAACGCTCTCGCTTCCGGTGTCTTTTGGGAAGCGGGGCGTTACAGTGGCCAAGTCCATCATGCCAGAGTAAAAACTTGGCTGATGTCGGGCACTTCAGGTGCTCCGTATAATTCCGCTTCCTTTCTCCGAATCTTCGTATGGTAGATGCCTAAGGCTCTCAAAACGTTCAAGTATGGATTTTACTCCTCTTTCTTGAGACGTTGCATACGGTAATTTTAATTTAATTTTTTTTTCATTGGTTTACATTTGCTGTTTCCAAATGGAATCCGTTGAAACTGATGTCCTTGAAACTTAGAAAGTTTCTTTTGGAATTCGAAGGGATTAGAGCATCCTTTTTATTTTTGTTTTTGTGACATTTAGGGGCAACAGTGTTGCGTTCCCTGGATCTTCAATATGGCCATGATATTGGGCTTTGTATTGAAAAATCGTACGTGTTTATTGTCTACTAAACATTTATGAGAGCAGTTTCATCTAAAAGATGAATCGTATAGGCACATGCATATTCAGATAAACATTTATTGTCTACTAAAACATTTTCATTCAAAACAGATTGCGTAATTCAAATGCTCTCATAACATGAAATGTTCTAAACAATTTACTAAGATAAAAAATAGAGGCTAATCAAGCAGGTCATCATTTTCGAAGTCTTCAGCTGAGAACTTGACTAGAGCATCAGATGTCACCAGGTTTGTTTCAGTTTTATTTTTTTTGCTTTGTTTATAAAGCTCCTGGAGATGCACTGGGGTCCTGCACACTCTGGACCAGTGGCCTTTCATGCCACAGCTGTGGCACTGGTCTTCCCAATCCCTCTTGGGTGGGGGTGCATCATTTTTCTTGTTGTCATTCATGCGCCAGGTGAACTTGCGCTTCCCTTCATTCTTTCGCTGCTGTACTTGGCCATTGGCTCTTTTCGATTGTCCCCCCTTTCTGTGGTCTTTATTTTCTTTTATTATCTCTCGTCTTTTTGAAGGAAGAGGAATGGTGAGCTTCTGGTAGGGGGCAGTGCCGGGAGGGCGCATATTGTGAGTGGCGAGAAGAAGCTCTCTATTTTGCTCGGCCATGAGTAAACATGACAGCAGCTCCGAATACTTGGTGAACTTTCGTTCACGGTATTGCTGCATGAGTATCGCATCTTTTTCATGGAAAGACGTATACGTATTTTCCAGCATGCGATCTTCTGAGACTTTCTCACCACACAACTTCAGGCGTGAGGTGATGCTAAAAAGTGCTGAGTTGTACTCAACAATGGACTTAAAGTCCTGCAGTCTCAGGTTCTCCCACTCGTATCGTGCCCTTGGGAGTATAACATCTTTCTGATGTTTATACATGTCCTCAAGGGCAGTCCATAGCTCAAGTGGATCTTCGACCGTAAGGTATTCAGCCTTTAGGGTCTTATCCACATGGCGGAGAATATAGATGATGGCTTGTGCCTTCTCTATATCGCTAACATTTTCTTTTTCTTTCACAGCAGCGATGAGGGACTTGGCCTGCAGGTGAAACTTTACATCTAGCTGCCAGCTTAGATAGTTTCTACCTGATGCATCCAGTACTTCGAAATCAACGCTTGCAATTTTAGCCATTTATCTAGCAGAGCACAAACATGCATGAATTAATATTTAATCAAAGAAAACATTTTCATGCGAAGGCAATATTTAATGAAGGCTAAATGTGTGGATCGGCCAGTCCCACAAGAAAGAGTCCAAAGTCCACAGTCCAAATTATACAAATTTGGAGCTTTAAAAATGAAAATACAACTTTGGAAACCACGTGGGTCCCATAAGATATCTCCAGCTTCAAGCGTGACCTCCGTCTTCGTGGAAGTTGGTCTTCTTCTTTGACATTTACATAAATTCCTCACTACAATTTCACTCAAAAATAAAAGAAAAGTGCGGGAAATAAACTGTGGGACTAAACGGCCGATCCAAAAAACCACATTTAGCAATTCATGCAGAAATATTGTGCTCATCAACATTTTCATTCACAGACATCACATGCAGTATATTCACATGAGGATATAAAAACAATATTTAATCACTTAATAATTATTGGACCACTGGGCAACGTCATACACCGTTAGGTTAGATAACTAACGGCAGAGCGGTCGCAGGATCTTCCTAATTATTAAGTTTTAAATATGATGCACAACCACGCATATAATATCCACATAATTTGCCAGAGATGTAAAGCATGTAAAAGAAATTACGATGCATGGGTTGTAAAGTAAATGAGTTTAATCAATTAAATTGATTAAGTGCCCAAAATAAACATTTTCTTTGTCTGAGGAAAAGAGATTCCCTCATCATCCCAAAAGCCCCCCAAATAACCCAAAAAGTCCTCGCCTGCCCGATAATTGTCCTGTAACTTACCGTGATTTTTCACAAATATTTTGCCCTTAAATGCCCCTTTTAAATCAATTTTTAGGCCAAAAAGTTGCCTTTTAAGGCTTGTTTATAGCCTTTACCCCCCCCCCCCCCATTTTTTTTCGCGTAGAAAACAGCCTGCGGGCCTGAAGCCCGCAGCCGGCTTGTGGGCTTCAGGCCCACAGGCTTTTCTTTTTCTTTGTTTTTTTGAAGAAATCAGCTTGTGGGCCTGAAGCCCGCAGCTGGCATGTGGGCTTCAGGCCCACTGGCTTTTTTTTGGTTAGGGTGTCCAGAGGGGGGGGGGGGGGGGGCGCGGCGGCGGGGGCCGCCGCCCCCCTGCAAGGGGGGCGCAGCGGCCTCGGGAGCCGCCGCCCTCCTGCAGGGGGGAGCGGCGGGGTCGCCCCCCGCAGGGGGGGGCGGCGGCCCCCGAGGCCGACGCCCCCCCTGCGGGGGGGAGGGGGGGCGGCGGAGGCCGACGCCCCCCTCTGTAAGAAGGGGGGAACGGCGCGAGGGGGGGTGCCGGCGGCGAAGCCGCCGGAGGGCTAGTTTTAGGGTTTGACCAAAAAAAGTCAAAGAACCCTAAAAAATTGATTTTTGGGATGAAAAAAATTCGTCGTTTTCAAGGCGACAATCGATCCCTATAGCGATCTTTTGAGATCTAGGGATAGAGCGATCATACGTATGATAAAAATATCGTTTTTAGTGTTTTAACCTCTATATCCGTCCTCCGGATATAGCGACGGTTGCTCGAAGCCTTACGCGGATGACGACGCTCGATTGAGGAAGCCTAGCACCGCGCTCGTGGATCTCCCGTCTCGCCTTCGCCTTCGCCTTCGCAACGAACGAAAAAAAATTTGTGGAAAAGAAAATTTTTAGAGGCTCGTGCTGATAACGTGTTATGAATCAACTACTGGGGGAGGAACCCCCAGCCCTTTATTTATAGGCATGGTAGGAGAGTAGAAAGATAGAATAAATAGATATGGGTGTATCTCTAAGATACCCGCAATCCTAACCGACTCTGGTTATTTCCATTCACAACATCTTCTAATATATACGAGAGAGATTTTTTTCCTTTTCTGTTTGGTACCCGTCAATTTGGGGAAGGAAGAAGAAAACAGGCTATAATTCTGGGTTGGGTTGGGTTGGGTTGAGTTTATTTTTTGGGTTGTGTCACGCCCCGCTTCCCTAAAATGGAGGCGAGACGTGAAAAGGTCCGCACGAGAGTGGAGCTGTGAAGCCCCAAACCCGATAAGTGTCAATAAAACATAAGCAGGTCCCTGTAACCACAAGCAGAACAACAATAATAACACAAGGAGAGACAGAAACAAATCTCAATCTCAGAAAATGTCCGACATTAAATTTAAGTTCAACATCCAGAAAAGCCACCAGGCTAAAAGAAAGAGTCTAAAGGCCCAGAACAAGGCCAAACAAAGACAAACGTAAACAGAGTATAGGTGCTACGCATCGACAACAAAACAGCAGTCTAAAACAAAAAGGGGAAAGCTTAACGAAGACACTAGGACTGGTCCCCAGTGTCCACATACTCCTCGCCAAACACAGACTCGGGCACGGCGTCCGCAAACACCTCGTCCTCAACAACGGACTCAGGCTCGGGATCTAACATGTGTCACCCAAAAGAGTAAAGGCGCACATGTCAGCAAGTCTAAAAGACGTGGGCAAGGAAACTGAAGGTAAGGTAAACTAGCAACCTAGCAGTTATAGTATGATGCATGGCATGGCAAGTATAGTATGGAAGTGACAAGTAAAGGGAAGTACAAGTAGCAAGTATGTCACGGATAACAAGCAAAACACGGACAAGTACAAGTCAAGTGGTTCACGTCAAGTGAACAGTCAAGTAAACAAGTTGTGCACAGAGATTCCGCCTGTTGGCTAGAGTGGCTGATCGGGCCAACTCCTAAGCTCAAGTGACCGTTTATCTCTACCCCTCCACGTGTATCGAGCCAGGGAATTACCCCGAACACAGAATGCTCGCTTCTGGAACACGAGCCAGGAAGTGTATTTAACATGTATGGCGTAGGGTTATGCCTGCAACGCAGGTGCCTAGCCGACAAACAAGTAGGTCGGGCATTGGCTATCAACCAACTCACGTAGCCCGCTTCTGGAACACGGGCTAGGAAACACAAGTATTGTAGCGTGTGCTACGAATGCGACATACAACATGGATAGCATGGAAGACCATTTATTCGCGTACCGTTAATCAAAATTAAACATGACATGATAGTTATGCAACATGATAAATGACGGTCCTAGCTTCGTTGTCAAGCTAGTTCTGAAAATTGCGCCTAGGCGAGTATCATTTCGTCGCCTAGTCTCTTTTACGCTTACAACAAGCAAATGGCCTAAGACATGGCCCAAACCCTAAGTGCCAAGTTTCACTTGCCTAGCACCGAGGATGACGATCAACGAGGGTTCGTCTCACGGACGCTAATCTACGGGGAAGTCGCTGTTATGGAGAAACAATCATCAAGACAACATTCATTCATTAGGGTTTCACAAAAACATAACGGGTTATGAAAACATTAAGAGATCGATTATTACCGTATCGGAAGTGGGAGAATGATGCCGAGCAAGCACGACAACGGAAGAAACGCTCTGGGGAACCTAGGGTTCAGATCTGGAATAGATGGGGAAATTCTGGAGAAATGGGGTTTTGGGGGATTTTGGGGGATTTGATGAAGGTTTGAGGAAGATGAGAGGTAGAATGTGTTAAGTGAGGGTTTGTGTAACGACCCGCTCTCGGGGGCCCGTTACTTATTTGGTTTATTCGCATGTTCCGCTGTTTACCAGTGAAATCAGCATAGCCACAACTCAGAGATGCATCACAATACTCAAAACCAGCGTACAGACGTTATTACAGTCCAAATTAAAGTACAACAACCACCAGCACACTTTCTGAAAAGAAGTGCGGAAAAGTAAATACACAGTACAACCCACACACCAACAGTAAAGTAAATAAAACTCTGCAGCTTCAGGGTCAAGTGTAGGCTCCACGAACTCTGGGGCAATCTCCTCGATCAGTTCTTCGTCTGCCGGTGCCATAAATGGAACCGAAGGTAAGTCACAACAATTCTAGCAATAGAAAAAGAGGAGTGCACAAAGATGGAGCAGGCTATGGTAAACAAGTGCGGAAAGTAAAGTAAGGATAAAGTAAGGACAGACAAGCATGCAAGTGCGATAAGTAAAGTACATCAAGTCAAGCATGCAAGGGTGACAAGTAAAGTAAAGGTGACCGAGCAAGTACAACTAGTAATGACGATAGCAATGACGCTAGCAATGAAAATTGCAATAGTGAGAGTACTTGTGCCTATTCTAGTTCGTGACTTATAACGTGAAGTACAGTGAGCAACCAAGAGGCCAACTCTTGCCGCGGGTGCTACCCGGGTGAACCAATTCTCTGAGTACTGTGCAATAATCTGTGATCTGTGATGGTTTTCACCGGCACTGTTATGGGTTGCTAGAACCCGCACGGTGACAACAAAGTCTGGACTAGTCGCTCCCGCACTTCCGCAATTATAAGTTACCCCAAAACCCCAAGTGTCTGTGCAGGTTACCGTTCTTTGCATTTTTACCAGTCATTTACTGTTCGCACATATCCAGTTACAATCTTTCTGTCAAGCATGTCAATCTGTTCAGGACAATAACTGTTCCGAGACTAGATGTTAAGTCCTATGTTCATACGCGTTAACGATACTCTAAAGATCTTTGCTTGTTGAAAAGTCAAGGCAGAAACCTCAAGAGGGAATGTCAGTCCTGAGCAATGTGTAAAGTCCAATAACTAATGTACCGATCCATGCTTTGAGCATGCGGTGTTTCCATTAAGTACACTATCTAGATTTCTAAAGTTAGAATTTACTGTGACTTACTATCTTCGAGGTGATGGTAGTGAGCCGGGACTGGATCTAGTGCGGATGCACGAGATTCGATGCCTGCAAACACAAGAACAACTAGTTAGAGAATACACTATTTCTTATTTATTTAACTTGGTCGTTTTGATTTTTAAAACTGTTGAAACGATGTCAGAAAGCGTTTTAAATTTTTATATAGGCCATATATAATAAAAATAGTTTTACTGTAAGAGGGAATATTTTCTGAAGTCTATAGTAATTTTTATAATTTTTAGAAACTCAAAATAGTTTAAAAACCCAGATTATTTAAGTTACGCGTATCTTCCGTAATTTCTTACGGGACCAATACAAGTCGGAATGACTTGAGTGAACAGTCAAAATGACCGTATCGAAGTCTATTATCACATATAATTTTATCAAATATTAGTGTACGTAAAATCAGTGAATTACGATTTTTAGAACGATTTATACCTATTTAATTTCTAAGTTCAAAAATTTATTCTGGGAAAAGTAGGCGTCTGATCATAGTGAGACCAGCGCCATTGGATCCGAAATATCGTTTCTGATTTTCTGGAGCTATCCACACATTTTTCTGGCCACTGTATAATTAGTTATGGATTTTATACCATTAAACCCTATTATTAATTAATTAAATTTACGAAAATACGAAATATTCTCGTATTTACGAGAATGCCACTGAGGCATTTCGCACCCACCCTTACTCTTCGACAGCGGGGGGCTGTTGCTCGTCGACCGACGGCGGAGGTCGGAGGGGCGATGGAGGCGGCGTCGAGGCGGAACGGTGGCGGAGACGAAGACGTCGGCGGTGGAGGACGACGGCGGGCGGCGGTGTCGACGGCGGCGCTGTCCAGGCGAGCGAGATAGATAGAGGGAGGCGGAGCGGGCCTGTGTGGCCTCGGAGCTTCACCGTCGACCGGCGAGGGTGGACGAGGCAGCGTCGGAGGCTTTGGGCGGTGCTGCGGCTTCGACGACGTCGGAGCTCGGCCGTCGGCGACGAGGGCGTGAGGACGAGGGAGCGCGCGGGGGGGGGGGGGGGGGCGCTGTTGCGTCGGAGAGTGGCCGGCGGCGTGCTTGGGAGGCTGGGGGGCTTCGTCGGCGTGCCTGGGCGGCGGCGGTCGAAGGCCGGCGGAGGATGGCGGAGAGAGAGAGAGAGAGGAAGAGAGGAGACCGAGAGAGAGAGAGAGAGAGAGAGGTTACGGGTTTAGGGTTTTAAAACGAACGGGGAGAGAGAGAGAGAGAGTTTGAGAGGGAGGAGATGGGTGCGTGGGTTTGAGAGCCTGGGGTTTTTATAATTAACTTAATTAATATAAAATTAGCTAGTAATTAAATACTTAGTCAAACAATTTAATGATGTTAGGTAGGTATTAGGCTTACTTTTTGACTAAGTGTGGAAAGAAAACTAACCCATGAATCACATGGGTATAGCTTACGTGATGGGTTGGATTAATTAAAATAGCTAATAGTGTAATTAGGTAGGTAAACACGTAATTAGTAAAAACAGAGATATTAACAATTTACGAAAATTACGATTTTGCCCCTGAGACCAAACGTGTCCGAAAAATTACGAAAACATACCCACGGAATCGTATCGTCGCGAGGATGGCGACTACGAAGTCCGTTTCAGGGTTTGGGCTACAGGATTACTAGTTTTTGGCCAAAACGTTTAGAAAACAGGTATGTGGGTTCTCTATTGAAATGATATCAGAAAATTACGAAATTAATGTGGGGAGCCCTAAATGATCATAGGAGGCTACTGTAGAAGTTTGAAATCGATTTGAAGACGTTTGTATAGAAAATAAATTCATCGAATCAAAACGGTAATTTTGGAAAATGAATTTTAACAGAAATGTTTTGGGTATTTGAGGAAATCTGAAATTGCTAAAATACAATACGATAAGTCTAGTACTCTAAAATATTTTTATAAGAATTTTTTTAAAGTCAGTTTTGTTCGAAAATTCTTGACTAACATTTATAATGTAAAATTTATTCTTAAAAAAATACGTATAAATACGTAAATTGAACTGTTGAAAATTACTGGTCGTTACAGTTTGGATGATGGATTTTGGGCTTGGGATGAAGGAATAAGGGTTTGAGGTAGTAGGGGGCTCAATGGGGGAGAAATTAGGTTTAGAGTTGAAGAAGAAGAAGAAGAAAACGTTTGGGAGGGGTTTAAATAGGAAGTGCTGGCGGCTGCCCAGAAATTAGGGTTTCGACACTGATTAGTCGGTCAAAGAAGGTTGGCTGACCGACTAGTTTAGCAACTAGTCGGTCGGTTGATTAGCTGTGACCGACTAACACCAAACAGCGAAATTAGGGAAAAATCTGGGTAATGAATTAGTCGGTCAAAGAGCAACCACTGACCGACTAGTTTGGGAACTAGTCGGTCGGTTGACCAACGCAGACCGACTAAGTCCAAACAGTAACTCATGTACAAAAATAGGATTTAGATTTAGTCGGTCAAAGAACAACTACTGACCGACTAGTTTTGAATCTAGTCGGTCGATGAACGTTCTTAGACCGACTAAGAATGAATAGTACTTGGTGTCAAAAATGATCATAGAGCTAGTCGGTTAGAGAACGATTGCTGACCGACTAGTTTGCAACCTAGTCGGTCGACCAATGTTCTTAGACCGACTAACGATAAACAGTAACTCCTGAACATTTAACAAAGCCCACTAGTCAGTTCAAGAAGTTTTTCCGACCGACTGGATCGTCATCTAGTCGGTCGGTTCCCCTTCTTACACCGGCTAATGTGCACCAAAAGTTCCGAAATGGAGCGCGAAGCTCCGGGATCGATTCCTAAGACTCCTAGGCTTGATCTAACAATAAGATATGACCGATATGAAGCCCGTCACGAATGACTTACTCCAAAATCGACGATCAACGGAAGAAGCTAGGAAAACGCGACGAAACGATCGGAAATGAAAGCTACGGAGAAGAAAACCACACACAAGGAGAAAATCCACCAAAACATATAATATAATATAATAAATCCATATACATGAAAACCAGTCGTTACAGGTTGGGGATTGAGAGGGCTTTTTCAAAACATTATTGGAAGCAAAACTATAGTAGATATCTACAAACCGAGACTCAAAAAATTCCGATTATGTGGCACCAGACACAAAAGCGCACATGATCATTGGGTGCTGCCCAATAACAATATTCTCTTTTTCAATATACATTAAAAAATACAATAAGACAGACTAGGGACAAAGAAAATAGTGCTTACATCATAACCAACTTCTTATTTATTTATATACTAGAAATAACATGTGCATACAGTGCACGGGCACTCAAAACCCCTCCTCACACAAAATATGACAAGTGTCCCACATGGGTGGTTCAATGTGTGCAAAACCAGGTGCAAATGGAAAGTGTGTAATGGCCCAGAGTGCCATATACGTAGGGCCTATATTTTTGGGGTGAAAGTAGAGTGTATATCTGTGTACTATGTATTGTGTACATGCTTGTATATTAGTGAGTACATAATTGCATGTACTTTATATGGTTGGTTGTGCATGTAGTGCGTGCAGTGAACTATGAAGGTGGTTATGTGATGGTATGTGTATGTATGTGAATGGGTGTGTAGGATTGGTGTAGAGAGAGCCTAGTGTGAAAGGGGTTAAGGTTAGTGGCATTCTTGTAATTGATGGGGAGTGTGTGTGCATAATAGGAGAGTGTGAGAAGTAATGGCATACTTGTAATTAAGATTGGGTGGTAATTCTGGATTTTGTATGGTTTTGTACATTGAGCAATTCTGGATTTTGTATGGTCTTGTGCATTGAGCAATTCTGGATTTTGTATGGTTTTGTGCATTGAGCAATTCTAGATTTTGTATGGTTTTGTGCGTTGAGTAATTCTTAGAGTGGAAGAGATATTTGTGGAGGATGGCAAACTTGTAAATATAGATTCTTGACTCTTCTACGTAATTCTTGGCTCTTCTACTCTTTTCTCCCAAGTTTCTAAACTCTTCTAAAAATATCTCACTCTCTCCCCAAGATCAGGCCGAATTCATCCCTTCCCCTCGCTTCCTCTTAGACTTTAGGGAGGCTGAGCACCCATAGGGCTACGCCACCCTCACTCTGCACACACACGTAGCATCCATGTCGTCGTTTGGGTGCCGTTGCTCATTCTGGGACCTTGTGGAGGAGAAGAGAAGGAGAAGGAGAAGGTTTGAAGGAGGAGACATAGGGAGTTGGGCTACCCCCTTGTCTCTCATCACCCCTGAGGTAGGATTCCATCTCCAACTAGTATTAGAGTTACATGCTTAGTTTCATGGTTGTTGGTGTGGTGGCTATACCTTTTCGTATGCCAATCCTCAGTTTGTATAGTTGTGTGCAATGAGCAATCCTGAGATTTGTATGGTTGTGCATGGTGAGCAATCCTGAGATTTGTATGGTTGTGCGCGGTGAGCAATCCTGAGATTTGGGTGGTTGTGCGCGGTGAGCAATCCTGAGTTTTGGGTGGTTTTGCGCGGTGAGCAAATCTGGACAGATTTAAATGCTGATTGTTCTGCTTATTCCTTCCGATATAGAATTGAGTTTGCTCTGAAATTTTTATGTCTTAAAGATTGGACTGTTATCTATAACTTTTATGTTGTAAACTTTTACCAATTCAAACTGGAAATAGGGTTAAAAATTCTACCTTGCCAACATGCCTGTTTTTACCCAGACTGAACACATTTTACTAAAACAATGAGCAGTCCCTCAATACTTGATGAAATCATGTGTTCTTAGTCCTGTTGGAAAGTTAACTTCAAGCTCTACAACTTTGTAGTTTTCCATTTCTGCTAGTTCTTCCTGCAATTAGTAGTAATCTGGTCATTAAGTTAGTGTGGTTTCTGTTTTCAATTCCAGCACAAGTACACTTTAGTGTAAATTCTGTAGAAAATAGAATACTCATCGAAACTTCATGAAAATTGATATGTGAACTCAGGACAACTATATCTACAACTTTCATTTATATTGTATGGGCATGCTTGATACAAGTATTGGAGCATTATGCCTCTGTTTGGGACTGTCCTGTTATTTCCAGAAACTGTGTTGCATGAATGCGTTGTTTGGTGTTCAATTATGGATTTCCATGGTTTGCGGCTTCATTATATGATTGTTACATGACTCATCAGTTGTTTATTTTGCCACCTCATGTTTCATGAAGTTGTTAATTTTCATTTATGTTCATTATCTTGGTGAATTAATTGTTGATAACAATGTTGGCCTTCAAGAGGTGTTGATGTGGGGAGAAGAAAGAAAGTTTGGATATGATGTTAGTAGGACACGAACGGTGGAGTGCACGGGCATGGACAAAGTTGCCACGGTAGGAGGCGGGAGGAGTCGACGTGGGCAACCTCTTGATACCATTAGGTGGCTCCACGTGATAACGGAGTAGTCACGAAACACTTGCACGCCGGCTCTTTCATGGGATCCCCATTGCATTGCATTGCATTGCATCTCATAGAAATTGCTTTGTGTTTCATATGCATCATGGCATCATTGAGCATTATGAGTGGACTTGTGGTTATAGATGTGAATGTTGCTTGTATGTATAATTGTTGCCATGAATGCGTGAATTGCTTGAGATGGGTGCATATTGGAAAAGTGGGGTGGTTTGCCTTCATTTGTGGCGGTTAAGTAAGTGGAAATGAGATGGGTTCCATGTTACCAGTTCCTTGGTTTACTACTATCACTTAGTTGCTCATTATAAATGTTGTACTTGTTACTTGTTGTCTCTTGTACATTATGCTAGTATGTACACCTTGCCTGTTGCACGTGCACTCTCCCACATGCTCATAATTATAATTGCTACTTCCTATACTACAGCAGATGTTTATGCCATGTCATACACTCTACCTGCTCATGTGCACTTTTTCCACGCTTCATGTAAGGGCTAGTTTGGGTATGGTATTCCTACTGGGTCACGCGTTGACGTGCCCCACCGTTGACTTTTCAGGTTCAGGTGTTGGAGTTGGTTGGTGGCTATGAGGTGCAGCAGTGGAGTTATGTGGATGAGTTAGGTTGGGGTGGAGAGATGAAAGGAGAGTGTGTTGTACTTTTGGGGTTTTGTTTGGGTAGTGGCGAGTTGTTCATGATGGATGTATGTACAGATGGATGATGTATATAAGTCAGACCTTTCTTTGAGTTTAGTTGTTGTGCAGCTTTCCTCTGTGTTACTTTCTGTGGTACGCCAATGGTTGTTTGGTTGTGCTGTGGAACATTGCAGGTACTATCCCAGCAATGCGCAGTGGACCTGCTTGTGTTGAAATTTTGTATTTTTCTTCGTAGCACCCAACTCTTCAGGACTATCTGATACGGATTTGTACTTATCGGGTATCCCGGAGAACGGGGCGTTACAAAGTGTGCGTGTGCGTGTATGCGTGTGAGTGTGGTTATTGTCTTGGTATTTTTGTTTTGATGTTTTTTTGGGGAGGGGGAGTGACACACCCCCCTAGTCAGCATACACGCATGACCAGTGCACGGGCATCCAAAGCCCACTATCACAGGTCGCGGGACCCACGACGTGATGAGCAGTGGAAAGAGAAGAGGAGAGAGTGCGTGTATTGTCTTGGTGTGCTTGGACTTCTTTTTTGGCCCGGACTCTATCCACCATCGTTTCGGTGTATGGAGGTGACACTCTCCCTCAAAAGTGAAAGATATAAGGAAAGAGGGTGTATGATTTAACAGAATTTTGAATTTTATTTTTCAAAATTGGAAAGATGGTCACATCCCTACACCGATCTTCGGTGTATATAGTTGATTCCTCTTTTATTTGTGGGTGGTGGGCCCCACCTGCACGTCACCCCCTCCAATCAATCCTCATTCAAATCACTCAGTCCCACACTTCAGCGTCCTCTCTCCCCCTTCCTATCATATCATCCTCAACCTTCCCAGTTCCCCCCTCAATCCACCAAACCCAACGAACCCAGGGACACACCCTACAAGCCCCCACAGTCCCGCAAACCCCAGACGATGACGTAGAGAATTCTGGGCCGTCCTCCTATCGACCCATTTGGCCTAAGTGGATTCAGACCGTGGGAAACCCCTCGAAATGTAATATAGATTTTGGAGGAAGGCTTGTATGCATGCAAAGCCTTCAATACAGAAAATAACCCCCGAACATGCAGGGAAAAAAAATCTATCATAAGAAAGAGCTAATTGTTATGAATGAGGGAGGCCTTTGGCCTCCCCTCCTTCATTACCCATTCATTAGGCCCCCATTACTTAGAGTAATGGGGACCCTTGGTCTCCTAGAGGCTTTTGGCCTCCCCACTTTGAGATATATAAATAGAGCACCATGGCTCTTAGCCATGGTGTATTATTCTTAGCAATGAAATTCTCTCTCTCTCTCTCTTGAGTCCAATTACCTTCTAACACGTTATCAGCTCGTTTGCTCTAAAATTCTTTGAGCTTTTCATCCCGTCTCCCCTCAAAAATCCATCCCCTACGCGCGAAGGAATCTATTGTTGCGGCGTACCTTTGCGGCTCACCGTTGCGACGATCCGTTTTGGCGTATTAGGAGCGTGGATTTCTCTTTCTACGGATTTTCTGTTTTTACGATCGTCCCTAGATTTTTTAATCTAGAGGTAATACTTTTTGATCCCGTAGAAAATTACAATATATTGATAAACATGATTTTACAAAGCTTATCTTAAAGTCTTGTATAAATCTGATTAATAACAAAAATTTAAAAAAAAAATAGAAATTTGTGGCCGGGAAATCTGAAGATGCAAATGCCTAAGATGTTATCACTTGTCACCATTTTGAATGGCGTGGGGCCTAGCCAAATTCATCGAACCCCTCTAAATGGCATGCTAAATTCAAAGCTTTTGTCTTGTTGGACCTAAAATTCTAGCAATATGTGCCAGTTTGTATACAGTGCATTAACACTAGCAATTAAGCATGACCTTGCATAAGCATCTTACTTACTGTGTGCAAAATCAAGGCAGCAACGTCAAATTTGAAAAATAATAAATTGAAGAAGGAGATAAAACTGACAATGAAAAATGCAATGAGCTATATGCTATTATATTTAATAAATCATACTATCTGTATGTTTTATGGGCCTGCAATCCCATTCCGATTAATTATTATTTTGGTTTTCCAAATTGGGCCAGAAGCCCAGTTAATCCAATTGCAAATTTTATATGTCAATTAAAATTTTGCAACTGGGCCTGAAGCCCAAAGATTAGTACTAAATTAATTTGGCTTATTGGGCTAGAAGCCAAGTTAATAAAATTGCTTATTAAAATGATTAATATTTTACTTATGGGCCTGCAGCTCCAATGAAAATATTAATTTATTTTAATTTCTTGTTATGGGCCTGACGCCCAATTTGTCATATTGCTAAAATTATGTTAAACATCACTCTTGCATTATTAATTATTTATGGAATATTAAGATTTTTCAAAATATAATTATCTTAAAGATCCTGAGACCGCTCTGCCGTTAGTCAACTAACCTAACGGTGTATGACGTTTCCACGTGGTCTACGAGATAATCATATTTTCTAGTTTCCTTTACCATATGTTATGTTTGAGATATATGCGTGGTTGTTTATTTTTATGCCTGTAGCATATTTAGAACTGCGTGGATGTTTACATAAGTAAAAATGTGTTTTTCGGGATCGGCCATTGTATACATATTTACTTTCCTTGCACTTTTATTTTCTTTTGAGAGAATTTGTAAGTGAGGAAATTTGTATTTTAAAGCCAAAGCTCGATGCAACAGCACATAGAATTGATGAAAACTCCTTCAATGGATCATGATGTCGGTCAATGTGATTGGCTAAGTTTGCTGGACCAACCTAGCTTGACTGGGTAACAAGTGGTCCTGGCTTAGTCAATTCCCTGGCCGCGTCCGCTGGACCGCAAGGAGTCGATTCATGACTGTGTAAGCCAAAGCTCGATGCAACAGCATATGAAGACGGAGATATAGGGACCCAGTTCAGTTTGGGTTTCCAAAGTTGTATTATTTTTTTTTCTATTATGGACTTTAAACAAACTTTGGACTGTGTACTATTTTGGGTATCTGGCCGATCCCCGCATTTTTACTTGTTTATTTCTTTATGCATGAATTTTGAATTTTAATTAATTCATGCTCATTTTAAATTGCGTAGATAAATGGCAAAATTGGCAAGCGTCGATTTCGAAGTCCTTGATTCTGCAGGGACAAATTACCTGAGTTGGCGAGTGGACCTGAAGTTCCACTTGCGTTCGATGGCCCTCCTTGGGTCCATTTTGGCTCCTTCCTCGGCCCCAGCAGCGGCCGAAGCTTCTGCTACAGCTAGCAGCAGCCCTACAACCACTGTATCCGATGTAGATAAGGCGAAAGCCATAATCTACATTAGGAAACATATAGATCGGACCTTGAAGGCCGAATACTTAACGGTTGAGGACCCAAAGGACCTATGGACAGCGCTGGAAGCACGGTATAAACATCAAATTGATGTTATATTACCCCGTGCCAGTTATGAGTGGGAAAACCTCAGACTTCAGGACTATAAGTCCGTCGCTGAGTACAGTTCTGCACTTCATAACATCACCTCACGCCTGAAGTTGTGCGGTGAAGAAGTGACAGAACAGCGCATGTTGGAAAAGACATTTACCTCGTTTCACGAGAAAGATGCAATCCTCATGCAGCAGTATCGTGAACGCAATTTCACGAAATTCTCCGATCTGATCTCATGCCTACTTAGGGCAGAGCAGAATCAAGACTTACTGCTTGCAACTCATAACTTGCGTCCAACTGGCACTGCCCCTATCCCTGAAGCCCACCACGTTTCTCCCCAGAAGTGGAAAAACAAGAGGAATGCTAAAAACACTAAAGGGAAAGCTATAATGAAGCAACCAAGAGGTGCAGCTCCACAGACAAACAAAAACAACAAGGGAAAAAGAAACTTCACTTGGAAGCGAAAGAACACCGAGCAAGTGTCACTTCCAAAGAAGAACTGGGAGGATAAATGCCATAGATGCGGCATGACTGGCCATTGGTCCAGAAACTGCCGCACTCCTCGCCACCTCCAGGATCTATACCAGGCGAGCCAGAAGTCTCTACCTGAAACAAACTTGGCGGCTGTTCAGCCACCAACAATGTTTACTGCAAAAGACTTCGAGAACGACGACCTTCTCGATTAAGCACCATCATTTATCTATGCTTTTTAGAAATTCAATGTATCTTCATCTTTATTTGCTTAATTACGAACTTTTATTTTCGAATGAATGTTTACATTTTCGCTCAAATAAAATTTCGTTTTTGCTTATATAGATGATGTCTGAGTGCCTAGTGGACAGTGCCTCAACGCACACAATCCTTCGTGATCATTGCTATTTTAATAGCGTAAATAAATATGACGGTCCTGTTATCACAATTTCAGGACTGTCCCAAATAATCGAAGGATCTGGTGAAGCAATTATATTGCTCCCAAATAACACAAGACTTCAAATAAAAAATGCATTATTCTCTCCTAAATCAAATAGGAATCTCGTAAGTTTCAAGGATTTCCGTTTAAACGGATATCACTTAGAAACCAGAGATGAAAATACGGTTGAATATCTGTATGTAACTCGTCAGAAAGATGACCGGAAGATCATCTGCGAACGATTCAAGGGACTCCCGTCGGGTCTCTACCAAACATACATTCAACCAATTGAAGCCAATATGACTGAGCACCAGACGTGCCAATCACTGCCAGAGTTCGAACTCTGGCACAATAGACTTGGTCACCCTGGAACAGCATTGATGCGCCGCATCATCACTGAATCCCGTGGACACAAATTGAAGAACCTGAAGATTCTTCAAAAGGGTGAATTTCCATGTCTCCCTTGTTTTAAGGGAAAACTAATAACGAGACCATCCCTCCTGAAAGTGGGATTAGAGTCTCCTGGCTTCCTTGAGAGAATTCATGGTGACATTTGCGGGCCTATTCACCCCGCAAGTGGCCCATTT
The DNA here is from genome assembly GCA_030789695.1 of Scilla litardierei. Classification (NCBI taxonomy): domain Eukaryota; kingdom Viridiplantae; phylum Streptophyta; class Magnoliopsida; order Asparagales; family Asparagaceae; genus Scilla; species Scilla litardierei. The sequence continues at coordinate 36,638,061 of CM061141.1, read as the reverse complement.
CGGTACTTCATGGTACTGATTGATGCATCAACCAAATGGTCTTATGTGTGCCTCTTGTCCACCCGCAACCTAGCTTTTCCAAAGCTATTGGCACAAATAATAAGGTTTCGTGCTCATTTCCCCGATAACCAAATCAAGAAACTACGTCTTGATAATGCGGGAGAATTTACTTCACAAGTCTTCGAAGACTATTGCCGGGCAACGGGTATTGAAGTTGAACATCCTGTAGCACATGTTCACACCCAAAACGGATTAGCTGAGTCCCTTATAAAGAGACTCCAATGGATTGCACGTCCATTGCTTATGCAATCACAGTTGCCTGTGGATGCTTGGGGGCATGCTATTTTACATGCCGCATCACTTATTAGGATAAGACCCTCTGGAGGTCACACTTTATCCCCGATGCAACTAGCATACGGCGCACCTCCGGATATCTCTCATTTGAGAGTGTTTGGTTGTGCGGTATATGTCCCAATAGCACCACCGCAGAGGACCAAAATGGGTCCTCAGCATCGTCTAGGTATATATATTGGGTTTGATTCGCCCTCTATTATCAGATACCTTGAACCCCTGACGGGTGACGCATTCAAGGCACGTTTTGCAGACTGTGAATTTAATGAGAAATTTTTTCCAAAACTGGGCACACAGTCTAAGAAGCCAGAAGCTTCTGAGACCATTAGTTGGGACCAGAAGTCTTTGTCCCTATATGATCCGCGTACTAATCTGTGTGAAGATGAGATCCTGAAGATCCTTCACATCCAGAATACAGTACATCTTTTACCGGATAAATTCACGGACAACCAGAAGATTGTCCGTTCACACGTCCCTGCTGCCAACACGCCAGCTAGGATTGACATCCCCATAGATGGATGCAGCCCACCGGCAGCAGAATTGGTTGTACCTCAAATGAAAAGAGGACGCCCACCAGGTTCAAAAGATAAAGTTCCTCGAAAGAGGAAGACTCCTGGCGATACTAAGATTATCCCTCCACAGGATGCTGAGCTCAGACCAGCTACTTCTCCCCTCCTGATTTCCCCAGCAGAGGAAACAAGAGGAGAAACATCATTAAATTTTGTACGTACTGGAGAAGTACTGGACAGAAATAGCATAGTCGTCGACGACGATTTTGCGTTCGATATTGCCGTTCACGTCACTGAATATGACGATGACGTCGAACCACAATCTCTAGCGGAATGTAAACGCAGAGATGATTGGCCAAAGTGGGACGAGGCAATAAGAGTACAGCTGGACTCACTCTTGAAACGCAAAGTCTTTGGACCAGTAGTCCAAACACCAGTATGTGTAAAACCTGTGGGATATAAGTGGGTTTTCATAAGAAAAAGAGATGAAAATAATGTGATCGTTCGCTATAAGGCACGCCTTGTAGCCCAGGGATTTTCCCAAAGACCGGGGATTGATTACGAAGATACGTATTCCCCGGTCATGGATTCGATCACCTTCCGATTTTTAATCAGCCTAACTTCTCTGGAAAGCCTAGAAATGCAGCTCATGGACGTTGTGACTGCATATCTATATGGCGATATAGATAAAAATATCTATATGAGACTTCCTGATGGGTTTAATCTACCCCCAGAGATGAAAGAGATACCTCGGGACGTATTCTCTGTAAGGCTACATAGATCATTATATGGTCTAAAACAATCGGGCAAGATGTGGTATAACAGCCTAAGTGATTTTCTTGCACAGCAAGGTTTCACGAATAACGAAGTCTGCCCGTGTATCTTTATCAAAAGAACGGGAACAGGATTTGTCATCATAGCTGTATATGTAGATGACTTAAATCTCATAGGATCTCCTGCAGAGATCAAAGAGATATCTGAAAGCCTTAAACATACTTTTGAAATGAAAGACCTAGGCAAAACAAAGTATTGTCTTGGCTTACAGATAGAACACCTAAGAGGTGGAATCCTATTACACCAATCTAATTATACAAAGAAACTTCTACGCGAGTTTCATATGGATAAATGTCATCCTTTAGGTACTCCTATGGTCGTAAGATCACTAGATGTACATAAGGACCCCTTCCGGCCACTGGAAGAGGGGGAGGAGATACTGGGTCCTGAAGTACCCTACCTCAGTGCCATTGGAGCACTTCTATATCTGGCTAACTGTACGCGTCCCGATATAGCGTTTACAGTTAATCTACTAGCCAGACACAGTGCTGTGCCCACAAAGCGCCACTGGAACGGAGTAAAGCATCTTCTGCGATACCTTCAGGGTTCCATTGATCTTGGACTTTACTACCAGAGAGGTGCCTCCCCCAAATTGTTTGGTTATGCTGATGCAGGTTATCTCTCTGATCCGCACACGGCAAAATCTCAAACAGGTTTTGTATTTACCTACGGAGGTACTGCTATCTCTTGGAGATCGGTAAAACAAACCACTACTGCTACATCTTCCAACCATGCAGAGCTCATCGCGATCCATGAGGCGAGCAGAGAATGTTTTTGGCTACGCTCCGTCGTCCAACACATCCTCCAATCCACTGGCCTGAAGACCAGTGATCTGGAGCCTACTGCCCTATTCGAAGACAACGCCGCATGCATTGCTCAGCTTCAGAAGGGCTACATCAAAGGCGACAGGACAAAACACATTTCTCCCAAGTTTTTCTGGACGCACGAGCAGAAGAACGACAAGCAGATTGAAGTTCGACAGATCCAGTCATGCAACAACTTAGCTGATCTTTTTACTAAGGCATTACCTAAATGTACTTTTGTAAAGCTTGTAAAGAACATTGGTATGCGACAGTTGAAAGACCTGCAAGCCTGAAGCTTGTACGGATCAGGGGGAGTAACATGTGGGTTGCACTCTTTTTCCTTAAGCTGTTGGGTTTTCCCACTGGGTTTTCCACAGCTAAGGTTTTAACGAGGCAAACACACTTACTCTGGATCTAGAAGTATCCACCCCTTGCCTCAGTAGCTGAGACCGAAGTGATGAATGTGTAAGGGGGAGTGTTATGAATGAGGGAGGCCTTTGGCCTCCCCTCCTTCATTACCCATTCATTAGGCCCCCATTACTTAGAGTAATGAGGACCCTTGGTCTCCTAGAGGCTTTTGGCCTCCCCACTTTGAGATATATAAATAGAGCACCATGGCTCTTAGCCATGGTGTATTATTCTTAGCAATGAAATTCTCTCTCTCTCTCTCTTAAGTCCAATTACCTTCTAACACTAATTTATATTATTAACTTTTGCTCTTTTTCCCGGAAAATAACGAGCCTTCTGTTTACTGTGATTGAAAAATTAACTCAGCATTGAGATTTGCAGACAACTATGGTTTGCTCTTTTTCCCGGAAAATAACGAGCCTTCTGTTTACTGTGATTGAAAAATTAACTCAGCATTGAGATTTGCAGACAACTATGGTTTGAAAAAAGAAAGGGACGTGGTGTATTTATGGAACACACTTGCGGATCAAGGTGTTAATTTGGCCCGGGGCCCGCCGGCCCGGCCCGGGCCCGGGTTCCTAAACCCGGGCCGGGCTGCGGCCCGGGCCCGGCCCCCGGGCCGGGCTGGGCTGGGGTACCCAGCCCATGGGTCGGGCCGGGCCGGCCCGGGCTTTTGTCAAAAAATAGCCCCTGGAGGCTTAAAAGTAGGGGTAGGGAGCCGGGCCGGCCCGGCCCGGCCCGGGCCAACGGGCCGGGCTGGGCCTGGATTCGCCCCGCCCGGGCCAGCCCGGCCCGGCCCGGATTTTGTTTGGGCCGGGCCCGGGCCGGCCCGACCGGGCCGATTTCACACCATGACTTGCGGATAGAAGATGACTGTCTTAGTTATTCAAAAGGCCAATGGTGTGACACAATCATGTGTTTCGGCTAGAAGTTATTAAAAGAGATCAAAGATTGGGTTGGCAAGACAGTGATGTCGAACTTCACACATGTTTCCCTCCATTCGACGAAATCTTGAGTTAACATAAAAAGAATGATAGAGAAATAACAGACCCACGCTACAGTTATGGGGAAAGGAAACTGAGACCATTGATTACAGAGGTAGACAACATAAACATTTGAATGATTTTTGGCAGAACACATAAATGTCAATACATGAGCATGGATTCAGGCCAACTCTGGCAACAATTTCTCGATAGCTTCAGATGAAAGGGGTATGTAGAGGCAATCGTGACCGTCAGAATGTCGTCTCGTTTTGACCAATTCATGATCCCTGAACTCAGTGATATGGGAGTTGAGTGTGGCCTGGCTGCTGACCAGAAATCGTTCTCGACACTTGGTATACAGAGCACTAATAGGCATGCCTGAGAGAAGAAATTAAAGAGGACGACAATGCAAACCATTAGACGTTAAGACTGTTTATGAGCATATAAAAGCTTGTGTGAGACTAACCTTCCTCCTTTTGGTTTGCTAGCTGATACTCCGCAAGTATCCTGAAAACACTTTGTGCATTTGGTGTCAGGCTCTGAAGAACCACCAAAGCTGTTTTCATGGTTTGGGCAGCGGTGCCGGAGGCAAGAACTAGCGGGTAAAAGGTCCCTTCGATGGTGTATGGAGCAAACGTGGGGACATGGTACCAGCACCAGTTGAATTGCGTGTGAACCATCTTCTTGTCCCACACTGTCATCAAAGCATGAGAGAGATCCTTAAACGCAGAGGACTATGGAATGTCTGGTAATAGAATGAACTTCTATGCACGATGCTTGTATGTACAATAAGTTTATAGGTCACTTGTATTTGGATAATATGAGGATACATGCCATGGGTCTGAAAGTTAATGTACTACAGCCTCGGGATAGAAATGGTGAAGGCATTGCCAGAAAGTTACGCATGAGTACCCAAGAATCATCGTGATCCCGGAGTAAGATGGACTTCACCAAATAGGAAATATTGTTGGGAATCATGACAAGTGCAGGAACATATACCTGGAGACTGCGAGAGAAATCGTTTATATCACCTCATGGCTTCGATATGTATATAAAAGATACACACAAGGAAAAGAATACATCAATGAATTACCTTAGGATGAAACTGGATATGTGGTCAGCATATGAAATTTCATGCGCTAACAGTACAAACCCCCCATTTTCCGTGATTTTTGAATTTTTTTTCAAGATTATTGTTCACATTCTAAATCCTCAAATATCCAAATATGGGTGAGCCTTGGAGGGATTTTAGTTCTATTGTTCTGAAACAATTGGATCGAAGGTCATGTATCATTGGATTCACTTGGGTTTTGATATGTTGGTCATCTATGAAGTACAAAACACATCCGAAAAAATTTAAAAAAACAAAAAGAAAATGGCTATCAGCGTGGAAAAATTTCTCATGATGACCGCATATATACATTTTTATGTTACCATAATCAAGACATTCATGTAAGTTTACCTAGTATATAATGTTCAGTACAATTGCAATCAACCACATCACTATGAAATTAATTAGCATCCACGTAAATTTCTTTTGTTTACCCAGTTGCTTTTTTTAATCCTCCATTTCTTTCAATCCACTAGTTCTTTTAGCTTTTAGGAGTCGACTGCTTAGACAACTTAGCCTTACTCATACCGAACTATATTTTTTAGAATATTTCCATAGCTGCTAACATTGTACAGCCGCCAATGTTAAAAAAGGCACAATCTTGGTCCGCCATGGGAGAAGTGGCACATGGTCGCCTTCTAAGCAAACGGCCAACTAGGCAGTATGCCACCTTTCTTCAGCAAGGCAGTCAGCATGCTAAATCATTTTTGTTCTTTTTTGGCTTCTCTTCAAACACATCTTTGAATATCATTATGACAGTGATGTACGATACCTTCCGAAGATACAAACCATTATTCTATCAATGAGAAAGGTTGACTGTGATTATAAACCCTCTTTGGGTTTTATAATGGACATGGTGGACAATGTAAAGCAAGGAATACAGGAGGCAGGAGGCGTACAATAATAAGTGAGTACAAGCCAGTGTTGCTCATCGAAGATAAGGCGAAGAATAGACTCCATTGCACATGGTTGCATACTATCTCAATCCTTATTTATCAGGATGATGAAGTGGTGAGTGGACTTATGAATGTGATACGGGTGTTTATCCAGAAGTAGAAATACATGAGCAAATAATTGGAAAACTGCATAGATAGGTGTCGATGACAAACTTGTAATTTTGGTCACCATGGGTATTTCTGTAATTTTTGACAAACCAGTCCATTATATATATGTTGTGGCTAGGGTTATTGTCTTTCATGTTGAATTTGGAGAGGAGAAGAGTCTAGGAGTAAAATAGATTAGATCTTGGGAGAGTAAGACATTTCTTTTCGAATCAAAAGCTAGGAGAACGGTCCTCTAGAAAGAGGCCATCTAACTTTGTATTTCCTTTTGAAATCCAATAAAATCCCATCTTTCCCCAAATCCACTACAAAATCCTAAATTTATCCCCAAATTGCATCGGATAGTATAAAGTGGTATCAGAGAAAGATCCTGGTGGCGGCGACGAGAAAGGTTGAAGCTTCAAAGGAGAAATTCGATGGAGAAGTGGAAGAATTGAAGAAATCCAATAAATCGATGGAGGAAGGTTGTCATCAATCGAATCTGCGGCCTGCAGTGAAGATGTCAGACGTGTGGATGAGATCATCGATGGATGTCCTAATGGAGAAAATTTTGAAGATGGAGCGCCGTTCTTCGTCTTAGAAGCCAGATTTGAAGGAAGACCACGATAAAATTTCAGATCTAGGACGAAAGATAAGATATTTGAGCAAGGGCAATGAGAAATTCGACAACTTCGACGACGAACCACCGGAGCCAGATCTAGGGCCCCATCGGCAGAAGAAGCGATGGAAGCTTGAAAGGATCAACAAGGGACGGTGGGCCCCGACAGGTGCGCCAGTGGCCTCGTGGCCCCAGGCGGCCCCGACAAGAGCTGGAGACCCCAACAAATCCGCCCAGGGCCTCGCAGCTCCTGGGCAGTACACCGGGGGCAGCCAACCCCCTGCAAGTTTGTCCATGGCCTCATGGACCCCGGGTGGCCCGCTTAGGGGCGGTAACCCCTAGGCAGGCCGCTAGGGGCTTGACGAGGGTGCAGATGACTTCCACGGACCCCACAGCCCCTGGTTTTTGATGGGTTCATCACCTATCAACGGAGGCGTCGGAGGAGTGGGCCGGCCACCAACAATTAACCCAGGGACGTATCCGTAAACTTTTGGGCCTTTTTATCATATTTTATTAATTAGAGGGATTATGGGTAATTGTGCAATTAGTTAAAATATTATATAAGGGATGAGAGGCTGGCCAGACCTAGGCATGTTGAGTTTTGATTATTTGCTAAAACGGCGAGAAAGTTCTTCGTTCCACGGGAGAGTGCAGACGTCCTCTACAATCGGTGTTCTGGGAGGGAGGTACCCCTTTAATTGTAATCAATTTATCTCTATTATTTTCATGTTTCTATCAATAAATTTCAGATTTCTTCGAATTTCTATCAATTTGGTATCAGAGGACGTCGATCCAGGACGACGGAAACGAGATCCAAAGATCGTATCGATGCAGTGGAGGAGAAGTTCAATGGTGAAATCGAGGGCGTGAAGCAAACCCTAACAAAACATGGTGATGTCTTAACAAAGTAAGGCAAAACCCTAGAAAAACATGGAGAAACCCGGTCTCAAATCATGCAACAACTTGCAGTGATTTTGGCAAAAATTGAACGGCAAGGACACAAACCCTACAGCAGCGAAAAAGGTGTTACCTTTGGACAAAGGGAAGGGCGTAGCGAAGGATTTCGAAGACGGAAGGCTCACAGACCTCGACGACAGCGACCTGGAGGTGGATGAACAACTTCAGAGGGCCGACGGCCCGGCTGTCGGGCCCCCCGTTGGCCGCAGCACACCCGTGCGGGCCCCGGGGCTTCCCCCTAGGGTCATACGGGCCTGGAGGATCATCGACATGGCCAGACGGCCCTGTCCCAGGGTGCCCGGGCCCCATCGACTGCCGGGTACCCCGGCAGGCCATGCCGACCACCGGTAGGGCCGCTAGCGGCCCGAAGGGCCCTGCGGCCCCATCCCAGGGCCGCCAGGGCAATGTCGTGCCACGACAGCCCCCCACGGCCTTTCAAGTCCACGACGGGGGCGATACGGCCCCAACGAAGGATTCCTGACACTTCTTGACACCCGACACGAGGGTTCGACGAGGATTTCTATCCCGAGGAGTTTCCGGAGTATGGCGACGATGGAGGAGGATATCGAGAACTCCCAGACCCCCGATATGATGCAGACAGACGACGACGCCCACCACATACCTATGAGGGGTATCCTGGAGAAGCTGGGAGAGGCTACGGAGACTTCGAGGAGGAGCGAGGTGCCTATGCAAGGGGCGATGATGGGGGAGAGTATGGAGGACGCGGAGGAGGTCGACAGAGGGGATTTAAGCAGCACAGGGAGATGTAGCAGCATTACCATCAGCCCAAGTACACAGGAGGACGAGGGGACCAATGGACCTTTGTGGTGGATAGGCTATGAAAGCTGAAGATGCGCGTATTTGAGAGAGAGGATCCGGATTTGCATGGATCTACAGTGCAGAGAGATTTTTCAGGATGTCCCGTATGACCGAGGAGCAGAAGCTGGAGGCGGCAACAGTGTGCTTGGATGGGAAGGCCCTTGTGTGGTACCAGTGGAGGGAGAAGAGGTGCCTGTTTCGCTCATGGGAGGAGATTAATGATGATTTGGTGGAGAGATTCCGCGATATTCACTTGGAAAACTTAAGGGAGCAGCTACTTTTCCTCAGGCAAGATGACACGGTGAGAGACTACATGGACAAGTTCGAGGCACTGTCAAGATGAGTGCATAGAGTTTCTGATGAGATGATAGAGAGTACCTTTATGAAATGGCTGAAGGCTACCATTCACACAGAACAGAAGTCTCGGGACTTAATGGAGACCATGGAGTATGCCCAGATGTTGGAGGATCACCTGATGGAGGAGAAGAGTGCGAGAGGCAGTTGGGGTGGACCTGTTTCCTGCAACCAGACAATGACAGAAGGGCAGAAGGTGTCTACAGCCGCAGATCATACCACCAAGGAGAAGAGTGGAGAGAAGAGTGGTGCACCGCAGGCTGGGGGACAGTTTAGGATGATGACTATTCTATGCAAATGCAGTTATATATAGTACTTGAATGGTAACGGGTGTCATGATGCATCTTATTGCGACGAAGATCTAAAACTTGACTAGCAGCTTCTCTGAATGCGGAGTAAAGTGGAGCATATTCGAGGAGATAAAATCAATTTCAATATTGTACTTTATACTACATTGATTTCAATGCTTAACTACGCTTATTTTCTTGATTGCATATTCACATAACAAAGAGGAACAAGTTGTGTTTGAAAACAAATGACCTCGTGTATGTAAGTTCAATGCCAAGATCGGCCAAGATAGGAGGATATGATCTAACTTCTTTTAACTGACCACAACAAAGTCCGTGATTGGCTTTACAAATTAGTTAACTCTGATGATGAAGAGGTGAATCCAAACCTGAATGATGGTAAAGATGATCTCGGGTGCAGATGGGCTTCTCATGGGCATTTGAGTTTTAGAAGGCATTGCAAGGGTTCTAGATCAAAGAGAGAATCACGGTAAAGGATGGAAGGAGAAGATGTGGTTGATTCTTATAAGGATGACACGAACGATGACTACAATGACATGGATAGATGATGATATTAAGACTTTTTATGACGACACAAAGGGGAATGGATTAGATGATAAGAATGACGATTAGTCGATTACTAGGCTCCTAAAATTGGGAGAGATTAGTCAACAGAAACTAGGCATTTCGTAGACATCAGACTCCTCTTTTATTTAACTATACATTTGGACTTTATATTTGTTTGTGGGCTAATTTAAAAAAACTACCTTTATAGTTCACCATTTTCTCAAAATACTTCACTGAACTTTAAAAAAACATAAAACTACCATATATTACTTTATTTTTCTAAATTTATACTCTAACATTGTTAACAAAAAACTATCTTAATCTTTCTACTAAACATGCTCAAATTACTTCCTCCAATATTTTTAGTCTAAAACTAACTCAGTCGTTGAATAATATTTTAGAAAACTACCTTTATTTTGTAACGACGTTAAAGGACTAATTTGAAAAAACAAAGTTCAGCGTAGTTTTTTGTCCTTTTGGAAATTTAAGTTGGCATTTTGAAAAATCAATGCAACATAAAGGTAGTTATGAAAATTAGCCTTTCTTGTGATTTACTATGACTTTGTATTATCAAAGCTTAATTTTAGCTAGCTTTTATGTTTAACTTCAATGTTAGTATTTCTTAATAAGTGACTTCGTTGACACTTGTTGTAAGTGAATTTGAGTGGAATGTGCCTTTGTATTAAGCTTTACTTATCTAAAGTAATTTGCACGAAGGATTTGTTTCAACTTTCAAGTTTATCTAACTTTACTTCAATTACTTGTCTGTTATTACTAATTAATCATTGTTTATTCTTTTTCATGGACCGTTGATTGGATTTTTAGGGAATATGAATAATGAATGACGGAACCATAACATGGTTTTCATGTATGTTTCACAATTTTGCATGTTTAAATTGTGTGTGTTGTATATGCATAGGTAGAACTTTTTGCCTGTTTAAATTGTTTATATTGTATGTATAGATTAAAAACTTCTGGAATGATTAATGAATAGTATAATGTTAATTTCTTTTTTATATTTTTTATAAAATTTCCATTTTAAATGAAATTTCCTAATTTTTTACAATTTTACTAATGATAATTAAAAACGGTGCGCCGGAGCCAATCCTGCTTGGCACCTCACTGCTGTCTCCATCTTTTCTCGGCCCAAGATGCAATAATTTAGACACCATCCAGATATGGGAGTTTCACTCTTATACGGCTTGGCTCTGGAAAATATTCTTTGGAAAAAATACAGTCTTAGATACGAATAGAATTTGAGGATAGAAATTGAAAAGTGAACTTCCTGTATTACCAATTTTATAACATGATACTCTTGTTAATTGTTGTGAACATCCATATGTTGATAATTTTGTTATTAAAACTACACTACTCTCTTTGACCTAATGGGACATACATAAGATAATGAGCATCGTATGATTTATGAGAAATCTCTCTTATATACGATGACGAGGCACTTTGTTTTTCACTAAAAGCATATGAGACAAGGAACACCCCAATCCCTTGAAGAGAATGTGTCACGTCATCGTATGCGAAAGAGAACTTTCATGTCATAGATAGCCATTATCTTTTCGTGTCATTAAACTTTCATGTCATAAGGACTAGATACCCATTATATACATATACATACATACATATATATACACATACATACACTGTTTGACAGTGCTTATGCCAAGGCAACGGCGACAAAATCGAAGGCTCAGAAAAGAATGGTTCCACCAGTCACTCGCTCTAAGGAGGCGGCGACCACCTCTGCGTTCGCGGGGCTTTCACATTTAAAGCTTTGATGGGGTGCTTCGTGGTTTGTGTGTTGGCTTGGTGCGCTTGATGTGTGGGGTGGTTTCTTTCCTCGCCTGTCATGGTGTATGGTGGATGCTTGTTTTGTGAGCTGTAGGCCGTTGGCCAAATCAGTTTGTTTAGGGGGTGTTGTGCTTTTTGGTTTTGGGGTCCCTCCTATTTAGTTATGATGTTTGGTGGCTGGCGCTTGTGCCTTGTCCTACTTTTGGGGTCTTTTAGTGTCTGCCTGATTGCTAGCGTCTGTGACTGCTCCCTGACCTCTCCCATGTCTGCAATCAGGTAAGACGGGTGTGATGTTCTGGTACTTTGTACACATCAGCATATATAAATTACTTACTTTTCAAAAAAAAATACATACATATACAAACATGCAGACTAGAAATTGCCCGTGCCCAGATGGCACAGAGCAGTCGTCGTTCGGGCGCAAATGTGGATAGAAACAGGGGCCAAAGCGAAAAAGTGTGGGGGTGTGTGGATGGTTAGAGGACAAAAGAAGCAAAATCATGTGCTAAGCTTGGAGGGCACGGAGATAGTCGTCGTCCAAATGCAAATACGGGGACCAGGAAAAAACCTCGTGCACATGGTGCAGGGGAACCGAAATAATCAAGAGAGAAGCGGGGGCAAAAGCGAAAAAATGTGGGTTTGTGTGTGAGGAGCGTCGGAGGGTAAAAGGATGAAACACATGGACTAAAGCGCAAAAAACATGGTGTGCAAATGGAAAAAGAGCGACGGCTAGGGGTGGGCATCGGACAGATCCGATTTTTTTAAGGAAATCCGAATCCGAATCCGGATTAATTCGGATGGGGAACAGCAGTCCGTTTACCGATTCCGAAATATCGGATCCTAAAATCTTAAAGCCCGATCACGTAATCGGATGGGAACCAGAATCCGAAACCCGATTCTAATCCATTAATGGGGCTCAACAAAGCAGCCAGCTTTCGTTTCAGCACGGCCCACAAGAATCGAGTTGGTTTGCGGTTTTCAAAAAGCTATTATATACCAATTTGTTGTCAATACTGTGGCCGATGTGGGACTAAATGAGGGTGATGAGGGCACTTAGTTGCAACTTGGGAGGAAGAGCTTAAAAGTTTGTCCCACATCGGTGAGATTTGAAAATATTTGGTGATTTAAATACGTTTGTTTGGAGAAGGCTGACAAAATCAACGTCTCCCAGGCGCAGCTTTGGGCTTAATGTCGTGATGAGTCATATTTTTCGGAATCGGGTCTGCCCGGTTCTTTGGTGTTCTGTTCCGATTCCGGTCCGATTGACATTCGGTTGCCAAGTTTTGGGCCCGATTCCGGATCCGAATCCGACTTGTCCGAACATTCGGAATCGGATTCGGGTCCGGATCCGGGTTCGGAAACGGAATCGGGATATTTGCCCACCCCTAGCGACGGCAAACCTGTAAATAGGGAAAAGATGTGGGTCTTTGGGTTTTATGAAAAAATAATGACAATCTTGCAAATAAAGGGAATGTGATGAGCTTTTATTTGGGGGTTCCACCAAAACACCTAACACACCCAACCCCTACCCACACCCCATTGGGCCTATCACTCTCCCAAACATTTTGTCCTCGTAGGACAAAGGGGAGCCACATGGGACAAACCTTTATCATAGTAGTATAAAATTCAAAACCTTCATCATTTGTATAATGTGTGTGTGTATGCATGCATATATGAAACTTGTTTCTCCTTCGCACTAACGTAGCTGATTTCACATAACTAATTTCAAGGTTTTGGTTTTGGTTTTCCTTTTGGATTGTTTGCAAATTTCTTTAAAGGTGTAAATATGACAGAAGAGGTGATGCTATATGCTGGAAAATAGGAAAGGATGTGATATTGAAAAGCTGCCTTCCTGTTAAGTTTATCTTTTGTTTTATATGTGAATAATGTATATGTACTGACAGCACATGAAATTCCACGTGTTGTTAGCTTGGTTCTTTAAAAAAATTTTAAAAAATTTGAATTTCGTTGTACACGATATGAATAATCACGACAACAAAAATCAAGTGAATCCAATACTATTTGACCCTTAATCTACCCATTACAAATTCTACGGTTACGGAAGAATAGAGCTTTTTACAACGGGTCTATCGAGTATCAAATACCCCTAGAGTTCACCCATATTTGGGGTTTTAGAATGTGTATGATAACCTTGGAAAAAATTTCAAATTTTTTTATAAAGCTGAGTTTTCAGCATAAAAATTCCATACACTGACAACACATGTCCATAATCCTCTACATACATATGTGCGTGTAGTAATCAAAATATACACTGTCAGCGCAAGAAATTTCCTATACTGAAAGCACAAAAATTCATTTTGCTCATTGTTTTTTAAAAATGTTTTTTCAAAGTTGTTGTACACATTCTAGAACATCAAAACCCCAGATATTGGTGAATCTAAGGGATTCACTCGTTACAAACTGTTCTATTGTTTCGAAACTATTGAAGTTGCAACAATCAGTTCATTGGTCAAATATCGTTGGATTTACTTGATTTTTGGTACGTTGATCATTCATGATGTGTAGAATATATCCAATGAAAATTTTTAAAATAATAATAAATAGTGTATATGTTCATCGGCGTAAAAAAATTCTGCTGGGAAAATGTGCAAGTGCACATGCGCAGGAAATTTACATGCGCATGTGCACAGTCCCCCCCCACTTTTTTGGGATTTTTATGATGTTGGTGTTCACGTCATGGATAATCAACATATCAAAAATCAAGTGATTCCTATACTTTTTGAGCCTCCATCTACCCATTACAACTTCAGCTTTCAGACCGTTAAAGTTGCAAGGGTAGATGGTGGCTCAAAAAATATTTAAATCACTTGATTTTTGGTGTTGATCATCCATGAGGTGAACCACATGAAAAAAATCCCAAAAAACTGAATAATTGGTGAAATTGTTTGCATGCCCAGGTAATTTTCATGTGCATGTGCACAGGCACATTATTACCCAAAACCCAAATACCTAAAAGCCCAAAACACAAGATTAAACATCTTCCCATCCATATTTAGTACATTCAACGCTATAAAATTTCTTGCGCATGTGCACAGGCACATTGTTCCGCAAAACCCAAATACCTAAAAATGCAAACCACAAGATCAAACATCTTCCTTTCCATATTTAGTACATTCAACTCTATAAAATTTTCCATGATATTTGAGAGGATTATTAATGGGACCAAGTTAGGATTAAAGTTCTATGTTGCACCAAATCTATTTCTGGACCCGGTTATTGCTTTAGTTTTCAATTCCATATTCATATCAAGATGCAACAATAGAAAATTGATCACTACCACGCTATAAGGGCCGATTCACCCAGTGTTGTATGGATTCCAGATGAAAAATCTTCCTTAGAGATGGTACATTTATGACCACTTTCCAAAATTTGCCAGCAGGGAATGTTCTATTTTTCTAGGAGCGAAATTCAATTCAATTCAAGATTTTAGTTTTAGGTCTTTTTAAGCTTTGGTTTGTAAACAAACATCAATGCCTGAGTCAGGCTTCTGTTTTAGATGATCTCTCACTCTCTTGCTCTCTGTTTCTACTTCAATTCTACAAAAGTTCCCAAAAATGTGGATTCAGCATAAGTGAAATTTAACTTTCATATTCCTAGTCAAGAGTTTGGGATGAAGGCTATGATGATGATGATGATGATATTCCTAGAGAAGAGTTGAGGGCTATATATGATTTCCTTGAGCAAGTAAAATAATACAGTGAAGCACGGTTACAATCACGATAATTAAACTCAAATGAGAAAATATAAATTGAGTAATCCTTAATTCAGTAGATAAGTAGAAAAAAGTTAAAACTGTTATATGGAAACTTACAAAGCGATGTGTTGACATGATCAATTGATGCAACCAAGCAAACATGGGTACAGCAAGCAATACGTGCAAGTTGTTGTTGTGATTCAGGATCCCTTAGAGCAGGCCCATCAATGTTGTGAATGACCATGCATACAAGGCAGTCTTTCTCAATTGAATGTGGTCCATTCAAAAATGAAAGAAGATCTTCCATAGATTGAGAACTACAAGGTTGTTGGGTTCTTGGCTTATTCCCTGTAGAACCCATGCGCTTACCTTTTATTTGGTCCTGAAGGATTTCTGCTAAAGTGATTACAACCTACAGGAAAGAGTTTGTCACATGGCAAAAGCAAAAGGATTATAAGTAGGTAACAGGCACATATATCTATATCAAAGCCAATTTACATCAGTATTCAAACAGTATGAATTTAGTTTTTTCATCTCATTAAGGAATACATCCAATGATAAAGCATGTGATAAAATAATTTATAACTCACTCTGGATATTTTCGAGCAGTATTATGTTATGGTTTATCAAATTAATTAACATCACATTATACTGCAACTTTTGTGCTGCATCACATATCAAAGAGATATTACCAAGAAACTCTGCAACCAGAAATTTAATCAAACACAAAAGGCTAGTGTATGAATAAAACACGTTCATAAACTTCCTCGTAACAAGGCTAGAAACTCGAGGGGAGAAATAGAAAAAAGAAACAGAAAAGGTAGAGGAATAAACACAAATGCAGCTATAAAACCCCAAGTTGTGAAAATATCTTAAGTTGAAGAATGAGGTCACATAACAGTACATGATTAAAAACAAGAAGACATTCAGTGATGGATAACTGAATACAGATGCTGATAAAATCTGGTAAATTGAGTAAAAGAGATTTCTGATAACAATCCTAAAAAAATATACCACTCAGCGGATAGTTCTAAAAGAGTACTAATATAACGATTATTATCATTGATTTATTTTATTTTGTATAATTGATTGATTCATAAGGAGGGAAGCACCCCCTCCAATTTATACCAAATTTGGAGCCAAATAGAAACTCCATAAAATAGAAACTCTTAATTAAATCTAAATTAAACACTCTTAATTACAGTTAAATTCCTAGACACTCCTCCCCTCTTTCACAAACTCAAGGAGTATCAACGTTTAATTTGTAAAGTAAAAAAACCTTATCTTCATGCAATATACCGAGAAAAGTGATAATGGACTTGCGTGGAGCTCATGACAGATCCAGTTGAAGCACTTGCAGTCGAGGCTATGAAAAAGACCATGTGGGAAGCTCATAACAGAGGCTGCCAATGATCCACAGGGACTAGCCAATAGATAAGAACATCGCATTGAGCTCTTGTATTAGAATTTGACGAGAGATCCACTTATAGAGCACTCGTATTCGAGGCTGTTAAAACACCCAAGTCGGATGCTTGTAACATGGCCAATGGTGATCCATGCGGCTGAGCTGACAAGAGCCAATTCGTGACTAGAATCATGAGCTTGATCCGAATGAGGCCAAGGGGATGCAACCGGTGATTGGGATCACAACTGAAATCCAAAAGGAAGGAAAAAAGATCCGTCCATATTCGAATCCAAGAGTGGAGAGCAAAGAGACAAGTGATAGGTCAAGCGAATGAGATAGGAGTCAGCAACGAGGAAAATAAATATTAACCCGGCACATGGCATGTGTTATACGAACATGGTCCAGCATAGGCTCATGGCTAATGTGATAATTATGATGCCTCTTGTTGTGTTGTTGAGTACAGATGCTGATAAAATCTAGTAAATTGAGTAAAAGAGATTTCTGATAACAATCCTCAAAAAATATACCACTAAGCTGATAGTTCTAAAAGATTACTAATATAAAGATTATTATCATTGATTTATTTTATTTTGTATAATTGATTGATTCATAAGGAGGGCAGCACCCCCTCCAATTTATACCAAATTTGGAGCCAAATAGAAACTCCATAAAATATAAATTCTTAATTAAATCTAAATTAAACACTCTTAATTAAGGTTAAATTCCTCGACACTCCTCCCCTCTTTCACAAACTCAAGGAGGATCAACTTTTAGTTTGTAAAGTAAAAAACCTTATCTTCATGCAATATATCGAGAAAGGTGATAATGGACTTGCGTGGAGCTCATGACAGATCCGGTTGAAGTACTCGCAGTCGAGGCTATGAAGAAGACCATGTGGGAAGCTCATAACAGAGGTTGACAATGATCCACATGGACTAGTCAATAAATAAGATCATCACATTGAGCTCTTGTATTAGAATTTGACGAGAGATCCACTTATAGAGCACTCGTATTCGAGGCTGTTAAGACACCCAAGTGGAACGCTTGTAACAGAGCCCAATGGTGATCCATGCGGCTGAGCTGACAAGAGCCAATTCGTGACTAGAATCATGAGCTTGATCAGAATGAGGCCAAGGGGATGCAACTGGTGATTGGGCACGCAACTGTAATCCAAAAGGAATGAAAAAGGATCCGTCCATATTCGAATCCAAGAGTGGATAGCAAAGAGACAAGTTATAGATCAAGCGATGGAGAAAGGAGTCAGCAACGAGGAAAATAAATATTAACCCGGCACTTGGCATGTGTTATACGAACATGGTTCAGCATAGGCTCATGAATGATGTGATAATTACGATGCATATGGTTGTGTTGTTGTGTTCTGTTGTTGTTTATTTATTGTTATCCTCTCTTTTTGTGTTGTGCCAATTGTCCACCTACATGTCAAGGTGTCCAATCCGGCCCGGCCCAAGCCATTTGACCAGATGGCCCGGGCCGGGCCTAGCCGTTTGACCAAATGGCCTAGGCCGGTTTAGCTGGGCCGGGCTTTTTTAATAAAAAATTAAAAATTAAAAAAATATTTAAAATTCATATATAATATTTATACATAGTATTAAAAAAATTTAAGATAGATATATTTTTTAAAACAAAGTATTTTATAAGGATGAACAAATTAAGGAGTAAAAAATTAAGAAGGAACTATTATATGTGGAAAAAAATTCAGAACAAATTAAGGAGCACATTTGTCTAACTATTATATGTGAAACAAATTAAGTAGGAAAAAAATTAAAAGAAAAGTGGCGCGGGCGGGGCTGAGCCGGCACGGCCTGGCGGGCCAAAAATCTACCGAAAGCCCGGCCCTGGCGCCGGGCCGGGCCGGGCCGAGCTTTACCCGCGGCCCGATCAACGCCACCAAGCCCTGGTCGGACCGCGGGCTTTCGGGTCGTTTGGCCACCATGACCTACATGACACTTGTGGCCTCCCTCACTCTTCTTGTTGACATGTAAAAATTCATTTGTTTGTTCCATTATCAATTATTATCATCATCGTTATTAATATTATTATTATTATCATCGTAATTACTAATATTTGGTGAGTTATTACACTTATACGGTACTAGTTTACAAACTTAAATGTGAATCCATCTTGAGTTTGATGGAGAGTGTTAAGAATCACATGTTTCAAGCGATTCACGTAGTATCATCAAATGATACAAGTCTTAGAAAAGAATCTACAACTCACTAGAACACCTTTGTTGACCTGAAAAGGCAATATTATCAGGTTGAGGTAGGGCACGCCAAAGCAACCTGGGACCCCCTTCGGGGTTAGAACTCAATCAAGTACTATCTTCTTTCCACAATTATATCGCCTTACTTTTAAGTTGGCTGTGTTTTGTAGCGCGCGTACTCTGATCCTCTTCTACGAATCTACAACTCTCTTTACTAAGCGAGACCCTATCCAGATCTATATAATCTTTGTTCCACTAACGGTAAGTGTTCAAGGCGCTTAGAATCTTTTGGATGATCCCTTTCGATATATATATACTTTTAATAGAAGTACTTTTTCAATCGTTGAACTTCACCTTTGTCTAATCAGACTATGTTTCTATTCGTGCTACTGTCTTGGGAAGCACGAGTGGAACTTTGCCTCTGAGCTAAGAGAAAATATATAGGTTTCAGTTTCTTTTCGGTTAGTTACTAACACAGATCAGGAATCAAAACGGGTGTGACATGTAGGTGGAACGACTAATCAAGTTCCCATTGAAATAGGATCTACACAAGGAAAAGCGCTTGCCATTCGTTGGTTATTAGGGGCATCTCAAAAATGACCGGATCGAAATATAGCTAATCTAACATAGGATAAAATAAAAAAAATGTGATGTTTATAAATTAATAATTATGCCTCCACCTATTGGCTTATGCATTGGGTTAGATATGATTTCAACTACCAATCATCAATAAACAATAACAGTGGACTCCCATTTCTATTATAATTCTAACACTCAAAAAGAATAATAAGTTAGGGTCTTGCATACGAAATAAATTTCTAATGCATTTACATTTTTGTTGGACACATCTTAATTACACGACGCTATAAATATAGATGACTCGTTGATAAATACTTCTGTACAAGTACTGTTTGAAGGAATTGTCTATAAGGAAAAGCAACCCAAAAACACTCCGAAAGCAGTAGTCTGAAAGAGAAAGTCACATAAAGTAATGGCACGGATACTACATTTTTTGGCATGAACGAAAGCAAAATGCAAGCAATACTTCCAAAGAAGCTCATGTTAAAACCCAAGTGCTTCTCAGAAGTCAGAAGTTTTATCAGTCATTAGTCACATCTTGAGAACATTCTCAAAATATCCTCTACACTAAATTAAGGTGTCAACATCTAAGTTCTTTCCCTTCAATATTTTCTGTCCAAAAAGCTACATTTTTCTATGAAAAAAAGCTCCATGTGAAACACACAAAGAACCGCTCAGCCTACAAATTATTGTCAACAAGATGTCTATGTATTGATCTTTTCACAGGCAAATCCGCTGAATGTTCCGAGCTAAACATGTAAAATGGTCACATGCATGATTAATGATCATGATTAATGGAAATATAAAGTATATAAGATGAAAAGAAATGCATATAAAATTCATGACAAATGCATACTAAACTACAACTTTTTAGCATGTGAAGAAAGGCAATTACTTGTTTTATGTTAACCGACGGAAGATAGCCATTAATTACAACAACCCCAAAATCAGTTAATTTCGTTGAAGCAAAGTCTTCAAGCAAGGCTTTCTTGGAACCAAAACCATACATCAAGAGGCCAAAACCACACCTGTAACAAGGAAGAAGTGTTTTAAGCAAGAGTCGTGTTCCCAGATATAGAAGTATGCTCATAAGGGAAGTCTGAAGGTTTGGAGGAAAACATGTGGACTTAAGTAAATGAATAAATAATCAGAAATATGTGTTTGCTTTCAAGCTAAGTTGCATAAGCAGAATGAACATTTGTTGTTCTTCTGTCCCGATAATCTCTATTCTACTGTATCATTTTTAAGCTAGTATATAAAGATGTATATATCCCAAAGATTTTGATAATGGAAATATATTTCTTAGCTTTATATAAGAAAAATACTTAGCTGCGCCCTTATATAAGGTAAAGGCTTATGTGCACCCTAGGAATGATCAACATGGTCATTCCCATTACTGGAATACATGTGCAAGACAACATATGCACTCATGCGTCTTCGTTCTCTATAGACTTTCTATCCCTCAGGCTCATTTTTAAGCGTTCGATGTCAAAGGATTTGGCAATGAAATAAAGGCACAGATCAGAAGTTCTTAGTCTACATAAGATCAAGGCTTTAATTGCTCCCTAGAAGTAACCAGAACGGTATTACCTACTAAAGTTCCATGCAAGATTCAACATCTCAGTATTGGTATCAGTAACCATGGGTGTATAGCATTGGATAGTCAATATTGGAAACATTGACTATTCGGATTGTCAAACGATCAGACTGAAAGGCAAAATTTGTCTTGATTCTCTGCATACAATGGCATCAAATGGCACCCGGCTCGTATTGGTTGATATTGGGCATTGCGACCCCATACGACCCAAGAATAAAAAAATACATGTCAGTATTCACATCATATCACCATATTAGAAGATATCGTCGTGTGTGCCTCAATATCCAATACAACATTCCCAAAACATACCAGAGTGGGCTGATATTTGACTCCTCAGTTCCATGGTTGCCACAACTTGCAAAGAAAATTAATATATCTACAAAGTACATTACAAATTGCAAAAAACATCCTCAAATAAAATTGTTGAGGCAGATCAATAGCAACAGCGAGTTTGATTATAAGCAATTTTGGCATTTGGGTAAACCGTCTAAATTCTACTTTGAAAAACGATGAGGATTATGTTCTAATTAGTTGGAGTTAGTTGAAATTTTATTTTATTTTCAGTTGAAAATCTATTTGTTTTTTTGGTTTTATTTGTTAGGATTTTCAGTTAGAATTTTAGTTAGGATTTTACTGTTTTTATTTGTTTTTATCTGATATGGTTTTAGTTGACTAATATGATATTTTGGTTATTTGGTTTAGTCCCACATTAGATGTGAGAAGATTTGTTTCCAGTCGTAAGCCTATAAATATGTTCCAAAACATATTTTAATGGTAATAGTGAATGAATGAAAAGATAATTGCTTTGAGAGAACATTTTCTCTTTTATATCTTTCTTGTGGGATACGAGGGAGTGGGTGTGAGAGAACCTTCGCCAAAGGCCGAGATCTTGAAATCTTTGACATGTTGATTTGTTATAATGGATGGATGATGGCCTATGTGAGAAACTCTCAACATCCTTTATTTATTTAGATAACCTAATTTTCTCAATTTGTTCTTCCCTAACTTTTTCTATTTTCCAAATTTAAAACCCTTGATCTACTACCTTTTCACATTTTTCCTCTTTAAATCTTTTGTCCTGCGTCAAAAAGGGTCAATACAAAAGTAAGAAGGAGCAAAATGGGTGCAATTAATGCATGCAAAGAATGCCCTTAGGGTGCTTGCTAAACGTATATGTTAAAATCAAAGTCTTAAGTTAAAAAAGTTGATACCATATCACTTAGGCATGCATTAAGCAATTCAAGACAGTCGACGTAGGTAACATTCCAAAAGATGAATCCCACCTTTTTGAATGTAGGGTGAGAAATTGGTAGAAGTCCCAGGTACCAAACAGAGGTCACAAGTCTTAAATGGAACCAACATTATTAAACCTACATCTTCCAAGAAATTGAAAGCATTAAACAAAAGATAAACTTAAAAAGAAATAAGTGAATGAAAAATTTAATAAGGGGAGCACAAATAAACTGAAACATAAATAAGTTAATACAGAATTTAATAAGGGAATCACACACTAAACGTCCTTGATATACACCCCTACACCAGTGCATATGAGAGAGAGCATGTCTCAAGCAAGCTGTTAGGTCAAGATCAATGAGAGCTTATTAGCATTTTGATTAACAGTAATGTAAAAGTTAGAGAAATCTAGGTTAGAGAACCCTTCACCCAACGCAGTACATTATTGATATATATATATATATATATATATATATATATAGACTAGATTCCTGGCATGTATGACATGGATGTATAATGAAGATTATTTGGAAAAATATAAAATATGAAAGTCTAATTCTTTCGAAAACTAAATAGCATTGCCTTATCATGTTTATTTGCACAAAAATGAGTGCACGGTTAGCAACGGCAATTTCAACCCGAACAAAAAAACCCTGATACATGATCATGATTTGGTCCCATAAATTTTCGTTTTCTCAGTCTTTGCAAAAGAGTAGTTCACTATAACAACAATATTCTTAAGATGTTCTACTTGTAAACTGTTATTTTGCTTTTTTTGTCTTTAGGCTATCTAAACGTTTAAGCAAAATGTAGTTTCAATGAGAATTCTGTGAATATCTCTCTCAACGTTACTGCCTTATTCTAGTTGTGATACGCAATACATACACTAATTTATAATATGTAAGGCATGCAATATACATATGTGGGCGCCTGCAATTTGTAAGATGATCCTAATCTGACATACTTAGTTTAGTGAAGTCACGATGTAAATCTAGAAATTATTGAGGTCTTGGATGAAAACATACATAATTGTATTAATTTTTCTTTTTTTTCCTTGAAACCTTTTTAATAGGTCATTTTGTACTTATTTCTTTTATAAAATCTATGTGGGATCCACATCTTATATCCACTTCATTTGAATGGCATTGGCCTCGAAACTTCATGCGACAATCACACATATTCCCTCATTCTTTCTTTAAAAGCTTATGTGGGCCCCCAACCACCATCACCATTGACCTCTATTTAAGCTGGCTACACAAACGCAATCTGCCATGCTGCAGACTCCAAAAGGCTTTGTGGTTAAAATATAGTAGATAAATATAATGCAGGAACGGGTCTAATCAAACAAATCCAGATACCCAAGTACATAAAACCCAATGCATAAAGGAATAAAAGACTAACACTCCTTCTGGAGCATAGATTTTTATTATGCTCAACTGATTACAAAGAGATGAAACCATTTTAGGCATACAAATTTGGCTTAAAACATCTGCTATCTGATCATGTAACGTAAGATGAATGTAGGTTAAAGAGCACACAACCCAACTCTCTACCTTATTGATATATGTGGATAAATGTGATGTAAGTGCAGGTATGTATCAAACCAACTATACCCAAGTACACAACTCAAAACATAAAGGATTCTAACAAGTGATAATGCACTTAACAGGTTACGAATATTCAAAAAAAATCAGATCCAACTATCCAAAATGATTACAATGATGAACAGAAGTAGAATAAGAATGATTTTGATAATTATTTTACATCATAGAATGAGAGCAGGTACCTCAATTCAAAGAGCCATTTGGAATATAAATCTTTGTATTTTCTCAACAGATCGTCTATCTCCTTCTCATGTTTCGTTACAATTGTGGATGCAGCTGCTCTCAGAACCTACCAGATGTTTTAGTTAAAACACATAAAAATTTGAAAACCACATGGATTGCAATGATCAAAATGGATACACAACATGCATCTATGCATATGTACTTGTGTTTGAATACAGACAGATAAGTAAGAAAAGGAAACGACAACAACAAATATGTTGAATAATGATGAAATAAGTGTAAACTGTTTAGCATCAGATGATGCAAGCTCAAGTCAATTGATAAACATCATAGCAACATAACTTAAATCAGATTTAAGGAACAAAACCAGTCTTTTGTGTGACAATAGATCTACTGTAATTCATACAATATGAACTGTAGCAGTCTGATCATTTGAGTATTGAGACTTAATGATGTTGACTAATTATTGAGTTCTAAACATGGCCAGCAAGGCTATTACTATATCATCAATAAGCACCAAGGAAGGGGCAAGTTTGATAGCCATACATCCAGTCATCCTTGGCAGCAGAGAAATATGTGTATACAGACCGCTGGGTTGAGCATTGGAGTTTCTGCGGCCCTTCTCTCTTTTATCCTTTCTCTATTTAATATTTCTCTGTCTCTCTTCATTAATGCATCATGCATCCTTTGTAGTTAATACAGTTTTCTAGTTTATCTCTTTAATGACAAATAGATTCAGATCCAGAGGATCCTTATTCATCAGTGAACAGTTGAAGTGAGAAAGGCCTCTTTCTGCAGGCTTATTTGAACCATGGTGAAAGAACACAAGTTGCAAATAAACACAAAATTTAACTGGCCATAGTGTATCTGAATATGCTCAGAGATCATATGGTAAAACAAGTGCATTTTCAGGCTGACATATGCTTTTGAGATCCCTGGAAATATCCCTCATTTGAGATATCAAAACACAGTTTTACTGACAGCGACTTTGAAAGCATGGGCACCTTCCAAATTCAAAAATCCAAAGTAGTCTTAAGATTTCATATTTCAATGTTCTGAACCTTTGAAACTAGCTTGATCATATCAAGTATCCGGCCCCTACACTTTGCAAACTGCATTTTAAACCTCTATCCATTCTCCTCATTGATTTCTACTTACAGAAAGGAAAAAATAAAAGGGCAAACAACGCAAAAACCAAAAACCAAAAACTACTGAGGATGATGGGTTTAAGTGCACCAATATGTTCGTACAGATTGCATCAATTGGAAAAATGCTTGTTCTTATCATCACGTATGTGACAAATGATGCTTATAGTTTTGGGACATATCACAATACCAAAAAACTCCAACCGCACCAAAAGTGTCCAATGCATTCAGCACTAGATAAGGTATCCTTAATTCAAAGTTTCAAACTTGTAAGTCACATGTCCCCGTCAAACCAGGTCTTTAGAACTAATGTTCCCATTAACATAGCTTACTTGTTCTAAAGGCGCGCATAACAATAACAAGAGCAAGCCAAATTTGATTGAAAATTTCGAGCATCTCTCCTTTTTCGGCAGTAAAAACATGGAGACCTGCCCCTCCTTAATTGATCAAACCACGAATCATCCCGCCCATCCATTCAATTATGAAGTCAAACAAAATGCTAAAATTAGTTCAGAATAAACCAAAGTCGAGAAACCCTAAACTAGCATCCGCCAAGATCCCTCCTTTAATACGATAAACAGAATCAAACCCTTAACATTTAATCCGCTGTCACGTTTAAACAAACACCTTAAAAGCATGACCTAAGTTATTTGCAATACGCATGCTTATTTGCAAGAATCATACTGAACTAACCCAAAATAGTGAAATATAATTACATGTGTAAAATAAGGAGAGTGTAGAAAAGAAAAGTGTGCGGTTGAAGGAACCTGTTCGTCGACGAGATCGATGTCGGAGAGCTTGCGGGAGGATTTCTTAGCGGATCCGAATCCGACTTCTCGGGCGAGAAAGTAGTTGCGAGAGAATCCGAACTCCTCTTCCTCCTCTTCGTCGACCAACTTTGGATCCATTTGCTTCCCCCACTTTCTTCGCTTGTGGCGGCCGGAATTTTCTTCTTCTTTTTCTTAAATTTTTAGTTTTTTCTTTTTTAAGTAAGAAACCGAAACGGAGCCCATGATTTTCCCGCGCTTTTGATGTTGAAAACGGGTCTACGGCTGCACCTGTTGGGGAGTTAGCAACCCGAAACCCGGCCAGATCTCCAGCGATTTAATTTTTTTTTTTTTTTTGCCTTGAATAGGGTACTCATGTGGGTGGATATCCAATAGGCCCTATGGGTCCTATTCATAACACTTCCCCTTATCCAACCAACGTGGTATACTCGACTTATGAATACTGAATGATTCATTAGTACTACTGAGTATCTTAAGGGGTGGATACTTCTGGATCCAAGTTAAGGGTAACTGTCTCGTTAAAAACCCTTAGCTATGGAAAACCCTGTGGGAAAAACCAATAGCGAAGGGAAAAGAGTACAGCACTCCATAACTTCCCCTGATTTGGGGATGTGTCGAGGGGTGGATACTTCTGGATCCAGAGTCAATGTGGTTGCCTCATTAAAACCTTGACTATGGAAAACCCTGTGGGAAAAACCACTAGCCAAGGAAAAAGAGTACAACTCTACAGTTGACTCCCACTAATTTGATCAAGCTTCAGGCTTGCAGATCTCCTATATATCTATACATTTATCTCCTATGTGTCTATACATCCATCTCATCTGCAACATTCCGAAAGCAAAAGTAAAGTACAAGCATCACTCATCTTTACAAGTTTCACTCATATAAGGCATTAGCTGAAACTAAAAGAGCGCTAGCAAACTTGGTAGACAGCTCCACGTCTCAATCGTCATTGTTTACGAGGTACTTCAGGACCTGGCATTGTATGTTCTTGAACTGCTTCTTGGGTGATGGGCTTCTCGGAATGGTGGAAGGATGTAGACTTGGAAGGATTCTGTGTAGATCTTCAGGAGGTGGACGTCCCTTTTATTCCATTCATCGCGATGATCTGTAACCTGCATATGCAAATACATTTAACATAGAGGATTTTTCCTCGACCCTTGGAGATAGCGCAGAAGCTACATGTCTCTGGTCCAATGGTGCGCTGGGGGCACTGCACTGTACCTGGCTAATAGCTATACTGCTAACGCTCAAAAAAGACGCATGCAGTTGGCCAGGTAAAAGAGTGTTTCAAAAACACTTAAGGTACTTCCGGACCATATATATTCTTCCCCTCTTCCAGCTAACGGAAAGGGGTCTTTTAATGTATATCCATACAACCAAATAGGTGTATTTGGTGGAGAATGAAAGTAATGTTTCTTCATCAATCATCATTGTATGAAGTTTACATCTTCGGGATGATTTATTAACGTCATCTTCAGGATGATGGTTCATCTTCAGGATGATTAAAGTTCTGTAAACCTAGAATTTATGCCTAGCTAGGGCTTTCATATCATATCATATCTGATAGATAGGCTTTAACAGATATTTCGGTAATTTCTCTTCAGGAGATCCGATAATATTTTGAGTTATTAAAATAATCTCAAATCTTTTAATTTGCTCTCTTAAGAACAATACTGTTTTTAAGAGGTGCAAACAACAACCTTTTAGTATGAGTCCTTTAAGGATCTTTGTCTAGGTTGTCTTTCCTTTAATCATATTATTAATATGTGTCCCAGAAAGGAAAGTAAAGAAATTTGTACATGCATTTGAAGAAATTTTATATCGGTGATGTTGTCACATCCAATAGCAACATCAACCAAAAATTCCCTCTTTTGACATTCGTTGGGTTACGCTTTGACATAAACCAGTCGATGCATCAGATTCATCTTGTAAGTGAGTTCAGCTCATCTTACTTGATTACTTCCTGGTTTGATCGAGTTATACCTCTAAAACTACAGCAAATTAAGATGCTTATAGCTAACGATTTTATTTTAATTCTCCTTCAATACTCAGTTATCCCACAGGATTTGATATCATTTTTGATTCCAGGACTTCAGGTCCAACACCTCATATTTCATAAGTGAGTCCAGCTCACCTTATTATTGCCTCATTCCACATTATTATAATTTGGCCAAATCTCTATCTTTGCTTCAGGCAAAGCAGAGTTGTGGAAACGATATTTTATGTTTAACTGGCAAAATGAAATATGAGAGAATTTGTCGACAAAAGGTGTTCTTTCTTGTCCAAAACTCACCCCGTACGTACTATAATCATTTGATTTCTCCCAGAGGTGTCTCCTTCACGACGCGTTAAAGAAGTGAAGGTTCTGGGACGGGTAAAGAATATGGACAGATCCAGAATTGGTCCTTAGCAACCAAGTTGCAATAAGGTTCTGGATTTGAGCTCACTTTCCTGTGGTGGTATTGTTTTTTCGGTCTCCAGGAGTAGATCTCTCTTTTTGGAGCCTAGTGGTATGTCCTCTCATCTATTGAGGATATCCACTTCTGCTACTGGTGGATTGCATCCAATATATTCGGTATGTCAATCCTAGCTGGATTTTTAGTAGCAGGGATGTGAAAGTTTTGACAATATCTATATTATCAGTAACTATGTCTGATAACTGTTTTAACAGTTTCATAAGTGTGGATCTTCAGGAGCTCATCACAATTCATGATAACCAGATCATAGGTATTAATGATTTAAATGGTCATTTGAGCTTTAGGCTCATGGATGATTGTAGTATTTCTGTTGAAACTGATTCTGGGACATTAAAGTTGTGAGGGATCTTCAGGATCTCATCAAAGCTTTAAAATAGGATCATCAATGCACGTCTTTGGAGAAGTGAATTTAAATGCTTCCCCTGTTCAGAGTGCTCAGACTCTATTTATCTGGGATATTTACTTCCGATAAATAGTTCTGCATTTTGATGGTCTATAGTGGTGATATGGGGGGTGTCTACTCATCATGGCACAATCTATTAAGATGTGCTCTAAACGCTTCCCCCGTCAGGGGTTTTCGGAAACTGTTTATATGAGGTGATCAGACTCATATAAATAGGTTCTAAGAATGCGTTTTGATGGTTTGCAATGTAATTGCATGTTCCCATGTGTTCACATGCAACTGGATTTTTAATGGATAAGAAATCCATTTAAATCATTTTAATGATTTATCTTACCCATACTTGGGTGTGAACACAAGCTTCAGGGTGTTCGTTTATTTTTCCAGTTGTAAAAACATTTAAATTTCCCAGTGTTATCCAAAGTTACCACCCTTTAATAAAAGAATGTGGTTGGATAATGACCATTTATTTAGAGGATATATTGATGAGTACACCAAGGGTACATCATCAGTCCGGTTAAGGGAGTGGACGAAGCCTATTTATATCCCTTAAATACTCTCAAGAGACCTAAAGGTCTTCATTATCTTTAATGATGATAGTATATCATCTTAAATTCATTTGAGGAAGTAGGGAGAGTCAATGTCCATGTGAATGGAGATGATCTCATTATCATTTGTCCCTTTTGAATAGGACAATGAAAATTTCACACTTTTTGAAGAATCTTCGGGTTCTTCTGGTTGATGATGTCTTGCATCATCACTCCAGGGTGATATCGATCCATAGTTGGTCGATTCTGGACACTTCTGGTGTTCCAAAATAATTCCTCTTTTGAATTTATGTGGCACTTTTGAAAAGTCCATTAAAAATGCTCAAGTTAATTTTGTCCGGTAATAGTTGAACTATGTTCAAACTGTGAAGGATTACATCTTCACTTTGACTATTGTGCGGATCATTTTGGGACAAAGCTTCAGGCTTCATTTATTTCTTGAGTCATTAGGGATTTCGTTTTGACGAATATCCTTTTTGAAACTGTATAAGTTTCAGAGAGTATATGGCATCCTCATTTTATTTTTTAGGGGTATTCAAGATAGCAAAACATACGGAGTAAAATAAAATGTATTAAGACTACAAGAGAATAATACTGATGATAAGTCAACAAGTGACATAGTGTGATGTGTGCTCTTGAAAACATACAACAATAATTATGCTCATTTAAGACTTATGTTATGACAACAGATAATTTTTGATTTCAAAGTTTATTTGTCCTCGGGGAGTAGCTAAATATACATAAGGTCAATTAGACTTTCGTCGTTTGACTAGATATGTATGTATTTTTATATGGCATAAGTTAATGCAATTTCATGTTTGCAGAAACATTATGGCTCTTATCAGAACTTCCGGTCTGATTTTGGCTTGCCATTGCTTACTCCATGTCGAGGTATATCGTATCTTCACTTTCCCATTTAATCCAAGACTTCCCCGGTTTTGAGTTTTCCTTATTTTTATTTCAGGTCATGTTTGATCCTGAACTTCCCCTGATTTCAATATTCCTTATTTATAAAGGACAATGAAAATTAGTCTTGCTAAGGAGACATAAGCAGGGGTTTGAGCAAATTATTTATACTTCCACTTTAATAAGGGACTTTTAAAAAGTCTATTTGAATGCTCGAGTATAGCTTCAGGCCTTTTACTTGAGTCGTTCAAATTTTATGTGGATAGTTTACCATGCTCAGAGGGGAACAAATACGTGGGTGCGTAATGTATTTCTCACTTATTCATTAAGCCACGTCTTCAGGCGTATGCTTATATTCAAGGCTAGAAAAAATCTTTCCTTGTAAGAATAAAGGAGAGAACTCTTTTAAAGAGTTTAGCGGTATTATGGAAAACTTCTGGTGTCCATATTGGATTATATAGATCATAGATCTTATATATCTGTTTACCGCAAAGTATGCATCTTTTATAAAGATAGCAATTTTAATTTTCGCATAAACCATCGTATTTATTTTATTAGGGAGAGAGAGTGTTGACTTTTGATTTGATTTTGAAACTTCAGGTTCATAAAGAAGATATGATTTTAAACTTTTTGAAATCATTATTGTCTTATTGTCATAAATATCGTCATATCATGAGCCCATCGTACATATAATGTAAAGTTTGTAAACTAAAGATTATGTACATTTGAATGAAACAAGTATGATGTACACATGCTATTTATATGCTGCAGGCATTTTTAAAGAAAACTTATCGCATGTATATAGTCTAGCAATAGGCGTTGAACTATATTAAAGTGATTTTAGCATGCTTTTTGACAGTTTCATTGTAACATTAACATGGTATTAAAACTAATTAATCAACCACGCAGTTTAATGCAAAAACAATGAAAAACAGAAATAATGACCTTAGGCTATGGGGATCAGCCAGCCGACACCGAAAAATAAATAAAAAGTCCAGTCCGAAGTTACATCAAAAATAAAAAGCATGAAAATAAATTACAACTCGGGAACTTCAGAGAGAAGCCCCTATCTTCATTGAGCGAGACGCCTTCAGCTTCTTCTTGGTGTCATTTGGTCTTCTTTTTTACATTTTTATCCTCACATACAAAATTTCTCTCAAAAAAGAAGAAAAATTGCGGGAATTTAAAACGGTGTCGGAAACCTGGCTGATCCCTAAAAACATAGCCTAATATGCACATCCACGCAGATAATATATTTGCGATATACAATCACGCAGATAATCAAAAGACACAGGCATTTAAAGTAATTTTTAAAAATTGTGTGTGTCGTGCAAAAAACATTTTTTTTTTGAAAAACTTTTTACCTTTTTGATCCATAATATAATGTTTTATTTTGCCGCTTTCAACCCTTTTAAAGATTTCTTTTTAAATATTTTGGGCTTTTTAGGGCCAAAAATAAATAAAATAATTTATGTGAATGGGCTAATTTTCTGGCCTTTTGGGCCATGAAAACAACCCATTAGGGTTAATGTTGGGCCTCCCCCGGAAAAAGGCCCGTTAGGGTTAGGGTTTCGGGAAACCCTAGGGGGGCCCGCGGCGTGTCGCCGCGACGGCTGGCCGCGTAGGGCGCGGCCGTCGTGGCGGCGACAGGCCGCGGCGGCGGGCCGCGGCCTGCAGGCCGCGGCACAGGGCCGCGGCTTCAGGCCGCGGCAGTTGCCGCGGCTTCAGGCCGCGGCGCTGGGCCGCGGCCTGAGGCCGCGGCGACTGGCCGCGGCGACTGGCCGCGGCCTGAGGCCGCGGCGATTGTTCTCCGACGGCGGCGCAAAGGGCGCGCCGCCGTTCCGCCCTACGGGCGTGCGGATTTTTATTTTTGGATCAAAGACGGGGGAGGTAAAAAACGGATTTTTCAACAAATTTGATCGCTAAAAAACAAGTTTTTATTGTTTTAAACATGCAGATCTTATTAAAAATGTTGAATTTAACCGAGTTTGTAAACTTTTTGATCCTAAAACATGCAGATCTAATGAGAAAAGCAAGTTTAGATCTAAAAAGTTTGGATTTTTACCTCTAGATTCGACGAGGAATCTAGGCGACGGTTGGTGAAGGATGCCCTTTTCGCTCCCCGTTGAGAAGATTACGATCTTCTTTTTCTGAGCGATTTGTGGATCTCCTTTCCCGCGAGCCGCCGTCTCCTCCAACGAGCGTGATCGTGCTGATAACGTGTTATGAACGAGAAACAGATTTGGAGAAGGGTTGAGGCTAGGAAACCCCTAGCCTCCTTTATATAGTATTCATAATGGGTACTCATGTGGGTGGATAACCAATAGGCCCTATGGGTCCTATTCATAACACTTTTTTTTTTTTGCCTTGAATAGATTTTTATAATGACTAGAGAATAATGTTGGTTACATGACGAGGTTAAGCATTTTATATATCTCCAAAATTTCACCATCTGTTGTTTTTTTTGACTCGTTAATTTTCATCTACATATTATATATAGGTGCAGTAAATGCAGCTTGGTACGTATGTAATATATAATGGAGGTTAATGGGCCAATGCTGACAGCGCTGGAAATTTTTCCAGCGCTGTCCGCATTTTGGACGAGATAAAAATATTTTTTTATGAAAAATTTTTTTGCAGTAGTTAGATATACGTGTTAGGAAGCTCCCCACAAAATTTCAGCACGATCCGACACCGTTTGAGCCTCCGTTCATCGATTTCAAAAACGTTACGCAAATCTGTCCACAGTTTTGCGTAACGTTTTTGAAATCGATGAACGGAGGCTCAAACGGTGTCGGATCGAGCTGAAATTTTGTGGGGAGCTTCCTAACACGTATATCTAACTACTGCAAAAAAAATTTTCAAAAAAAAATATTTTTATCTCGCCCAAAATGCGGACAGCGCTGGAAAAATTTCCAGCGCTGTCAGCTCTTCTCCATTTTTCACTATATAATGTTGATACTGATTAATTTCAAGACTTTACAAAATTTGGTATGATAAAACCTTTAAAATTTCTTATTTTTGAGTTGTTGGATGCATTTTCTTCAAATTGAATACCGACGACCATTCTGAGATATTTGAGTCTACGGTAGAAGAAGTGTTTGTATGATATTCGGCAAGGAGTACGACTTCTATAATCTTCAATAGACACATTTTGGCTATTGTTGAGTGCATAAATGTAAAATTCGGCGAATGGTGTGAATGATGTATAAAAGGATGGAGAGTAGTAGAAAGTTCAGCTGTGCATTTGGATAGGTTAAGTGACATAGCTTGAACATAAAATCCACCAACGAACAAGTTAAGAATAGAAGATGTTAACTATACTCCTAATATTCGGTTATATGTGATTCAACGAACTATATAAGAGCTCCTTCTAAATTTAAAAATGTTTTGTACAGTTTGTATTCACATCGAATTCATTTCTGAAATTGATATTAGAATCATTAACATTGCCTTTAACTACTGATACGACTATTTTGAAAGAGCCCAAGAACCAGAGACCCATGTCCAAGCCAAGTGCGGGAAGCCCATGAGAGGAATTAGGCCCACCTGGCCAGGCCCACGGATAGACTCAGAACTAGACCCAACCCGGAAAACGCGTGATCCGCTCGTGCTTTCCGGAGATAACCGCCCCCCGGGAAGCGCGGCTCCTTAATGGCTATTAAGGTGCCCATTAACCCACCAGCCCACGACGTACGCGGGTGTCTTAATGGGGGCGGGTCGCGGGGACGTGATGGGAGGCGATCAGGGGACGTGGGTGGAGAGCAATCGTGGGCCACGCCCTTTAAAGGGATGGTATGAACAACCGAGAGGGGGATCGAATCCCAGGTAACAAAATCTGAGGTACTCCATCAACGACCTTGGGTTCGCCTTAATTTCCCTTCATTTGTTCGGGCTGAGGGTCAGCGTATCGATCTCTTCTCGAGTAGTACCTACCCCACTGGGCACTCCTTAGACCTTGATCTGACTTTAGCATCGGAATGGACTTGGCCGGAACCAAGGTCCGGCCCCCCTGACGAGTTTTCTCGTCTGTCCAGGAAGGAACCAAACGAGGCGCCGAGGCTACTCCTCAGTGCAAGACGATCCCGCCCGCTACAAGCGTGCTCCGCCACCGACCGAAGACCAAGCGACAGCCGAGGCGTGAGGCTACCCCTCGACGCTCGTCCCACCGAAGCCGAGCACGTCCCACGGAGCCGAGGCTTTCCTTCCGCTCGTCGTCATCTCCATCACTGACCCACGCTGTGTCCACGTGAACACGGCGTGACCGAGGGATCTCAATCGGTCCCTTGACCACGTTGACTGCCTAGTTATCGGTCAACGAGTATGTGGTGAGAAAACACCCCCAAACATCTGGCGCCGTCTGTGGGTACGAAACAAGCCAACGTCAAAACCACCGGAATGGAACCAATCTGCAACGGCTTGGGGCGCATGCCCCCCATCCCGGAAGAGGGCGACTACTTCCCTACCGAGAACCAACACAGCCAAACTACCGAAGGGACTGGCGACTCCTGATCAATAACCCAAGAGCAGCTTCGCATCTTCGCTCAGGAAACTAACGCTAAACTCCAGACCTTAGTTGCCAAGATCCAGCAGCTCGTCGTCGACCCGGCCACTCGGCGAGAAGGGATGGCGGGAACCCACCAGCAGGGAGCGGATCGCCCCCTGGTACGGTCCGCCGTGGTCACCGACCACGGAGACGGAGCAACCAATTTGGAACGGCGATTCACCATGCCTGGCTTCGTCCCAGAGAGGTCCATCACTCCCACTTCGCTCCGCGAAGGAGGCGAGATGGGACTCAAGCGGACATGAGGCGAGTCGGTTACCGCCTCGTCTCGACGACCGGGCTCTACAAGCCGGCGACCGACGAGCCACCGATCCTCGGGGGACCGACCCCGGCGGGGCAGAAGCCCCCGTCACGCAAGTCGGGAGAGGCGAGAACACCGACGACCGTCGAAGAGCGCGCGCCGACCGACCCCCACCCCCAGTTTGCCTAGGAGGCGGGCCAACTCCCGGGGTGACCGCGCTGTCTCGCCCCGGCCGGCCAACGACGGCGCGAACATTGAGGGACCCGCAGGAGGAGCCGGTCGCGATCGTTGTCCGTTATGCTGGAGGATAACCGAGGCGCGAGTACCTTCCAGGTTCAAGGTGCCGCCGCTCGAAAAGTATGACGGCACGGGCGACCCGACGGACCACGTGATGGACTACGAAGTGGTCATGGCATTCCAAGGGGCCGACGACACCCTGCTTTGCAAAGGCTTTTATTCTACCCTTCGGAAGGTGGCTAGGAGCTGGTACCATAGTCTTCCCCACCGATCCATTGATAGCTTCGAGGAACTCTCCTAGCAGTTCTGCAAGCAATTCGTAGCCGGTCGTCAGGTAAAGCTGGACTCAGAGCTTCTGTTTAATGTGGTGCAAGGTCCTGGCGAATCCTTGAGGAGCTACATGCGACGATTCAACGCGGAAAGGCTGAATGTGGAAAGTTGTCCCGAGTTGGTCGTCAAGACGGCCATGAAGACGGGATTCCGCCACAGGGACCTGAGAAAATCGCTGCACAACGATCATCCGAAGGACCTCGCCGGCGTCATAGCCCGAGCGGAACGCTACATGCTGACGGAAGAAGCACTCGCTGTGGACGACGGAGGCCGCTCCATGGGAATGAGACGGGGATCCAAGCGCGACGAGAGCGAGCGTCGTGGCCCTGACGAGCGTCGTCAGGAGAATAGTGCTAAAGGGAAGCATCGCAGGGAGGAGCCACGACCCCCCAAGCTGGACGCCACTCCAGAGGCTGTCCTCACGCACGCCAAAAAGAGGGGCACTTTAACAGGCCGTCTCCGAGGATGAAGAGGGGCGGAAAGGATGAGGAGAAGTACTGCAAGTACCATAAGGATAACGGCCATGACACTGATGATTGCTGGCATCTGAAGAAGGATATAGAGAAGCTGGTGAGCCAGGGGCACTTAAAGAACTTCACTGAGGACACGGCCCACGCCCTCAGGGAGGGGACGTCCAAACAAGCAGACAGTGGGAAGAAGGTGAACATGGTCTAGACGGCCATGTGTGTCATCGAGTGAGCTGGCGGGACCACCAATCGCCGCCTCGACTGGGCAAGGCTAGCTTGCCCTCGTCTCCTCCGTTTTATGTTGTTACTCCCAATGTACGCCTGGATTCAAGGAATGGAAAGAACCGAGTTAGTGCAGCTCTTTGTCTTTCACTTTGATTGGCTAGATGATCGATTGAAGAACGAGCAGGAAGCCCCCACTCAGGGGAGATCAACGCCACGATCGTCCGTAAGGCTGGGGGCAACTCCCCCAGCAAGCCGATCGCCAAGCCCGTTCGTAAGGCTGGAAGCAACTCCCCCAGCAGACGGTGACATCGATCAGTCATAAGCCGAGGGGTAGCTCCCCCTGCGGACTGACCGATCAAACCTTCCGTAAGGCTGTGGGCAACTCCACCAGCATGCAGGAGCATCGAGTGGACGTAAGCTGATGGGTAGCTCCCCCGCAGACCATTCGGCACGATCGTCCGTAAGGCTGGGGGTAACTCCCCCAGTAGGCCGATCGCCAAGCCCATTCGTAAGGCTGGGGGCAACTCCCCCAGTAGACAGGGACATCGATCAGTCATAAGCCAAGGGGTAGCTCCCCCCACGGACTGATCGATCAAACCGTTCGTAAGGCTGGGGGTAACTCCCCCAGCAGGCGGGAACGTCGAGTGGACGTAAGCCGAGGGTTAGCTCCCTCGCAGACCATTCGGCACGATCGTCCATATGGCTGGGGGCAACTCCCCCAGCAGGCCGATCACCAAGCCCATTCGTAAGGCTATGGGCAACTCCCCCAGCAGACGGGGACATCGATCAGTCATAAGCCGAGGGGTAGCTCCCCCGCGGACTGAACGATCAAACCGTCCGTAAGGCTGGGGGTGACTCCCCCAGCAGGCGGGAACGTCGAGTGGACGTAAGCAGAGGGGTAGCTCCCCCGCAGACCATTCGGCACGATCGTCTGTAAGGCTGGGGGCAACTCCCCCAGCAGGCCGATCACCAAGCCCGTTCGTAAGGCTGGAGGCAACTCTCCCAGCAGACGGGGACATCGATATGTTATAAGCCGAGGGGTAGGTCCTCCCGCGGACTGACCAATCCAACCGTCCGTAAGGCTGGGGCAACTCCTCCAGCGGACGGGAACGTCGAGTGGACATAAGCCGAGGGGTAGCTCCACCGCAGACCATTCGGCTCTACCGACCATAAGGCTGTGGGCAACTCCCCCAGCAGGCCGATCGCCAAGCCCGTTCGTAGGGCAGGGGGCAACCCCCCAGCAGACGGTGACATTGATTAGCTATAAGCCGAGGGGCAACTCCCATGGCAGACCGGAGTGACAGATGGGTATATACCAAGGGACGACATCCCTTGCGACTCGATGGATCCCGTCAGCCGAGGGACCGGGGGCGGCTCCTCCCTAAGGGCGAGCCATTCAACTGGCTGCGAGACTAAGGGCATACCACTAACGCGCAAGGCGATTACCCAAACGACCCAAGTATCGCGTGTAAGGAAGGAGACACAGTGGGTCGGCCGAGAACGCATCCAGGGCCCAAGTCTATAGGGTCAACGGACCCCGAGCTCAGAAGACTATTCGCACTCGGATGATAGGAGGACGCCGGCACATCGTGTAGTCCACGACAAAGTTAAACGCGACAAAAGGTCACAGAGACCGAGGTCCTCCACAAAGCGACTATTTTGGACGACAAAATGATGACACACAGACCGGTAAAGAAGTTTTATATATATGTAAATTGTTCGAAGGTACAAGCAAAAAGGGGGGGGAAACAAAACGGAGAAGTCTATGGCCCTGGGTCGCGGGAGGAGGCGTCCTCTGGCACCTCGCCCTGCTCGGAGCGCAGGGGATCTACCGACGAGAGAGGTTGCCGGCGTGCTCCGCAAACCGCCGGAAGGAGTTTCGGACAACGTCAATAATCCAGGGAGCCAGGAGGTCCTCATAGGATCTGAAGGCCTCCCTTACGACCTCTGCGATCCTTGCCCCTAGGACCCCGTTGACGCCCCTCTTCCCCTCGTCAACGAACCGGGTAATCTGACGCAGGTCCGCCAGCTCGCGCTGAAGATCGCCCCTCTCCTGGCGAAACGCCTCATCCGCCTCTTGGGCCGACCTCTGTGCGCCGGCCAGTTCCCCCTGGAGGTCCAGCACCTGGGAAGCCAGCTCATCCACCCGACGTCGGAGTTGCCAAGCCTCCATGCGTGCCTCTTAAACGGCAACCTCGGCCTCCCCAGCCCTTGAACGCTCCCGGGCCGAGGACTCCTCG
Source organism: Scilla litardierei (assembly GCA_030789695.1). Taxonomy (NCBI): domain Eukaryota; kingdom Viridiplantae; phylum Streptophyta; class Magnoliopsida; order Asparagales; family Asparagaceae; genus Scilla; species Scilla litardierei. The sequence goes on along the minus strand of CM061141.1, from coordinate 36,599,505 downwards.
AGGTCTCTCACCCGGGCCGCCCGACGCTGTGCCTCGACGGCCATCACGGTGGCCTGCAAAAAGAAAGGAGTTAAGCTAAGAAGGATCAAGAGACAAGACGATCGACAGCGTTTAACAGTGTACCAAACATGTTGAAGCTGCCAGACTAAGGAATCCAATAATTTATCGGTGGGAGCTCTCTCCAGGAGAGACCGGTCCCTCGGGAGGACGGATCCGTGTGCCAACTGGTTGGCCACGACCCGGTCAACGAACACCGAGTCCCCGGGGGCAACCTCGGGATCCGCCAGGACGTTTGCCAGAGCACCACCAGCCCCCACCACGGAGGGCTCAGCCGAGACAGCTGGGGTGACCACCAAGGTCAACGGGGGGTTCTGCCGGAGGCCATCGGCGCCTCGGGAGCCACCGGGATGCGGGTTCTTCCACCCTCTTTCCTCCTCTTCCTCTCGCTGGGTCCAGCGGACGTCGACGGGGAGCGCTTACGCCCCGCGCCGCGACCACTCGCGGGCGCACGAGGGACAGATCCGGTTCCCCCGTTGCCTCCCTCTGCCTGGATGGAGCAGGGGGGTTCGACCCCCGTAACCTCTCATACTGGGAGGACCGTCGCGACCAAGGGGGAGGCATAGCCTCCACCCTTCCCATAGCAGGCTCGGCCTGGCGCAACTCCTCGTCCATGGTGCGGCGGGGCGCCTGGTCCGAAGAGTTTCATCGGCTCCGGCCAGACCCCAGCTGGATGAGCTCGTCAACATTACGGGTAAACTCGCGCCCAGCCATCTCTGCAGAAGGAAAGAAGATCAGGATAAGCAAGGGGAAAGTGGAAAGAAAAGGAGCGCCTACCTGGAGACCAAAGGACGTTCTTAAGAAGTAGGTCGTCCAGCGGAGGCCAGACCGACCTCTCCTCCAGAAAAAGAGATGACAGAAGCCGGACAGCGGCTTGATCAGCCTCAGAGAGCATTAACGCCAAGTTATATTGACATAACCATCCCCAACCTGTCAAGATCACGACGCCCTCAGGGAAGACGAAAAAAACGTAGCTTGAGCTCCAGTCTCCCACCCAGCGGGGCAGACCGAGCAGGCACTCCCTTCCTGCATGGGCTCGGAGGTGCTGCCACGATCCATGACTGACCGTCTGGACCCGGTAATAATGAAAAGGAAGGGGAAGAGACGGCTCCAAGTCGTGGACGCGGCAGATCACAATGAACCCGGTCAGCACCGCGATGGAATACGGAGTCAACTGGCACAAGGCCACCATCAGGAACTCCATAACTTGGATAATAAAAGGGTAAAGGGGGAGGCGGAGTCCCAAGCGGAACATCTCGACATAGACGTCGACCTCATTGTTCCACGGGAAGCAAATCCGTTCGTTGCCAAAAGGGATCCTGACATCGTACGGATTTCACAAATACTTCTCTCAGATCTCCGCAGCTATCAAGAAGGGGGCCATGGACGACGACCCAAGTACCGACGGGGGGACATCGAACCTCTCAGCAGCCCGAGCCACGTCATCACCGACAGGGTCCGTAAAAAGCTTTCTTTTTCCTTTATCCTGTACTGGACGTGTCCCCGAAGGGACTCCGGGCCCCGGAGGCCGGACATTACCAGACCCGGGTGCTCGGGGGTCCCTTGAACCCGACGCTGAATCGCATATCCTAAGCATAGCCATGGGACAAATGAAAGAAAAAAGGAGGTTACCTTGAAAAGAATCTGAAGGAAGGCGAACGACAGAGAGGAGAAGCTTGCAAGACCGAAATCAGGAAGATAGGCGCAAAAGAATTGAAACTTGGGAGGCCGACGCCTTTATAGGGAAAGCGATCGAGGAATCCAAACCATCCGGAAAGGAGCACGTGGCGGCATCTGAAGATCGGCGGCGCTTCGAAACCCGCACCGAGAGAAGCTCAAGCGGGTTACGTCATAATGACCTCCATTCAATAGATTGGCCTTGACTGACACGCCTGTCAAATCCGCAAGAGTCACATCGTCCGAACTGAACCGGTAGAAACCGAACGGCTCGGACGATGGGGGCAATTGATACGACTATTTTGGAAGAGCCCAAGAACCAGAGACCCAGGCTCAAGTCAAGTGCGGGAAGCCCACAGAGGAATTAGGCCCACCTGGCCAGGCCCACGGATAGACTCAGAACTAGACCCGACCCGAAAAACGTGCGATCCGCTCGTGCTCTCCGGAGATAACCGTCCCCCGGGAAAGGAGGAGCGGCATACAAAAATTTGAGAAGGGACCTAGGCTAATACTTCCTCAAGCATCCTATATACAAACCCTAGCCCGTTTATTAAAGTCGCCAGCTTCTTCAAAAGAAAACTCATGCATCAAGTCCCATAGTGCCAAAGAGCCAAAGGCTATATATTCCATCAATCCATCTCCTTCCCGAAGTCTCACACCATTCATCTTCAAGCAAAAGAAATAGATGTAACCCCCTACGTCATCAAGCCTAATCACAAGTCCTCTATAATGCCATGTGTAGCTACTGCACATGTACTAGAGGGGGGTGAATAGTACTTTAAAATAATCAAGAGAGTTATTCCTAATTATTGTGCAAACATACAAACAACAATGCGGAATAGACTACAAACAACAAGAATCAAACAACGCAAACAATACGATATAACGGGTTCAGATCCACCCAAGTCTCCCCGACTTGTTCCCAGTGATCCTACGTCCCAACCACCCGGATCCCCTCCGGATACTTGAGTTAGAAACCACTAACCCAAGATTTTCACTATGAAATTCTTGTAGAAAAACCTCTACAAGACCAAATCATACACAAATGACATGTGACTACCACAACCCGGGATCACACCCTTTCTCTCACAACCGAGAGAAACACTTACTATCAAAGTAAATGAAATATGAAATACTTACCAACAAAGTCCTATGCCTTGAGTAAACTTACCAATATTAGGGCAAGAAGGATTTTGAGGAAGAAGAAGTCACCAAACCCTAGCTCCAAGAAGTTGACCATCAATAGGAGCCTAGGGAGAGATTGGTGACCTTGGATCAAGCTCTTAGCTTGAGAGGCTCACAATGGAGAGACTCTCTCTTGAGGAATTAGGGCTCAAGAAGTTGAGGGAGAGATTCTTGTGAGAAGAGAGAGCTTTGGAATAGAGTTAAATGGCTCCTCTTTGATTTCTCTAAACCTCTAGAATGGCAGCCTTGAATACTAGGAAAGAACCCCTCCAAGTATATATAGGATAGAGGAAAGAGAGATCAAAAATCGTGGCATTTAATGCTCCAACGGCTCTATTCTGAAGTAGTCTAGTCGGTCTGTCACGCCCCGCTTCCCAAAAACGTGGAGGCGAAGCGTGAGAAGGTCCGCTCAGACTTGAAGCTACTAAGCTGCAAGTCCGATAAGCGTCAATCACTTTAAAACTGCAGGTCCTTGCAACGCGAAACGAAACAAAGATAATAATAACGAAAGAGACAAAAGAAACATCTCAGAATATCCATAATAATAAATCTCAACATCGCAGAAAGGCCACCAGGCTAAAATAAAAGAGTCTAAAAGAGGCCCCAGCATGGCCAACAAAAGTACAAAGTACGAAAGCAAAGAAATGGTGCAAGCACCGACAACTAACAGCAAGCTAAAGCAAAAGTAACTCCACATCCACTAAGACTGGTCTCCGGTGTCCTCGTACTCCTCGACGAACGTAGGCTCAGGCTCAGCGTCAGCAAAGACCTCGTCCTCAACACCTGTCTCTGGCTCAGGGTCTAACATGTGACACCCAAAAGAGCAAGGGGCACATGTCAGCAAGTCTAAAAAGACTTGTGCAAGTGAAACTGGAAGTACAAGTAAGAGCAACCTAAAAGTTCTAGCATGATGCAATGACATGGCAGTTAAAGTAATGAGTGCAGCAAGTAAGGTAAAGTACGGTAAAGTACGGGCATGGCATGACATTCACAAGACAAGTACAAGACAAGAAAAGTAAGCACCTCGTGCACAGAGTTCACGCCTTACAGCTAAAGAGGCTGTACGTGCACACTTTTACGCTGAGTGGTCGCTCAACCCTACCCCTCCACGTGTGTCGAGCCAGGGCCTTACCCCCGAACGGTAATGCTCGCTTCTGGATCACGAGCCAGGAAGTGTCTTTAACAAGTATGGCATAGGGGTGCACCTAGCCCGGGACAAGCAAGTACAAGTATGTAGCGTGTGCTACGAATGCAACATTCAATGCATGGATGACATGACATGACAAGTAGTAAGGCGTACAGGTAAGGAAAGTAAACGTGACAGTTTAGTATGCATGAACAACAAGTTTAATGGTTGGATCTAGCTTCGTTGTCAAGCTAGATCAATTAGGTGACGGATCTAGTTTCGTTGTCAAACTAGATCAAGTAGGCGTCTAGCCAGCTATCATTTCACTGACTAGTCTCTTTTACGCTAAAAACAAGGAAGTGGCCTAAAAACATGGCCATAAGCAAGAGTTGGCAAGTTTCACTTGCCTGCAACTATCACGTCAAGAAAACACGTCCAACGAGTCCAAAGTCACGATTCCTACGTGCACAAGTCCACCGGCCTACATCCGCTTTATTAATCTTGATTAGTGATTGCTAAAACATTTTAAATACTTTAAAATACTGATTTTTAGTCTTGATTAGCATGCAATTGGGTTGGGGGTCCTAGGGGTGCAAAACGTTACCTCAACACGACGCGAAAGCTACACCGGCGTCGGGTAGCGACGCCGGGGGTTGGAATAAAAGATCGCGCTCCAAGTCCAGATTCCAATTAGATTCCTCGCTGGAAATTTCAGAGCAATTGACCGGGGCGACGATTCCAGATTCCAAAGCTCACACGTGCGACGACGGGCTACGACGTGCGACGACGTCGTACGCGACGAATCCTCAAAGAGCAAGCACCTAGGTGGGGCCCACAGTACTCCTAGGGGCCTTTGGGGGACCCACAATAACTCTGGAGAACTTGGGGGGCCCACGGTGGCAAGCGTTGCGACGGGTGCGGGGTTGCGACGAGTGGCTCTCGGTCGTACAGCCTCGGTGCGGGGACTTGGCTCGGTCAGACACTAGGAACGGCGCTTGGGGCGTGCAGCGGCTGCGGGCGGCCGTGGTGCGAGAGCTTTCTTTGGTCAGACACTAGGAACGGGTCGGTCGTGCGCTTGGGGCGGGGCTGCAACGTTGCAAGCTTGGGCGCTCGGTCACAGCGGGCGGGGCGATCGGTCAGACACGCTGCGGAGCGGGGCGACGAGCGGGCGACAAGCGGGGGTCGGTGCGGAGCGGGGCCTCGGTCTGAGCGGGGGAACGGAGCGATTTCCTTCGGTCGTGCGGTGGCTGAACGTCGCAACGTTGCGACGATTCGTCGCAACGTCCAATTTCGAGTTTGGAAGAGGCTAGGGCTAATTTCTTTGGAAAATAGGTCTTGATAGGGGTTGCTTATATAGTATAGATGGGTTGACTTGGTCTAGGGCTAAATCTAATAGGATTAGAAGTTCAAAAAGATTTAAAATTTGAATTTAAACTTCTCCAACCCATCCTAGAATTTGACCTGGTCCAAATGAGCTGGAAATTGGCTCAAAAATTCTTTAAAACGTTTAAAACTCAAATAAATTTTATTTGGCCGAAATTAATTTAAAAATAAATTATTAAAAATATTATAAAACTTGTAAAAATTATAAAAGTGGTCAAATAAACTCCAAAAATTATAAATTAAATATTGCGGTGATCGTGGCGACGAATGTGAGCTAACTAAGAAGACGGATCTCAATTTCGACGTCGGACGACGAAACCAAAAATAGAAACGTCTCCCGTCAAGAGTGAGAATCGTCACGTCTCATCGAGTAAGTTTAAATTGTGGGAAAACGACTCGAGAAGTGTCGTTCCAAGATAGTGCCACTATTTAATACTCTCAGAGACGTTCACAACGGCATATCACACAAAAGTGTTCACAAACAAATGAAGTCTAAAATAAAACACGTGCACGGCCAAAAGCACGTGCACGAACAAAGTACAACGAAAACGTACCGTTACATCCTCCCCACCTTAGAAATGATTCCGCCCTCGGAATCAACATCAAGCACTGCTCGGGAAAAGGTGCGGGAAACGCTCTCTCATCTCATCTTCACGCTCCCAGGTAGACTCACCAGGGGAACCGTGACGCCACTGCACACGCACCAAGTCGACGGTCTTATTCCTCAGCTGCTTCTGTCGACGATCCAGAATCTCAATGGGCTGCTGATCATAAGACAGATCCGGACGAACCGTAATCTCCGAGAAATCCACAGCGTGAGAGGGATCACTAACGTATCGACGTAACTGAGATACGTGAAATACGTCGTGAACTCCCACCAGCGACGGTGGCAACGCCAAGCGATAAGCCACAGCTCCAACTCTCTCCAGAACATCGAACGGTCCAATGAACCTCGGACTCAGCTTGCCTCTCTTCCCAAATCGAATAACTCCGCGGTTCGGAGAAATCTTCAGAAAGACATGATCGCCAGGCTGAAAATCCAAAGGCCTCCGTTTAGCATCTGCCCAATGCTTGAAACGGTCCTGCGCAATCCTCAGCTTCTCCCGAATATTCCTCACAACATCCACGGCCTCCACGATCATCTCCGGTCCTAACAGCTCCCGATCTCCAACGTTATCCCAGCTCAGTGGCGATCGACATTTCTTTCCATATAGCGCGGCGAAAGGCGCCATTCCAATACTCGCCTGGTAGCTGTTATTGTAGGCAAACTCAACGTGATGGAGATGATCCTCCCAAGATCCCTTAAAATCCAGCATGCAAGCTCGCAACATATCCTCCAAGATCTGAATCGTCCTCTCGGACTGGCCATCCGTCTGCGGGTGGTACGCCGTGCTGAAACTCAGACTCGTACCCAAGCTCTTCTGCAGACTCTGCCAAAACTGAGATGTGAATCTCGTGTCTCTGTCCGACACGATACTCACGGGGACTCCGTGAAGTCGTACGATCTCCTGCACGATTCACGTTACATCACTATCTAAACTAGTAAGGGGAAATAGAAACGGAGAGTAAACGAATTTACCTCCATGTACCTCCTCGCTAGCGTCTCGGTAGACTGTCCTACTCGGAAGGGAATAAAGTGCGCTGATTTGGTCAACCGGTCTGCGATCACCCAACTCGCGTCGTTCTGCTTCGGACTCCGAGGTAGTCCAGTCACGAAATCCATAGTGATGTGCTGCCACTTCCATTCCGGAATCGGAAGCGGTTGCAGCAACCCTGCCGTACGCTGATGCTCCGCCTTTACTTGTTGGCAAACCAAACACTTGGCTACGCTCCGAGCCACACTCCTCTTCATACCATGCCACCAAAAGTTCAGACGAAGATCCTTGTACATCTTGGTCCCACCAGGATGCACAGAATACGGCGAACTGTGTGCCTCCACCAATAATTCCTCTCTGATATCTCCAGCTGGCACACACAACCTGGCTCCAAATCTCAACGAACCATCCTCGTGAATCAGGAAGTCAGTCCGCAGACCGGCTTCCACCTGCTCCCGAATCTTTACCAGCTTAGCATCTCCCGCCTGTCCAGCCTTGATCCTATCCACGATCGTCGACTGTATCTGCATACTCATCAACGAAGAGGTCTCTCCAGGAAGAATAATCTCGATACCAGACTCGCAAAAATCCTGCTGCAATCTCCACTGCGAGGTCAACATCATCACCGCTGGAAGTCTGCTCAGCGCATCTGGGACTACATTCACCTTGCCAGGGTGATACTGCAAGTCGATCTCATAGTCTGCCATAAGCTCCAACCATCGACGCTGTCGCATGTTGAGCTCCTTCTGCGTAAAGATATACTTCAAGCTTTTGTGATCGGTGAAGATCTTCACCTTCTCACTCAGCAGGAAGTGCCTCCAAATCTTCAGCGCAAACACGACGGCAGCCAACTCCAAATCATGTGTCGGGTAATTCTTCTCATGAGCCTTAAGCTGACGAGAAGCATACGCAACCACATGCCCATGCTGATGCAACACACATCCGAGACCCTTTCCAGATGCATCGCAAAAGATCTCGAATCCTCCACTCCGATCAGGCACAGCAAGTACAGGGGCAGTCGTCAACCTCTCCTTCAGAATACCAAAAGCCTTCTCGCAATCATCAGACCAAACATAAGGTACATCCTTCCGCGTCAGTCTGGTCATCGGCTCAGCAATCCGAGAAAAGTCCTTAATGAAACGCCGATAATATCCTGCAAGCCCGAGGAAACTCCGAATCTCTGACGCCGACTGCGGAATCGGCCACTCTCTGATAGCCACAATCTTCTCGGGATCCACAGAAATTCCATCACCAGACACCATATGCCCGAGGAAGGCAACTCTATCCAGCCAAAACTCGCACTTGGAATACTTAGCATACAAACGATGCCTCCTCAAGATCTCCAATACTGTCCTCAAGTGCGATGCATGCTCTTCCTCCGACTTCGAATAGATCAGAATATCGTCAATGAAGATGACGACGAACTTGTCTAGAAAGTCGTAGAAGACCAGATTCATCAGGTTCATAAAAACTGCGGGCGCGTTGGTTACGCCGAAGGGCATAACCACGAACTCGTAGTGACCATACTTTGTCCTGAACGCTGTCTTCGGGATGTCGTCCTTCTTCACCTTAAGCTGATGGTAGCCACTTCTCAAATCCAATTTAGAGAACACCCTCGAACCTCCGAGCTGATCAAAGATATCATCAATACGAGGCAAGGGATATTTATTCTTGATAGTCACAGCATTCAGCTCCCGGTAATCCACACACATGCGACGCGAACCATCCTTCTTCTTCACCAGCAACACCGGTGCTCCCCACGGAGACACGCTAGGATTGATGTATCCTTTCTGCAAAAGCTCGTCCAGCTGCCTACGCAGCTCCTCCAACTCTGCTGGTGCCATCCGATACGGCGCCTTCGAAATAGGCTGCGCTCCCGGCATAAGATCGATCGAAAACTCGAGAGCTCGATCGGGTGGCAGCCCAGACATCTCCTCAGGGAAGACATCGTCGAACTCACGTACCACAGCTGGTCTATCCTGCTCCATCTGCATGGCAACGATCTCCACCGGCTTGGCCCGAAACCTGACGGAGCCAAGCGAACTGCTACCTCGACTGAACTCAAACACCGGATGTCCTGGGATCTCGAACACCACCTTCTTCCTCCGACAATCGATCGTAGCATAGAAACTTGCTAGCCAATCCATTCCTAGCACTGCATCGTAGTTGATGATGTCGTGGACAATAAAATCAGCGTATAGCTCGTGTCCACAAACCACCAAAGGGCATGAATTACACCCACGATGCACCGAGATTACGCCATTTCCTGTAACGATGTTCCAACTCTTGGGAAGAGGGGAAGTCGTCAAGGAATGCTTCTCCACGAAGCTCCGGGATATAATGCACATTGATGCACCAGAGTCAAAGAGGACTCGTGCAGGAAACGTGCAAACCAAAATCACACCTAACAAACAGACTAACAATCAAACCTATTCTAACAAACATTCATATGCAAGCAACAAACAATCTATCAATCAGAACTAACTAAGGAAGAACAACTAGACAGAGGGTTACCTGCGATAACCTCGTCCACAGCCTCGGTCTCCACTGCAGTCATCAAGTAAGCCTGCCTCCTCAGCTGAACAGCCTGCTGAAACGCCTGTTTCTGTGGTGGAAGAGGCGCTCCACGTCCAGCAGGTACAGGTGCTCTCTGCTGCAAGGGCTGGGCTGCAACTGGTCCCCTCTGTAGCTGAGCTCCATCAGGTCCTCTCCTCAGCTGGTTCGCGTGCCGACAATCCCTCGCTACATGGGTAGCATCTCCACAGATCAGGCACTGCCCCAGAAATTTCCTGCACTGCTCCTTGATGTGACCAGTCTTGCCGCAGAAATGGCAAGTCTTCACAATAGGCCCACCTGGCCTCTTGAACTGCACTGGCTGGGTAGGCTTGACCCCAGGCCTAGACTGCTCCATAGGCCTCTTCCCAGCTCCAGAAATCTGACCTCTCTTCAGCCTCGCAATCTTCTCCTGTCTCCGAGCAGCTACCAGCAACTTCTGATATGACTCCATGTCCGACGTAGACACCAGACTCTGCAAGTCTAGAGATAGACCCTGCAGAAACTTCTGAGCCTTCTCCTCAGCATCCTCTACCATCTTCGGCGCGAAGCGACTCAATCTAGTAAACTCCTGGTGGTACTGGTCCACCGTCAGACTCCCCTGCTTCAGCTCAATGAAGCGCTGCACCATCTCCCTCCTGGCAGCCTTCGGAAAGTACTCCTCATCGAATCTAGACTTGAAAGTAGCCCAAGGTATAGGGCTCACCAACAGCTCCTCCTCTGCATCCCACCAATTTCGGGCATTATCCTTAAGCTGCCTCTTCGCCAGATCAACCCATCCAGCCGGGTTGACCTTCGACATCTTCAGATTATCCTCGGTGTTCCTGATCCACTCCTCTGCAGCCATAGGTCCTTCAGATCCATCAAAGTACGTCGGGCCCAGCTCCCGAAACTGCTTCGCTCCTGGCTCTTGGCGAGGAGCACTCTGAGTGTTCTGTAGCATGCCCTGCTGCACCTGCATCATCTGATGCATCATCCTCATGATCTCAGCATTGGTGGGCTCTCTATCCGGCTCCTCAGCACGATTGGGCCCACTACCAGATCGGGTCTGTCGTCGTCCAGCCATCTAATGACATAGAAAACAAACAAACAAATTAGACTCAAATAGCTTAATGACTTGGATGTTGCAATTTATTTAATGGATATTCCGTTTATTATCGTTGTTCCGTTAGTTCGCAATTGCAAGAAGGACCTGCATGGGCCACCAACAAAACCTGTCACGCCCCGCTTCCCAAAAACGTGGAGGCGAAGCGTGAGAAGGTCCGCTCAGACTTGAAGCTACTAAGCTGCAAGTCCGATAAGCGTCAATCACTTTAAAACTGCAGGTCCTTGCAACGCGAAACGAAACAAAGATAATAATAACGAAAGAGACAAAAGAAACATCTCAGAATATCCATAATAATAAATCTCAACATCGCAGAAAGGCCACCAGGCTAAAATAAAAGAGTCTAAAAGAGGCCCCAGCATGGCCAACAAAAGTACAAAGTACGAAAGCAAAGAAATGGTGCAAGCACCGACAACTAACAGCAAGCTAAAGCAAAAGTAACTCCACATCCACTAAGACTGGTCTCCGGTGTCCTCGTACTCCTCGACGAACGTAGGCTCAGGCTCAGCGTCAGCAAAGACCTCGTCCTCAACACCTGTCTCTGGCTCAGGGTCTAACATGTGACACCCAAAAGAGCAAGGGGCACATGTCAGCAAGTCTAAAAAGACTTGTGCAAGTGAAACTGGAAGTACAAGTAAGAGCAACCTAAAAGTTCTAGCATGATGCAATGACATGGCAGTTAAAGTAATGAGTGCAGCAAGTAAGGTAAAGTACGGTAAAGTACGGGCATGGCATGACATTCACAAGACAAGTACAAGACAAGAAAAGTAAGCACCTCGTGCACAGAGTTCACGCCTTACAGCTAAAGAGGCTGTACGTGCACACTTTTACGCTGAGTGGTCGCTCAACCCTACCCCTCCACGTGTGTCGAGCCAGGGCCTTACCCCCGAACGGTAATGCTCGCTTCTGGATCACGAGCCAGGAAGTGTCTTTAACAAGTATGGCATAGGGGTGCACCTAGCCCGGGACAAGCAAGTACAAGTATGTAGCGTGTGCTACGAATGCAACATTCAATGCATGGATGACATGACATGACAAGTAGTAAGGCGTACAGGTAAGGAAAGTAAACGTGACAGTTTAGTATGCATGAACAACAAGTTTAATGGTTGGATCTAGCTTCGTTGTCAAGCTAGATCAATTAGGTGACGGATCTAGTTTCGTTGTCAAACTAGATCAAGTAGGCGTCTAGCCAGCTATCATTTCACTGACTAGTCTCTTTTACGCTAAAAACAAGGAAGTGGCCTAAAAACATGGCCCTAAGCAAGAGTTGGCAAGTTTCACTTGCCTACAACTATCACGTCAAGAAAACACGTCCAACGAGTCCAAAGTCACGATTCCTACGTGCACAAGTCCACCGGCCTACATCCGCTTTATTAATCTTGATTAGTGATTGCTAAAACATTTAAAATACTTTAAAATACTGATTTTTAGTCTTGATTAGCATGCAATTGGGTTGGGGGTCCTAGGGGTGCAAAACGTTACCTCAACACGACGCGAAAGCTACACCGGCGTCGGGTAGCGACGCCGGGGGTTGGAATAAAAGATCGCGCTCCAAGTCCAGATTCCAATTAGATTCCTCGCTGGAAATTTCAGAGCAATTGACCGGGGCGACGATTCCAGATTCCAAAGCTCACACGTGCGACGACGGGCTACGACGTGCGACGACGTCGTACGCGACGAATCCTCAAAGAGCAAGCACCTAGGTGGGGCCCACAGTACTCCTAGGGGCCTTTGGGGGACCCACAATAACTCTGGAGAACTTGGGGGGCCCACGGTGGCAAGCGTTGCGACGGGTGCGGGGTTGCGACGAGTGGCTCTCGGTCGTACAGCCTCGGTGCGGGGACTTGGCTCGGTCAGACACTAGGAACGGCGCTTGGGGCGTGCAGCGGCTGCGGGCGGCTGTGGTGCGAGAGCTTTCTTCGGTCAGACACTAGGAACGGGTCGGTCGTGTGCTTGGGGCGGGGCTGCAACGTTGCAAGCTTGGGCGCTCGGTCACAGCGGGCGGGGCGATCGGTCAGACACGCTGCGGAGCGGGGCGACGAGCGGGCGACAAGCGGGGGTCGGTGCGGAGCGGGGCCTCGGTCTGAGCGGGGGAACGGAGCGATTTCCTTCGGTCGTGCGGTGGCTGAACGTCGCAACGTTGCGACGATTCGTCGCAACGTCCAATTTCGAGTTTGGAAGAGGCTAGGGCTAATTTCTTTGGAAAATAGGTCTTGCTAGGGGTTGCTTATATAGTATAGATGGGTTGACTTGGTCTAGGGCTAAATCTAATAGGATTAGAAGTTCAAAAAGATTTAAAATTTGAATTTAAACTTCTCCAACCCATCCTAGAATTTGACCTGGTCCAAATGAGCTGGAAATTGGCTCAAAAATTCTTTAAAACGTTTAAAACTCAAATAAATTTTATTTGGCCGAAATTAATTTAAAAATAAATTATTAAAAATATTATAAAACTTGTAAAAATTATAAAAGTGGTCAAATAAACTCCAAAAATTATAAATTAAATATCGTGGTAATCGTGGCGACGAATGTGAGCTAACTAAGAAGACAGATCTCAATTTCGACGTCGGACGACGAAACCAAAAATAGAAACGTCTCCCGTCAAGAGTGAGAATCGTCACGTCTCATCGAGTAAGTTTAAATTGTGGGAAAACGACTCGAGAAGTGTCGTTCCAAGATAGTGCCACTATTTAATACTCTCAGAGACTTCACAACAGCATATCACACAAAAGTGTTCACAAACAAATGAAGTCTAAAATAAAACACGTGCACGGCCAAAAGCACGTGCACGAACAAAGTACAATGAAAACGTACCGTTACACGGTCAAAGAATGATCACTGACCGACTAGTTTCTCAACTAGTCGGTCGGTGATTCAACATGAACCGACTAACTGGAGAACAGCCAAAAGAGAAAGTTCAGACATAAAGAACTAGTCGGGCTAAGAAGACTTGCCAACCGACTAGTTTCACAACTAGTCGGTCGGTGATTGTTCTTTGACCGACTAAGAGTTGAAATAGTATAGTCTGAAATCAAGGAGAACTAGTCGGTCAGAGAACAAATCCTAACTGATTAGTTTCTCAACTAGTCGGTCGATGATTGTTCTTTGATCGACTAACGATAAACAGTAGCTCAGGCTGAAGAAATGAAGATATAACTAGTCGGTCCATGAAGGATTCGAAACCGACTAGCTTGACAACTAGTCGGTCGGTGAACCTTCTTGGACCGACTAATTGGTCAACAGTGAATGAGCTGAAATGAGCAAGGAGATCTAGTCGGTTCAAGAAGAATTGTTGACCGACTAGATTGCCATCTAGTCGGTTGGTTCTTCTTCTTGAACCAACTAAGATGCACTAGAAGCCGCGAATCGAAGCGCGAAGCTTCGGAAAAGTTTTTATGGGCTTCTATGATAATCCTAGCTCTAATAATGTAAGACCTACTCAAGGCTTAACATTCTACGGAAAGAAACTAGAAGACTATAAATAAAACTTGACGAATCGTCTTCAAAAGCTTCAATCCGAATCTCTTGACTTCAATAATACTCCTAGAGCTTCAACGAAGCTTCAGGCACACGATCACGTGCTTTGAGAAGTCTTGAGACGTCGCTTTTGATATTCGTGGAGTTTTGACAACGATCTCCATAACTGCGATCACAAAGGAGTTAGTTCATGATATTTATGATTGCTCATCATCAAAACCAAATCCGGGGAATCAATACTCAACATCCTCATCCCCAACGCCATACTCTTAAGGTCATCATCACCTTTCATCCACTCACGCATCCAGGCCCTCGTGCTCTCGTCGCTGCCGTCAAAGCCCCGTGCTTCATGCTGCATGCCCTAGCAACGAGAGAGGGATCTCATCATCAACCTCAGGTCGTGGTGTTGTGGAGAGATTTTCGTCGTTGAAGAGCTTGTCGTTGCTGACCAAAGCATCTCGCTGATGTGAAGATCTCTCTGGAGCTCTCGTCTTCGTTGCCTGAGAAGTCGAAACGTTAAGTTGAAGCAACCGCTGCCATCGTCGTGAGTTGCTGCAGGAGAGAACGTTCGCCGTCGAAACTTTACACAGCCATTGTCGAAGTCTTGACGTCGTCGTCGAGTTGGAGATGACGTGTTTTCGTCCGAACAGGAGTGCTGCCTGAGTCACCAGAGATCGTCGCACGTTGAAGCAGTGAAGCTCGCTGCATGAATTGCCGCATCGCCGGTGGATTCGTGTTGTCGTGAAGACGTCATCGACGTTGCCATCTCAAAGCTCGTTGTTGTTGTCGCCCTCAAGAGCTCGTCAAGTCACTCGGTGTTTGTTTTGCCGCAGTCGAAGCCACCTAGCACCGCCGGAGACGAGGCCCAGCTGCAGGGACGTTGTCGAAAAGCCGTTCGAAGAATCGTCGCGCTGCATGCCCTAACGCAAAGAGAGTTCGAATGAAGCTGACGTGGCGACTGCTGTCACGTGAAAATCGAAGAATGAAGCGCATGAAAATCCTCTTCTGACGTGGATAATAGTTTTTGAGAATTGTTGTGCGCACATACCTTTCATTATTTTGGTTTGAACTGAAACTTCTTTATACACAAACCAGTGTGCAGTTTGCGACCCAGGAGTCGGATCGAGACACCGTTTGCATCAGATTGGAGCTGACGATGTGCTGACTGACAGAGACGCTACACGGACACGAACTGAGCATTTCTAACAACTTTACTCTTTTATTCGTGTATTAGTGTAATGTTCTCTGTATGGGAAATTTTACCATATTTGTGACTATTTTGGACTTGTCTGGTTGGGGCTAGACAAGAGGGTCTTGACGTGTTGTAGCAGTCAAGATACGTATTTACTAGGTTAATAGAGTTCTGCACTTTGTTGAGTGTGGTACAGTCTAGGTGGGGAGTTGGAGCTAGGACCCCATTATGGGTGTATAGAAGGAACTTATTAATGCTAGTATTTGCTTGGGGCTGAACGTATGTCGTTGTTGCAACCGAACCAGGGTATATTTGTGCGTACTATGTGATTGTCTCTTATTTACTCTGGTTGTGTTTTTAACTGTGTGAGATTTCTCGTGGGTTGTGCGAGAATTTTTTATTAGCCTATTCACCCCCTCTAGGTTAGGATCCAGATCCAACAAATATTACCTATGTGATGCTGGATATACAACAATGCCTGGTTTCATATCTCCATACCGGGGCGTTAGATACCATCTGAAGGACCATACTAATAGAGTGCCTCGAAATCGCATAGATCTGTTCAACATAAGACATTCTTCATCAAGAACAAAGATTGAGTCGACGTTTGGCATACTAAAGAACACGTTTAAAATTTTGACTTCAAACCCTCACTATCCATTCAAATCTCAGGTCGATACCGCCCTTGCTTGCACAGTGTTGCATAATTATATCCAAATAGTATATCCACATGATCCCCAGTTACTTGAGGATTGGTCTATGATTGATGAGGATGTGGATGTGATTGATGAGTTGGATGACTCGATTATGGATCTTTACTCACAGTTGCCCATACGTGAACAAACTTCACAAAGGGATCAGTGAAAAATTCGCATGGATCAGTTAGGGTGGAAAATATTGTGGGTGGACTATTGTAACATGCATAACCACACCAATGAACATGGGCTACGAGGGAAGAGTTTAATGAATAATTTTATTGTATTCTGTTAAGTTGCATGAATTGTATAACAATGGGATCTAAATGTTAATTTTGCTAGTTGATGCGTGAGATGTGGTGACAATATAATGCATTTAACTGTTTACTTTATTTCTATTGAGTTGGAGTCTGATGGTATAGGTGGTAGTCAATATTACGTTAATTGATTATTATTTCATTAACAATACGTGGGTACATGTCATTGTGACAAATATTGCTTTATTATGGAAATAATGCTTTTGTAGGCATGGACGGGTCATCCCAACAATGGCAAGGGTGTGATCATATGCCTCCATACTATGATCCGGCCTACTGTACACAGTTGATAGGGGAATTGATTCGGGTTCAATATTACATATTTAACCCCACATTTAGCCCTATTTTGTGCTCATGCGACGCTACATTGTTCTCTAATTCATACGTATTTTGTACACAATTATTTATTAGAGAAAACACTCTATTTGAGTACAAAACAGCAATTAATGGGGTATTTCTGCACTTTTTATATTTTCCATAGCTTGGTCTCGATCTCACGATTCCAACGACTATTTATTTGTATTTTTCTTAGATCTGTGCTAATTACTATGAATTTTTGAATGCATAATACTGTTTAAATGAAGAAATACGAGAGAAATACGGGGAAAATATGAAATACGGTCGCCATCCGCTCAGACGTTGCCACGTGTCAAAGATCCGCGCATTCCCTCCCGCATTGGACGGTTTCGATTTATCCCGCACTCGAATCCAATACGGGGCGACGTGGCCGTATCTCATCCATTCATATCGCATCCAACGGTAGCGTCCGCTCCTCAGCGAAGCAGAAGAGCTCATGAAACTCGGGCCACGTGGCCCTATCCTATGGATCCCCGCGTGATCAGACGGCCTACCTTTAGCGGGGAGCCGAATAGCGGAAGCGGGCGACGCGGCGTGTTTAGATCCGTTGGATTCTTATCCAACGGTCGGAATTGAAGAGGATCCGATCGAAAAGAGGGAACACGTGACGTTCATCAGAGCGCACCCCGCTCCATTCGACGGATGCAAGTAGAGCGACGCGGCCATTTGATGATCGTCCGATGGAGATCGAACGGGTTATATCGAATCTGAGATGGGTTCGAATCAGCGAAGCGGGCAGCAAGCGGAGCCGGATCCAACCCGCGAAGATGGACACGTGGTGCGACGAGAGCGCATCCCGCTCTAAATCAACGGCCCAGATCAGTTAGCGGTTAGCGAATTTGGGTTTTGGGCGGAAATGAAGCGGGTTTCATACCCGATAACACAACCCAAACCTGCAATGCCTCTATATAAGGTATTCCTAGGGTTTTTGGGCGTATTCAAGCAGATTCTGGAGTATTTTGAGCGTATTGGAGGCTCTAGGAGCCGTATTTCGCCACCACAAAATTCTATAAAATTCCAGAGGCTATTTTCTTATTTCCAGAGAGTTCCGGTGTCTTTTCAAGGATATTTGGTGATAAATTTCTTAACTTAAACCTCGTATTTGGTGCTTTTCTATTGTATTTTGCTATTGGATTGATGTATTTTGCTATGAAACTTGTTTATTCTTGCACCATGAGTAGCTAATTCTTATTGTGCATGGTATGGCGTAGTTAGGGGATATTATTTGTGTTCGTTTGGTTGAATAATCCTTGGGCTAAACCGTTAAACGTCGTTAAAGTTGTAATCTTTGTTATTAAATCGTCTTTTTCATCTTCCAAAAGAAGTGAATGAGTTGATGATCGCCCCAAAAGGGTGAGTTTTGATCTCCCCAAAAGGGAGTTTCATATCGTATTATAACTTTAGCGACGATCTTATTGAATATTGTGCTTGAACCCCCAAATGGGTATCTTCCGATGAGTTGCTCCCAAAAGGAGAATTCATTGAGTTATATTGGATATTTTCCGGTGAATTGCTCTCAAAAAGAGAATTCATTGTGTTATATTCATCAACCAAATTAATACGAATCATTGATCCTAACGAACCCATACCATGTGCATACTTTTTATAGATATTTTCAGACACGAATTTCCTTGTTTATATTGTTCACGTATTCACATCACCATCACCGTCATCATTGTTGAAGTGGTTAGTTTCTTTTCGTTGGATTTCTATTTGATTTGAGCTGTGGTTGCAACAGATTTCCTCCCGAGGATTCGACATCTGGACTCCTAGATTATATTACTTATACGGACTCTTGCGCTTGAGAGAAGCACCTTTTTGGTCCCACCAAGTTTTTGGCGCCGTTGCCGGGGAGGAATGGTTTGTGACTACGGTTTATTTCATTTAGAGGACCTTCGGTGAGATCTTTCCACTTTACTGTACATAAATTTTTTTTAAAAAAAAATGGAGTATATGAATTTCTATTGCACAAACAATTGGCATGATGCAGAGTACGCTAATGCACACAAACATAGGATGGAGAAGCTCAAAATTGTTAATTTTAATCAAACTGACTGTGAAACTTTCTTTCAGGCCTGTAGGAGGTTCACAAACATAATATCGAGCTATCCGCAGCATGGGTACACAAATGACAAGCTTATGGAGTTCTTCCTCGATGGACTACAACCCCAGCTTCAGGAATTCTTGGGAGGCCTGACGCCGATAGAGGCGTGGGAATACATGGATTCTCTGCAAGAAAATGAAGAAACCATGGAAGAGACTTCAGAGAGCGATTCAATGGAGCCTTCGTGCCTTGATCAAGGGGAGCAAAGCGTAGACGTACCTTTGCAATCCTTGAAAGAGGAAGTTTACTTGCTTATTTAGACACAGGAGGCTACATCCCACCAATTCCAAGAGAATTTCCTTGCTTGGAGTCGGCAGATTCAGAAATTCATTGAAAATCTTAATTTGATTGCCACTTGCTTAGAAGAAAATAATTCTTTTGAAATTCAACTTCAAGAATCTAATACGAGTTTATCTTCTATTGTAGGTATATCGAGCAAGCCATGTCACGTTGAGGACACGAACAAAAATATCCACATGGCAGAAAGTGTGTGCAAAAGAGAGGACGAGCTAGCAATTTTGGATGAACGAGAGGAGGAGACAACTATGGACAAGGGTTTTGAGATTATCGCCATGGAGTCAGAACCATGCCCTCCTCCAGTTTTATCCCAAAATCATTTACCCCTCTCCCCAATGACTGAGCATCATACCGAGAGTAGTGCATATCTTTCAGGGAGTAGTCGTCAACTTGCTTTAATTTATTTCAACTATTTTGATGACTACATTTGGAATATTTTTGTTGAAAGGAACTTTAAACTAATTTGGACTGACATAACTCATCTATTGCAGGACATTGGCAGACAAGTTATAGAGATGCTTGGAGTTGTGTTGCTGGGGTCCAATTTAGCTTTTGGAGGAAAAATAATCGCCGAGGAGCGCAAGGAGCAAATTGAACAACTTCATCCACCATCAAAGATTCGGGATCCGCCATTTGATCACGGTGTGTTCTTTCCAGTAGTGTAGTTTTTATATGCTTTCTAGGTTGATTGCTTGAATAAACTCGTACCCCTTTCGACATTGAGGACAATGTCCATCTTTAGTTGGGGGGGGGGTGTGTATGAGACCTTAGGATTTTTTTTGAGAAGAATAAATCACCAAATCTCATCATTTTAAAACTCCTTCATATGCCACAAATACGGATGATTACGCATTAATTGAGTTCTAAAATTTGTTTATAGCTTGATTAAATTATTTTTCCTTCATGGAATTACTCGTTAATATGCTATTCATGAAAATTTTCAATTGCCATGATTAATATCTTGAAATAGTTTAAATTTATTTCATGCATGCTAATGTGATGAAAAAGCTTAAGTATACACGATTTATAAGAATAGTCTTCAAGTCGAAGAGGAATTTGGCCATTGGCATTAATGTTTATATTCATATTGATGGGTATTGAGTTGCTTACAAAAAGAAAGAGATGAAGAAAAGAAAAGAAAAAAAATGAATGAAGAAAAATGAATGAATAAGTATGTCACTAATAAATAACTTGGTTGGCTCGAGTAGTACAGTCCGAGGGTCCTTTTTGGCCTAATGCCCTATAATCGTCTGATTTGAGAGCCATTGACCGGAAACTCACTCATTTGATGGAGCGATCCAAGTTATACATTTTTCTGCGAATGTTGCTTGATGCGCGTTACGCGGAACTAATAAAAGAAAAGAAGTGACGAATAAGCTAAGCAACCTTAATGCCCATGACTTGAACGATCTTTGTGAAATGCCAATTCCTCGGAAACAAGAAAACTAGAGAAAAACGACGTGTTATACTTTCGCTTGCACAAAACGATGCTTGCATGCTATTTATTCTAATTAAATTAGAGAAAATATCATGTGATTGATTTTGTTCATGGATGGTGTATATTGATAGTCTAGATCATGTTGGAAAGCGTACTATTGAGCCATGCCATAAGCAATTGATGGAATTTATTGTTTTATTAATTATCCGTATTAATCGCTCTTTTTGCTAGAGACTAGCAAATCGCTAGTTGGGGGGTGTGATTCGGGTTCAATATTACATATTTAACCCCCCATTTAGCCCTATTTTATGCTCATGTGACGCTACATTGTTCTCTAATTCATACGTATTTTGTACACAATTATTTATTACAGAAAACACTCTATTTGAGTACAAAACAGCAATTAATGGAGTATTTCTGCACTTTTTATATTTTCCATAGCTTGGTCTCGATCTCACGATTCCAACGACTATTTATTTGTATTTTTCTTAGATTTGTGCTAATTACTATGAATTTTTGAATGCAGAATACTGTTTAAATGAAGAAATACGAGAGAAATACGGGGAAAATACGAAATACGGTCGCCATCCGCTCAGACGTTGCCACGTGTCAAAGATCCGTGCATTCCCTCCCGCATCGGACGGTTTCGATTTATCCCGCACTCGAATCCAATACGGGGCGACGTGGCCGTATCTCAGCCATTCATATCGCATCCAACGGCAGCGTCCGCTCCTCAGCGAAGCAGAAGAGCTCATGAAACTCGGGCCACGTGGCCCTATCCTATGGATCTCCCGCGTGATCAGACTGCCTAACTTTAGCGGGGAGCCGAATAGCGGAAGCGGGTGACGCGGCGTGTTTAGATCCGTTGGATTCTTATCCAACAGTCGGAATTGAAGAGGATCCGATCGAAAAGAGGGAACACGTGACGTTCATCAGAGCGCACCCCGCTCCATCCGACGGACGCAAGTAGAGCGACGCGGCCATTTGATGATCGTCCGATGGAGATCGAACGGGTTATATCGAATCTGAGATGGGTTCGAATCAGCGAAGCGGGCAGCAAGCGGAGCCGGATCCAACCCACGAAGATGGACACGTGGTGCGACGAGAGCGCATCCCGCTCTAAATCAACGGCCCAGATCAGTTAGCGGTTAGCGAATTTGGGTTTTGGGCGGAAATGAAGCGGGTTTCATACCCGATAACACAACCCAAACCTGCAATGCCTCTATATAAGGTATTCCTAGGGTTTTTGGGAGTATTCAAGCAGATTCTGGAGTATTTTGAGCGTATTGGAGGCTCTAGGAGCCGTATTTCGCCACCACAAAATTCTGTAAAATTCCAGAGGCTATTTTCTTATTTCCAGAGAGTTTTGGTGTCTTTTCAAGGATATTTGGTGATAAATTTCTTAACTTAAACCTCGTATTTGGTGCTTTTCTATTGTATTTTGCTATTGGATTGATGTATTTTGCTACGAAACTTGTTTATTCTTGCACCATGAGTAGCTAATTCTTATTGTGCATGGTATGACGTAGTTAGGGGATATTATTTGTGTTCATTTGGTTGAATAATCCTTGTGCTAAACCGTTAAACGTCGTTAAAGTTGTAATCTTTGTTATTAAATCGTCTTTTTCATCTTTCAAAAGAAGTGAATGAGTTGATGATTGCCCCAAAAGGGTGAGTTTTGATCTCCCCAAAAGGGAGTTTCTTATCGTATTATAACTTTAGCGACGATCTTATTGAATATTGTGCTTGAACCCCCAAAAGGGTATCTTCCGATGAGTTGCTCCCAAAAGGAGAATTCATTGAGTTATATTGGATATTTTCCGGTGAATTGCTCTCAAAAAGAGAATTCATTGTGTTATATTTATCAACCAAATTAATACGAATCATTGATCCTAACGAACCCATACCATGTGCATACTTTTTATAGATATTTTCAGACACGAATTTCCTTGTTTATATTGTTCACGTATTCACATCACCATCACCGTCATCATTGTTGAAGTGGTTAGTTTCTTTTCGTTGGATTTCTATTTGATTTGAGCTGTGGTTGCAACAGATTTCCTCCCGAGGATTCGACATCTGGACTCCCAGATTATATTACTTGTACGGACTCTTGCGCTTGAGAGAAGCACCTTTTCGGAGCCACCAGGAATCAAGACAAAATGATCCATTTCTAGGTAGGCCAATGCCTCGTACGCCGAGTGATTATCAATATGATATGCCTAGCTACCAAGTAGGTGGATCATCCATGCCGTTTCAACAATACTCTTCATACATCATGCCAATGACCATGCACATGCCGCATCCACCAGGCTTCATGCAAATGCTACAAGGTGGTGGGCCTATACCACCCTTTGGTAGCCAAGCATCACAACGTGTTTTTGACATGCCTTCACCACAAAGCGGGCATGACACAACAGGTGGCAGTGACTTGTCTAGGAAGTCTGGACATCGGGCTGATGACATGGATGTATCTGTGCCTAGTCCCAGGAAAAAAAGCAAGAACCCAACCAAGAAGGGGCCGACGAATTAAATTTGGCTTCTAGAGCATGACATATCATTAATTCCATTCATTGCACCCCAAGCTCGTCAAGGCCTTAGAGCCGACAAGCCGTTCAAGAATACGGCTTTCACTACTACTGCTATCCATATAAACAACAAGTTTGGCACAAAGTACAGCTAGATGAATGTGAAGAATCATATGAAGGGTCTTCATTGGTGGCTTATAGATGTTAATAATGGCTTGGAAATTAGTGGGGCTGGATGGTCATCGGAGCTGCAGATGATAGTACTCGACGATGATACATATGTCAAATGGTACGTGGTATTTACTTCTCTATTAACCAAATATGAAAATAAAACTGGATTACGTAATTTTATTATTCATAATGGGTTGTTCATTATTGATGCAGGCAAAGGTTAGATTGAAAGAGTATGTCAACCACCCCATACCGTGGCTTGACGATCTTAAGCTTGTTATATGAGACGACGTCGCGAAGGGTGATTATTTCAAGACTATGTTTAACGAATTTAGGGGCTCATATAATGAGGGTGACGATGATCATACAAGTCAGTCAACCTTCTCGCAAGCATCAACCGACTTTGATGCTAATGCCAACATCTCCATTCCTACGTCGACGGTGCCATCTCAGACAGAGACAAGCCATGCAAGCCCACCCGGCGTGGGTAAAAAGAAAATGTGTCGCCGGACTTTGTTGAGGGATAAGCCTGACCTCATGAAGGAAATGGTGGATAATATTAGAGAGGTCGCCTTAGCTATACAGGGAGCCCACCCCAACACTCTTGCACTTCTTTCGCAATGTTTGTATGCAATAACCGAGTATCCCCTACATATGTTGGATAAGTGTATATGCAACTTAGTGATAATGAGAAAAACATGCGGAGATTTGTTAATTTGCCCGATGGGGCTAGGAAGCGCTTCGTAGCTTCGAAGGTTACTGCGATTGAGAGGGCTAGGGCTGAGGCCGCATGAGATGTGGATGAGGATGACGACGAATGGAATATGTAAAGTATTGGTTGGTGTGACGAAGGTTGGCCTATGTTGCGAATGAAAAAGATGTGGATGTGTGTAGTTAAATATCATGTTTTGGGTTTTGTCGTGCCATGGGCAGAGTAACCTTGTGTAATATTATATGTAACAAATTGGTGATGTTGAAAGGGTGGGTGGATTAAGACGATGGCCTAGTTGATGTATGATGTGTGGTAGCTTATGATATACCAGTGTAATGTTGTATCTTAGTTTATTTATGGTGTAGTGCTTGTTTATGCATATGCTTCATCCATGAATATGTCGCTGAATTTCGTATAATGTTGTATCTTATGGTTTTTTTGGAATGCGGCAAACTGCAGATTGCATGGCAATGCAATGTTTTTGAGTTTTATTTTGTTTTGGGTCATGGCTTTATGTGTCTGTCACCCCTCAACCATTTATGCTTATTTCAATTTGGAATGTGGCAAACTGCAAACTGCAAGGCAATGCAACGTTTTTGAGTTTCATTTTGTTTTGGGTCCTGGATTTATGTCTCTGTCACCCCCTCAACCATTTATACTTGTTTCATTTTGGAATGTGGCAAACTGCAGACTGCATGGCAATGCAATGGTTTTGAGTTTCATTTTGTTTGGGGTCCTGGTGTCACGCTCCGCTTCCCTAATATGGAAGGCGAGACGTGAGGAGGTCCGCTCAGACGTGGAGCTGTGAAGCTGCAGTCTGATAAGCGTCTGTAAATTTTTTGAAAAGTAGCAGGTCCTTGCATTGCGACGAAACAACAACAATAATAAAGCAGATAAAAAGTATCCACCAACAACATCTGACAATTATTCCAAACATCACAGAGAAAGTCACCAAGTACAAGTCTGAACAATAGGCCTAAAGCATGGCCAAACAAAAATAAAAGAGATAGGTGCTACGCACCGAAACCTAACAGCAACTAAGGAAAAGTAACAACTAAGGGGAGACTCCAAACGAGTCTAGGACTGGTCACCAATGTCCTCGAACTCAGTCTCTGCAGGGACCTCAAACTCAGCGTCCACGAACTGCTCGTCCTCAGCTACCTGCTCTGTCTCAAAGTCTGACATGTGACACCCAAAGAGAAAAGGGCACATGTCAGCAAAAGTCTCCCAAGAAAGGCGGGGGACTTTTATGCAAGGATACAAATAAAATAATGCAACTAGCAGTTCTAACGTGATGATATGGCATGACATTAAAAGAGTGCAACAATTAAATGAATAAGATGATAACAATCAAGCACGGCGTAGCAGAAAGCTACAATTCACTATTTCACGATTTCACGAATCACTGATTTATCACCTTGTGCACAGAGTTTCCGTCTTTTGGTTGAAGTGGCTATACGGGCTCAATTCTACGCTCAAGCGATCGTTTAACCCTACCCCTCCACGTGTATATGGACTGGCGCCCATCTTCTGGATCACGAGCCAGGAAGTGTTATTGGCATAGGGTTGTGCCCGTAAAGCAGGTGCCTAACCTCAATAGTTACAATTATTGTAGCGTGTGCTACGCAATCACGATATAACAATTTGATGCATGGCATGACATGTAATGAGCAGTTAAAGTGCGTACAGTTAATTGAAAGTAAACATGACATGACAGCATGAAAAGATAGCATGGTAAAGGTGTTGGAATCTAGCTTCGTTGTCAAGCTAGATCTAGTAAGGGCGTCTAGGCGACTATCATTTCATCGCCTAGTCTCTTTTACGCTAGGACACAAATTGGCCTAGAACATGGCCTAAATAATTACTGGCAAGTATCACTTGCCTGTTTCCGGTGGTATCGGTTGTCGTGGGTTTGTCTAGACGGGTACTACGTGTCGTTGTGTCCGGTTCTCTGTTTTGGTTAAACAAAACACCGAATTAGATTTTCCGTGAATAAACATATTATCGAAATAATCTCTAAAATGTGTTCGTTTAGTTCTATTGGTTCTCTGGCTAAGGTGATGTCTATATTGTGTTACACTAACCTGATACACCTAATTTTTATACTAATATTATGATCCTAATATTGGTTACAAAATTGCTAACATGCTGAAATCAACTTAACAAATTATCATCAAAATTAAACTAACATTAATTAACACTAACTTATTAGCACTAACGAACTTATTAGTTAATTATACTAAGCTAATAGCAATGTTAACATGGCATCAATGGTACACCTACTCTACTCATGCATTATTTTAATACCAACTTTCTCTTACTTTCTTCCTTTAATATTTTATACATCCACTTTATTAATTAGTAGGCTGTCACTTGTCTAATATTTGTTTATTCATTCAAAAGGCAGGCCAGGCTGTCTACCCATTTACTCATTCTTTAATATACTCCTAAGGCTGTCACTTTCTCTCCTCTGTCACATGTTCCTTCTTTCCTTTTTTTTTAAAATTTCGTTTCAAAACTGCAGGCAACCAGAACGAAGGGAGAGGTCTTACGCGTGGAGGGAGAAGGGGACGCCGGCGCTGGGCAGTTTCCGGCGGAGGGGCGGCGCAAGGGGAGCTCTGGTGTCGGCGGCCCGTGCTGGGCGGCGGCGGCTCCGTGCTGGGCGACACGCGCTGTTGCGACGGCAATTGGGCGGCTTTCACGGCGGGCGGCAGCTCCGGGAGAGGGGGTGCGGCCAAGGGAAGGAGAGGAAGGAAGAAGTAGAAGGAGATCTGAAGATGAGGGTTTGGATTTCTTTGATTTTGGGTTATAAACACTATTTGTTTGAATCTGAAACAATTTCAGATTTGTGTTTTTTTGGTTGATTTGGGTTTCTTTGGTTTTGAATCTGAAGTATGTTTCAGATTGATGTTTAATTTCAGAATCTAGGGTTTATGATTGTGATTGTGGATTGATTGTGGGGCTGAGTTGGGGTTTGAACTTTGTTCTTGGTTTGAAAGATTGGGGCTGATAGGGTTGGGGATTGGCAGATGATTTGCAGGGATGAAGACACTGCCTTAAGAAGAGATAGTAGGGAAGTTCGGCAAAGCAATTTAATGGATTATGTTTAGGATTGAGATGGTTTTAATGATCTTTGACTAAACGAGAGAATGTATCGTGCTAAACTTCTCTTCCTAAAATCAAACGTGTTTTGTTGGAAGATGAGAAGTTAATTAATTAATTAATTAATTAAGTTTTAAACGTGATTAGTAAAAACAACAAAAAGTAATTAGTAGATAATTAAATTATAGTTTTTAATTAAACGTGATGGTTAATTAACGACGATACGGTAAAACGAAAAACTAAATCGCACATACGTAGCAAGAAACATACGGACAAAAAGTAATCCAGATGACTGAAAGAAAATACCGGTACACACGAACTAAAGCATGGCTAAAAATACCGGCCGTTACACCTGGCTTTATGTATTTGTCACCCCTCAACCATTTATGTTTGTTTCATTTTGGAATGTGGCAAACTGCAAACTGCATGGCAATGCAATGTTTTTTAGTTTCATTTTGTTTTGGGTCTTGGTTTTATGTATCTATCACACGCAATGATTTATTCTTGTTTCATTTTGGAATGTGTCAAACTGCAGACTGCATGGCAATCAAGCCACTTTAACCCCAACAAAAACCCAAAAGAACATGCCCTTCACAAAAAGAACAGCCCCATTTTTTTGAGTTTCATTATGTTTTGGGTTTTGGCATTCTGTATATGAACCCATAATGATATGAATGGTGGTTATCACAGTTTTTGTGAAATTATATCAAATAGCCATATGATGATAATGGAGCTTATTAAATATACCTCATGCAGGAAGGCTGTCACTCAGGATAATTCACTCCCCAAAGTTGGTTCATAATCTGTCTGTAATGGCTTTTATGAGTAGGTTGGCTGGCAATTATATGGATATTTAAAGGAATTTGGAATAGGAATGTGTGGGGGAGATGATGAAGGAGCCAGTGCCAAGCAACCAGATGGGGAAATGGAAAAAAAAATTTGTGAGGGCTTATGTTTGATAGTATATATGAAGTAGGTGTGGAAGTTGGCTAGGAATGTGGTAAAATGCAGACTTATTGCCATTCCTGTCTTTTTTTATTTTCATTTTGTTTTGGGTCATTCCATGCTGTATCTCTCACCCATATACAATTTATTCTTGTTGCATTATGGAATGTGGCAAACTGTAGAGTGAATGGCAATGCAATTATTTTATTTTCATTTTGTTTTGGGTCCTTCCATAATGTATCTGTCACCCATATATAATTTATTCTTGTTTCATTTTGGAACGTGGCAAACTGTAGAGTTAATGGCAATGCAATTTTTTTTCATTTTGTTTTGGGTCCTTCCATGCTGTATCTGTCACCCATATACAATTTATGCTTGTTTCATTTTGGAATGTGGCAATCTGCAGATGAATGGCAATGCAATTTTTTTATTTTCATTTTGTTTTGGGTCCTTCCTTGATGTATCTGTCACCCGCATACAATTTATCCTTGTTTCAGTTTGGAATGTGGCAAACTACAGAGTGAATGTCAATGCAATTTTTTATTTTCATTTTGTTTTGGGTCCTTCCATGCTGTATCCGTCACCCATATACAATTTATTTTTGTTTCATTTTGGAATGTGGCAATCTGCAGAGTAAATGACAATGCAATGTTTTTATTTTAATTTTGTTTTGGGTCCTTCCATGCTGTATTTGTCACCCATATACAATTTATGCTTGTTTCATTTTGGAATGTGGCAAATTGCAGAGGGAATGGCAATGCAATTTTTTTATTTTCATTTTGTTTTGGGTCCTTCCATGTTGTATCTGTCAACCTATACAATTTATTCTTGTTTTATGTTGGAATGTGGCAAACTGCAGACTAAATGGCAATGCAATTTTTATTGGAATGTGGTCAACTGCAGACTGTATGGCAATGCAATTTTTTTGAGTTCTATTTTGTTTTGGGTCTTGGCATTCTTTATCTGTCACCCCTAATGATATGAATGGTGGATATCACATTATTTGTGAAATTATATAAAACAGCCCTATGATGATAATGGGGCTTATTGAATATACATCATGCTGAAAGGCTGGCACTCAGGATCCTTCACTCCTAAAGTTGGTTCATAATCTGTCTGCAATGGCTTTATAAGTAGGTTGGTTGGCAATGATATGGTGTGATATGGATATTTAAAGAAATTTGGCATGAGAATGTGTGGGGAGGTAATGAAGGAGCCAGTGCCAAGCAACCAAATTGGGAAATGTCAAAAAAAAAATTCTGAGAGCTTATGTTTGATAATCTTTATGAATTGTGTGTGGAAGTTGGCTAGGAATGTGGCTAACTGCAGACTGATTGCCATTCCTGTCTTTTTTTCTTGTTTCATTTTGTATTGGGTCATGTCATTCTGTATCTGTCACCCCTATGCATATGGATTTCTGGGTACTTTGTTGTCTCTGAAATGTGATTTGTATCTTGGCATGATGTATTTGTCACCCTAAAATCTTTCCTTTTCGTAGGTACGCCTCACAATATCTCTCTTTTGTTTGATCGATGTTATATGTTAATTGTATTTTATTTTTATCTTTGCTAGGTACAAATGAGTCAACAGTCGAGCTCTACTTGTCGATCTCGACATAGAGATGAGAGCCGGACTTTGATACAAATTTCGAACTACAAGATATGCAATTGTGGGAATCGGGTGCCGATGAGGATGTCATGGACAAGAGCAAACCCAGGCAGTAGATTTTGGAGTTGTACAGCTCGAGAGCATAGATGCACATTCTTCGAATGGAAGGATCCCCCAAACACTGATTTGTCCAAAATGGTGATCCTGCATTCCATGGATGCTATTGAAAGAAGGCCCACTAATGTAAGTTCGACGACACCTTTGTCCGAGAGTAGGAAGTTAGAGATGGATGGACGGATGGATATGGTTGTAGGTCTACTTGAGAGGACATCTGTGCAATTGGATAGCATCGTATCCGATTACCGTTCCATTAAGGTCGGACCGATATCTCTATTAGTTGGATTTTGTTTTTTTTAATGTTTATGTATAACAATGTTAGTTGATGTTTAACACTGTTAGTGAATATTTGTTGTACCAGCAGGCGGATGGTGTGATTTTTAGTGCTATGTGTTAAACGTTGGGTTGTATTATTTGATGGTAATGCGTTAGAGTTTGGCATTCTAAAGCTTACATTGTGTTCTAGCTTGCAATGGTGTATTTACCATTACTGTATCATAATTTGTAGCATCAGTGGTCAATTGGGATTGTTTGGTTGCTTTTTTTAAATGGAAAATGTATTTTCGATGGAAATGAGTTGGATTTGGAAACTCCAATGCTTGCATTGTCTTTTAGCATGACGTGAGATTTTTTTCCATTAGTGTTTCATGTGGGTTGATGTTTCTATATTTTCGTGTATGGTATCATATTCTGTAGCATCAGTGGGAATTTGGTTTTTTGTTGTTTTGAATGTTGGATTAATTTTTTTGAGGGAATTGAGTTGTAGTTTTGCAATCTGCTACTTACATTATTTGTATCTTGCTTGGGGTTTTATTCACGTATGTTTTCATATTCCAGATCAGCCTTGAGAGTTTGGGATTTTTGATTTTTATAGCATTTACACAAGAAATTCAAGGGGGTCAATGTTCCCCTTATTCTTAACACATCACACTCATCACTTTCACACTCCAACTCTCACAGCATGCACAACAACAAAAAAACACAATAAAGTTGGATGTGTTATATGATAATGAACTCAAGAGAGAGAGAGAGAGAATTTCATTGCTAAGAATAAGTCACCATGCTAAGAGCCATGGTGCTCTATTTATATATCTCATAGTGGGGAGGCCAAAAGCCTCTAGGAGACCAAGGGTCCCCATTACACTAAGTAATGGGGGCCTAATGAATGGGTAATGAAGGAGGGGAGGCCAAAGGCCTCCCTCATTCATAACACTCCCCCTTACACATTCATCACTTCGGTCTCAGCTACTGAGGCAAGGGGTGGATACTTCTGGATCCAGAGTAAGTGTGTTTACCTCGTTAAAACCTTAGCTGTGGAAAACCCAGTGGGAAAACCCAACAGCTTAAGGAAAAAGAGTGCAACCCATATGTTACTCCCCCTGATCCGTAC
Organism: Scilla litardierei; assembly: GCA_030789695.1. NCBI lineage: Eukaryota > Viridiplantae > Streptophyta > Magnoliopsida > Asparagales > Asparagaceae > Scilla > Scilla litardierei. The sequence goes on along the minus strand of CM061141.1, from coordinate 36,568,374 downwards.
AAGCTTCAGGCTTGCAGGTCTTTCAACTGTCGCATACCAATGTTCTTTACAAGCTTTACAAAAGTACATTTAGGCAATGCCTTAGTAAAAAGATCAGCTAAGTTGTTGCATGACTGGATCTGTCGAACTTCAATCTGCTTGTCGTTCTTCTGCTCGTGCGTCCAGAAAAACTTGGGAGAAATGTGTTTTGTCCTGTCGCCTTTGATGTAGCCCTTCTGAAGCTAAGCAATGCATGCGACGTTGTCTTCGAATAGGGCAGTAGGCTCCAGATCACTGGTCTTCAGGCCAGTGGATTGGAGGATGTGTTGGACGACGGAGCGTAGCCAAAAACATTCTCTGCTCGCCTCATGGATCGCGATGAGCTCTGCATGGTTGGAAGATGTAGCAATAGTGGTTTGTTTTACCGATCTCCAAGAGATAGCAGTACCTCCGTAGGTAAATATAAAACATGTTTGAGAATTTGCCGTGTGCGGATCAGAGAGATAACCTGCATCAGCATAACCAAACAATTTGGGGGAGGCACCTCTCTGGTAGTAAAGTCCAAGATCAATGGAACCCTGAAGGTATCGCAGAAGATGTTTTACTCCGTTCCAGTGGCGCTTTGTGGGCGCAGCACTGTGTATGGCTAGTAGATTAACTGTAAACGCTATATCGGGACGCGTACAGTTAGCCAGATATAGAAGTGCTCCAATGGCACTGAGGTAGGGTACTTCAGGACCCAGTATCTACTCCCCCTCTTCCAGTGGCCGGAAGGGGTCCTTATGTACATCTAGTGATCTTACGACTATAGGAGTACCTAAAGGATGACATTTATCCATATGAACCTTGCGTAGAAGTTTCTTTGTATAATTAGATTGGTGTAATAGGATTCCACCTCTTAGGTGTTCTATCTGTAAGCCAAGACAATACTTTGTTTTGCCTAGGTCTTTCATTTCAAAAGTATGTTTAAGGCTTTCAGATATATCTTTGATCTCTGCATGAGATCCTATGAGATTTAAGTCATCTACATATACAGCTATGATGACAAATCCTGTTCCCGTTCTTTTGATAAAGATACACGGGCAGACTTCGTTATTCGTGAATCCTTGTTGTGCAAGAAAATCACTTAGTCTGTTATACCACATCTTGCCCGATTGTTTTAGACCATATAATGATCTATGTAGCCTTACAGAGAATACGTCCCGAGGTATCTCTTTCATCTCTGGGGGTAGATTAAACCCATCAGGAAGTCTCATATAGATATTTTTATCTATATCGCCATATAGATATGCAGTCACAACGTCCATGAGCTGCATTTCTAGGCTTTCCAGAGAAGTTAGGCTGATTAAAAATCGGAAGGTGATCGAATCCATGACCGGGGAATACGTATCTTCGTAATCAATCCCCGGTCTTTGGGAAAATCCCTGGGCTACAAGGCGTGCCTTATAGCGAACGATCACATTATTTTCATCTCTTTTTCTTATGAAAACCCACTTATAACCCACAAGTTTTACACCTACTGGTGTTTGGACTACTGGTCCAAAGACTTTGCGTTTCAAGAGTGAGTCCAGCTCTACTCTTATTGCCTCGTCCCATCCCATTTCCTCCGGCACGGAAGTGGAACGGGCGGGCTAAATTACGTGAGAGAAAGAACCTCTTCTTGACCCTCGGAAGACAGAATAGCACTACTTAGTGACGTGACTAGGCTCTGCAAGACCTCTTTCTTGTTCTTGGTGGCGTCTATAGCGAAGAACACCTGATCGAACGAGGGCCGGACGGGACCAATCATCTCTACGTTTACATTCCGCTAGAGATCGTGGTTCGACGTCATCGTCATATTCAGTGACGTGAACGGCAATATCGAACGCAAAATCGTCGTCGACGACTATGCTATTTCTGTCCAGTACTTCTCCAGTACGTACAAAATTTAATGATGTTTCTCCTATTGTTTCCTCTGCTGGGGAAATCATGAGGGGAGAAGTAGCTGGTCTGAGCTCAGCATCCTGTGGAGGGATAATCTTAGTATCGCCAGGAGTCTTCCTCTTTCGAGGAACTTTATCTTTTGAACCTGGTGGGCGTCCTCTTTTCATTTGAGGTACAACCAATTCTGCTGCCGGTGGGCTGCATCCATCTATGGGGATGTCAATCCTAGCTGGCGTATTGGCAGCATGGACGTGTGAACGGACAATCTTCTGGTTGTCCGTGAATTTATCCGGTAAAAGATGTACTGTATTCTGGATGTGAAGGATCTTCAGGATCTCATCTTCACACAGATTAGTACGCGGATCATATAGGGACAAAGACTTCTGGTCCCAACTAATGGTCTCAGAAGCTTCTGGCTTCTTAGACTGTGTGCCCAGTTTTGGAAAAAATTTCTCATTAAATTCACAGTCTGCAAAACGTGCCTTGAATGCGTCACCCGTCAGGGGTTCAAGGTATCTGATAATAGAGGGCGAATCAAACCCAATATATATACCTAGACGACGCTGAGGACCCATTTTGGTCCTCTGCGGTGGTGCTATTGGGACATATACCGCACAACCAAACACTCTCAAATGAGAGATATCCGGAGGTGCGCCGTATGCTAGTTGCATCGGGGATAAAGTGTGACCTCCAGAGGGTCTTATCCTAATAAGTGATGCGGCATGTAAAATAGCATGCCCCCAAGCATCCACAGGCAACTGGGATTGCATAAGCAATGAACGTGCAATCCATTGGAGTCTCTTTATAAGAGCCTCAGCTAATCCGTTTTGGGTGTGAACATGTGCTACCGGATGTTCAACTTCAATACCCGTTGCCCGGCAATAGTCTTCGAAGACTTGTGAAGTAAATTCTCCCGCATTATCAAGACGTAGTTTCTTGATATGGTTATCGGGGAAATGAGCACGCAACCTTATTATTTGTGCCAATAGCTTTGGAAAAGCTAGGTTGCGGGTGGACAAGAGGCACACATAAGACCATTTGGTTGATGCATCAATCAGTACCATGAAGTACCGAAATGGGCCACTTGCGGGGTGAATAGGCCCGCAAATGTCACCATGAATTCTCTCAAGAAAGCCAGGAGACTCTAATCCCACTTTCAGGAGGGATGGTCTAGTTATTAGTTTTCCCTTAAAACAAGGGAGACATGGAAATTCACCCTTTTGAAGAATCTTCAGGTTCTTCAATTTGTGTCCACGGGATTCAGTGATGATGCGGCGCATCATTGCTGTTCCAGGGTGACCAAGTCTATAGTGCCAGAGTTGAAATTCTGGTAGTGATTGGCACGTCTAGTGTTCAATCATATTGGCTTCTACTGGTTGAATGTATGTTTGGTATAGACCCGACGGGAGTCCCTTGAATCGCTCGCAGATGATCTTCCGGTCATCTTTTTGACGAGTTACAATTAGATATTCAACCTTATTTTTATCCCTGGTCTCTAAGTGATATCCGTTTAAACGGAAATCCTTGAAACTTACGAGATTTCTGTTTGATATAGGAGAGAATAATGCATTATTAATTTGAAGTCTTGTGTTATTTGGGAGCAATATAATTGCTTCACCAGTTCCTTCGATTATTTGGGACAGTCCTGAAATTGTGATAACAGGACCGTCATATTTGTTTAAGCTATTAAAATAGCATTGATCGCGAAGGATTGTGTGCGTCGAGGCACTGTCCACTAGGCACTCAGACATCATCTATATAAGCCAAAAAAAAGAAATTTTATTTGAGGGAAAATGTAGACAACATTCATAAATAAAAGTCCGCACTAAAGCAAATAACAGATGAAGATACATCGAATTCTAAATGCATAGATAAATGATGATGCTCAATCTAGCAGATCGTCGTTCTCGAAGTCTTTAGCAGTAAAGACTGTTGGCGGCTGTACACCTGCCAAGTTTGTTTCAGGTCGAGACTTCTGGCTCGCCTGGTATAGATCCTGTAGGTGGCGAGGAGTGCGGCAGTTTCTGGACCAATGGCCAGTCATGCCGCATCTATGGCATTTGTCATCCCAGGTCTTCTTTGGAAGTGACACGTGCTTGGTGTCCTTTCGCTTCCAAGTGAAGTTTCTTTTCCCTTTATTGTTTTTGTTTGTCTGGGGAGCTGCACCTCTTGGTTGCTTCATTACCGCTTTCCCTTTAGTATTTTTAGTCTTCCTCTTGTTTTTCCACTTCTGGGGAGAAACGTGGTGGGCTTCAGGGATAGGGGCAGTGCCAGCTGGACGTAAGTTATGAGTTGCTAGCAGTAAATCTCGATTCTGCTGTGCTCTAAGTAGGCATGAGATCAGATCGGAGAATCTCGTGAAGTTGCGTTCACGATACTGCTGCATGAGGATTGCATCTTTCTCGTGAAACGAGGTAAATGTTTTTTCCAACATGCGCTGTTCTGTCGCTTCTTCACCGCACAACTTCAGGCGTGAGGTGATGTTATGAAATGCAGAATTATACTCAGCGACGGACTTATAGTCCTGAAGTCTGAGGTTTTCCCACTCATAACTGGCACGGGGTAATATAACATCAATTTGATGTTTATACCGTGCTTCTAGTGCTGTCCACAGGTCCTTCGGGTCCTCAACCGTTAAGTATTCGGCCTTTAAGGTCCGATCTATATGCTTCCTAATGTAGATTATGGCTTTCGCCTTATCTACATCGGATACAGTGGCTGTGGGGCTGCTGCTAGCTGTAGCAGAAGCTTCGGCCGCTGCTGGGGCCGAGGAAGGAGCCAAAATGGACCCAAGGAGGGCCATTGAACGCAAGTGGAACTTCAGATCCACTCGCCAACTCAGGTAATTTGTCCCTGCAGAATCTAGGACCTCGAAATCGACGCTTGCCAATTTTGCCATTTATCTACGTATTTTAAAATGAGCATGAATTAATTAAAATTCAAAAATTCATGCATAAAGAAATAAACAAGTAAAAATGCGGGGATCGGCCAGATACCCAAAATAGTACACAGTCCAAAGTTCGTTTAAAGTCCATAATAGAAAAAAAAAATAATACAACTTTGGAAACCCAAACTGAACTGGGTCCCTATATCTCCGTCTTCATATGCTGTTGCATCGAGCTTTGGCTTACACAGTCATGAATCGACTCCTTGCGGTCCAGCGGACGCGGCCAGGGAATTGACTAAGCCAGGACCACTTGTTACCCAGTCAAGCTAGGTTGGTCCAGCAAACTTAGCCAAGCATATTGACCGACATCATGATCCATTGAAGGAGTTTTCATCAATTCTATGTGCTGTTGCATCGAGCTTTGGCTTTAAAATACAAATTTCCTCACTTACAAATTCTCTCAAAAGAAAATAAAAGTGCAAGGAAAGTAAATAGGTATACAATGGCCGATCCCGAAAAACACATTTTTACTGATTTAAACATCCACGCGGTTCTAAATCTGCTACGGGCATAAAAGTAAACAACCACGCATATATCTCAAGCAAAACATATGGTAAGGGAAACTAGAAAATATAAATATCTTGTAGACCACGTGGAAACGTCATACACCGTTAGGTTAGTTGACTAACGGCAGAGCGGTCTCAGGATCTTTAAGATAATTATATTTTGAAAAATAGGGTCCTAGTAAACCATAGATTATAATTTGCAAAAGCGATGTTTAAATAAAGTTGTCAACATGGGCTATAGAAATTATTTGTGATTTAACATAGAGGATAGTCCCTTTAAGTAATTGGATTCAGGCCATTATTTAGTGGGAAAAGATAATAACTGTTAAGGAATTGGGGCTGCAGGCCCAATTAATTTATTTAGTTATTGATAGGCACAAGTGGGCTGCAGGCCCAACAACAAAATAATCAAAATTTTCTTTTTATTTTCCATTTGGTTTAATCTTTATGTCTACTTTCATTGACATCCTGATGAATGCATGAAAACCAAGTTTTTGTGCTGTTTTTATTGAATATGTAAACTTGATATGTAAACTTGTAAACATATTGACAGTAACTTGTAAACATATTTACAAGTTTACAAGTTAATTGTAAATATGTAAATATGTAAATATGTAAATAAGTTTACATATGTAAATATGTTAAATGTAAATATGTAAATATGTAAATAAGTTTACATATTTACAAGATTCAATGAAAACATATTTACAAGTTTACAAGTTACTGTAAATATGTAAATATGTAAATAGGAATGCTTGAAAACCATATTTACATCCTGATGCTGTTTTCATTGACATATTTACAAGTTACAGTAACTGTTTTCAAAAGAATCAAGTTACTGTCAAAAGAATCAAGTCTACTTTCATATACATCATCTTGTTTTCTGATTTTAGACAGTAACTTGTAAATATGTCGTTGCTCTATGATGCCTCAATGACTGTAGTATTCCAACCCTTTCAAATAGGCGATAATGTATAAAACAAGAGGTGTTTCGACCCGGATAAATGCCATATTCTGTTTGGATTATTTTGTCTACACATTTAACATCTGGTTAGTGACATATTAAGAAGATCCAGCTGTGTGGTTGTATCTCATCGGTATTCAAAAAAATCAAATTTGACTTTCTCATGTATTGTACTAGGCTCATTCTTTCTCATGTATATAAATGCTTGTAACAAACTTGAATGCGAGCCATGCCATTGTTTGTATGCTTACTACGTTATGCTATTCTTGGCAATCATTTCTGAGATGTGGAATGAAAACGGTATGTACAGCACTACCGGTCAAATTTTGGAAAAATCATAGCCAAATCAAATTTTATTCGTATTTATCTACGGGGTTTACGGAAATTACCTCTAGATTATAAATCTAGGGACGATCGAAAATGAGAAGATCCGTAGATATAAAATCCCACGCTCCGAATACGCACAATAGGAACGCCGTTACGTAGAGCCGCAACAAGAGATTCCTTCGCGCGTCACAAGCAAGAATAGCGTAACAAATTTTTGGGATGGATTGAGGGTAGAAAGGCTCAAGAAAAGGGGAACAAACGTGCTGATAACGTGTTATATGATAATGAACTCAAGAGAGAGAGAGAGAGAGAGAGAGAGAGAGAGAATTTCATTGCTAAGAATAAGTCACCATGCTAAGAGCCATGGTGCTCTATTTATATATCTCATAGTGGGGAGGCCAAAAGCCTCTAGGAGACCAAGGGTCCCCATTACACTAAGTAATGTGGGCCTAATGAATGGGTAATGAAGAAGGGAGGCCAAAGGCCTCCCTCATTCATAACAGGATGATACCTACAAAAAATTCCAACATCCACATTCACAACCCACATTCACCCCAAAAAAATACAATACTCATTTTCACTAACACTATTCATAACTTCAACAAACAACTCACGCATTTAGAATTTTAAAAAGTTCAAAATAAAATGATAGGACAACCCCCAATCACACCACGTGCAACGGTGCACCCGCCTTCCACGCCGCACCCAGGTCCCGCGGTCGGGTCACCGCCCTGCGAGTCACAGTCCTAAAGAAAAAACACAGCAATAGAGAGCGGTGTCGAAACCAGCCGTTGGATCAAGGTTCGAAGGACGATCCTTATCAAATTAAGAAAGACCAAAAAGAACATAATCATTGGAGGGCCGAGCCTGCAAGTTGCTGAAAAAGGACGCATAGAAATGTCCTGAAGAGAGAGGAGCTACTGGACAATTTTCTGAACAGAAGTTGCTTTTATTAAGGAAGAAGACGAAGATGTAGGGGGGAGATAGAGTGAGGGAATGTCAGTTCAGAACCTTCTTCCGATTTCCTACGCCGAGAAGAGATGAAGAAATCAGCTGGCGGCGGTTCCTTCGGCTGTACATTAAATAAATTCATTCATCTAATTTTCTAAAGATTAAAAAAGAAAAGAAAATAAATATTTTCTAATTTTCTTTCCTTTTCACCCTTTCCCCCGTTCCTTCATTGACTCTCTCTCTCTCTCATGGCGATAATCGCACCCACTCGTAGCGTCCGTTCAACGGCACGTCGTTCACTATGTCGAAGTCGTACCTGCAGCAAAACGCCGATCAGTCTAAGTACGGCCAGCGAAAGGGAAGGACCCGCAACGAGAGAGTATAAAAAGTACTTACGCCCTGGCGAATCGCTGTGCCTCTTTTTTATCCGCTGCCGCAAAGAACTCCTCGATCTCTGCGTTTGACGGCGTCATAACGGCCACCGATCTCTGAGGCGATCGTCTCCCCGCCGTCGATTCGAGATCAAACGACTCCACCATTTGGTTACACGAAGGGCTTGTCTCTCTTTTTAGAGATCCAACAAAATTCTTAGTAATTAGCAACAAAACTGCAATTAATTCAACAAAAAAGAGAATTCAGTAAGAAGCCGAACATTTCTCGCCCAAATGAAGGATAACACGCTGCAGTCTCCGAATCTTCACCGACCTGAAAGCAGAATTCAGTTAGAAACACAAAAAACTATTTGACATTCAAACTAACGTCCAAACTGCTAGCTTCTGCTCACCTCACGATGATCATCAGACCACAACGCCGCCGCCTCGCACGACGCATTGCTCTCGCACCGCGAGGTCTCGCCGCCCCCCGGCCGCAAGCACCGCGGAGAACTAGAACCCGAGCTTTTCAGTACTCCAGGTCTAGAGATCCAAGGCGTCACCATCTCGAGGCTCCTACTCCTGAGCTGGAGATAAGCGATCTGGTACCCAGCCGTCGAGCTCCCCGTCTTCCTCTTCTTGGCCACCTTAGCCGCCGTAGCTAACGCCGTCGTCATCGCCCTCGTCCTGACCCCCACGACCTGCGACACTTCCATCACCGCGAGTTTTCCGATCCCTCTACACTTCCTCATGCACCTTCCCATCTGTCTCTACCTCTCAAAAAGAAGGAAAAGGTAATCTTAAAGGAGGGTAGGGTGGTGATTTGATGTACATCCAACTTGACGGATGGATTTGTTTGAAAGCGGGGTCGTTACGCTTTCTCTTTAACGGCAACGGGAATTTGCAACGGCGCCGTTCACGGGATCTGGCCGTTGCGGATGAGAGGATAGGGTAATCGAGCCGTAGCTCGACACGTTGACGGCTGGAGGCCACTCGTTTGACGGGCACAGAAAAGGTCTAGAACTCCTAAAGGGTTGTGAGAACCGGTTATCGCCGGTTTACCCCAAGGGGTTAGTTAGTGCGGCGTAGTCACCCATGAGGGTACGCAGTGGGCCCCATACTTTTGTGGACCATTCGATGATAATGGATCAACGACTACGATTTATATATATGCCAAAAAGGGATTTGAAATGTAAATTGGGTAACGGCTGTAACGGCTGTTAATTATTGTATCAAACGATTGGAAAATGATTACGACTACTCTTGTGACTTGTCCAGAGTTAACGATTTTCCGTTAACGGTCGGACATCTGGGATCGCGAGCATTTGGCCGTACACGTGGGAACCTATCGTTGGATTACGGTGCACCCGACTTAAAGAGGGCGCGAAGGGGATAAATTAACGAGCCCGGCTAAATAGACCGGTGTATTCACCGGCAAAAACAAGAAAAATATATTAAGCATATCATGTTGAAGGAATGTAGAGAAAATAAAATTGTCTCAAATTCTGAGTAACTATGACACTAGTCATGGCTCTCTATATATTCATTTCCTTAATAGATTAGGAGTCCAAGAGACTCCCCACTAAGTTAGTGGGGAGTAAATGGTGAGATGAAGAGAGGGGAGGGAGGCCAAAGGCCTCCATCAACTCACAACACTCCCTCTCATCTCTCCATTACATTGGTTTAAGCATATGAATACTTCAGGATTCAGTATGCTAATGGGCTGGATACTTCTGGATCCAGAGCCACTGTGGTTGCCTCGTTAAAACCTTAGCTGTGGAAACCCCAGTAGGAAAAACCAGCAGCTCAAGGGAAAAGAGTACAACTATCGAGGGACTCCCCCTGATCTGTACAAGCTTTAGGCTTGTAGATCTCCTATGTATCTATACAATAATCTCCTATTCGTCTATACATCCATCATATTCTGAAAGAAAATACAATCATCACTCATCTATACAAGTTTCACTCATCTAGCGGCTATTGGAAAGCAGTGGCGCTCTAGAGTGGAACGCTTTTTGAAGTTGGTAGATGACCCCACTGAAGTATTCTTTGAATCAGTCTTCACTGTGTTTGCAAGGTACTGCTGGACCTGGCTGAGCGTTTTTAATACTTGCTTCTTGGATGATGAGCTTCTCAGAAGATGTAGGCATTGGAGGATGATGTGTAGATATTTAGGAGGTGGCCGGCCAATTGTGTTGCAGTCATCGCGTTGATCTTTAAACCTGCATATGCGATATATATTCCTTGACACTTGGAAGTTGCGCAGAAGCAGCTTATCCTTGGTCTAGTGTTGCTCTCCAGGGCAACACTGTATCTGGTTAACAACTTTACTGGAGACGTTCTATCAAAGATATGTGTAGTTGGCCAGATAAAGAAGTGTAACAAGTACACTAGAGCTAGGCTCTTCGGGACCTAGGATGTCCTCCCCCTCTTCCAGCTACTGGAAGGTGTCAACATAAGTATCCATTTTTAATAGGATGCAAGTGGACATCATTCTTTATAAACTCCAGGTGTATGAAAGATATTAAAGGGTTCCACCACGAAGGGGTTCAATATATAAGCCGAAATAATACCTTGTTATACCTAGGTTTTTCATTTACATGGTCTGCTTAAAGCTATCTGTTATCTAAATGGTCTCTGCAGGAGATCCTATTAGCTTTAAGTCGACCACATCTACGGCGAATATTACAAATCCTGTCAACGATCTTTCGAAAAAGATACACATGCAGAATATTGCTAAGATCAACTAATGATCGTTATAGCCTTTATGGAGAAGACGTTTCTACGTCTCTCTTTCATCTCTGGGGGTAGAGTATACCCTTCTGGAAGTTTTATATAGATCTCTATATCTATATTGCCGTATATATATGCAGTCACAACGTCCATGAGCTGCATGTATTGGCTTTTTCAGAGAAGTGTAGACTTAGTAGGAAAATGATCACATTTCCTTCATTTCAATTTCTTTATGAAATCCGAATTATATTCCACAGGTTTTTACACATTCAGGTGTATGGACTACTGGTCCAAAGACTTTGCTTTTCAAGAGTGAGTCCAGCTCTACTCTTATTGCCTCGTCCCACTTTGGCCATTCTATGCGTTACGCTATAGAAAAGTGGGTAGACGTCATCGTCGTAACCAGCGACGTGAACAGCAATAGCGAAAGCAAAACCGTCGTCGACGACTGTGCTATATATGTCCAGTACCTCTCCAGTACGTACGTAATATAATGATGTTTCTCCTGTTATTTCATCTGCCTGTGAAATTAGGAGGGTAGAGGTTGCTGGTCTGAGCTCAGCATCCTGTGGTTGGATCATTTTGATATATCCAGGAATCTTCCTATTTTGAGGAATTTTATATTTTGAACCTGGCAGGCGTCCTCTTTTAAATTGAGGTACAACCAATTCTGCTGCCGGTGGATTGCATCCATCTTTGGGAATGTCAATCCTAGCTGGCGTGTTGGCAGCATGGACGTGTGAACGAACAATCTTCTGGTTGTCTGTAATTTTATCCGGCAATTGATGTACTTTAGTCTGAATGTGAAGGATCTTCTGGATCTCAACTTCACACAGAAAAAGTATGCGGATCATAACGAGATGAGGACTTTTGTGTCCCACGATATGGTCTCAGAAGCTTCAGGCTTCTTTAGACTGCGTGCCTATTTCAAAGAGATTTTTCTCATCAAATTCACATTTATCAAGATTTGGTGGTAAACCATAAGCAAGCAGCATCAGCAATAAGATATGGCAACAAGCGGGCCGTATCGTGATAAGCGATGCGGAATGCAGTGTAATGGTCCCTAAACATCAACAGGCAACTGCAATTTTACAATGGACATGAAATCCATTGGAGTCTCTTTACCAGAGACTTTGCTAACCCGTTATGAGGTTGAACATGCTGCAGGATGTTCAATTTTAATGCCAGTTGCTTGGCAGAAGTCTTGAATGATATGTGTAGTAAATTCACCCACATTATAAGCTTTTGAGAAAGCTAGGTTGCGAGTGAATATAAAGGCACACATAATACCATCTAGTAAATGCATATTTCAGTACAGTAATGAAGTACCGAAAATGGGTCATTTGCGGGGTGAATAGGCCCGAAAAAGGTCACCATGTATTCTCTCAATGAAGCCAGGAGACTCTAAACCCACTTTCAGGAGGGAATGTCTCTATATTAGTTTTCCCTTATGACAAAGGGGGACAAGGAAACTCAACCTTTTGAAGAATCTTCAGGTTCTCCAAAGGATTCATTTGATGATGCGTCCATCATCGCTGATCCAGGATGACCAAGTCCATTTTGTCAGAGTTTAAAATTATGGCAAAAAAGGCACTTCTGGTGCTCAGTCGAGTTGGCTTTCTATAGGATGAATATCTGTAATTATATGGGCCCGACGGGGGTCCAATGAAATCGTAAGTAGATGGTCTTCTGGCCATTCTTGTAATGCCCTACCAGCTACTGCACAAGTACTAGAGGGGGGTGAATAGTACTTTAAAATAATAAGGCGTATTATTCCAAATTAAATTGCACACAACTACCAAGTCAATTTGCGGAAGCTTAAATTGAATGACAACAATGAAATTAACAATGCTAACAAATGAAGTTAATGGGTTCGGATCCACCCAAGTCTCCCCGACTTGTTCCCGGTGATCCTACGTCCCAACCACCCGGATCCCTTCCGGATACTTGAGTTAGAAACCCTAACTCAAGATTTCCACTATGAATATCTTGTGAAAAACCTTCACAAGATCAAATCATACATGCAATGGCAAAGTGAATCCCACAACCCGGGATCACAAACTTCTCTCACAACCGAGAGAGCCAATAAGCAATATAAAAGAGTTTAATATGAAATAAATACTCTTACCACAAAATCCTATACCTTGAGTTTTTCTTACCCAAAAGGTGGAATGAAGGATTTGAGGAAGATGAAGTTACCAAACCCTAGCACCAAGGAAATGAGCAGCAATGGGTGCCTAGGGAAGATTTGGAAACTTGAATCAAGCAATAGCTTGAAGAGCTCACCAAGAACAAGCTTCTCTCTAGATCTAGAAATGAGAGAGAATGGGTTTCTTGTGAGGAAGAGAGCTTTAGATTTGAGGGAGAATAGCTATCTCTTTAGAACTCAATGAATCTCTTAATGGCAGCTCTGTTGAAGATAGAAATGACCTAGGTTCGTATTTATAGGGTCCCATAAAAACAAGTTAGGTCAATCTCCAACGGAAAGAAATCTGTGAGATCTAGTCGGTCAAAGAACACTCACTGACCGACTAGTTCATCAACTAGTCGGTCAGTCACAAAGCATGGACCGACTAAGAGCAGATCTGAGAAGAGACAGAATTTCAGACCTAGAAAACTAGTCGGTCCAAGAACACTGTCTGACCGACTAGTTTCACAACTAGTCGGTCATCCAATGAACGTAGACCGACTAAGAGGCAAAACAACATAGTCTGAAGGCAAGTTGACTTAGTCGGTCCAAGAACAAAAGTTGACCGACTAGATTGTCAACTAGTCGGTCATCAAACGTTCTTAGACCGACTAACGGTAAACAGTAGCTTAGGAGAATTTTAGAGTGAACAGTCAGTCTCAACTAGTCGGTCAAAGAAGCATCACTGACCGACTAGTTCACAAACTAGTCGGTCGGTGAGTCAACATAGACCGACTAACTGTAAACAGTAAAGAGCTAAGAATTAACTGACTGAAACTAGTCGGTCCAAGAACAGTGGCCGACCGACTAGATCACCATCTAGTCGGTCAGTACTTGTTCTTGTACCAACTAACATGCACAACAAAGTCCGAATCGAAGCGCGGCGCTTCGAGGAAGTTAGAGTGACCTTGTGTAAGAATCCTAGAGCTACGAAATGAGCGTAATGAAGATAGAAACGTAAGATATACTCAAGGCTTAACATTCTATCAATCGAAACTAAAAGACTATAAATAAAACCTTAATAAACGGTCTTTGAGAGCTTCGATTGAATCTTCATTACTTCCAAAGCGTCGCAAGAGCTTCAACGAAGCTTTAGGCTTGAATACGAGCTTTTGGAAGTGTTGAGATGTCGCTTTGAATATTCTCGTGAAATTGGCGACGATCTCCAATACTGCGCTCACAAATTGTTAGTTCATGAAGTATTTATGTTTGCTCATCATCCAAAACCAAATCCGGGGAGTCCAATATTCAACATTCTCCCCCTTTTTGGTGATGACAAACCAACATAAATAATAATCAAAGATAATAATTCAAATGTAAAATACTTACTCCCCCTGCATTGATGACACGTTAATTCCAAAATGAATATAAATGAATTGCATCAAGCAGACGAGTAAGATAAATAAAGTGAATTGATTTTTGAAATATCGGATTTTGAAAATCCTTATATGTATCTTAACTCCCCCTGAATCTAGCATATCAAACTAGATTCTTGGAAATTGAGTTAAATTTTCATTTGCGCTATTTATTATCATTATCTCTCCCCCTTTGGCATTATCCCAAAAATGGGGGGCATACAACGACAACAATTAGGAAATGTAAAATCCAACATCGGGAGTCGTAGACAAAGGCAATGGACCAACTTGACACCAAGGGAAAAATTGTGGAAATCAAAACAAGGTGTGCCAAATTTTCCATTATCAAAAAAAATCAAAATCATCAAAAACACCAAATCACTATTCATTTCTTGAATAAAGAAACATACTCTTCAATATTCAATATTCTTGGTTAATTTTGTGCATGGAAAACAATTCTATAAAATTACATAATTTAAATCCATTGAACCAACTTTTTATGCGTCGATTCGATATCACATTTCAAATATATTCAACGAATATTAAAATTTGCACGACGAATAAAAGGTAAAGTGAACGATGATGAACATATATATATATATATATATAGACAACATGAGTACATCCAAAAAATATCACATCGAATATATGAGATACATCATATCAAGCGCTACATATCATCAAAAAGAAATACATCATCATCATCATCAACATAAAATCCAACACCGACAACCAGAAAGCACAAAAAAAATACATCAAAGCATCTCTCAACCCCATCCTAACCCAAGACACTCTCACTAGAATATATCATCCAAAGCGTATATGGAGAGTCCTCGGAACAACGATCACGAGGAGGAGGCTGGATCTGCAGCGTCCGTGGGTCCAGTCGACGGAGTGGACTCAGGCTCTGCAGGGAGAAGAGGTGTCTCAACAGATGGAATCGTCGGGACAGGAGTCGAGATCTCAGCAACAGGCTCAACAGCAGCATGAGTCTCGACAGAAGCAGCAGCAGCAGATACATGAGCAGGCTCGGAAACTGGGTCAGCAGCAGGCTCAGAAGGCTGAAGAGCTGCAGTAGATGGCTCTGGAACACCGGAAGAGGTGGCAACTCCAGGAGCAGAAGTGGAAGTACCAGCAGCAGCAGCAGCAGTGGCCTCATCGCCACGGGCAAAAGAAGTAGCAAGCTCGTCAAGCTCCTCATCGTCCATCTCCTCGGCCTCAGACACGGAAGGAGGAAGCTCAACACCCATCTGACGAGCCATACAGCAAACTACCTCCTCGGTACGAGCCAAGCGGGACTCGTGACGAAGAAGTATCCGGACGACATCATCAAGGGTGGCAACGGGAGTAGCAGAGGCACTGGCAGAGGCAGGGACAGATGCTGAAGGTGTCGTCCTCTGAACGTGACGAAGCGCCGCAAGAGATTTCTTGACGGCCGTCGCATTCAGGGGAGGACCAAGGGGACGCTCATCGTCACGAGGCAATGTGACACGAAAATGACGAAACACGAGGGTCAACATGCAAGGAAATGGGATATGAGCCGATTTATTGGACTTTCGAATACACTCGAAAGAGTCAATCTTATCGAGTATAATTCGAGCCCAATTAATCGAGCTCCCTATGAAGATCGCATAGATAAGCTTCAAAAATGGCTGGGATGGTAAAGATGAGGAGCCGTACTTGGGAAGCAAGCACGACTTCAGAATCAGATTTAGGACCCATGCATTTGGCTTGAATGATTTAGATGGCACGCCAATCATGGCAGGAGGAATCTGATGGAAAATCTCTGAAAGGATGGTCTGATCAAGAGAAGAAATATCATCTACTGAGATATCAGAAGGAAGAAGGCCAGACGAAGAGATACCCAAAATCTCTCCTAAGATTTCCGCAGTGAGGACTATAGGAGTCCCCAAAACGGTCGTCTCAACAGAGTGGGTCTGATCGTACTGACCCCGGATCCTATTAGCATAGAAAAGCTTCACTAATCTAGGGTAGGGGTGAGGATTCGCCTTCGGGTCATATCGAAGGTAATCGAGAAGACCCGACGACGACAGAAGATCAGCTAACCCTATGAAGTCGCTAAACTGGACGAAATGCTCCAGAAGCAGCGGGCAATGTTCGATACGGTTATACGCCGCGAGACACAAAGGGTCATCGCGACATAAGGAAATATCGACACCGCCCACCGGCATCGGACCCTTTCCCTTAGGCTTACGGGTAGACGTACGAGGGTGGGTGCTAGACTCGGGATGAATAGGAGGAGTGGGTTCCCTATGAGTCTCGGTCTCGGGGTTATACTCCGTATCGGAATCGGTAGGAGTATGGAACGAAGATTGAGAAGCAAGAATTTTGGCCTTTGGCTTAGGCTTGGGTTTGGGTTTCGGTTGACCTCTAGGTTGAGCGGTCGTCGTCCTCTTCTTCTTGAGAGGAGGCGAAGACGACGAAGGATGGGTGGTCTTGGCTCTACGCTTCGGAGGGGTTGGATGCTCGGGATCCGAAGAGATTGGATCAACGGTCATCGGAGAGGGGCTAGAGGGAGTAATCGGAATGCGTGTTCTTGCCATAGTCGAAGCAAGACACGGGACAAGGAGATTAAACGAAGAAGCCCTAGCCGAAAAAAAATAGATAAACCCTAAGAACCCTAGAAACCGAGCAAGCCCTAGCTCTTGGAAAGGAAATCTAACCCTAGGAGGAGAGGAGATCACCTAGAACGAGGGGCCGACGGAGGAGATCGACGGAGATGGCCGGAAAAATGGCCGGAGATCGATCGGAAGTCGAAGGGTTTTGAGGGGAATCGGGATTTCGAGCTGGAGGAGAAAGAGAATAGACCGATTAGAATGAGAACAGACCGATTAAAATGAGTTTAAGTCGGTCGAGATCGCAAATTACCAAACAGTCCCTGGCACAACTAGTCGGTCACAGTTCAAGCACTGACCGACTAGATCACGATCTAGTCGGTCGGTCAATGAGCTTGAACCGACTAGTTGCAAACAGTGGCTGAATCCAAGAATTACTGACAAGATTTAGTCGGTCTGCGTTCAAGTACTGACCGACTAGATCTCAATCTAGCCGGTCGGTCACAGAACATGAACCGACTAAAGAGACAAAAACTTGAAAATCAAGTTCTCTCCAAAATACGCTTGGACGATAAATCTCAAAACTCTCAATAAACATCTAAACTACCCCATTAATCATCGAAAAACAGAAATTTGACGATTACGCATAAATCGAACGAAAAATCAAGATATCACATAAAATTCCCGAAAAATCCAATAATTCTAGCATGAATGAGATATTGCCAAAAATAATAGCATGCAAAATTATTGAATGAAACATGAATCCTATATCTCGGATTCACCCATAATCCCCAATTCTCGACGCAACCGCACAAAGGAGTCCTCCTTTAGGGGTTTCGTGAAAATATCGGCGATTTGCTTTTGGGTTTCAACGTACACTAGAATGATGTCCTTTTTAGCAACATGATCATCTAAAAAGTGGTGTCGGACATCTATGTGTTTCGAACGGGAATGATGTACCGGGTTCTTGGAAAGACATATTGCACTTTGGTTGTCAACCATGATAGGACAAGTATCACAATTTATACCAAAGTCTTTAAGTGTGTGTCTCATCCAAAGAACTTGAGCACACGCGGCACCAGCGGCAATATATTCTGCCTCGGTGGTTGAAAGTGATACGGAATTTTGCTTCTTGGAAAACCAAGAGACAAGAGAATTTCCTATAAAATGGCAAGTGCCACTAGTACTTTTCCTGTCGGATTTGCATCCCGCATAATCAGTGTCACTATATGAGACTAACTCATATGTGCTAGATCTCGGATAAAGTAATCCAAAATCTAATGTGTAACTTAGATAGCGAAAAATACGCTTTACCGCTACTAAGTGAGACTCCTTAGGTTGAGACTGATAACGAGCACATATACATACGGCAAACATAATATCGGGCCTACTTGCGGTAAGATAAAGCAAACTACCTATCATACCTCGATATAGACGAATGTCTACATCCTTACCGCCCGTATCCTTGTCAAGATGCGTAGTCGTGCTCATTGGAGTCTTTTTCCCGGAGGCATTCTCCATTCCAAATCGCTTTAGCAACTCCACCGTGTACTTCGTTTGGTGGATGAAGATTGCATCGTTCATTTGGCGAATTTGGAGACCTAAGAAATATTTGAGTTCGCCCATGTGGCTCATCTCAAATTGTTCCTTCATCACATTAGAAAACTCTTCGCAAAGAGCGAAGTTAGTAGCACCGAAAATGATATCATCAACATAAATTTGAACTAATAAAATATCATTATTTGCATGCTTAATAAAAAGTGTTGAATCGGCTTCGCCCATTTTAAAATTCAAATCCAAAAGAAAATTCTTTAGGCGATCATACCAAGCTCGAGGAGCTTGTCTCAAACCATAAAGTGCTTTCTTTAGTTTAAAAACGTGATTTGGAAATTTTTCATTTACGAAGCCCGGAGGTTGAGAAACGTAAACTTCCTCAACGACATCTCCGTTTAAAAATGCACTTTTAACATCCATTTGAAATAATTTAAAATTCTTATGGCATGCAAAAGACAAAAGTAATCTAATTGATTCTAATCTAGCTACCGGAGCGAAAGATTCTTCGAAATCGATACCTTCCTCTTGACGATAGCCTTGAGCTACTAACCGAGCTTTGTTCCGGACGACGACTTGGTTTTCGTCGGTTTTGTTCTTGAAGATCCACTTTGTCCCTATGACGGTGTGGTTCTTCGATGGCAATGGAACAAGCTCCCAAAATTCATTCCTCTCGAATTGAATGAGCTCCTCCTCCATGGCTAAGATCCAAGCGCTATCTTCGCATGCTTCATTAATATTCTTTGGCTCTATCGATGAGGCAAAGGCACAATTTGCGAAGCGGTGAACTTGGGATCTCGTCTTGACACTATCATAGATATTGCCAATGACTTGCTCATGGGGATGGTCACGAACCGAATGAAGCCGTTTGGGAATACCTTGATCACTTGGAACATTCTCAACAACTTCATTAGTTGGGTTAGTCTCAATAGAATCAATAGAATCATTAGACTTAGAATTTTCAAACGAATCACATAAAACATCCATAGAATCATTATCATCTGAAATTCTAGTTGGAACAAATCCTTCATTAAATGAGACATGAAGCGATTCCTCGATCGTTGAGGTTCGTTTGTTGAATATCCGGTAGGCTTTGCTACGCGTAGAATATCCAACAAAAATCCCCTCATCGGATCTCGGATCGAATTTGTCCAAACTACCATATGTGTTCTTAATAAAACATTTCGAACCAAAAACACGAAAATGTTTAACTTGAGGCAACCTACCAAACAACAATTCATAACAAGTTTGTTTAGTGCCGGGCCTCAAAAGTATTCTATTAAACACATAGCAAGCGGTGTGTACCGCTTCCGCCCAAAATTGATGGCCAAGTTGGCTATCATCAAGCATAGTGCGAGCACACTCCACTAGCGTCCTATTCTTTCTCTCAACTACACCATTTTGAGGAGGTGCACGAGGGAAAGAGAAGGTGTGAGTAATACCAACTTCATCACAAAATGTCTCAAAAGACTCATTCTCAAATTCACCCCCATGATCACTACGAATAGTGACAATGGTGGTTCCGATGAGATTTTGTACTTTCTTCACAAATATTGTGAAGTTTTCAAAAGCTTCATTTTTATTACATAAGAAAAATACACATGTAAATCTAGAATAATCATCGACGATGACAAGTCCATATCTTGCATTTCCTAAGGAAGCTACTCTAGTTGGCCCAAATAAATCTAGATGTAATAGCTCTAGTGGCCGTTTAGTAGAGATGCTTTTCTTAGGTTTAAATGAAGATTTAGGAAGCTTGTCGCGTTGCCAACAATCACAAAAACTTTTCTTTTCAAAAACAAGCTTCGGAAAACCTTTAATAGAATTCAATTTTGAAAGCTTATATAGTGTTCCAAAGTTCACATGTCCAAAGCGTCGATGCCATAAGTGTTGTTCACTTGTGTTGGCAACGAGACATTGTTCATATGACTTAGGAAGATCCAAAATATAGATGTCTTTACGACGAGTTCCGGAAAATAATAATTTTTCATTATCCTTTCTTAAAATGTGACACAATCCTTTCGCAAAGCTAACTTTGTAACCTTTGTCACAAAGTTGACTTATTGAAATAAGATTATGATTTAAACCACTAACAAGATAAACGTCACTAATTAATGGTTTAGAAGGGTTACCGACTTTACCAACACCTATGATGGTTCCGCTCTCGTTGCCTCCAAATACGACGCGGTTTCCATTCGCAATGGGAACCACTCCGGAGAGCAAACGAGCGTCACCCGTCATGTGTTTGGAGCACCCGCTATCGAGTATCCAATTCCCTTTGGAGCTAAATTTAAATTTGATGCTCCTTTTCTTTTTCTTTTCCTTGAGTACCTAAAGATAGACACTTTCATATCATGGTACCCAAGGTCATTGGGTCCAAGGGATTAGACCTTTGGAAGCCAAGTCCAAGTGGACTTAGACTTCCCCACATAATTCTTACTATGCACAACATCCGAAAAATAAGCATTCATGTACATTTGTTTTTCGTCCATGCTTGTGTCATTTGGGCTCCAAATAGTGAAAATTTTGGGAGCCATCATCCTATTGGGTGCATGCATGCTACGTTGATTTCTACGTGATGCATGTTGTGGATAGGCATACGGGACATGATGGAATGGTGCACGAAGAGAATTATTCATATGATGAGGTGGGTGTACATATGCATGTGTGGAAACACGTGCGTGAGGGTGTCTCACTTGGTGTGCACGTGCCCGGGAATGTGTTGCATAAAAATCATCATAAGTGTGAGACGGTGGAGTAGGACGTGTGTTCCTACGTGGCATGTTATTAGTGTACATGTAGGCATGCCCCTTCTTTGGAGGTCCACCCAAAGTGGGTTTCTTTCCGAAAGAGGGCGTGGACGAGGTGGAAGCACCATTGGTAGATGAACTACCAATAGAGTGTTTACTCCCACTCGTTGAGGCTTCGGAAGTTGGTCTAACAAAAGTAGTGACCGACTTGGATGAATTTCCCATCATATACCCCAAGCCAATGTGGTGTTTGGCCGGAAGTAAATCTTTTAGGATATTATCCAAATGGCCCTTACCCTTGTTGAATTTGTTGATTCGGCCCAATGTGTCCTCATATTTCTCTTTGAGAGAACGCAAAGAAGTATCCAAAGCGGATATTTGCGATGTGAGCACATAAACACGAGATTTAAGATTCTCGTTCTCAATACTCAAAGTCGAGTTTTGAGAAGTTAAATCCGCTATCTCATGTTCTTCCGCATCCTCAATGCTAACATGTTCAAGTTTAGATTTGAGATTCACAATCTCATTTCTTAACTCTTCAACAACGGTGTCGTTGTTGGTGATGATATTCTTAGGCGATGTTTGAATGCTAGCTAGGTCATCTTTTACCTTAGTATATCTATTTACTAACTTAGTGTATTTTGACCAAAGTTGAGAGTTAGCATTTCTAAGATCATCCATCGTTACCTCATCGCTTTCGTCATTACTATCATCGGAAGAGGAGGATCCTTGATCGTTCTCCTCTCTTGCCATGAAGCACATATGTGCTTGCTCCACTTTCTTATCATCAGACTCTCCGCTTGAGGAATCCTCGGAGTCGGTGAATGTTGCTCCGACAAGTCCTTTCTTGTACCCCTTCTTGTATTTCTTGGACTTATCGAATTTTGGCGCCTTCCACTTCTCCTTTTGTTTGTTGAGAGGACACTCCGCTTTCATGTGTCCTGGCTTATTGCACTTGAAACACAAAGGAGATGAAGAGGCGTTAGAAGAACCAAATTTACCTTTGGTCTTGAAGTTACCTTTCCGGAAGAAACGGTTGAACTTCTTGGCCATGAGTGCCATGGACTCCAAGTCCAACTCGTTTTCCGAGTCTTCATCATCGGAAGATGTGTATGAAGCCGCCTTGAATGCAATCGCCTTTTTCTTAGGCGCATCTAGGTTCAAATATGACTTCATCTTTTCTTGTAGCTTCACCTTGCTATCTTTGCGTACCTCGTATGACATCAAAGTACCCATTAGTTGAACTACGGTATATTTGTTCATGTCATTACCTTCCTCGATGGCGAATGTACGTTTTTCCCAAGAAGAGGGAAGTCCTTCAATAAGCTTTAAGCACTTCTCCTTTTGAGTGTAGATCTTGCCGAGGGCCTCTAACTCGTTTATTATGTCAACGAAGCGAGCGTAATATTCTTTCATCTTCTCGCCCTGTTGCATGTGAAACATTTCGTAATCTTTGGTTACGACAACGAGTTTAGAGTCTCTTACCCGACTCGTCCCTTCATGTAGTATGAGGAGAGAGTTCCAAATTTGATATGCACTCTTACATGTGCATATCTTATTGAAATCCTCGGGCTCCAATGCGCATTGCAAGGCGTTCATTGCCTTGGCATTGCTTACCTCTGCGGCGACCTCCGCGGTAGTCCATTTCTCAAAATCTTCTTCTTCGGGCTCGTTGTACTCCTTCATTGTAGTCCTCTATAAAGATGCACTTCGGAGGAAGGTTTCCATCCGACATTTCCAGTACCCGTAGTTGGTACCGTTGAAGAATGGAGGCCTTGTAGAGGAATGTCCTTCCATCACCGATGACGCTCCTTCACGGTTCCTGAAGGTGTCGTAGTTGGAAGGTGGAGGCACGGTCTTGTTGTCGTTGGCAGACATAGCTGAGTATCTGGCTCTGATACCAAATGTAATGCCCTACCAGCTACTGCACAAGTACTAGAGGGGGGGTGAATAGTACTTTAAAATAATAAAGCGTATTATTCCAAATTAAATTGCACACAACTACCAAGTCAATTTGCGGAAGCTTAAATTGAATGACAACAATGAAATTAACAATGCTAACAAATGAAGTTAATGGGTTCGGATCCACCCAAGTCTCCCCGACTTGTTCCCGGTGATCCTACGTCCCAACCACCCGGATCCCTTCCGGATACTTGAGTTAGAAACCCTAACTCAAGATTTCCACTATGAATATCTTGTGAAAAACCTTCACAAGATCAAATCATACATGCAATGGCAAAGTGAATCCCACAACCCGGGATCACAAACTTCTCTCACAACCGAGAGAGCCAATAAGCAATATAAAAGAGTTTAATATGAAATAAATACTCTTACCACAAAATCCTATACCTTGAGTTTTTCTTACCCAAAAGGTGGAATGAAGGATTTGAGGAAGATGAAGTTACCAAACCCTAGCACCAAGGAAATGAGCAGCAATGGGTGCCTAGGGAAGATTTGGAAACTTGAATCAAGCAATAGCTTGAAGAGCTCACCAAGAACAAGCTTCTCTCTAGATCTAGAAATGAGAGAGAATGGGTTTCTTGTGAGGAAGAGAGCTTTAGATTTGAGGGAGAATAGCTATCTCTTTAGAACTCAATGAATCTCTTAATGGCAGCTCTGTTGAAGATAGAAATGACCTAGGTTCGTATTTATAGGGTCCCATAAAAACAAGTTAGGTCAATCTCCAACGGAAAGAAATCTGTGAGATCTAGTCGGTCAAAGAACACTCACTGACCGACTAGTTCATCAACTAGTCGGTCAGTCACAAAGCATGGACCGACTAAGAGCAGATCTGAGAAGAGACAGAATTTCAGACCTAGAAAACTAGTCGGTCCAAGAACACTGTCTGACCGACTAGTTTCACAACTAGTCGGTCATCCAATGAACGTAGACCGACTAAGAGGCAAAACAACATAGTCTGAAGGCAAGTTGACTTAGTCGGTCCAAGAACAAAAGTTGACCGACTAGATTGTCAACTAGTCGGTCATCAAACGTTCTTAGACCGACTAACGGTAAACAGTAGCTTAGGAGAATTTTAGAGTGAACAGTCAGTCTCAACTAGTCGGTCAAAGAAGCATCACTGACCGACTAGTTCACAAACTAGTCGGTCGGTGAGTCAACATAGACCGACTAACTGTAAACAGTAAAGAGCTAAGAATTAACTGACTGAAACTAGTCGGTCCAAGAACAGTGGCCGACCGACTAGATCACCATCTAGTCGGTCAGTACTTGTTCTTGTACCAACTAACATGCACAACAAAGTCCGAATCGAAGCGCGACGCTTCGAGGAAGTTAGAGTGACCTTGTGCAAGAATCCTAGAGCTACGAAATGAGCGTAATGAAGATAGAAACGTAAGATATACTCAAGGCTTAACATTCTATCAATCGAAACTAAAAGACTATAAATAAAACCTTAATAAACGGTCTTTGAGAGCTTCGATTGAATCTTCATTACTTCCAAAGCGTCGCAAGAGCTTCAACGAAGCTTTAGGCTTGAATACGAGCTTTTGGAATTGTTGAGATGTCGCTTTGAATATTCTCGTGAAATTGGCGACGATCTCCAATACTGCGCTCACAAATTGTTAGTTCATGAAGTATTTATGTTTGCTCATCATCCAAAACCAAATCCGGGGAGTCCAATATTCAACAATTCTCTTGACGAGTTACATATTGATATTCAATATATATTATCCACAATTTTCAAGTTATTTTCTTTAAAAGAAATATCCTTGAAAATTGGAGATTTCCTATATGTTTAAGAGGAGAATTTGCATCTTATAGTCTCGTTGTATGTGGGAGCAATATCAATGCTACACCAGTGCAATGAGGCACTGTCCACAATATTCCATACTTCATCTATAAGTAAAACGAAATTTTATTTAAGTCAATGAAAAAGACATTCAAAATAAAAGTTCGTACTTAAGCAAATTAAAGATGAAGCAACATTGAATTTTAAATGCATAGATAAAAGATGAAGATTAATCGAGCAGGTCGTCGTTCTCGAAGTCATTTGCAGTGAACATCATTGGTGGCTGAACAGCCGCCAAGTTTGTTTCAGGCAGAGTCTTCTGGCTCGCCTGATATAGTTCCTGGAGGTGGCGAGGAGTGCGGCAGATTCTGGACCAATGGCCAGTCATGCCGCATCTATGGCATTTATCCTCCCAGTTCTTCTTAGGAAGTGACACTTGGTCAGTGTTCTTTTGCTTCCATGTGAAGTTACTCTTTCATGTATTGTTGTTGTTGGACGGGGTTGATGCTCCTCGTCCATTCTTCATCACAGCTTTCCCTTTGTTATTATTAGCCTTATTCTTGTTTTTCCACTTCCGGGGAGAAACGTGGTGGGCTTCAGGAATAGGTGCAGTGCCAGCTGGACGTAAATTATGAGTGGCTAGCAGTAAATCTCGATTCTGCTCTGCCCTAAGTAGGCATGAGATCAGATCAGAGAATTTCGTGAAGTTGTGTTCACGATACTGCTGCATGACGATTGCATCTTTCTCGTGAAACGAGATAAATGTCTTTTCCATCATGCGTTGTTCTGTCACTTCTTCACAGCACAACTTCAGGTGTGAGGTGATATTATGAAGTGCAGAATTATACTCAGCGACGGACTTATAGTCCTGAAGTCTGAGATTTTCCCACTCATAACTGGCACGCGGTAATATTATATCAATTTGATGTTTATACCGTGCCTCCAGCGCTGTCCACGGCTCCATTGGGTCCTCTACCGTTAGGTATTCGGCCTTTAAGGTCCGATCTATATGTTTCCTAATATAGATTATGGCTTTCGCCTTATCCACGTCGGAGACGGTGGTAGGAGTGCTACTGCTAGATGTAGCAGAAGCATCGGCCGCTGCTGGGGCCGAGGAAGGAGCCAAAATGGACCCAAGGAGGGCCATCGAACGCAAGTGGAACTTCAGGTCCACTCGCCAACTCAGGTAATTTTTTTTCTGCAGAGTTAAGGACTTCGAAATTGACGCTTGCCAATTTTGCCATTTTATCTACGCAATTTAAAATAAGCATGAATTAATTAAAATTGAAATTCAAGCATTAAAAAATAAGTAAAATATGGGGATCGGCCAGATACCCAAATAAATACAAAGTCCAAAGTCCGAATATACAGTCCGTAAATAAAAATACAATTTGGAAACCCAGAATGGGTCCCTATATTTTCCAATTTATGCCGCCGTCTTCAGTTGTCGGTACATCGGTCTTTGAATAAATACATATAATCCTCACTTACAAATTCTCTCAAAAAAGAAAATTAAATTGCTAGGAATTTAAAGGGTATCAAATTGGCCGATCCCAAAAATCACATTTTAGCTTACATAAACATCCACGCAGTTTATAAATGCTACAGGCATAAAATAAACAACCACGCAAGTATATAACACAGGCATATAAAATATGGAAAAATTAGACTATAAAATATAATAATCTCTCGGACCACGGGGAGACGTCATACACCGTTAGGTTAGTTGACTAACGGCAGAGCGGTCGCAGGATCCTTAAGAGAATTATATTTTGAAAAATCCTAATATTCCATAATGCAAGAATGTTATAATTTTAGCAATAGGACGCGACAAGCTAATAACAAAGAATTAAAATAAATTAATATTTTTAATGGGGCTGCAGGCCCATAAATATTAATCATTTTAATATATTATGTATATTTGGGCTGCAGGCCCATTTGCCAAAAATTAACAAATTAATTATAGCAATTTGAATTAACATGGCATCAGGCCCAATTTGTCAAATTAAAATATTGTTAATATTTGGGCTTCAGGCCCTGTTTCAAAATTCTAATTGATACATGAAAAATCGCAATCGGATTTACTGGGCTTCAGGCCCAATTTTGGTAGGCTTAAAAATTTATTAAGTACACAAAAATTTACTGGGCTGCTGGCCCATAGAATATATGTGCATTTGTGACAAATGGGCTGCAGGCCCAACAAACAGGCTATCTATTTTATTTAAATTAAACAAAATTAGTCTTTAAGCCTATTAATAACAAGAAATTAAAATAAATCAATATTTTGATTGGGGCTGCAGGCCAATAAGTAAAATATTAATCATTTTAATAAACAGTTTTATTAACTTGGCTTCTGGCCCAAAAGGAGAAAAATAGCTAAATTAATTTGCTCTTGGTATTTAGGCTGCATGCCCATTTGCAAAAATTTAATTAACATATTAATTTTGCAATAGGATTAACTGGGCTTCTGGCCCAATTTAGAAGTCAAAATTAATTATTGATCTGATTCGGGCTTCGTGCCCATAAGAAATAGAAAACTAATTTTCATTGTTATAAACTGGGCTTCAGGCCCATTAAACAAGCCAACTAATATATTATTTAGAATTGGGCTGCATGCCCATGGGCTGTAATGTTTAAAAAATTTGAATGAAAAGAAGCCTTCAAACAAATTTTTAAGGGAATGTGAAAAGTCCCCCAAACCAAGAATTTTACAGTTCTGTTTCTCCCCCTTTTCACTCGGGGGCACACAAAGAGCCCCCCGTCTGGGGGGGAGCGGTGCGCAGACGGCAGACCCCCCTCGTCTGGGGGGCGGCACATACAGGGTGATCTTATAAGCTCAAACAATAATGCCATACGAAATAGACTGCGGGGGGATCTGACCGGAGGTAAAATAGCCCATTAATTTAAGGCATTTTTAAGGTATACCCCACAAAGTCCAGAGTGCATATTTTAGCCTCTGATCATTTTAATGTAAAATAGCCTCTGTTTATTACAAAGTGTATAAGTATTCTTCTTTCTGACATGTATTTTTAGATGTGTGTGCTTTGATCATTACTCACGTCATATTGTATCTAAACTTGATTCTCAGTCATTAAACTGTGTAATTTAAGTTATTCTTGTATGTAAGAAGGCTCGCCGATCAAAATAATCATAGTGCCTTAAATTTTGATATTAAACAAAACAGTGCAGATTTATACAAGCCTATAGAAAAGCATTGTAAAATCACAGTAAACTCTATTTTGTAATTATCTACGGGATCGAAAAAGTTACCTCTAGATCAAAGATCTAGGGACGATCGTAATAAGAAAAATCAGTAGATAGTCCCGCTCCCGATACGCTCAAAAAATCCCCGCAACGGTTGGTTTGCCGCAAGCCGGATCGCCGCAACCAATAGATTCCTTAGCTCGTAGATGGTTAAATTTGAGGGGATACGGGAGAAAAAGCTCAAAAAATTTAGAGCAAACGCGCTGATAACGTGTTGAAGGAATGTAGAGAAAAGTAAAATTGTCTCAAATCCTGAGTAACCATGGCACTAGCCATGGCTCTCTATATATTCATTTCCTTAATAGATTAGGAGTCCAAGGGACTCCCCACTAAGTTAGTGGGGAGTAAATGGTGAGATGAAGAGAGGGGAGGGAGGCCAAAGGCCTCCATCAACTCACAACATATCACACATTCTCTCTTCTATTTTTTGGAAAATTTTAGGGAAGAACAATAGATACATTGTATTTCTGCGAAGTATTTAGCACTGCTCAAATTAAATCAAGGTGCATTGGCAAACCGAGGCATTGGGAGTTGCTATATGCACAAACTTGCTGAATGCACTGCATTCATTTACAAGTTGCCATCCTCCTCTTTTACCATTCAGCCCTTTTCTACAGCACTCCTCTTACCCTTCTTCTTTATCAACCGCCATCGCTGGCACATTCACGTTTCCCTAACCATTGCATCCGCCCCCGATCGCTACTGATCCATCCACTTCCGCATTCCTTTTCGTATCCCTCCTCTCACTCCTCTGTATTCTTCATTCTCCCCCAATCGGCCGCAGCTGCCACCCGTTGACATCGTTGCATCTGACAGTGGCAGTGATGACGTCGAAAGAGTATATGGAAGAATGTAGAGTATGTAGACGTAATGTAACTCCCCGCTCTCCAGAATACCTGGGATGGATTCGTACTTCCCGAAAATCCTGGGGAGCAGGGTGTTACATGGACGAGGGAAATGAGAGGGAACGAGGCGACGTGAGCTCCGGCGTTTGGTATCTGTGTCCATCATCCATTATCGCTCCGAATCACGTCAAAGTTCCTAAAAAACCACAAATCATCGCAAGAATCAAATATATCGTGAAAAGCGCGATAGAATACAAAAATGTGAACTTCGGGCAATTAAAATGCTATGGAAATGCACGATAAAAACTTGGAAAATATGGACACATCACTCATATTATTGACAGGCTTGCCGAGCTACCCCCATGATAAGCTTGTGGAGTCGTTGGAGCCCCTTAGCCAAACTATGAGCTTCCAAAACAGAGAACTCCACCCCCCTCCATCCAAGCTCGCCGAGTTACCCTCACCGAGCTTGGAGGAGTTGCCAACCATCCTGATCCTAAGGCTGCTGCTCTTAAAGCCTCCGTCCAAGGCTACCGAGCCCAAGCTACCATCGTCCGAGCTCCGTGCCAAGCCCCTCTTACTGAGCAGAGCACCTAATGCCGAGTTCGAGAACGCCGAGCGTATGATCTTCCCTATCGAGCTTGCGAATGCACCGACTCTACCATACTGCACCATGTCAAAAGCCCATCACTTGATAGCTCCTTCTTACATATCTAGTCCTACCGATCTCCTACAGCAGATTCCGAGCTCCTCTCGACAGACCTGCTCCTGCAAAGCTACGACATTATCAACGTGGGCTGGAGCATCCGAGGTTGCACATGCTAGATGATGTCCGAGTCTGGAGCCTTGGCCCAAGCTCCAAGGCCTCAACACATGTGTTAGATGAAGGGCTAAACCTCAACATCAACTTGCTGATCAGTCCAAGCTATTTCGCATGCCAAGGTTCTGCTTCCAAGTTTCGATCTCAAACACGACGAGCTCTGAGCTATTTCATATGCCATTCTCAAACTGGTACAGCCAAAGACGAGTTGTCAACAATTGCACAGCGAAGCTCGAAGAAGCTCGACTTCATTGCAGTTGAGCCCAAGCTTACTGGGACCTCCTCTGCTGACATCGCCATTACCAAAGGAAGCTCAAAGGAGCTCAACCCCATTGCCGCCAAGCTTGTTGTGCCCTCCTTTGATGACTTCGCCTCCACCGAGAGAAGCTCGGGCGAGCTTGACCAAGTATATCGAGCTTCCAGACTTGAGCATTCCATTGGAAGCCCAAAAAATCAAGCTTACATATTAGAACCCAAAGCAACAGACCCTTCCCACGAAGCTACTACAGAGTGGCACAGACACTCTCCAAGAGAGAAGGGGGGAAACCCCAAAGAGGTAATATAAAATCCAATACTCCATAATGCTTGTATTATTTTACTCCCAGAGGCTAACTTAAGCATCGGAGGGGGCACGGGTCGGACCCAAGCTCGACGCCCCTGACAAGATGTTCATGCTGCAGACAAGCAAATAGTTTGTCACTATCAAGGATAGCTTGAATAGTTTGTCATCATGATAGTTCGTCACTATCAAGGATTGCACGGATAGTTCGTCACCATCCAGGAGATAGCTCGACAGTGCCTCTATGGATCGGATCGTCATCCCCATCTCTCATGAGATAGCTCATCAAATAATAGTTCGTTGCCATCCAGGATAGTTCGTCAGCATCCAGGATAGTTCGTCGCCATCTAGGATAGTTCGTCGCCATCCATGATAATTCTTCACCATCAATGATGGCGATACAAGAGATCGGCTCAAGTTTGGGTTGTCTACATCAATGTCGTCCATATCATCGGTGAACTCTTTATCTGATCGGCGATAGCTCGGTCTGGCTTTCATAGCGCCTCTAAAGCTATGATCTTCATACTCATAATGAAGGCGAAAGCTCGATAAGTCTTCCTTCAATCAATGTTGTCACTTAAGATCATTGTAATTTTGATCTCGCTAATACAAATTTATTGTTCGGTGGATTTTTCCATCAACAATGAATTTGTTGTACTGGGATCAAGGTTACGATGATATGAAGATGAGAATGATGATGATGGTGACGAAGTTTGGGTTGATCATCTGTGAAGGGCAAAGATGGATTGACGGAGAGATCAATTCTGCGAGTTGTCGAAGTATATGCTGCAACTGAAACCTGCCAAGAGTGGGTCGGGACCCAAAACCCCTCCGGCGCTAAAGTTAGTATTGAAGTCGAAGAAAGTTCGTATAGTCAAGGACGACCTTTATTTAATCCGATCTGACTATGCCGAACTATAATTTGAATGTAGAAAGCGCAAGTATTTATTATGCTTGGCCCTTTTGATATAGTGGATTTCAAACCCCTCTTCTGTTGGAGAATCCTTCCTTTTATAGGAGTCGGGTGATTATCGAGTGATTGATGATGACTCCTCGTCTTCCAAACGGTCGTCATCATGTAGAATATAAGGAGATTGTCCGTAATAATTATTGATGGCAAGGATCATTAATGGCCACCATTAAATGCTGTCTTTGAATGCTGTCATTATTCGGTAATAGAAGAGTCATGCATTCCAAGCGACATAACGGTTATGTCATTGATTGTGAGAATCCCAAGGGTTACGCTCATTAAATGAGGTAACTGTCGCTTTCATAACTTTCCGAAGTAAAGGTTTTACGTATGACATTGCCGATGTTGTAAGGACCGATCTTATTCAAATATTCGATCTTTTCCCTTGCATCTGATTCTGAATCCAAGCCTCCAACTCAGTTATATATAGTTCGTCATATTCAAGTTATATACGATCTATATTTTGCTCTGTTATGAGGTGGCTCTACCGTGAAAAGTACCTTGGCTGGCCTTTCTAACTTGTTCTTTGGTGCATGCAAACTTTGCAGCGGCTTGCAGATCGTCACCCTTTTCCTCTTTATCAACCCACAATCTCCCGCTCGGCATCAAACTCCCGGCGCTCAGCTCATGGTTCGGATGCTTTTTCTGTGAGATCAGAGGCGACCACTTGCTAGGCAGGACCGCTTGGCAAGCCCAACTAGGGGGCAACTCGGCAAGCTCGAAGGGATGCAGCCTGGCTTGGTGGAGCCTCGATGGAAGCCGCAAGCTCGGTCGAAGGGGTTCTGTGGGAAGAGATCGGGCGGTTGGCCCAAGCTTGGATGGAGGGCGCTCCATGAAAAGGTTGTTGCTTATTTTTAGGAGTTTGCTGAGTCCTGTTTACTAAGTCTTTCTTTCTGTTGTTTACTCAGTTTTATTTCTGTTAACAAATCCCTAGTCTTTAGGGCTTATTGGGAGTGCTAGTGGTCAGTTTACACTAACGTGGTTAGTGGACGTAGTGCTAAACATATGCTTTCTTTTAGCTTTTCTGTCACTTTTGTAAGGCTATTTAAAGCCAAGTTTGTTCAATAAGAATGCAGATCATTCATCCAGAATATTGTTGAGCTTTGTTTCTTTTGTAATCAAAGTTTCCCAACATTCTGGTATCGGAGCTGATTCGGGTTCAATATTACATATTTAACCCCCATTTAGCCCTATTTTGCGCTCATGTGATGCTACATTGTTCTCTAATTCATACGTATTTTCTACACATTTATTTATTAGAGAAAACACACTATTTGAGTACAAAACAGCATTTAACGATGCAATTCTGCACATTTTATATTTTTCATAGCTTGGTCTCGATCTCACGATTCCAACGACTATTTATTTGTATTTTTCTGAGATCTGTGCTAATTACTGTGAATTTTTGAATGCAGAATACCAATTAAATGGGAAATACGCAAGGAAATACGAAAATACGGTCGTCAGCGAATCACAAGCCGCCACGTGGCAGCATCGGATCGGTTCCCGCCCGCATCGAACGGCGATTAACGACGGGGCGTATACGGGCGACGCGACATTATTTGCGCCGTTGGATCGCGATCCAACGGCCTGCATTCGAGATCAAACGTAGAAAAAGCGGGCGAATCAGCGGCCGTTGGATCACAATCCAACGGCCCGCACACATCATCAAGCGACGCAAGCGGACGAAATCGCAGCGATACGTGGCGCGATCCTGAGAGCCGCCCGCTCGATCCAACGGCGATTGAAAGCCCCGCAAATTCGAAGCGCTTGGCGACGTGGCTTCCACTGGACGGTCCGATGGCGATCGGACAAACGCGACCAAATGAGAAGCGGATCCGAAGAAGTGAAGCGGGCGCCGAGCGAAGATCCGTTAAGAGTGGACACGTGGCGAGGCATAGTTAAATCCCGCATTTTTGAAAGATGATCGGACGGCCAGAATTTGATCCTCTTGAGATGAGCGGATAGGATTGATTCGGGTGCGGGTTTTAAAACCCAATAAGCTTTTAAAACCCGCAATCTTATTATATAAGCGTATTTAGGGTTTTTTGAGCGTATTCAAGCAGTTTGGGGAGTATTTTGGGCGTATTGGAGGCTCTAGAAGCCGTATTCTCCCCCTGAAAAATTCTGTAAAATTCCAGAGGCTTGTTTTATTATTTTCAGAGAGTTTGAAGTCTTTTCAAGGAGAATTGGTGATATTTTCTTCAACTTCTATCCCGTATTTTGGTGTTTTCTATTGTATTTTGCTATGAACTTGAAGTATTTTGTTATGAAACTTGGTTATTATTGCACGATGAGTAGCTAGAACTTATTTGTGCATGGTATGGAGTAGTTAGGGGATATTATTCGTGTTTATTTGGTTGAAATTCCTTGTGCTAAATCGTTTAACGTCGCTAAAATTGTAATCTTTGTTCGTAAATCGACTTTTTTAGATTCCAAAAGAATTAATTCAGTTGATGATCGCCCCAAAAGGGTGAGTTTTGATCTCCCCAAAAGGGAGTTTCATACCGTAGTTTTGATCTCTCCAAAAGAGAGTTTCATATCGTATTATAGCTTTAGCGACGATCTTTTTGAATATTTTGTTTTAACCCCCAAAAGGGCATCTTCCGATGAGTTGCTCCCAAAAGGAGAATTCATTGAGTTATATTGGATATTTTTCCTGGTGAATTGCTCTCAAAAAGAGAATTCATTGTGATATATTCATCAACCAAATTAATACGAATCGTTGATCCTAACGAACCCATACCATGCGCATACTCTTTATAGATATTTTCTTACACGTATTTCTATGTTTATATTGTTCACGTGTTCACATCACCATCACCGTCATCATTTGTGAAGTGTTTAGTTTCTCTTCGTAGGATTTCTATTTGATTTGAATTGTGGTTGCAACAGATTTCTTCCCGTGGATTCGACATCTGGACTCCCAGATTTTACTACTTGTACGGACTCTTGCACTTGAGAGAGAGCACCTTTCGGAGCCCACCAAGTTTTTGGCGCCGTTGCCGGGGAGGAATGGTTTGTGACTACGGTTTATTTCATTTAGAGGACCTTCGGTGAGATCTTTCCACTTTACTGTACATAAACTTTTTTTTTATTTTTTTATTATTATTTTATTTTAATTTTTAAAAATGGAGTATATGAATTTTTATTGCACGAACAATCTGTATGATGCAAGGTACGCTAATGCACACAAACATAGAATGGAAAAGCTCAAAATTGTTAATTTTAATCAAACTGACTGTGAAACTTTCTTTCAGGCCTGGAGGAGGTTCACAGACCTAATATCGAGCTATCCGCAGCATGGTTTCACAAATGAAGAGCTTATGGAGTTCTTCCTAGAAGGACTACAACCTCAGCTGCAGGAATTATTGGGAAGCATGACGCCAACAGTGGCGTGGGAATACATGGAGTCTCTGCAAGAAAACAAAGAAACCGTGGAAGAGACTTTAGAGAGCGATTCAATGGAGCCTTCGTGCCTTGATCAAGAAGAGCAAAGCGTAGACGTACCTTTGCAATCCTTGAAAGAGGAAGCTTACCAGACTATTCAGACACAGGAGGCCACATCCCATCAATTCCAAGAGAATTTCCTTGCTCGGAGCAGGCAGATTCAGAAATCCATCGAAGATCTTACTCTGCTTGCCACTTGCTTAGAAGAAGGTAGTGCTTTTGAAACTCGATTTAAAGAAACTAATACGAGTTCATCTTCTATTGCAGGAATATCGAGCGAGGACACGAATAAAAATATATACATGGCAGAAAGTGTGTGCGAAAGAGAGGACGAGCTAGCAATTTTGGATGAACGAGAGGAGGAAACAGCTAGGGAAAAGGGTTTTGAGATTATCGCGATGGAGTCAGAACCATGCCCTCCTCCAGTTTTGTCCCAAAATCATTTATCCCTCTCCACAAAGAACGAGCATCGTACAGAGAGTAGTGCATATCTTTCAGGGAGTAGTCATCAACTTATTTTAATTTCTTTCACTTATTTCGATGACTACATTTGGAATAATTTTATTTCGAAGAATTTTAAACTAAAATGGATTGACGTGACTCATCTCTTGCAGGATATAGGTGGACATCTTATAGAGATGCTGGGAGTTACGTTGCTGGGATCCAGTTTAGTCGTTGGAGGAAGATTACTCGCCGAGGAGCGCAAGTAGCAAATTGAACAACTTCCTCCACAATTAAAGATTCGGGATCCGCCATTTGATCACGGTGTGTTCTTTCCAGTAGTGTAGTTTTTATATGCTTTCTAGGTTGCTTGATTGAATAAACTCGTACCTCTTCCGACATTGAGGACAATGTCCATCTTTAGTCGGGGGGCATGTATGAGACCTTAGGACTTTTATTTATTGGAGAAGAATAAATCACCAAATCTCATCTTTTAAAACTCTTTCATATGCCTCTAATGCGGATGATTATACATTACTTGTGTTCTAAAAATTGTTTATGGCTTGATTAATTATTTTTCCTTCATGGAATTGTCGTTAATATGCTATTCATGAAAATTTTCAATTTCCATGATTAATATCTCGAAATAGTTTGAATTTATTTCATGCATGCTAATGTGATGAAAAAGCTTAAGTATACACGATTTATTGGAATAGTTTTCAAGTTGAAGAGGAATTTGGCCTTTGTTATTAATGTTTATATTCATGTTGATGGGTTTTGAGTTGCTTACAAAAAGATGGAGAAAAGAAAGAAAAGAAAAATGAATGAAAAGACAAATGAACGATGAAAAATGAATCAATGAGTATGTCACTAATAAATAACTTGGTTGGCTCGAGTAGTACAGTCCGAGGGGTCCTTCTTGGCCTAATGCCATATGATCGTCTGACTTGGGAGCCATTGACCGGAAACTCACTCATTTGATGGAGCGATCCAAGTTATACTTTTTTCCGCGAATGTTGCTTGATGCGCGTTACGCGGAACGAATAAAAGAAAAGAAATGGTGAATATACTAAGCAACTTCAATACCCATGTCTTGAATGATTATTTTGATAGGCCAATTCCTTGGAAACACGAAAACTAGAACAAAACGACGTGTTATACTTTCGCTTGCGCAAAACGATGCTTGCATGCTATTTATTCATACTAAATTAGAGAAAATATCATGTGATTGATTTTGTTCATGGATGTGTATATTGATGGTCAAGATCATGTTGGAATACGTATTATTGAGCCATGCCATGAGCGATTTGAAAGAACTTATTGTTTTATTACTCATCCGTATTTATCGCTCTTTTTGCTAGAGACTAGCAAATCGCTAGTTGGGGGGTGTGATTCGGGTTCAATATTACATATTTAACCCCCCATTTAGCCCTATTTTGCGCTCATGTGATGCTACATTGTTCTCTAATTCATACGTATTTTCTACACATTTATTTATCAGAGAAAACACACTATTTGAGTACAAAACAGCATTTAACGATGCAATTCTGCACATTTTATATTTTTCATAGCTTGGTCTCGATCTCACGATTCCAACGACTATTTATTTGTATTTTTCTGAGATCTGTGCCAATTACTGTGAATTTTTGAATGCAGAATACCAATTAAATGGGAAATACGCAAGGAAATACGAAAATACGGTCGTCAGCGAATCACAAGCCGCCACGTGGCAGCATCGGATCGGTTCCCGCCCGCATCGAACGGCGATTAACGACGGGGCGTATACGGGCGACGCGGCATTATTTGCGCCGTTGGATCGCGATCCAACGGCCTGCATTCGAGATCGAACGTAGAAAAAGCGGGCGAATCAGCGGCCGTTGGATCACAATCCAACGGCCTGCACACATCATCAAGCGACGCAAGAGGACGAAATCGCAGCGCTACGTGGCGCGATCCTGAGAGCCGCCCGCTCGATCCAACGGCGATTGAAAGCCCCGCAAATTCGAAGCGCTTGGCGACGTGGCTTCCGCTGGACGGTCCGATGGCGATCGGACGAACGCGACCAAATGAGAAGCGGATCCGAAGAAGTGAAGCGGGCGCCGAGCGAAGATCCGTTAAGAGTGGACACGTGGCGAGGCGTAGTTAAATCCCGCATTTTTGAAAGATGATCGGACGGCCAGAATTTGATCCGCTTGAGATGAGCGGATAGGATTGATTCGGGTGCGGGTTTTAAAACCCAATAAGCTTTTAAAACCCGCAATCTTATTATATAAGCGTATTTAGGGTTTTTTGAGCGTATTCAAGCAGTTTGGGGCGTATTTTGGGCGTATTGGAGGCTCTAGAAGCTGTATTCTCCCCCTGAAAAATTCTGTAAAATTCCAGAGGCTTGTTTTATTATTTTCAGAGAGTTTGAAGTCTTTTCAAGGAGAATTGATGATATTTTCTTCAACTTCTATCCCGTATTTTGGTGTTTTCTATTGTATTTTGCTATGAACTTGAAGTATTTTGTTATGAAACTTGGTTATTATTGCACGATGAGTAGCTAGAACTTATTTGTGCATGGTATGGAGTAGTTAGGGGATATTATTCGTGTTTATTTGGTTGAAATTCCTTGTGCTAAATCGTTTAACGTCGCTAAAATTGTAATCTTTGTTCGTAAATCGACTTTTTTAGATTCCAAAAGAATTAATTCAGTTGATGATCGCCCCAAAAGGGTGAGTTTTGATCTCCTTAAAAGGGAGTTTCATACCATAGTTTTGATCTCTCCAAAAGAGAGTTTCATATCGTATTATAGCTTTAGCGACGATCTTTTTGAATATTTTGTTTTAACCCCCAAAAGGGCATCTTCCGATGAGTTGCTCCCAAAAGGAGAATTCATCGAGTTATATTGGATATTTTTCCTGGTGAATTGCTCTCAAAAAGAGAATTCATTGTGATATATTCATCAACCAAATTAATACGAATCGTTGATCCTAACGAACCCATACCATGCGCATACTCTTTATAGATATTTTCTTACACGTATTTCTATGTTTATATTGTTCACGTGTTCACATCACCATCACCGTCATCATTTGTGAAGTGTTTAGTTTCTCTTCGTAGGATTTCTATTTGATTTGAATTGTGGTTGCAACAGATTTCTTCCCGTGGATTCGACATCTGGACTCCCAGATTTTACTACTTGTACGGACTCTTGCACTTGAGAGAGAGCACCTTTCGGAGCCCACCAGGAGCTCCCCACTGGGGCCTGAAAACAAAAGCCGCAGCTTTGAGTGATTTCAAACAAGTGAGAGAGAGATGTCCAGTGAAGGAAATTTCATGCAACCATCCATTCCTCGCTTCGATGGTCATTACGACCATTGGAGCATGCTGATGGAAAATTTTCTGCGTTCGAAGGAATTCTGGGGGCTAGTGGAGACTGGCTATGATGAGTCAGCAAGTGGATCAGTGCAGACAGATGCACAGCGAAAGAAAATTGATGAGTTGAAGTTGAAGGATCTCAAAGTGAAGAACTACCTCTTCCAGTCCATTGATCGCACAGTTCTTGACACCATTCTGAAGAAGGATACTGCCAAAGACATTTGGGATGCCATGAAGAGAAAGTTCGAAGGGAATGCAAGGGTTAAGAAGTCTCATCTTCAAGCTCTCCGACGAGATTATGAAAACCTGGAGATGAAGTCCGGCGAAGGAGTGACAGAGTATTTTTCGAGAGTCATGACGGTGGCCAACAAGATGCGAGTCTATGGAGAAAAGATCAAAGATGTGAAGATCGTGGAGAAAATTCTGCGTTCTCTCACAGATAAATTTAACTACATTGTATGTTCCATAGAGGAGTCAATGGATATTGATAAACTCTCAGTGGATGAACTCCAAAGCTCTTTAATTGTGCATGAGAAGAAGTTTCAGAAGAAAAGTGGTGAAGAACAAGTTTTGAAGGTTGCTTTGGAAGAAGGAAGAGGCAGAGGACGAGGCCGTGTTGCTTATAGGGGCAGAGGAAGAGGAAGAGGTAGGGGCAGTACCAGTTTCAGTAAAGCTACAATTGAATGCTATCGGTGTCAAAAATTGGGCCATTTTCAGTATGAGTGCCCCTCTTGGAACAATGAAGCCAACTACACAGAGCTTGATGATGAGGATGAGATGCTGTTGATGTCCTGTGTAGAGATGAACTGGACCAAAAGTAAAGATGCATGGTTCCTTGATTCAGGGTGTTCCAATCACATGTGTGGAGATAGAACCATGTTCAGTGAGATTGATGACAATTATAGGCAATTGGTCAGGTTAGGAAACAACACCAGGATGAATGTTATAGGCAAAGGAAGTGTGAAGCTGCTTGTAGATGGAATCAATCTTGTTGTGTCCGAGGTATACTATGTTCCAGAACTCAAGAATAATCTCTTGAGCATAGGGCAACTTCAAGAGAAAGGCTTGGCAATTTTGATTCAGGGAGGGGTATGCAAGATCTACCATCCTTATAAGGGCTTGATTATTAAGACCAACATGAGTGAAAATAGAATGTTTATTTTGCATGCTCACTCACAAGTGATGTCTCAGCAACAACATGATGAGTGTTTTCACACAAGCTCACAGGATCTGTCACAACTCTGGCATCACAGATATGGACATCTAAGCTACAAGGGTTTGAGAACTTTGCAGAATAAGGAAATGGTACGTGGCCTTCCCAAGCTCACTATCACAAATGAGTTGTGCACAGACTGCATTGTTGGCAAGCATCACCGGGATCCTATACCGAGGAAGAGTTCGTGGAGAGCAAGCCAGATATTGGATCTCATTCATGCAGACATTTGTGGTCCAATCACTCCCATGTCCAACAGCAACAAAAGGTACACTTTGTGTTTTATAGATGACTATAGTAGAAAGTCATGTATATATTTTCTGAAGGAAAAATCAGAAGCATTGAGTTATTTCATGCGTTTTAAGAGGATGGTGGAGAATGAAACATGTTTGCCTATTAAGTGTCTACATACAGATAGGGGAGGGGAGTTCACCTCATTAGAATTCAAAAATTTCTGTGAGCTGAATGGCATTAAGCGGCAACTGACAACTGCCTACACCCCTCAACAAAACGGTGTCGCTGAACGGAAGAACAGAACAGTAATGAACATGGTTCGTACAATGCTCTCTGAGAAGAAAATCCCAAAAACATTTTGGGCAGAAGCAGTCAATTGGAGCAATTATGTGCTGAACAGATGTCCAACTGTGGCAGTCAAAAACATCACCCCAGAAGAAGCATGGAGTGGACAAAAGCCTTCTGTTGATCATTTTCGGGTCTTTGGCTGCATAGCACATGTTCATGTGCCAGAGGTACGAAGAACTAAACTTGACAATAGAAGTTTTACATGTATATTTTTGGGTGTTAGTGAGGAATCCAAGGGATATAGACTATTTAATCCTATTACAAAAGGGGTAGTAGTGAGTAAGGATGTGATATTTGAAGAGGAGAAACAATGGGATTGGGATGAGAGTTGTGAGGAACAGATTTTAGAATGGGGAGATGATGATGTAATGGGAATAGATGATGATAAAGGTGAGAGAAATGAAACCATTAATGGAGATGAAAATGATGGTGAAGATGTAAGTGAGACTAACAGTGGTGAAATAGAGGGAAATGTAGCTCCAAATAATGGGGACATTGAGGATAATGAAGGTGGTAGGAGAATGAGAGAACCTCCTACATGGATGAGAGATTATGTTAGTGGGGAGGGCCTCGGGTTATCTGAAGATGAAGGTAGCTTGACATTAATGGTGACAAGTGATGATCCATTGTACTATGAAGAAGCAGTGAAAGATGCAAACTGGAGGTTGGCCATGGATAATGAAATTAAGTCAATAGAGAAAAACAAGACATGGACGTTGGTTGTGTTGCCTGTTGGAGCCAAGAAGATTGGGGTGAAATG
Source organism: Scilla litardierei (assembly GCA_030789695.1). Lineage (NCBI taxonomy): Eukaryota > Viridiplantae > Streptophyta > Magnoliopsida > Asparagales > Asparagaceae > Scilla > Scilla litardierei. Next base: position 36,527,241 of record CM061141.1, on the reverse strand, counting down.
GATCTATAAAACTAAGTATAATGAGCATGGAGAACTTGAGAAGCACAAAGCACGTTTGGTGGCTAAAGGGTACACACAGAAACATGGGATAGACTACACCGAGGTCTATGCTCCCGTGGCAAGAATGGAAACTGTAAGGATGGTAGTGGCTTTAGCAGCTCAAAGAAACTGGGAAATATTTCAGTTAGATGTGAAATCAGCATTCCTCCATGGTGAGCTTAATGAAGATGTGTATGTGGAGCAACCAAGGGGTTATGAAATCAAAGGAAGTGAGGACAAGGTCTACAAGCTGCACAAGGCTTTATACGGCTTAAAGCAAGCTTCACGCGCTTGGTTTAGCCGCATGGAGACTTATTTTGTCAATGAGGGATTCGAAAGATGTCCAAATGAGCAGACCCTTTTCACAAAACGGGGCAAAAAGGGTAAAATACTCATTGTAAGTGTTTATGTTGATGATTTAATTTATACTGGTGATGATGAAGATATGATGAGTAGTTTCAAGTGTTCAATGATGCATGTTTTTGAAATGACTGATCTGGGAAAAATGAAGTTCTTTCTCGGCATTGAAGTGTCACAACAAACCAATGGTATCTTCATTTGTCAAAGGAAATATGCAGTGGAGGTTTTGAAGCGATTTGGAATGCTAGAAAGCCATGAAGTCAATAGTCCGATTGTTCCAGGTTCCAAGCTAAGCAAGGATGCAGATGGAATTGCAATTGATGAATCGTATTACAAGCAAATTGTAGGGAGTCTCATGTATCTCACAGCAACTCGTCCAGACATAATGTACAGTGTAAGCTTGATCAGCAGGTACATGGCAAGACCTACAGAGCTTCATTTACAAGCTGCCAAAAGGATATTAAGGTACTTGAAGGGCACTTTTGATTATGGAATCATGTACAAAAGGGGGAATTCAGAGAACTTGGTTGCGTACACAGACAGTGATTATGCTGGTGACGTAGATGATCGAAAAAGCACTTCTGGTTATGTTTTCCTTTTGAGTTCTGGAGCAGTGTCTTGGCTTTCAAAGAAGCAACCAATTGTTACAATGTCGACCACAGAGGCAGAGTTTGTGGCAGCAGCTGGATGTGCAAGTCAAGTAGTGTGGATGAGAAGAGTTTTAGAGCGACTGGGATATGAACAGAAGAATGGTACTATAGTCATGTGTGATAACAGCTCCACCATCAAATTGTCAAAGAATCCTGTCATGCATGGGAAAAGTTAACATATTGATGTACATTTCCATTTCTTGAGAGAGCTTGTTAAGGATGGAATTGTTGAGTTGTTGCATCGTGGAACGGATGAGCAGACAGCAGATGTGATGACAAAACCATTGAAGTTGGATTCCTTCCAAAAGTTCAGAAGCCAGATGGGCATTTGCAAGGCAGTTGAGCTAAACTAATTGTGTATCACAGTTAGTTTAGGGGAGGGATTGAAAAGGTTGTTGCTTATTTTTAGGAGTTTGCTGAGTCCTGTTTACTAAGTCTTTCTTTCTGTTGTTTACTCAGTTTTATTTCTGTTAACAAATCCCTAGTCTTTAGGGCTTGTTGGGAGTGCTAGTGGTCAGTTTACACTAACGTGGTTAGTGGACGTAGTGCTAAACATATGCTTTCTTTTAGCTTTTCTGTCACTTTTGTAAGGCTATTTAAAGCCAAGTTTGTTCAATAAGAATGCAGATCATTCATCCAGAATATTGTTGAGCTTTGTTTCTTTTGTGATCAAAGTTTCCCAACACTCCATAGGTGGAACTCTGACGGGAGGCTGAAGATCGGAGATGGGAGATGGGCCGTCAAGGGTGCGAGCTCGTTCGGATGGCCCAACCAGGCGAGCTTGTCCGTGCATCGACATGGAGCTTTGTCCAAATGGGCCGATGAGCTCGGCAGGTCTGTCCGTTCATCGACAAGGAGCTTTCAGAAGACATGGAACTTTGTCCAAATGGGCCGACGAGCTCAACAGGTCTGTCCATGCATCGACAAGGAGCTGATCAGACAGTTAAGCTTGGCTGGATCGGTCGGGTTTGGATCGGTAAGAGTACAGATTGACTGGGCCATTGGGAGAACAGAGCTCAGACCTTCTTCGTCGATGTCGATGGCAAACCGATCTCCTTGGCATGATGGGGGTCACTGTTGAGGAGGAACATGACCGCCTTCTTTGTTGCCACGACCCTCGCCACGTCGTTGCTGACCTCTAAAGCCTCCTTGATCTCAGTGGCGAGGGCCGGAGCGCCCTTGTCGAAGTGCACGAGGAGCGTGCATGATTCCTCCATTGCCGAGAGATCTCAGTTTTAGATTGGAGACAATAATTGCTTGGAGAAGTCGATAGACGCACCTACAGACTGGAGGGACTTGAATAAGCCCTTGTTCGGATCAACGTGCAACGGCACTCCAATCAGATATCTTCTCGGTTTGGAGACGAGTGACAGTGTGCACCTCTCTGGTCGCGACATGGGGTCAAGTCCCCTCAGGGACCAATCGATGATGACAGAGCTCAGAGAACAAGCCTTTGTCAGGCGCTGCATTCCAGTGGGGGTGGGACTAGAAGTCATGACACTGCAGAGGGATGCTCGCCTTGTGTGGGGCTCGACGGGGGGTTACTCCTCAGCTTGGTACGACAGAAGGACATCCCGGATAATCGGCAGTGAGCTACTCAAACGCCCAGATGTGGACATCTTGGGGAGGTGGAGATAGCCGGGATTTCATTGGTCATCTCCTTAAGGTCCAGCTTCTTTGCAACCGGGGCGGCCGCACTGCCGGTGATCCTACCTTTGAAAGAAATCAGATCCATCGAATGAATCAGATCCAGCTTCTTGCCAGAGGGGTCCATCTTCTCGGCACCGCCGGTGATCTCGGCAACGGGTCCATCCTCTTGGCATTGCATGTGATCTTCAACAGCGGGTCCAGGCTCTCGGCAGCGGGTCCAGCTTCTCGGCACCACCGGCGATCTCGACAGCGGGTCCAGTTTCTCGGCAGCACCGATGATCTCGGCAGCAGGTCCAGTTTCTCGGCAGCAGGGGCCATTGAAGGAATCAGATCTTGTCGGATTCGGACCCGATGCGGTGGAGTTTGAATGGATGGGCATCAGTTGATCGCCAGAGGATCCGTCAACGGATGACGATGATAGGACGTCTCCTTTTCATCCGAATCTCTTGTTTTCTTGGGAGCCCCAATCTACAGAGGGCCTTTGGAAGGAATGGGATTTTGGGACCAAATGGCCACCTGTAGATTTTTATCCCCCAATGGGATTTTGCGGCCAAATGATGTGAGGTACAAATCCTCACGAGATGAGAGAGTGCGAGAGTAAGATGATGTGGTCTGTCGCCCCTTCGGCAGTCGGTCTTTCAGATTTTTGATTAAAGGAACGAGTCATTGCCCATGTGGTTGATGACATGGGTATTCAACTCGTCCCCACAGACGGCGCCGGATGTTTCGGGGTGTTTTCTTACCACATGTTGATAGTCTGGAAGGCCAGAGGTCGTCGCTGTCACGTGAGACGGGGACGACATCCGGGGTCAGTTGGCCGTGCGTTCGGTTGAGCTGGAAGGCGCGGATCCATGTGTCGGTGCGCCGAAGGGTAGCTTCGACGGGGCGACGCCCTCCTGGATTGGTCGGCCGAACGGACTCGAGCTCGAGGGTGTTCGGATCCGAATGGCGGGACGCCGAAGGGTTGACGTCTCCTTTGATCTGCACAGACTAGGGAGCTCGTCAGGGGGGGGGGGGGTTCGGACCTTGGTTCCGACCAAGTCCCATCCGATGCTTAAATCAGATGGTGACTAAGATGTACTCGGTGGAATCTAGCTTGGTTCACAGAGAGACCAAGCACGAGTTATTGGGCCGAGTTATGGAGGAGAAATGTGTAAGGTGGATGAAGGTGTTAGGAAATGGTAGTGATATACCTCCATTGTAGATCTCGGAGATCCCCTTGAGATGATGCATCCTCGCTTTCATATAGGCGAGTCATCCACCCTCTCATCTCTAAGGCCAAGAAGAGGCCTTAATGTCGCCCTTGATGACGGTGCGCAGATTAGGAAGTATTGACCCCTTAATTGCGTCTATTTGATGAGGAGATAAATGACATGAAGGCGGGTCATGATTGCTGGAATGACGGCTTTGAGTGTCTGCCATAATTGGCGAGTGCTCCTTTGGTTTGGAGAGCGATTTCCTCCACCACAGAAAGTGGGCGGTCCATTGGGCATTCATCTCGAGTAGAGGGGCAAGACCTGCCCTTGAGATCCTTGGTTTAGAGCCTAAGGCCGTAATGGATTGGTTGACTTGGTTCATCTGGGCCCGGTCAAAAAGGTTGTTTCAAAGGCGAAAGCTCGACAAGTCTTCATTCAATAACTGTTGTCACTTATGATCATTGTAACATTGATCTCGCTAATACAAATTTATTGTTCGATTCGATGGATTTTCCCATTAACACCACCCAACCGCATCAAAATGGAACCAGACCAATAGTTATCAAGGGTAGCGTGTAATAAAAGCATCTAATCACATCAATAATCAAATACTTCAAAGTGTGAGAAATGACAAATTTCACCAAATTTCGAACCGTTTCTGTTCCACCTCAATCCAGCTATGTCCGGATGGCTTAACCACCCCTCTCTTCTCCATCAATCTCCTCACCGTCTTCGCCTCCTCCCACTTCCCCGCCTTCGCATACAAGTCGGCCATTGTCACGTAATTCCCTGCATTCTCCGGCTCGATCCGAGCCAACTCATCGAACGCCAACCTCCCGTGCTCCACATCCTGATGAACTCGGCTTGCAGCCAACAAAGCACCCCATACTGCCCCTCCCCTGCCCCTCCCCTCCGGTCGGACCGGCAGGTCCCTAATAAATCGGACCGCCTCTTCGAACCGTCCAGCCCGGCCCAACAAATCCACCACACAAGCATAATGCTCCACACCCAAATCCAACACCCGACCAAGCCTCTCAAATAGATCCAAACCCACGTCCACCAGCCCACAATGGCTACAAGCAGCCAGCACGCTGGTTAAGGTTACCCCATCAGCCCGGATTCCTGTCCGGTCCATTTCATCGACCAACTGGACCGCCGGCTCGGCTAGGCCGTTCGATCCGTACGCATTAATCATCGAATTGTACGAGATGACGTCACGTGAGCTCATGTTTAAGAAAACGGAGCGTGCGGCCAAGATGCATCCTGATTTTGAGTACATGGATATCAACGCGTTGCACACTGGAGTGGCTGATTGGCGATTGCTCCGAAAAACACGGGCGTGGATTTCTCTGCCGGGCATCAGGCTGCACGCGCGGAGCACGGTTGTGACCGTGGTCTGGTCGCTTCTGATGCCCCGCGCCTGCATGTCTCTAAACTGCTCCAGCGCTGCGTTCCATGCACCCGCGTTGACACGCCCCAATATTACGGCGTTCCACGTCACCACGTCGTTGGGGTCCATCAAGCGGAACACGTGGCCTGCCGGGAGGCCCCTCTTGCAGCCTGCGTACGTGGCAAGCAGAGCCGCGCCTGCGTTGTGGTAGAACGCCGGTGCTGGAAAAGTTTTGAGGCCGTATGCGTGGAGCTCCGTAGCTGTACGGATACGGGACAGGTGGCGGCACGATGAGAGGACGCAGGATACCGTATCCTGATCCGGCGGGATGGTTGACTCGTCGATCATCCTTGCGAAGAACGAGAGGGCTGCCTCGTGATTCCCGCTGCGAGAGTAGCCAAGGATCATAGTCGTCCACGAGACGACGTTGGGGTCCACGAGACGATGAAAGATTTGGAGTGCTTCGTCACACTGTCCAGAGCGACAATAGCCGTCCATCATCGTGTTCCAGGTGACTATATCCGGATCATAGTTGGCCAATTCCATGCGCCTGCATATAGCATCGAGATTTAAACACGAGTAGGTATGATAGAAATTAAATAATTCGACAAACACATTGGGCTGTTTTGTACAATTCGAACATACCTGAACCTCACCTGACTAGCTTACCCGCCAAGTCCAAGGACCCAGCCGAAACATACACCGAAATCATAGAATTCCAAGTGAGCACGTCTCTCGTCCGCATTTCATCAAACACCTTGAGCGCACCGTCGGTGTTCCCACAACTACCGTATCCATACACAAGTGCGTTTCCCACATGCACATTCCCAGCTCCATCCACCCCAAACTTCACTCCATCCCCATGAACCGCGCCAATCAGTGACGAATCTACATCGACCGCCGCGGCCCGTAGAACGACGGGCATGACATAACCATCGGGCGAGATTCCACGGTTCCGCATTCGGCGATAGAAGCAGAGGCAGCGGCGGAGGTCGCCGGAGCGGGAGAAGGCGGCGATGATGGAGGTCCAGGCGAAGACGTTGGGCTCGGAGAGTGAGGGAAGGAGTGAGAGGGCGGAGGAAAGGTCGGAGGAGTCGGCGTAGAGCTGGAGGAGCTTGGTGGTGAGGTACTGGGAGGATGAGGGACTGAGGAGGTTGTGGGTGAGGAGTTGGGTGTGGATTTGGGGAAGTAGGGTTGGGAATTTGGGGATGGAGGCGAGAAGTTGGAGGATAGAGGGGATTTGTGGTTTTCTACTGTAATTCATAGTCTTCTTCTCGATTCAAAACTTTTTTTGGAGGGAAACATTTCGGGTATGAAATGAAGAAGACTCTGAAAAAAAAACCGTGCACCCACGGAGAGAAAATAATCCCCACGGACAGAACGCGGTCGCAACCGAGAAAGAGCGAGAATTGTGGTTGTATGTGTCGGTATCGTCAGTTTAAAAGACACAAAAAATTGTAGTCAAAATGCAAACAACCTTGAGGTAAATGGCAGCCATGTAAATAAGTGGAATGTGGTTGTTTTTTTTTGTTTTTTAAGTGTGTTAGTGAGATGAGGGAATTACCCTTTTGCATTGTCCCATGTGACAATGTGATAGTGCCACATGAGACAATGTCAATTTTGTAATTCCATCTTTTATAAGAGACTAGTCATTACCCGTGCCCATAGGGCACGGTTTATTTAATGGCTGAGTTTTTCTCCCCCACAAATAGATATCGCTTATCCAATTTCTCTTGTCCAATATCTCTTATCCAATTTCTCTTGATAACATCCCTCTTTTATAATATAGATATCTCTTATCCAATTTCTGTTTTCCAATATCTCTTATCCAATTTCTCTTGATAACATCCCTCTTTTATAATATAGATTATCTCTTATCCAATTTCTCTTTTCCAATATCTCTTATCCAATATCTCTTGATAACATCCCTCTTTTATAATATAGATATCTCTTATCCAATTTCTCTTTTCCAATATCTCTTATCCAATTTCTCTTGATAACATCCCTCTTTTATAATATAGATATCTCTTATCCAATTTCTCTTGATAACATCCCTCTCTTATAATATAGATATCTCTTATCCAATTTCTCTTGTCCAATATCTCTTATCCAATTTCTCTTGATAACAACCCTCTTTTATAATGTAGATATCTCTTATCCAATTTCTCTTTTCCAATATCTCTTATCCAATTTCTCTTGATAACATCCCTCTTTTATAATATAGATATCTCTTATCCAATTTCTCTTTTCCAATATCTCTTATCCAATTTCTGTTGATAACATCTGTAACGACCACTTTTCGTTGTACGTTGTTCGTGCACGTGCTTTTGGCCGTGCACGTGTTTGTGAACACTTTCGTGTGTTATGCCGTTGTGAACGTCTCTGAGAGTATTAAATAGTGGCACTATTTTGGAACGACGTTTCTCGAGTCGTTTTCCCACAATTTAAACTTACTCGATGAGACGTGACGATTCTCACTCTTGACGGGAGACGTTTCTATTTTTAGTTTCGTCGTCCAATGTCGAATTTGAGATCCGTCTTCTTAGTTAGCTCACATTAGACATCACGATCACCCTGATATTTATTTTATAATTTTTGGAGTTCATTTGACCATTTTTATAATTTTTACAAGTTTTATAATATTTTTAATAATTTATTTTTAAATTAATTTCGGCCAAAAAAAATTTATTTGAGTTTTAAACGTTTTAAAGAATTTTTGAGCCAATTTCCAGCTCATTTGGACCAGGTCAAATCCTAGAATGGGTTGGAGAAGTTTAAATTCAAATTTTAAATCTTTTTGAACTTCTAATCCTATTAGATTTAGCCCTAGACCAAGTCAACCCACCTATACTATATAAGCAACCCCTAGCAAGACCTATTTTCCAAAGAAATTAGCCCTAGCCTCTTCCAAACTCATTTTGGACGTTGCGACGAATCGTCGCAACGTTGCGACGTTCAGCTCCCCGCACGACCGAGAAAACCCCCCGCAATCTCCCGCTCCGACCGAGGGCAAGCCCCGCATCCATCGCTGTCCGCACCGCTGCAGCAACCCCCGCCCCGTTCCCCCGCTTGACCGAGAGGAGCCCTCGGTCTGACCGAGGCCCCGCTTCGCACAAGCGCTCCGCATCCGTTGCCGCTTGTCGCCCCGCTCCGCAGCCCGCACGACCGACCCGCCGCTCCGCATTGACCGACGTTGCAAGCGTTGCAACGTTGCAACGCTGTCCCGCCCGCATCCAAGCGCACGACCGAAGCTCCCCATCGACCTGACCGAAGGAAAACCCCGCACCCAAGCAACGCCGCAGCTGCTGCACACCCCAACGTCGCATCCCCCGCATTCCAGCGCACGACCGACGGATCTCCCCGCATTGGCTGTGTACGACCGACGGCCATACGTCGCAACCCCGCAACCGTCGCACCACTTGCCTCCGTGGGCCCCCCAAGTTCTCCAGAGGTATTGTGGGTCCCCCAAAGGTCCCTAGGACTACTGTGGGCCCCACCAAGGTGCTTGCTCTTCGAGGATTCGTCGCGTACGACGTCGTCGCACGTCGTAGCCCGTCGTCGCACGTGCGAGCTTTGGAATCTGGAATCGTCGCCCCGGGTTGATTGCTCTGAATTTCCAGCGAGGAAACTAATTGGAATCTGGACTTGGAGCGCGATCTTATTATTCCAACCCCCGGCGTCGCTACCCGACGCCGGTGTAGCTTTCGCGTCGTGTTGAGGTAACGTTTTGCATCCCTAGGACCCCAAACCCAATTGCATGCTAATCAAGACTAAAATCAGTATTTTTAAAGTATTTTAAATGTTTAGAAATCACTAATCAAGATTAATAAAACGGATGTAGGCCGGTGGACTTGTGCACGTAGGAATCGTGACTTTGGACTCGTTGGACGGTGTTTTCTTGACGTGATAGTTGCAGGCAAGTGAAACTTGCCAACTCTTGTGTAGGGCCATGTTTTTAGGCCACTTACTTGCTTTTAGCGTAAAAGAGACTAGTCAGTGAAATGATAGCTGGCTAGACGCCTACTTGATCTAGTTTGACAACGAAACTAGATCTGTCACCTAAATGATCTAGCTTGACAACGAAGCTAGATCCAACCATTAAACTTGTCATTCATGCATGCTAAACTGTCACGTTTACTTTTCTTACTTGTACGCTTTACTACTTGCCATGCCATGTCATCCATGCATTAATTGTTGCATCGTAGCACACGCTACAATACTTGTCCTCGTACTACTTGTCCGGCTAGGTGCACCCCTACGCCATACTTGTTTACACACTTCCTGGCTCGTGGTCCAGAAGCGAGCACTCCAAGTTCGGGGGTAAGGCCCTGGCTCGACACACGTGGAGGGGTAGGGTTGAGCGACCACTCAGCGTAAAAGTGTGCCCGTACAGCCTCTTTAGCTGTAAGGCGTGAACTCTGTGCACGAGGTGCTTACTTTTCTTGTCTTGTACTTGTCTTGTGAATGTCATGCCATGCTCGTACTTTAATTTACTTTACTTTACTTTACTTGTTGCACTCATTACTTTAAACTGCCATGTCAATGCATCATGCTAGAACTGCTAGGTTGCTTTACTTTTACCACCTTTCAGTTTCACTTGCGTAAGTCTTCCAGACTTGCTGACATGTGCCCCTTGCTCTTTTGGGTGCCACATGTTAGACCCTGAGTCAGAGACAGTTGCTGAGGACGAGGTAGTTGCTGACGCTGAGTCTGAGTCCATGATTGCCAGGAGGATTTTGGTGGACACCGGTGACCTTCCTTTGAGTCTTTGTTGAGCTTTATTTTGTTTAGGCCTTTTGTTAGTTGTTGGTGCGTAGCACCGTTGTTTTGTACTTTGTACTTTTGTTGGCCATGTTTGGGCCTTTAGACTTTTCTTTTAGCCTGGTGGCTTTTCTGCGATGTTGGAAACTTATTTTATGGATATTCTGAGATATTTCTTTTGTCTCATTTAATTATTACTATCTTTGTTTCGTTAGCGTTGCAAGGACCTGCAGTTTTAAACTTGATCGACGCTTATCGGACTTGCAGCTTTGCAGCTTCAAGTCTGAGCGGACCTTCTCACGCTTCGCCTCCATATTTTTGGGAAGCGAGGCGTGACAGGTTTTGTTGGTGGCCCATGCAGGTCCAATCTTGCAATTGCGAATTAACGGAACAACGATAATAACGGAATGTCCATTAAATAAATTGCAACATCCGAATCAGAAGCCCTGAGTTTAGTCGTTTTTAGGACACTAGGTGATGAGAAGACTTAGTTAGACGTCTGTGCTTGCTAGTTAGAGGCCTCTGATTGATAGTTAGACCCCCTTTCTGGCAATTGATTTAATCGTCGTAGGAGTTACCTTAGTGGTTCATGTCTACCCCTGACCATATTAGACTTCTAGATTTTCCTTCGGTCGTTCGCTTTTGGGTTCATCGATTTCGGACCAAGCTGAACGCATTTCCTTACCGTCTAACCTTTAGAAGTCTTAGCGCTTAGTTTTTAATCTTTAGTTGGTCGACCGTAGGAGTTCCCCGTAAACTCTTCTGATTCATGTCCTAGGCTTATGAATGTTTGATCTCCGACCAAATTCCTTGCCTCGATTCACGAGATCGCCCCATGACGATCGTCGTCAATTTTCAAACCTTTTCGTTACAATCTTGAATCTTCCAAAAGTATCCTTCGATTTCCCCTTTCCTAGGTTTAAATTTGTTCAAAATTTTAATATACTTATACTTCATACTTCTTCATTGATTTAAATTTTAAAAACGTTGTCGGAATTTTGAACTCTAGCTTATAATATTTTTCCCAGCCTATGTTTTCGTACTCATGTCGTCTTTTCATATATTAATTTTATTCTGAACCGTTTGTCCAATCCGATTTATAATTTTCCTTCTTATTTATGCCATTTGAATAATACATCGTGTTTACTTTTAATATACTTTTCAAGTCACATGGAATTTCAGATTTTAGCAAGTTGGTTTTGCTCGTCGTTCTCACTATTTCAGATTTTTGCAAAATTACTATTTTCATAACCTCTTCCTGCTTTAGACCCTCCCTGATTTGATTTGCTATTCGATCTTGAAAATTCTTATGCTAAGTTACTACTATTTTCTTTCCGCTCACCATACACGTTTTAGAAAAATTTCTAAACCAAATTGAATTTCAACTATTTTTATAACCGTGCCAGACTTGTTGTGCTCGTGTATTAAGAACCTTGTGTAAATCAGTTTTACATTTTTGGCAAACCTTGGTTTTCTAAAAAGTAGTTTCAAATTGATTATCTTCAATTTTCCATAGCCCAAAGTTTTGAAAGCATTTAACCTGATTTTAAATTCTTCTGTTGCTTGATTCCATTCCTTGACTTTCAAAAACTTTTGGCAACATTTTATTAAATTACTGACTGATAGAATTTTCTAAACCATGTCTTTAATATTCGCGTAAATGATTTTACTTCCTTTCAAAATGATTTTTAGAAACAATAGACCATTTTCTCTTATTAAGAATGTTCGACTCAAATTTACTTTGAACAACTCGTTTTATCGATTCCGAAATATTTCTTTTCAGACGAGGATTCTGATTTTGAAGAAAAACAGTTTTCAGATTTCACGTATTCTAGCTTGTGCTACTTACCCTATCTTCTTTTCTATATCCTATATAAGCATCACTATATCCTTTTCCTTCAACCTAAACATCACCATTGAGCCAATGTTCGTCCAACCAAGCTGTCTCCTTGCATTCCCCCTATCTGAACACGTGCTTATCGATCCTTCCCTCGTCACGCTTTCGACCTCCCTCTATTGCTTAGGTATTAGTGCCCGTCAATGTCTATGTCCACCCTAAGTTTTTAGTAGGCCCTTGGACCCTGTGAGGTGTCGTAGTGCACATACCTAAGTTGGGTACGTGAGCTTGAATGAGAATTCCCATAGTATATTGGTGCTTGCCTATTGTGTGGTATATATATATATATACTCGGAGTTATTCGTGATAGTATGAAGTTGTTGTGTGTTAGTAATTATAGATTTTTGTGTGGATAGCTATACTATACTAGGGATGCCGGTGTATATAAGAGCTAGCGTTGAAATATCTAATGGAATGTATGTAATTAGAGATACTTATAATGGTTGAAATAAAATGATTGGTAAAGCTAGGTATATGCTAGGTGTGATGATAATGTGTGAACTTATAGATAAGTAAGTAGGCCTATTGAGTGATCTATATATTATTAGGTGTGAGTATGTGCTCGTAGGTAGATATATATAGTGTTTAGACGTAAGTAGTATGTTTTGTTGCCTGAGTATATATGTGATATACATATAGTATTAGGGTTATAATTTTGATTGGTATTGTTGCTTTTACGGGATGTTGCATGCGTGCATACCGTGAGGTATACACGACTATTGCACATCTTAATTATGTACGTGTGGATGTGTTAGAATACTAATTATAGGTAGTAGGCTATGGTGTGAATATATATGTTACATGTGTGAGACTACGATGAATACGTATGCATGTATTAGGGAGCGTATTATAATTATACGAATGTTGATGTCTATATTATTATTATTATGGTGTATAAATTGATTGAACTACGTGAGTATTGCCTGACTAAATATTAAGTATGATTGATCTAGGGAATGTATATGGTTGTATTGGTAGACGTATAAATATTGGAATGGTATTGGTATAGGTATGAATGCCGTGCTACGTATATAGAATATCCTGATATGTGTATTGAGTCTCACTCAAGCTTGAGTGAGTATACTCTAAGTATATTGAATGTATGATTGTAGTTTGAATATAGAAATGCTTGATGTATGTATGGTGATAGAAGTGTTTGTGCCTGGTTGTGCTACGCACATGATTGTGGGTCGCTACGCCAGTATATAGTTATAGGTGTTGGTCTTGTGATATAGCTAAATACTAAGGACTTGTTATGTGAACGTATGTGTACTAGCTAAAACTAGGTATGTATGTGTGCTAGTTATATAATGGTATGGTTGGTGTATGTAAATGAAATGTTAGCGTGTATGGGTGTGCACCATGCACGGGTAAGTATGTGCTTAGTTATAGGTTTTGATGACTATGGTATATGTGGCGTGTCGTAAATACAGTTATAGGACCGTACGTGATGTGAATATATGGTGAACTATTTGCATGTATTTGAATGACTATATATTGTGAAATTATAGTAGCGGTGAATATATATTAGATATAGTGAACTTGATTTAATAATGGTATGGTGTGACTATATGTGCTGAGATGTTTGGTATTGGATGAATATTAGAGGGTAGTGTACTCTTGATGTTTGTGCATAGGTAGCTACCTATAGGTAGAGCGATGATTGTATTGGCTAAGCGTGAAACTATCTTTATATGAGTATCTGAAATATTGTTTGTGTTTAGGTAAGTAGTAGTTATATTAGGGATGTATGTTTATATACCTGATTGAAATACGTGTATGAGTTGGCGGACTATAATAGGTATTAATGTATAACGTACGTGAATGTATATATATATACTTGTTGGTAGTATCAATGTTTGACTACCTAGTGCATATATAAGCACTTGTAATGACTATACCTGGTTGAATTATTATATGACTTGATAGGGGTAGTTACTAGAGCGACTAGCTATATTGGAAAGTCCGAGGACGGACTTTATTCTAAGGTGGGGAGGATGTAACGACCACTTTTCGTTGTACGTTGTTCGTGCACGTGCTTTTGGCCGTGCACGTGTTTGTGAACACTTTCGTGTGTTATGTCGTTGTGAACGTCTCTGAGAGTATTAAATAGTGGCACTATTTTGGAACGACGTTTCTCGAGTCGTTTTCCCACAATTTAAACTTACTCGATGAGACGTGACGATTCTCACTCTTGACGGGAGACGTTTCTATTTTTAGTTTCGTCGTCCGATGTCGAATTTGAGATCCGTCTTCTTAGTTAGCTCACATTAGTCATCACGATCACCCCGATATTTATTTTATAATTTTTGGAGTTCATTTGACCACTTTTATAATTTTTACAAGTTTTATAATATTTTTAATAATTTATTTTTAAATTAATTTCGGCCAAATAAAATTTATTTGAGTTTTAAACGTTTTAAAGAATTTTTGAGCCAATTTCCAGCTCATTTGGACCAGGTCAAATCCTAGAATGGGTTGGAGAAGTTTAAATTCAAATTTTAAATCTTTTTGAACTTCTAATCCTATTAGATTTAGCCCTAGACCAAGTCAACCCACCTATACTATATAAGCAACCCCTAGCAAGACCTATTTTCCAAAGAAATTAGCCCTAGCCTCTTCCAAACTCATTTTGGACGTTGCGACGAATCGTCGCAACGTTGCGACGTTCAGCTCCCCGCACGACCGAGAAAACCCCCCGCAATCTCCCGCTCCGACCGAGGGCAAGCCCCGCATCCATCGCTGTCCGCACCGCTGCAGCAACCCCCGCCCCGTTCCCCCGCTTGACCGAGAGGAGCCCTCGGTCTGACCGAGGCCCCGCTTCGCACAAGCGCTCCGCATCCGTTGCCGCTTGTCGCCCCGCTCCGCAGCCCGCACGACCGACCCGCCGCTCCGCATTGACCGACGTTGCAAGCGTTGCAACGTTGCAACGCTGTCCCGCCCGCATCCAAGCGCACGACCGAAGCTCCCCATCGACCTGACCGAAGGAAAACCCCGCACCCAAGCAACGCCGCAGCTGCTGCACACCCCAACGTCGCATCCCCCGCATTCCAGCGCACGACCGACGGATCTCCCCGCATTGGCTGTGTACGACCGACGGCCATACGTCGCAACCCCGCAACCGTCGCACCACTTGCCTCCGTGGGCCCCCCAAGTTCTCCAGAGGTATTGTGGGTCCCCCAAAGGTCCCTAGGACTACTGTGGGCCCCACCAAGGTGCTTGCTCTTCGAGGATTCGTCGCGTACGACGTCGTCGCACGTCGTAGCCCGTCGTCGCACGTGCGAGCTTTGGAATCTGGAATCGTCGCCCCGGGTTGATTGCTCTGAATTTCCAGCGAGGAAACTAATTGGAATCTGGACTTGGAGCGCGATCTTATTATTCCAACCCCCGGCGTCGCTACCCGACGCCGGTGTAGCTTTCGCGTCGTGTTGAGGTAACGTTTTGCATCCCTAGGACCCCAAACCCAATTGCATGCTAATCAAGACTAAAATCAGTATTTTTAAAGTATTTTAAATGTTTAGAAATCACTAATCAAGATTAATAAAACGGATGTAGGCCGGTGGACTTGTGCACGTAGGAATCGTGACTTTGGACTCGTTGGATGGTGTTTTCTTGACGTGATAGTTGCAGGCAAGTGAAACTTGCCAACTCTTGTGTAGGGCCATGTTTTTAGGCCACTTACTTGCTTTTAGCGTAAAAGAGACTAGTCAGTGAAATGATAGCTGGCTAGACGCCTACTTGATCTAGTTTGACAACGAAACTAGATCTGTCACCTAAATGATCTAGCTTGACAACGAAGCTAGATCCAACCATTAAACTTGTCATTCATGCATGCTAAACTGTCACGTTTACTTTTCTTACTTGTACGCTTTACTACTTGCCATGCCATGTCATCCATGCATTAATTGTTGCATCGTAGCACACGCTACAATACTTGTCCTCGTACTACTTGTCCGGCTAGGTGCACCCCTACGCCATACTTGTTTACACACTTCCTGGCTCGTGGTCCAGAAGCGAGCACTCCAAGTTCGGGGGTAAGGCCCTGGCTCGACACACGTGGAGGGGTAGGGTTGAGCGACCACTCAGCGTAAAAGTGTGCCCGTACAGCCTCTTTAGCTGTAAGGCGTGAACTCTGTGCACGAGGTGCTTACTTTTCTTGTCTTGTACTTGTCTTGTGAATGTCATGCCATGCTCGTACTTTAATTTACTTTACTTTACTTTACTTGTTGCACTCATTACTTTAAACTGCCATGTCAATGCATCATGCTAGAACTGCTAGGTTGCTTTACTTTTACCACCTTTCAGTTTCACTTGCGTAAGTCTTCCAGACTTGCTGACATGTGCCCCTTGCTCTTTTGGGTGCCACATGTTAGACCCTGAGTCAGAGACAGTTGCTGAGGACGAGGTAGTTGCTGACGCTGAGTCTGAGTCCATGATTGCCAGGAGGATTTTGGTGGACACCGGTGACCTTCCTTTGAGTCTTTGTTGAGCTTTATTTTGTTTAGGCCTTTTGTTAGTTGTTGGTGCGTAGCACCGTTGTTTTGTACTTTGTACTTTTGTTGGCCATGTTTGGGCCTTTAGACTTTTCTTTTAGCCTGGTGGCTTTTCTGCGATGTTGGAAACTTATTTTATGGATATTCTGAGATATTTCTTTTGTCTCATTTAATTATTACTATCTTTGTTTCGTTAGCGTTGCAAGGACCTGCAGTTTTAAACTTGATCGACGCTTATCGGACTTGCAGCTTTGCAGCTTCAAGTCTGAGCGGACCTTCTCACGCTTCGCCTCCATATTTTTGGGAAGCGAGGCGTGACAGGTTTTGTTGGTGGCCCATGCAGGTCCAATCTTGCAATTGCGAATTAACGGAACAACGATAATAACGGAATGTCCATTAAATAAATTGCAACATCCGAATCAGAAGCCCTGAGTTTAGTCGTTTTTAGGACACTAGGTGATGAGAAGACTTAGTTAGACGTCTGTGCTTGCTAGTTAGAGGCCTCTGATTGATAGTTAGACCCCCTTTCTGGCAATTGATTTAATCGTCGTAGGAGTTACCTTAGTGGTTCATGTCTACCCCTGACCATATTAGACTTCTAGATTTTCCTTCGGTCGTTCGCTTTTGGGTTCATCGATTTCGGACCAAGCTGAACGCATTTCCTTACCGTCTAACCTTTAGAAGTCTTAGCGCTTAGTTTTTAATCTTTAGTTGGTCGACCGTAGGAGTTCCCCGTAAACTCTTCTGATTCATGTCCTAGGCTTATGAATGTTTGATCTCCGACCAAATTCCTTGCCTCGATTCACGAGATCGCCCCATGACGATCGTCGTCAATTTTCAAACCTTTTCGTTACAATCTTGAATCTTCCAAAAGTATCCTTCGATTTCCCCTTTCCTAGGTTTAAATTTGTTCAAAATTTTAATATACTTATACTTCATACTTCTTCATTGATTTAAATTTTAAAAACGTTGTCGGAATTTTGAACTCTAGCTTATAATATTTTTCCCAGCCTATGTTTTCGTACTCATGTCGTCTTTTCATATATTAATTTTATTCTGAACCGTTTGTCCAATCCGATTTATAATTTTCCTTCTTATTTATGCCATTTGAATAATACATCGTGTTTACTTTTAATATACTTTTCAAGTCACATGGAATTTCAGATTTTAGCAAGTTGGTTTTGCTCGTCGTTCTCACTATTTCAGATTTTTGCAAAATTACTATTTTCATAACCTCTTCCTGCTTTAGACCCTCCCTGATTTGATTTGCTATTCGATCTTGAAAATTCTTATGCTAAGTTACTACTATTTTCTTTCCGCTCACCATACACGTTTTAGAAAAATTTCTAAACCAAATTGAATTTCAACTATTTTTATAACCGTGCCAGACTTGTTGTGCTCGTGTATTAAGAACCTTGTGTAAATCAGTTTTACATTTTTGGCAAACCTTGGTTTTCTAAAAAGTAGTTTCAAATTGATTATCTTCAATTTTCCATAGCCCAAAGTTTTGAAAGCATTTAACCTGATTTTAAATTCTTCTGTTGCTTGATTCCATTCCTTGACTTTCAAAAACTTTTGGCAACATTTTATTAAATTACTGACTGATAGAATTTTCTAAACCATGTCTTTAATATTCGCGTAAATGATTTTACTTCCTTTCAAAATGATTTTTAGAAACAATAGACCATTTTCTCTTATTAAGAATGTTCGACTCAAATTTACTTTGAACAACTCGTTTTATCGATTCCGAAATATTTCTTTTCAGACGAGGATTCTGATTTTGAAGAAAAACAGTTTTCAGATTTCACGTATTCTAGCTTGTGCTACTTACCCTATCTTCTTTTCTATATCCTATATAAGCATCACTATATCCTTTTCCTTCAACCTAAACATCACCATTGAGCCAATGTTCGTCCAACCAAGCTGTCTCCTTGCATTCCCCCTATCTGAACACGTGCTTATCGATCCTTCCCTCGTCACGCTTTCGACCTCCCTCTATTGCTTAGGTATTAGTGCCCGTCAATGTCTATGTCCACCCTAAGTTTTTAGTAGGCCCTTGGACCCTGTGAGGTGTCGTAGTGCACATACCTAAGTTGGGTACGTGAGCTTGAATGAGAATTCCCATAGTATATTGGTGCTTGCCTATTGTGTGGTATATATATATATATACTCGGAGTTATTCGTGATAGTATGAAGTTGTTGTGTGTTAGTAATTATAGATTTTTGTGTGGATAGCTATACTATACTAGGGATGCCGGTGTATATAAGAGCTAGCGTTGAAATATCTAATGGAATGTATGTAATTAGAGATACTTATAATGGTTGAAATAAAATGATTGGTAAAGCTAGGTATATGCTAGGTGTGATGATAATGTGTGAACTTATAGATAAGTAAGTAGGCCTATTGAGTGATCTATATATTATTAGGTGTGAGTATGTGCTCGTAGGTAGATATATATAGTGTTTAGACGTAAGTAGTATGTTTTGTTGCCTGAGTATATATGTGATATACATATAGTATTAGGGTTATAATTTTGATTGGTATTGTTGCTTTTACGGGATGTTGCATGCGTGCATACCGTGAGGTATACACGACTATTGCACATCTTAATTATGTACGTGTGGATGTGTTAGAATACTAATTATAGGTAGTAGGCTATGGTGTGAATATATATGTTACATGTGTGAGACTACGATGAATACGTATGCATGTATTAGGGAGCGTATTATAATTATACGAATGTTGATGTCTATATTATTATTATTATGGTGTATAAATTGATTGAACTACGTGAGTATTGCCTGACTAAATATTAAGTATGATTGATCTAGGGAATGTATATGGTTGTATTGGTAGACGTATAAATATTGGAATGGTATTGGTATAGGTATGAATGCCGTGCTACGTATATAGAATATCCTGATATGTGTATTGAGTCTCACTCAAGCTTGAGTGAGTATACTCTAAGTATATTGAATGTATGATTGTAGTTTGAATATAGAAATGCTTGATGTATGTATGGTGATAGAAGTGTTTGTGCCTGGTTGTGCTACGCACATGATTGTGGGTCGCTACGCCAGTATATAGTTATAGGTGTTGGTCTTGTGATATAGCTAAATACTAAGGACTTGTTATGTGAACGTATGTGTACTAGCTAAAACTAGGTATGTATGTGTGCTAGTTATATAATGGTATGGTTGGTGTATGTAAATGAAATGTTAGCGTGTATGGGTGTGCACCATGCACGGGTAAGTATGTGCTTAGTTATAGGTTTTGATGACTATGGTATATGTGGCGTGTCGTAAATACAGTTATAGGACCGTACGTGATGTGAATATATGGTGAACTATTTGCATGTATTTGAATGACTATATATTGTGAAATTATAGTAGCGGTGAATATATATTAGATATAGTGAACTTGATTTAATAATGGTATGGTGTGACTATATGTGCTGAGATGTTTGGTATTGGATGAATATTAGAGGGTAGTGTACTCTTGATGTTTGTGCATAGGTAGCTACCTATAGGTAGAGCGATGATTGTATTGGCTAAGCGTGAAACTATCTTTATATGAGTATCTGAAATATTGTTTGTGTTTAGGTAAGTAGTAGTTATATTAGGGATGTATGTTTATATACCTGATTGAAATACGTGTATGAGTTGGCGGACTATAATAGGTATTAATGTATAACGTACGTGAATGTATATATATATACTTGTTGGTAGTATCAATGTTTGACTACCTAGTGCATATATAAGCACTTGTAATGACTATACCTGGTTGAATTATTATATGACTTGATAGGGGTAGTTACTAGAGCGACTAGCTATATTGGAAAGTCCGAGGACGGACTTTATTCTAAGGTGGGGAGGATGTAACGACCACTTTTCGTTGTACGTTGTTCGTGCACGTGCTTTTGGCCGTGCACGTGTTTGTGAACACTTTCGTGTGTTATGCCGTTGTGAACGTCTCTGAGAGTATTAAATAGTGGCACTATTTTGGAACGACGTTTCTCGAGTCGTTTTCCCACAATTTAAACTTACTCGATGAGACGTGACGATTCTCACTCTTGACGGGAGACGTTTCTATTTTTAGTTTCGTCGTCCGATGTCGAATTTGAGATCCGTCTTCTTAGTTAGCTCACATTAGTCATCACGATCACCCCGATATTTATTTTATAATTTTTGGAGTTCATTTGACCACTTTTATAATTTTTACAAGTTTTATAATATTTTTAATAATTTATTTTTAAATTAATTTCGGCCAAATAAAATTTATTTGAGTTTTAAACGTTTTAAAGAATTTTTGAGCCAATTTCCAGCTCATTTGGACCAGGTCAAATCCTAGAATGGGTTGGAGAAGTTTAAATTCAAATTTTAAATCTTTTTGAACTTCTAATCCTATTAGATTTAGCCCTAGACCAAGTCAACCCACCTATACTATATAAGCAACCCCTAGCAAGACCTATTTTCCAAAGAAATTAGCCCTAGCCTCTTCCAAACTCATTTTGGACGTTGCGACGAATCGTCGCAACGTTGCGACGTTCAGCTCCCCGCACGACCGAGAAAACCCCCCGCAATCTCCCGCTCCGACCGAGGGCAAGCCCCGCATCCATCGCTGTCCGCACCGCTGCAGCAACCCCCGCCCCGTTCCCCCGCTTGACCGAGAGGAGCCCTCGGTCTGACCGAGGCCCCGCTTCGCACAAGCGCTCCGCATCCGTTGCCGCTTGTCGCCCCGCTCCGCAGCCCGCACGACCGACCCGCCGCTCCGCATTGACCGACGTTGCAAGCGTTGCAACGTTGCAACGCTGTCCCGCCCGCATCCAAGCGCACGACCGAAGCTCCCCATCGACCTGACCGAAGGAAAACCCCGCACCCAAGCAACGCCGCAGCTGCTGCACACCCCAACGTCGCATCCCCCGCATTCCAGCGCACGACCGACGGATCTCCCCGCATTGGCTGTGTACGACCGACGGCCATACGTCGCAACCCCGCAACCGTCGCACCACTTGCCTCCGTGGGCCCCCCAAGTTCTCCAGAGGTATTGTGGGTCCCCCAAAGGTCCCTAGGACTACTGTGGGCCCCACCAAGGTGCTTGCTCTTCGAGGATTCGTCGCGTACGACGTCGTCGCACGTCGTAGCCCGTCGTCGCACGTGCGAGCTTTGGAATCTGGAATCGTCGCCCCGGGTTGATTGCTCTGAATTTCCAGCGAGGAAACTAATTGGAATCTGGACTTGGAGCGCGATCTTATTATTCCAACCCCCGGCGTCGCTACCCGACGCCGGTGTAGCTTTCGCGTCGTGTTGAGGTAACGTTTTGCATCCCTAGGACCCCAAACCCAATTGCATGCTAATCAAGACTAAAATCAGTATTTTTAAAGTATTTTAAATGTTTAGAAATCACTAATCAAGATTAATAAAACGGATGTAGGCCGGTGGACTTGTGCACGTAGGAATCGTGACTTTGGACTCGTTGGACGGTGTTTTCTTGACGTGATAGTTGCAGGCAAGTGAAACTTGCCAACTCTTGTGTAGGGCCATGTTTTTAGGCCACTTACTTGCTTTTAGCGTAAAAGAGACTAGTCAGTGAAATGATAGCTGGCTAGACGCCTACTTGATCTAGTTTGACAACGAAACTAGATCTGTCACCTAAATGATCTAGCTTGACAACGAAGCTAGATCCAACCATTAAACTTGTCATTCATGCATGCTAAACTGTCACGTTTACTTTTCTTACTTGTACGCTTTACTACTTGCCATGCCATGTCATCCATGCATTAATTGTTGCATCGTAGCACACGCTACAATACTTGTCCTCGTACTACTTGTCCGGCTAGGTGCACCCCTACGCCATACTTGTTTACACACTTCCTGGCTCGTGGTCCAGAAGCGAGCACTCCAAGTTCGGGGGTAAGGCCCTGGCTCGACACACGTGGAGGGGTAGGGTTGAGCGACCACTCAGCGTAAAAGTGTGCCCGTACAGCCTCTTTAGCTGTAAGGCGTGAACTCTGTGCACGAGGTGCTTACTTTTCTTGTCTTGTACTTGTCTTGTGAATGTCATGCCATGCTCGTACTTTAATTTACTTTACTTTACTTTACTTGTTGCACTCATTACTTTAAACTGCCATGTCAATGCATCATGCTAGAACTGCTAGGTTGCTTTACTTTTACCACCTTTCAGTTTCACTTGCGTAAGTCTTCCAGACTTGCTGACATGTGCCCCTTGCTCTTTTGGGTGCCACATGTTAGACCCTGAGTCAGAGACAGTTGCTGAGGACGAGGTAGTTGCTGACGCTGAGTCTGAGTCCATGATTGCCAGGAGGATTTTGGTGGACACCGGTGACCTTCCTTTGAGTCTTTGTTGAGCTTTATTTTGTTTAGGCCTTTTGTTAGTTGTTGGTGCGTAGCACCGTTGTTTTGTACTTTGTACTTTTGTTGGCCATGTTTGGGCCTTTAGACTTTTCTTTTAGCCTGGTGGCTTTTCTGCGATGTTGGAAACTTATTTTATGGATATTCTGAGATATTTCTTTTGTCTCATTTAATTATTACTATCTTTGTTTCGTTAGCGTTGCAAGGACCTGCAGTTTTAAACTTGATCGACGCTTATCGGACTTGCAGCTTTGCAGCTTCAAGTCTGAGCGGACCTTCTCACGCTTCGCCTCCATATTTTTGGGAAGCGAGGCGTGACAGGTTTTGTTGGTGGCCCATGCAGGTCCAATCTTGCAATTGCGAATTAACGGAACAACGATAATAACGGAATGTCCATTAAATAAATTGCAACATCCGAATCAGAAGCCCTGAGTTTAGTCGTTTTTAGGACACTAGGTGATGAGAAGACTTAGTTAGACGTCTGTGCTTGCTAGTTAGAGGCCTCTGATTGATAGTTAGACCCCCTTTCTGGCAATTGATTTAATCGTCGTAGGAGTTACCTTAGTGGTTCATGTCTACCCCTGACCATATTAGACTTCTAGATTTTCCTTCGGTCGTTCGCTTTTGGGTTCATCGATTTCGGACCAAGCTGAACGCATTTCCTTACCGTCTAACCTTTAGAAGTCTTAGCGCTTAGTTTTTAATCTTTAGTTGGTCGACCGTAGGAGTTCCCCGTAAACTCTTCTGATTCATGTCCTAGGCTTATGAATGTTTGATCTCCGACCAAATTCCTTGCCTCGATTCACGAGATCGCCCCATGACGATCGTCGTCAATTTTCAAACCTTTTCGTTACAATCTTGAATCTTCCAAAAGTATCCTTCGATTTCCCCTTTCCTAGGTTTAAATTTGTTCAAAATTTTAATATACTTATACTTCATACTTCTTCATTGATTTAAATTTTAAAAACGTTGTCGGAATTTTGAACTCTAGCTTATAATATTTTTCCCAGCCTATGTTTTCGTACTCATGTCGTCTTTTCATATATTAATTTTATTCTGAACCGTTTGTCCAATCCGATTTATAATTTTCCTTCTTATTTATGCCATTTGAATAATACATCGTGTTTACTTTTAATATACTTTTCAAGTCACATGGAATTTCAGATTTTAGCAAGTTGGTTTTGCTCGTCGTTCTCACTATTTCAGATTTTTGCAAAATTACTATTTTCATAACCTCTTCCTGCTTTAGACCCTCCCTGATTTGATTTGCTATTCGATCTTGAAAATTCTTATGCTAAGTTACTACTATTTTCTTTCCGCTCACCATACACGTTTTAGAAAAATTTCTAAACCAAATTGAATTTCAACTATTTTTATAACCGTGCCAGACTTGTTGTGCTCGTGTATTAAGAACCTTGTGTAAATCAGTTTTACATTTTTGGCAAACCTTGGTTTTCTAAAAAGTAGTTTCAAATTGATTATCTTCAATTTTCCATAGCCCAAAGTTTTGAAAGCATTTAACCTGATTTTAAATTCTTCTGTTGCTTGATTCCATTCCTTGACTTTCAAAAACTTTTGGCAACATTTTATTAAATTACTGACTGATAGAATTTTCTAAACCATGTCTTTAATATTCGCGTAAATGATTTTACTTCCTTTCAAAATGATTTTTAGAAACAATAGACCATTTTCTCTTATTAAGAATGTTCGACTCAAATTTACTTTGAACAACTCGTTTTATCGATTCCGAAATATTTCTTTTCAGACGAGGATTCTGATTTTGAAGAAAAACAGTTTTCAGATTTCACGTATTCTAGCTTGTGCTACTTACCCTATCTTCTTTTCTATATCCTATATAAGCATCACTATATCCTTTTCCTTCAACCTAAACATCACCATTGAGCCAATGTTCGTCCAACCAAGCTGTCTCCTTGCATTCCCCCTATCTGAACACGTGCTTATCAATCCTTCCCTCGTCACGCTTTCGACCTCCCTCTATTGCTTAGGTATTAGTGCCCGTCAATGTCTATGTCCACCCTAAGTTTTTAGTAGGCCCTTGGACCCTGTGAGGTGTCGTAGTGCACATACCTAAGTTGGGTACGTGAGCTTGAATGAGAATTCCCATAGTATATTGGTGCTTGCCTATTGTGTGGTATATATATATATATACTCGGAGTTATTCGTGATAGTATGAAGTTGTTGTGTGTTAGTAATTATAGATTTTTGTGTGGATAGCTATACTATACTAGGGATGCCGGTGTATATAAGAGCTAGCGTTGAAATATCTAATGGAATGTATGTAATTAGAGATACTTATAATGGTTGAAATAAAATGATTGGTAAAGCTAGGTATATGCTAGGTGTGATGATAATGTGTGAACTTATAGATAAGTAAGTAGGCCTATTGAGTGATCTATATATTATTAGGTGTGAGTATGTGCTCGTAGGTAGATATATATAGTGTTTAGACGTAAGTAGTATGTTTTGTTGCCTGAGTATATATGTGATATACATATAGTATTAGGGTTATAATTTTGATTGGTATTGTTGCTTTTACGGGATGTTGCATGCGTGCATACCGTGAGGTATACACGACTATTGCACATCTTAATTATGTACGTGTGGATGTGTTAGAATACTAATTATAGGTAGTAGGCTATGGTGTGAATATATATGTTACATGTGTGAGACTACGATGAATACGTATGCATGTATTAGGGAGCGTATTATAATTATACGAATGTTGATGTCTATATTATTATTATTATGGTGTATAAATTGATTGAACTACGTGAGTATTGCCTGACTAAATATTAAGTATGATTGATCTAGGGAATGTATATGGTTGTATTGGTAGACGTATAAATATTGGAATGGTATTGGTATAGGTATGAATGCCGTGCTACGTATATAGAATATCCTGATATGTGTATTGAGTCTCACTCAAGCTTGAGTGAGTATACTCTAAGTATATTGAATGTATGATTGTAGTTTGAATATAGAAATGCTTGATGTATGTATGGTGATAGAAGTGTTTGTGCCTGGTTGTGCTACGCACATGATTGTGGGTCGCTACGCCAGTATATAGTTATAGGTGTTGGTCTTGTGATATAGCTAAATACTAAGGACTTGTTATGTGAACGTATGTGTACTAGCTAAAACTAGGTATGTATGTGTGCTAGTTATATAATGGTATGGTTGGTGTATGTAAATGAAATGTTAGCGTGTATGGGTGTGCACCATGCACGGGTAAGTATGTGCTTAGTTATAGGTTTTGATGACTATGGTATATGTGGCGTGTCGTAAATACAGTTATAGGACCGTACGTGATGTGAATATATGGTGAACTATTTGCATGTATTTGAATGACTATATATTGTGAAATTATAGTAGCGGTGAATATATATTAGATATAGTGAACTTGATTTAATAATGGTATGGTGTGACTATATGTGCTGAGATGTTTGGTATTGGATGAATATTAGAGGGTAGTGTACTCTTGATGTTTGTGCATAGGTAGCTACCTATAGGTAGAGCGATGATTGTATTGGCTAAGCGTGAAACTATCTTTATATGAGTATCTGAAATATTGTTTGTGTTTAGGTAAGTAGTAGTTATATTAGGGATGTATGTTTATATACCTGATTGAAATACGTGTATGAGTTGGCGGACTATAATAGGTATTAATGTATAACGTACGTGAATGTATATATATATACTTGTTGGTAGTATCAATGTTTGACTACCTAGTGCATATATAAGCACTTGTAATGACTATACCTGGTTGAATTATTATATGACTTGATAGGGGTAGTTACTAGAGCGACTAGCTATATTGGAAAGTCCGAGGACGGACTTTATTCTAAGGTGGGGAGGATGTAACGACCACTTTTCGTTGTACGTTGTTCGTGCACGTGCTTTTGGCCGTGCACGTGTTTGTGAACACTTTCGTGTGTTATGCCGTTGTGAACGTCTCTGAGAGTATTAAATAGTGGCACTATTTTGGAACGACGTTTCTCGAGTCGTTTTCCCACAATTTAAACTTACTCGATGAGACGTGACGATTCTCACTCTTGACGGGAGACGTTTCTATTTTTAGTTTCGTCGTCCGATGTCGAATTTGAGATCCGTCTTCTTAGTTAGCTCACATTAGTCATCACGATCACCCCGATATTTATTT
Source organism: Scilla litardierei (assembly GCA_030789695.1). NCBI lineage: Eukaryota > Viridiplantae > Streptophyta > Magnoliopsida > Asparagales > Asparagaceae > Scilla > Scilla litardierei. The sequence goes on along the minus strand of CM061141.1, from coordinate 36,500,253 downwards.
TATAATTTTTGGAGTTCATTTGACCACTTTTATAATTTTTACAAGTTTTATAATATTTTTAATAATTTATTTTTAAATTAATTTCGGCCAAATAAAATTTATTTGAGTTTTAAACGTTTTAAAGAATTTTTGAGCCAATTTCCAGCTCATTTGGACCAGGTCAAATCCTAGAATGGGTTGGAGAAGTTTAAATTCAAATTTTAAATCTTTTTGAACTTCTAATCCTATTAGATTTAGCCCTAGACCAAGTCAACCCACCTATACTATATAAGCAACCCCTAGCAAGACCTATTTTCCAAAGAAATTAGCCCTAGCCTCTTCCAAACTCATTTTGGACGTTGCGACGAATCGTCGCAACGTTGCGACGTTCAGCTCCCCGCACGACCGAGAAAACCCCCCGCAATCTCCCGCTCCGACCGAGGGCAAGCCCCGCATCCATCGCTGTCCGCACCGCTGCAGCAACCCCCGCCCCGTTCCCCCGCTTGACCGAGAGGAGCCCTCGGTCTGACCGAGGCCCCGCTTCGCACAAGCGCTCCGCATCCGTTGCCGCTTGTCGCCCCGCTCCGCAGCCCGCACGACCGACCCGCCGCTCCGCATTGACCGACGTTGCAAGCGTTGCAACGTTGCAACGCTGTCCCGCCCGCATCCAAGCGCACGACCGAAGCTCCCCATCGACCTGACCGAAGGAAAACCCCGCACCCAAGCAACGCCGCAGCTGCTGCACACCCCAACGTCGCATCCCCCGCATTCCAGCGCACGACCGACGGATCTCCCCGCATTGGCTGTGTACGACCGACGGCCATACGTCGCAACCCCGCAACCGTCGCACCACTTGCCTCCGTGGGCCCCCCAAGTTCTCCAGAGGTATTGTGGGTCCCCCAAAGGTCCCTAGGACTACTGTGGGCCCCACCAAGGTGCTTGCTCTTCGAGGATTCGTCGCGTACGACGTCGTCGCACGTCGTAGCCCGTCGTCGCACGTGCGAGCTTTGGAATCTGGAATCGTCGCCCCGGGTTGATTGCTCTGAATTTCCAGCGAGGAAACTAATTGGAATCTGGACTTGGAGCGCGATCTTATTATTCCAACCCCCGGCGTCGCTACCCGACGCCGGTGTAGCTTTCGCGTCGTGTTGAGGTAACGTTTTGCATCCCTAGGACCCCAAACCCAATTGCATGCTAATCAAGACTAAAATCAGTATTTTTAAAGTATTTTAAATGTTTAGAAATCACTAATCAAGATTAATAAAACGGATGTAGGCCGGTGGACTTGTGCACGTAGGAATCGTGACTTTGGACTCGTTGGACGGTGTTTTCTTGACGTGATAGTTGCAGGCAAGTGAAACTTGCCAACTCTTGTGTAGGGCCATGTTTTTAGGCCACTTACTTGCTTTTAGCGTAAAAGAGACTAGTCAGTGAAATGATAGCTGGCTAGACGCCTACTTGATCTAGTTTGACAACGAAACTAGATCTGTCACCTAAATGATCTAGCTTGACAACGAAGCTAGATCCAACCATTAAACTTGTCATTCATGCATGCTAAACTGTCACGTTTACTTTTCTTACTTGTACGCTTTACTACTTGCCATGCCATGTCATCCATGCATTAATTGTTGCATCGTAGCACACGCTACAATACTTGTCCTCGTACTACTTGTCCGGCTAGGTGCACCCCTACGCCATACTTGTTTACACACTTCCTGGCTCGTGGTCCAGAAGCGAGCATTCCAAGTTCGAGGGTAAGGCCCTGGCTCGACACACGTGGAGGGGTAGGGTTGAGCGACCACTCAGCGTAAAAGTGTGCCCGTACAGCCTCTTTAGCTGTAAGGCGTGAACTCTGTGCACGAGGTGCTTACTTTTCTTGTCTTGTACTTGTCTTGTGAATGTCATGCCATGCTCGTACTTTACTTTACTTTACTTTACTTGTTGCACTCATTACTTTAAACTGCCATGTCAATGCATCATGCTAGAACTGCTAGGTTGCTTTACTTTTACCACCTTTCAGTTTCACTTGCGTAAGTCTTCCAGACTTGCTGACATGTGCCCCTTGCTCTTTTGGGTGCCACATGTTAGACCCTGAGTCAGAGACAGTTGCTGAGGACGAGGTAGTTGCTGACGCTGAGTCTGAGTCCATGATTGCCAGGAGGATTTTGGTGGACACCGGTGACCTTCCTTTGAGTCTTTGTTGAGCTTTATTTTGTTTAGGCCTTTTGTTAGTTGTTGGTGCGTAGCACCGTTGTTTTGTACTTTGTACTTTTGTTGGCCATGTTTGGGCCTTTAGACTTTTCTTTTAGCCTGGTGGCTTTTCTGCGATGTTGGAAACTTATTTTATGGATATTCTGAGATATTTCTTTTGTCTCATTTAATTATTATTATCTTTGTTTCGTTAGCGTTGCAAGGACCTGCAGTTTTAAACTTGATCGACGCTTATCGGACTTGCAGCTTTGCAGCTTCAAGTCTGAGCGGACCTTCTCACGCTTCGCCTCCATATTTTTGGGAAGCGGGGCGTGACAACATCCCTCTTTTATAATATAGATATCTCTTATCCAATTTCTCATGTCCAATATCTCTTATCCAATTTCTCTTGATAACATCCCTCTTTTATAATATAGATATCTCTTATCCAATTTCTCTTGATAACATCCCTCTCTTATAATATAGATATCTCTTATCCAATTTCTCTTGTCCAATATCTCTTATCCAATTTCTCTTGATAACAACCCTCTTTTATAATGTAGATATCTCTTATCCAATTTCTCTTTTCCAATATCTCTTATCCAATTTCTGTTGATAACATCCCTCTTTTATAATATAGATATCTCTTATCCAATTTCTCTTTTCCAATATCTCTTATCCAATTTCTGTTGATAACATCCCTCTTTTATAATATAGATATCTCTTATCCAATTTCTCATGTCCAATATCTCTTATCCAATTTCTCTTGATAACATCCCTCTTTTATAATATAGATATCTCTTATCCAATTTCTCATGTCCAATATCTCTTATCCAATTTCTCTTGATAACATCCCTCTCTTATAATATAGATATCTCTTATCCAATTTCTCTTTTCCAATATCTCTTATCCAATTTCTCTTGATAACATCCCTCTTTTATAATATAGATATCTCTTATCCAATTTCTCATGTCCAATATCTCTTATCCATTTTCTCTTGATAACATCCCTCTTTTATAATATAGATATCTCTTATCCAAATTCTCTTGTCCAATATCCCTTATCCAATTTCTCTTGATAACATCCCTCTTTTATAATATAGATATCTCTTATCCAATTTCTCATGTCCAATATCTCTTATCCAATTTCTCTTGATAACATCCCTCTTTTATAATATAGATATCTCTTATCCAATTTCTCATGTCCAATATCTCTTATCCAATTTCTCTTGATAACATCCCTCTTTTATAATATAGATATCTCTTATCCAATTTCTCTTTTCCAATATCTCTTATCCAATTTCTCTTGATAACATCCCTCTTTTATAATATAGATATCTCTTATCCAATTTCTCTTGTCCAATATCTCTTATCCAATTTCTCTTGATAACATCCCTCTTTTATAATATAGACTAGTCATAACCCGTGCACGCGGGCGCGGTTCATTTAAGATTTTCCATTGCGAAATCTTTGTTCCCCGAAATTTTTTTTTCAAAGCCAAAATTTAAAAGAAAAACAAATTAGCTTACAATATTTAGTGACACAGGCGCCTTCGGCGTGGGTGCCTTCGGTGCGGAGCAACAAATTCAGCGCATGCGCCTTCGACACAGAACACCAAATTCGACGTGGGTGCCTTCGGCGCAGAACAACAAATTCGGCGTAAAACAACAATTTCGACGCAGGTGCCTTAGGCGCGGAACAACAAATCAGCGTTAAAAATGGCGCGGGCGCCTTAGGCGCGAAACAACAAATTCAGCGCAAGCGCCTTCGACACAGAAAACCAAATTCGACGTGGGTGCATTCGGCGCAGAACAACAAATTCGACGTAAAACAACAATTTCGGCGCGGGTGCCTTAGGTGCGGAACAACAAATCAGCGTTAAAAAATTTAGCGGGCGCCTTCGGCGCTGGCGCGGCTTCATATACGTATAACCCGTGCCCGTGGGACACTGTTCATTTAAAAAACTTGGACCCACTAATTTTAAACAAACATCAATAATTATTAGTTTCACCTGAAATATCAGCAGATGTGATCGAAATTTTACAGGGTTTTGCAACGCGGATCAATGAGTTGGCAGCATCTCCCGCATTCATTCTCCCACAGCTCGCGTTCATTCCCAAGATGAGATTGTGTGTGTGCACAACATTTTTTTTCATAACTAATATTAAAAGGCAATTCCTAATTTCAATGTTTTTGTGTATTCCCAACAAATTTCTCTTCAACCCAAAAATTTCCCTCCAAAACTTGATGTGACATTGCCACATAGGACAAATTCAAAATCTGCCCTCAATTGTAATATAGATATGTCGTAGCATCGAGAAATTGTGCACTTCTTCATGTGTCTTATACACCCACTGTTAGGGCGGTAAAAAAAGCTTCTGTAGACTCACTGTTAGATCTACACCCACCGTTAGAGCTTAAGGCTCAACTCGAGCTCATAACAAGAGCGTTTATTTATTAATGGAATTGCTACACGTACTCAACGGTTTACTCGCGCGTACAACCAGTTTATTTACAAGTTTGTCATTTCTATGATATAACACTTATTCCTCTTTTACCCCCATCTGCCACACTCCACTAAAAAAATAGCCGACGCTGCCCATCACCGATGACGACGACGACGACGATTTACTATGGTTTGAAATGGACGGTGGGAAAGATGGGAGAGATGGGTTAGGGAGGTCGTCAGAGGGGGTTGCAGAGGGGTGCAGGGGAAGAGGAAGAGTGGTGGCAGGGAAGGTCGGCAGAGGGGGAGGTGGGTCGGCGGAGGGGTCGGCGGAGGGAGACGAGAGATCGGAGGAGGGGGTGGCGAAGTGGGGGCTTGGGAGGTTGGAGGAGAGATAGGAGGCTTGTGATGTCGAAGACGGTGGAGGTTACTGGGGACATCGTTGCCGGCCGCCGTTCAGGTGGTTTGTTCACCACGCTTCTCAGGGTATCTTCGGCAACAAAATGTGTGGTTGTACGCGATGAGTAATTTCAGTGACAAACTTGTAAATAAGTGGTATATGCCCGGAGCAATGCCAAACTTGTAAATAAAATGGAAGTGCTCAGAGTAAAATGGTAGGTGCGCGTTGCAATTCCCTTTTTCTTTCCCTCTTTAAGATATGATATTTAAGAGGGGCGGCCTTTATGATTTCTTTTTAGAGAAGTGCAAAATACATCGAAAGCAATTCGGCCATTTTTTAAACTTACCAAAAATGGAAGGAAGAGGATGTGATGTGACATTTGACTTGACAAAACTTACTTTTTTTGGATTATGAACAATGCATACACGAATTTTCGGTCTATTTAGGGTGTGTTTGGATTGAGAGAAAATGTATAAAAGAAAAGTGAAATGAAAAAGAAAAAGAAAAAGAAATGAGATTCTTTCTCATGTTTGGTTACCAAAGAACATTTTGAAGAAAGTTGAAAGGAAAAAAAGAAAATTTCTCCCATTACGTTATTAATTCAAAATATAAAAAAATTAAGAGGTGTTTTTGCTAAATAATTTAAAAGGTGTATTTACTAACTTTATAAATAATTTGCTTAAAAATTTAAGAGGTACTTTCAAGTAAATAAATTAAAAATTTGTTAGTTGTTCTGAATAATTCAGAAAGTTAGCAAATAATTTACGAATTGTAACGAATAATTCTCTAACCCTACAAATATAATGATTCATAAATAATTTGATATTAAATAGTACATAAATAATTTACAAATTATATAAAAACGTTGAAAATAATTTGCAAGCTTGTAACAACCCGTATTTTTCAATACATCTATTTACGTATTCACGTATTTTTCACATTTTAAAATTACTTTATAATGATTAGTCATAGGTTTTATATCAAAAATGATTTCAAAAATTTCTTATAAAAATATTTTGAGGTATCAAACTAGTTATGTAGTATTTCAGTAGTTCGGATTTCATCAAATTGTTGCGTATTGGCGTTTTATACCAATCTTATTTTGATGATGATCACAACATTATGTTGTTGCTAATGACTCTCATGTTTAGTCTCACAGTTTCATTCCTAGAATATCTTTCTTAGAGACTAATCACTTGGTGCAAGGATAGACATCAAGTGGAGAAGGGGCAAAGCTTGGACTCAAGGAGTGCCAAAGCTTGGAGATGATGGAGAGCAATCAAGGCATCAAGATTGAAGACTTGGACTCTAAGGAAAGCATTGTAATCCATGTAATATTTACTTTATTGCTTTCTCTCTCTTTTGAGTCTAGGTTAATGTAATGCCTTATTAGATGGTTTACTCATTCATGCATATGCATTTTACCATCTTAGTGAGACTTATGATTATCATAGAATCCAACCTATTAGGTTCACTCTGTCCAAAGACTCATTTGGAGTCTCTGGATTTCCATCAGTCGCCTGCTGAAGGAAACACAGTCGACTGGGTGATTTCCAGTCGCCTGTAGATCCTTCTACAGTCGCCTGATATGCACAGCTCAAGTCAACATTTCAATTGACTCAAACTTGAGCTTTACGCATAGTCGACTACTGGTCAGTTTACAGTCGCATGTATATTTACAGTCGCCTGTAGATTGGTCATCAGTCGTCTGAGTAGCGTAAGTGCATTCTCTGCATCTCTCTGTCTTTCTCCATCTTATACAGCAGTCGACTGATGAAGGTATTACAATCGCCTGACTATAAGACAGTCGACTATATTATTGACATCAGTCGCCTGGTGAAAGAGTGCAGCTCTCTGTTTTATTTCATCCTCTGCAGCAGTCGCCTGCTGAAAGATTAACAGGCGCATGTCTTGTTTACAGTCGACTGTAACGACTTCATCAGTCGACTGTCCTGGCTCAGATTATAGCCGTTGGATATTTTCTAGCCGTTGATCAGTCGACTGTCTTATGATTATCAGTCGACTGTTCCTGTCGTTTTCGCCCAGTTTCTAGCCATTGCTGAATTGATTCTTTGGCTGTTTCCTTGGGTTTTGGGGTTTGATATAGGGATTCTATATATATGAGTGTGCTGCCATCTCTTATACTTCTTGATGCTATTGAATATCTCAAGAGATCTATAAGCAACTCTCAAATTCCCTCAATTCCCTCTTTTGAGCTCTCATTCCTCTTCATACATTGAAGTCCAGCTCAAGGGAATTCATCCAAGTGCTTTCAAGCATATCTCAACACTTGGAGATCCTCTTCCATGTCTTGCATCCATTTATGAGTAAGCATCTCAAGGCATAGTTAAGCGTATTTATTTTACTTGGTGAATTTGTATCTCTAATTCTCTTCGTGGGAATTAGATTATATCTCTTGGTGGGAGTTTATCTCTTTGTGTGATTAGGATATTCTCTTAGTGGGAATAACTCTCTTTGTGGGAGTAATTCTATTTGTGAGAGTTTAGTGTCCTAGTGTAGGGCTAACCCTAATTCTCTGAGTGGGAGTTAGTGATTCTCTGTGTGGGAGTCTTGATCCTCGTGTAGGATTGGTTGGGTCCTTGTGTAGGGCATAAATCCTCTTTGTGGGGGTATCTCCTTGTGAGATTTGTATTCACTTCTCTGTGTGGGAATATAGTGAATATTGCTGAGGCTGGACGTACCCAAGTTTGGGAACCAGTGTAAAATCTTGTGTTTGCGTTTGGATTATTTGTGTCATTTAATTTCTCTTGCATTTATTATTCCGTATTTGCAAGTTTAATTTTAATTGAACAATTTTATTGCCATTACACTATTCACCCCCTCTAGTGTGTGTTGTTAGTATTGCAAGGGTAAGGCGATCCTTACAATTGGTATCAAAGCGAGGTTATAGCATACTGCAACAATGGCATTCAACGCATCATCCGCGTCTCATGAAGAAGGTCATTCAACCGTCCGACCCCCGCTCTTCAATGGAACAAACTATCCTAGTTGGAAGATCAGTATGATGGTCTACATGAAGGGTCACGACCTTTGGGACATCACGGAATCGCCATTTGAGGAGCCTACTTCACCCGCGACCTCAAGAACTAAAGAGGAGAAGGACTTGATCAGAGTCAATGCTAGGGCTATGTGTGTACTCCATTGCGTCCTCACTCCGGATGAGTTCGACCGAATCTCCATGTGCAAATCGGCCAACGGAATTTGGCATACTTTGGAGATTTTTCATGAAGTGCTACTTCAGCATAAGGAGGAGGTTCAACCAACCAAGCCCTAGAATGAAAAGGGGGTTGCACTCCATGTTGAGAAGGAGTCATTCAAGTGGAAAAAGAAGTTCCAACAAGAAGCTTCGAGTGAAGAAGAAGAAGATATTAGCGATGATGATTACATCGAGCTTGCCAAGCAATTCAAGAATTTCAAGGTATTCCTCAAGGACAAACAAGCTATATCTTCGTCAAAGTTTGCCTCCCAGTCTAACAAGCTTATTTGTTTCAATTGTGAAGGAAAAGGTCATCCTGCTACTGAATGTCCTTCCAAACCCACCAAAGATACCGATAAGGGTAAATGGAAGAAATTTTGGAAAGGCAAGTCCGAAATCAAGAACCAAAAGAAGGGACTTATCGGTACTTTTGATGATTCTGATGTGGACACATCAAATGATGAAGATGAGGATGACAAGGAGCACGATCACAGGTGTTTCGTTGCTTTTGATGATTCTTCATCAATCTCATCTAACTCTAGCGATGAAGTGATAGAGACGTGTCTAAACCACAAAGAAGAATGCTGCTTCATGGCTAATGCCGAAGAGTCTTCGTCAAGCTCAAGCGATGAGGAAAGCGATGAGGAAGTCAATGAGGAAAGTGATGAGGAAGCTGAGGAGGAAAAGCCATCCTATGAGGAGCTTGAATACCGCCTAAATGTGGTCTCCAATTTGGTAAGTAAGTGCATCGATTCATATGATAAAACGAAAGCTAAACTTGATAATGCTATGAGTAGGGTGCATGATTTAGAATTGTCTAGTGTAAATATTCATGATGTTTTGCATGTTTGTGACACTAGTGAGAGAGAGACACTTCTCTCTCCAGTTAAGGAATTGAGTTTAACTAATAAAAATCTTGTTGCTCAAAACCTTAGCTTAGGATCTCACATTCAACAACTTACGTTGAAATGTGAAGAGGAATCTCGTAAGCTCATAAGCTTTGTGCATTCTAGGGATTCACTCCGCGATTTGTTGGAAAAGCAACATCCGGCAAACCATAGAGGAGATTTGGGTTATATTCAAAATGTGGTACCCAAACCCACCTCTAATTCCTCTTATGATGCAAATACAAGAAATATTGCTAAAGCACCTAAGAAGAATCACCATGCTTTCTTGTACAACAATAACATCAACAAGAAGCATGTAGATCACGAGGTAATGAGGAAGAATGAAAAATCTTCATTTTTTTGCTAAGAAGCAAAATCCTCATTCTTTGCATGCCAAGTAATTCATTTCTACACCTAAGCATGTCACATCTACCCCTCTTGCAAAGGCAAAACCATTGCCTAGGAAATCCTTGAGATTATGGATTCCTACTAAGGTTAGTGTGCAAAAGAGGGATAGCTACATCAACTCTCTATTTAGGGATGTGATCACCTCATGTGATTACATTAGAAAATCAAACTCCTCTTGGGTTTGGTTGCCTAATGTTTAGGTTCCTCACACATATGCATATTGCATGGGTATTGTGCTTGAATGTTTTTTTTAGCATACCCATTGTTTGTGTGTGTTTCATGATTTTGAAAATATTTTCAAACTTATTTTTCATGAAAATGGGGACCTTGGGGTTTATTGACATGCATGCATTTTTGATCCATGTGTATGTCAATGGGGGAGTTAATATGTTATATGTTTAAAATATTTTAAGACATATTTTAACTATATTTTAACTCTCATTTCAGAGGTTATTGAGATCATTATTTACAATTGGTTATTTTTGGTCTCAAACCAAACCTCTTGTATATTGCCAACATGTTTTATGTTATACTTGTTTTGGCAATATCCGTGTGTATCTTTGAAGCTTGATTTTTCCATATCTATTGCTTTGATACACTTTAGGCACATGGCTCCATTTATTGTATATCAATTAGTAAAGATGATTAATTTTCAAGATTCTTTTTCTACAATTGGTATTTACCTCAATTGTTAGAGATTGCTAATCTCCTTCTTTATAATTGATATTAGATCCTAGAAGTCAAAACTTGACCCTTTCTATGATCTAGGGGGAGCATGGGATAGTGAATTGATACCCACTAAATTCTTCAATTTGGCATCATGCATCTCTTCTTTTCTTGCATATTGTCACATCTTGGTTAAGATGATAAAGGGGGATATATCTGATGTCCACCTTTTTGACGATGTCGAGGGGGAGAGATATATGCATTATGTAAATATATATGGGGAGATATATTCATATGCATATGGGGAGAGATATATCTATGGGGAGAGATATATGATATTAGATAAACCTTTCATGTTTGCATGATATTATCTTATTCATTTGGTTTATGTAATCCATGCCTATTATATGTCACCATGATCTTATTTGGTAGAATGAGTATTTACTATTGTGTAACTCATTGTATAATTGGTGCATATAAGTAGAGGGAGCTCATTAGTGTTGTGCTTTAATTCTTTGTGGTTTACATAATGTGTGTCATCATCAAAAAGGGGGGATTGTTGAGTATTGGTGTTTCATACCAATCTTATTTTGATGATGATCACAATATTATATTGTTTCTAATGACTCTCATGTTTAGTCTCACAGTTTCATTCCTAGAATATCTTTCTTGGAGACTAATCACTTAGTGCAAGGATGGACATCAAGTGGAGAAGGGCCAAAGCTTGGACTCAAGGAGTGCCAAAGCTTGGAGATGATGGAGAGCAATCAAGGCATCAAGATTGAAGACTTAGACTCTAAGGAAAGCATTGTAATCCAGGTAATATTTACTTTATTGATTTCTCTCTCTTTTGAGTCTAGGTTAATGTAATGCCTTGTTAGATGGTTACTCATTCATGCATATGCATTTTACCATCTTAGTGGGCCTTAGGATTATCATAGAATCCAACCTATTAGGTTCACTCTGTCCAAAGACTTATTTGGAGTCTCTGGCTTTCCATCAGTCGCCTGCTGAAGGAAACACAGTCGACTGGGTGATTTCTAGTCGCCTGTAGATCCTTCTACAGTCGCCTGATATGCACAGCTCAATTCAACATTTCAATTGACTCAAACTTGAGCTTTACGCACAGTCAACTATTGGTTAGTTTACAGTCGCCTGTAGATTGGTCATCAGTCGTCTGAGTAGCGTAAGTGCATTCTCTGCATCTGTCTGTCTTTTCTCCATCTTATACAGTTGTCGACTGATGAAGGTATTACAGTCGCCTGACTATAAGACAGTCGACTGTATTATTGACACCAGTCGCCTGTTTGCTTATCTGGAGAAAGAATGCAGCTCTCTGTTTTATTCCATCCCCTGCAGCAGTCGCCTGCTGAAGGATTAACAGGCGCATGTCCTGTTTACAGTCGACTGTATCGACTTCATCTGTCGACTGTCCTGGCTCAGACTATAGCCGTTGGATATTTTCTAGCCGTTGATCAGTCAACTGTCTTATGATCATCATTCGACTGTTCCTGTCGTTTTCACCCAGTTTATAGCTGTTGCTGAATTGATTCTTTGGCCGTTTCCTTGGGTTTTGGGGTTTGATATAGGGATTCTATATATATGAGTGTGCTGCCATCTCTTATACTTCTTGATGCTATTGAATATCTCAAGAGATCTATAAGCAACTCTCAAACTCCCTCAATTCCGTCTTTTGAGCTCTCATTCATCTTCATGCATTGAAGTCCAGCTCAAGGGAATTCATCCAAGCGCTTTCAAGCATATCTCAACACTTGAAGATCCTCTTCCCTGCCTTGCATCCATTTATGAGTAAGCATCTCAAGGCATAGGTAAGAGTATTTATTTTACTTGGTGAATTTGTATCTCTAATTCTCTTTCTGGGAATTAGTTTATCTGTCTTTGTGGGAGTTTATCTCTTTGTGGGATTAGGATGTTCTCTTAGTGGGATTAACTCTCTTTGTGGGAGTAACTCTCTTTGTAGGAGTTTAGTGTCCTAGTGTAGGGCTAACCCTGATTCTCTGATTGGGAGTTAGTGATTCTCTGTGTGGGAGTCTTGATCCTCGTGTAGGATTGGTTGGGTCCTTGTGTAGGGCATAAATCCTCTTTGTGGGGTATCTTCTTGTGAGATTTGTATTCACTTCTCTGTGTGGGAATATAGTGAATATTGGTGAGGCTGGATGTACCCAAGTTTGGGGAACCAATGTGAAATCTTGTGTTTGCATTTGGATTATTTGTGTCATTTAATTCCTCTTGCATTTATTATTCCATATTTGCAAGTTTAATTTTAATTGAACAGTTTTATTGCCATTACACTATTCACCCCCCCTAGTGTGTGTTGTTAGTAGTGCAAGGGTAAGGCGATCCTTACACAAATACCTCTAAACAATTTTATAATAATTCATTTTTCAAGTGTCCCTGTTTTAGCTGAATGAAGTAATTTTTTATACAAACATCATCAAAACGTTTTCAAACTTCTACAGTATCATTCTATGATCATTTAGGGCTCCCCACGTTAATTTCGAAATTTTCTGATATCAAATTGACCTAGAACCCACTTCCTAAACATTTTGGCTCAAAACTTGTATCTCCGTAGCTCTAACCCTGAAATGGATCTCGTATTTGCGATCCTCATGACGATACGATCATGTGGCTATGTTTTCGTAATTTTTCGGAGATGTTTAGTCTCAGGGGCAAAATTTTTAATTAATTTAATTAACCTATATAACCCCTCCCCTAACATCTCTTCCTCACACAAACGCCCAGGGCTCAGCTCGAACCCAAACCCGCACCCCCTTCATCTACACCCCTATTGTTCACGCAAACGACCCGAACCCACCCTTGCTTCTTCTTCTCCAAGAGCCCCACCAGAGCTCCGTCCTCCGTGCCGCAACGAACGCCGCCAACACCGCACCTCTCCGAGTACCAACGACAGCAACCCCACTTTCTGACAGCCTCAACCACTGCAGGCCGCTTCCTTGCCACCGAAAACCACTCCGAGCACCCCGCCGCTGCGCTCGACCTCCCCTCGAGCTCCGCCCCCTCAGCTCACCCCCGCTTCGCCACTCCGCTGCCCTCCGGCGTCCCCCGAACCCCGACACCACGCACGAGCAGCAGTGACGACAGCTCACCTAAGATGCTGCCGCGAGGCCTCGCACCGCCGCTTCGATCCGACGAGGCCAACCCCGACGAACCCCACTCACCGCCGCCCCTGATTCGGGTTCAATATTACATATTTAACCCCCCATTTAGCCCTATTTTGTGCTCACATGATGCTAAATTTATCTCTAATACATTCGTATTTTCTACATAATCATTTATTAGAGAAAACACCTTATTTGAGCACAAAACAGTAATTAATGGAGCATTTCTGCACTTTTTATATTTTTTTCTAGCTTGGTCTCGATCTCACGATTCCAACGACTATTTATTTGTATTTTTCTGAGATCTGTGCTGATTACTATGAATTTTGAATGCAGAATACCATTTAATTGAAGAAATATAGAAGAAATACAAATATACGGTCGACTGCCAATCCAAAGCTGACACGTGGCAACATCCTACCGCTCCGTTACTCATCCTGCGGCTCTCAGCGAGGCGCAGCAGCGGGCAAATATCGACCGTTCGATCGAGATCGGACGGTCGACGTTTCATCCCATCACGCAGAGGAGCGCTTCGATAAGCTGGCCACACGGTTCATTTCGTGCCGTTGGATTCAGATCCAACGGTCGTGATCAAGAGGTGAAGCGGAGCCGCGATCAAGTGCGGAGTGAATTCATCTGGCCACGTGGCGCGATCCTATGAGGCGCCCGCTTGAACAAACGGTGGAGATGGATTCGAATTCGAATCCGCAGCGGGCTCGGAGTTGTGCAAAAGGTGGACGACGTGGCCTCATCTGGGCCGCGTATAGAAGATCCAACGGACACGGACGAGCGAAGACGCGATCAAATCCCAGCCGTTGATGCACGATCGGACGGCCACGGCGAAATCCGCTCCGAGTTCGAAGCGGGTAGCGGGCGCACGAAGCTCAAAGGCGACGTGGCGCGAGCTCAGTCGATCCCGCTTGGATCCGACGGCCTGGAATCGATCCGACTGTGGACGGGTTTAAAGCGGAAATGGATACGGGTTTTAGACCCAATAAGCTTCCCAAACCCGCAATGCCTCTATTTAAGGTATTCATAGGGTTTTTTGGGCGTATGGAGGCAGATTTTGGCGTATTTTGAGCGTATTGGAGGCTCTATGAGCCGTATTTCGACATCACAAAATTCTGTAAAATTCCAGAGGCTATTTTATTATTTCTAGAGAGTTTTGGTGTCTTTTCAAGGATATTTGGTGATAAATTTCTTAACTTAAACCCCGTATTTGGTGCTTTTCTATAGTATTTTGCTATTAGATTGATAAATTTTGCTATGAAACTTGTTTATTCTTGCACCATGAGTAGCTAATTCTTATTGTGCTTGGTATGGCGTAGTTAGGGGATATTATTTGTGTTCGTTTGGTTGAATAATCCTTATGCTAAACCGTTAAACGGCGTTAATGTTGTAATCTTTGTTATTAAATCGTCTTTTTCATTTTCCAAAAGAAGTGATTGAGTTGATGATCGCCCCAAAAGGGTGAGTTTTGATCTCCTCAAAAGGGAGTTTCATATCGTAGTTTTGATCTCTCCAAAAGAGAGTTTCATATCGTATTATAACTTTAGCGGCGATCTTATTGAATATTGTGCTTGAACCCCCAAAAGGGTATCTTCCGATGAATTGCTCCCAAAAGGAGAATTCATTGGGTTATATTGGGTATTTTCCGGTGAATTGCTCCCAAAAGGAGAATTCATTGCGTTATACTTGTCAACCAAATTAATACGAATCATTGATCCTAACGAACCCATACCATGTGCATACTTTTCATAGATATTTTTGCACACGAATTTTCTTTGTTCGTATTGCTCACGTATTCAAATTCACATCACCATCATCATCATTTAAAGTGGTTAGTTTCTTTTCGTCAGATTTCTATTTGATTTGAGCTGTGGTTGCAACAGATTTCCTCCCGAGGATTCGACATCTGGACTCCCAGATTATATTACTTGTACGGACTCTTGCACTTGAGAGAAGCACCTTTTTAGAGCCCACCAGCCCCCTCTCGACATTCGACAGCCTTCACAGCCTGCCCGCTCACCCTCTCCGACGAGAGCTCCACACGAGCGACCCCGTCGTCCCCTATGCCGCAGCTGCCTCTCCGAGCTCCTCCTCTGCTGCGAGGTCACCACCCTCTGACGAAGCATCCACGCAATGCCCCAGCCTAGGCGACGCCCTGATTGCCGCCCCTCAGCTATGCCCCGTGTACCGCCCGCTCGCCGTCGTAACCCACAGCCGCAGCCTCCATCGAACTCGTCACCGTCCGCCTCCTCTCCCGTGCTCTCGCCGTACGCCCTAGCCATCACCATGCTCCACCGCCGGTAGCCCCCAAGCGACACACCCTGCAACCATCGCCTCTCGCTTCACTGATCTTGCAACGCCTCGGAGCTCCGACAACGCCCCTCCCTTCTCTGTTGCTCCACCTCCCTCCTCCGCCTACGACGTCGACGAGAACCCCTGACGTCCACCGACGAGACCCCCGTCCTCCTCCCTCTCTCTCCTCTCTGTAGTCACCGACGCCTGCCGTACGGTAGCCGCCTCTGCTCCCCCTGCTATCCGTCTGACAGCACTGCCCCAAGTGTCCCCCTCTCGTCCGACAGCTCCCACCACCTCGCCGCCACTGCACGACGCCCCACTCCGATTACCCGCCACTAGAGATCGCCTCCGAGCGCTGCTAAAACACGCACACCCTCCCCGTCAACAGCCTCCAACACCGAGTGACCGTCAACCTTTGCCGCACGCCATCCTCCGATGTGCACAGTCGACAACCACCCCCACTCCGATTCCCTCTCTCCACGACGACGAGCTCGCCGTTCCTCCACCGTCAATCGCCGCACCCGCACCCGCTCCCGCAGCTCCCGCCAATGCCACCTGCAGCAGCCCTCGCTTCCATCGGAGCACACCGACAGCACCCCCGCTTCCTCCCTGCAAGCTCACCGCCCCCAGTTCACCCCCTCCTCGCCACTCCCCTCCGACCGCCTCCCGGAGCGTCGCCACGCGCTCTCCCCTCTCCCCTCGCTTGCGCCGTCGCCCCCTCTCACTCCCCACCACCGGTGCACCGATCGCCCCGCTCCCCGCTCCGCTATCAGCCCCGGCCGTGCCCTACAGTACTTGAGCTCGCCGCCCACACCCCGTCCCGCCGCCACCTCTACCGCCCAGGTCGACGCCGTCGTCTGCCTCGCCGTCGCCGACGTCCGAGCTCCCGACGCACACCCCCGCTACATGTTAGATGAGGGTAAATTGTTATAACGTAACTTTTAAAAACGAATGTGTATATGTATTCGTAAACGGTATTTTATAAATTATTATATAAGGATAAATGGTTTTAAATTCATAACTAATTATATAAGTGTCGGAAAATTGCAAGGCCAGCTCCAGAAAATCAGAAATGACATTCTAGACCCAATGGTACTAGTTTCATCTAAATCAGATGCTTAGTTTTTCCACAATAAATTTTTAACCCTAAAACTTAAATACGTCACTTTCACTTGAAAATCCATAACTTGTTATTTTCACGTAAACTGATACGTGAGAAAAATATATATTGTAGTACTCTTTGATACGGTCATTTTGACAACTCACTTGCAACTTTTTGATTATTATTGCACTCAGAAGAAATTGTTGAATAAACATGTTACCTAATTAAAATTAGGTTTTAAATTGATTTTGAGCTTTTAAAAATTATAAAAATTACTAGAAGCTTCTGAAAATTATTTCCTTCTGCAGTAAAATTATTTCCTCATATCTAGCCAATATAAAAATTTAGAACGCTTTTCGACAACGTTTCAATCAGTTTATGAAATCAAAACGATCAAATTATTTAAATAGGAAATGTAGTGTTCTTTAACCAATTATTCTTGTATTTTCATGTACCAGTTCTTGTGCACCAACTTCCGTGGAAGCCCTAGATCCAGTCTCGGCTCGCTACGCCGATCTCGAAATTAGTAAGTCACGATGAATTCTGGAGTTAGAAAATTAGCTAGTGTACCCGTATGAACTTAGAACACCACTTATAGCCTCAGAACGGCTACTTGACTTGAACCGAACTAGAAACCTAATCTAATAGGAAAGTAATCAACTACAGATTACCTTGCCAACTTACAACTTTGGTGGTTGTAACACAACCATCAACTTGGATAAATTGTGTGCTAACGAAACCACCATATGCTCAAAGCATGGAATCAGTATTACAGTTGTTGGACTTGTCTTTATCCTCACTTCGCTTTTGCCTAGCATGCTTTGAAAAGAATTTTCACCTTTATGGTTTTTAATAAGAAAATCAACCAGTGGTCTTGGGTTGACTAGCATCGTGTGATACATCGTATGGAACATCTTGTGAAGGCTCCCATGTAACACTTGACACTTCACTGTGGTTTTTTTGAGTTAACTCATAGTTTGAGAGAGGGCAGGAGTGATTAGAGTTCATCTACATGTCTAGCTGCCTGTGTTTCGGCATCCTGTCTAGCTTCTTGTGTTTCGGCAAACAAAGATATGCTGACGTGTCAACATCCTGTCTAGCTACATGTGTTTCGGCATTCGTCTGTGTAAGCACACATGTAATGCTCTAAGTGATAATACCAGTATTCCTTCTTCAAGTATGGGGAAAATTCACACATTAACTGTAAGGACCCTGTCTATGGGGAAAACACTAGAAGTGGGGGTTGAATAGTGTTTATGCAATGAAGTTTGTGAGTCATCCATTGCTAGTAGATCTTCATAAATAGCTTAGGTAATGGATTAACTGCAAAATAGGGGATTAGTCACAAGTATTTATGTTTGCTCATCATTAATACCAAGTAGGGAGAAGTCCAATACTCAACATTAACCACTAATTTGGACCAAGTTTACTTACATGTCCAACTAGTTTGCAATTACACCCAAAGAGGGGTATTTATTAAAGAGAATGCTGTAGGAACTTGCCAAAACAATGAAAATGAATGACAACGGCATATTTGTAAATAATTAAAAGAACGAGCTAGCCTAATTGATAAATGGCAACCTTGTAATTAAACCACTAAGTTGAGTGGCTTTTTAATTAGAGGCTTAGGAAATGGCAAAATTGTAAATAAATGAAACCATTAGAGCTACTTTCCTCTTCTCTCTTCTACAAGGTTCTTCGTCCTTCTATTTTGTTTTTTTTCATTTTCAATTTCGTATGAACCCTCCCCATTGTGGCCGAAACCTGCACACTTAAAAAACAAAGAAAAAGAAGGAAAAAGAGAGAGAGAAGGGAAATTGGAAGAAGAAGAGGGGAGGCTTTGCAACTACACCATAAAGGGACTTCTCTAGCTCTCCTACAACCATTCACTAGCACTAGGAAGGTAGGATTCTCACCACACAACCTTTATGAGACTACATGTTGAAATTTGTGATTTTGTTCATTCCCCTTTTGTAGAAGTTGCTATTTGGATCAAATTGAGTAATGGGTCAAACTTAGTTTTGTTAAATTTCATGTTTTTGGTATTGATCATTATTCTCATATGATTCTTTGAGCAAGACTATATGTTGGGGGTTATAGCATGTTTCTCCATTAATATCACTTGTGTTGTAAGTGGAAGTTTTTGATAAATACAAAGGAAACTCTGACGAAATTTTTTGTGAGCATTTCGTAAGCATTTACATAATATCCTAAGAATTAGATACTTAAGTTAGGAATGCTACACAAATGCCACTTGCTAACTCCCTTAAAATTCCATGTTTAAATGAAAACCCCTTTGAAAAGTTAGTATAAACGAAAAATTAGGAAGAGCGTTTTTGACAACTTTCAAGTTGGGAGCTCTAAATGATTTTAGAGAGTGTAGGAGCCTTAATTTCCATCATTTACAAGGTCCTACAAGTTCCCTTTATGCAAACTTTGACTTCCATGTCAATTTGGTTCCATTTCAACATTTCAAGAGAAAAGTGTTTTTTTCCCATAAACTTAGTAAAGGAGGTTATGGACATTCAAGTTTAAATAAGAATTTTAGTTTTTCTATAACTATCAGTAAGTTTAAGCCTACTTAGAAATTACTACATGAAGTATCTCAAGAACTTCTTTGAAAAGCTCAAGTTCCATGACAAAACCATGATTTTTGTAAGAGGGTTTTTGTCAATTTTAGCAACAAGCAAAAAAATAGGATTAGGCACTTACAATTATCATTAAATAACCCCCTTATGAAATTCTACAAATTATGCTTAAGACAATTAATTTATTTTTGAATCTTATATTAACCCTCTTCCAAATTTTACAAGTTTTAACTAAACTAATGCATTGTTTTCCTTCTACCTTAGTTGTGTTGAGTATTGGACTCCCCGGATTTGGTTTTGGATGATGAGCAAACATAAATATATCATGAACTAACAATTTGTGAGCGCAGTTATGGAGATCGTCGCCAAATTCATGTGAACATCCAAAGCGACGTCTCAAGACTTCTCAAAGCGCGTGATCGCATGCCTAAAGCTTCGTTGAAGCTTTTGTACCTTCCTTGAAGTCAAGAATGAAGATTGAAGCTTTGAAGACGGATCGCTAAGGTTTATTTTATAGTCTTTTAGCTTCGATCTATAGAATGTTAAGCCTTGAGTATATCTTATGTTTCTATCTTCATTACACTCATTTCGTAGCTCTAGGATCCTTGCACAAGTTCATTCTAACTTCCTCGAAGCATCGCGCTTCGATTCGGACTTTATTGTGCATGTTAGTTGGTACAAGAACAAGTACTGACCGACTAGATGGTGATCTAGTCGGTCGGCAAGTGTTCTTGGACCGACTAGTTTGATTCCTTAATTTCTTGGACTTTACTGTTTACAGTTAGTCGGTCTACGTTGACTCACCGACCGACTAGTTTGTGAACTAGTCGGTCAGTGATGCTTCTTTGACCGACTAGTTGTGACTTATTGTTCATGCCAAATTTCTCCTAAGCTACTGTTTATCGTTAGTCGGTCTAAGAACGTTTGGTGACCGACTAGTTGACAATCTAGTCGGTCAACTTTTGTTCTTGGACCGACTAAGTCAACTTGCCTTCAGACTATTGCTTTTTGCTCTTAGTCGGTCTACGTTCATTGACTGACCGACTAGTTGTGAAACTAGTCGGTCAGACAGTCTTCTTGGACCGACTAGATTTCTAGGTCTGAAATTCAATCTGTTCTCAGTTCACCTCTTAGTCGGTTCATGTTATTTCACCGACCGACTAGTTGATGAACTAGTCGGTCAGTGGTTGTTCGTTGACCGACTAGTCTGCTTCAGATTTAGATCCGTTGGAGTTTTGAAAGCGACGTTTCTCTCTCTTCTTTCCCTTGATCCTTTAAATACCTGAAGGGGTTATTTCATAGGATCCAAGGCTGCCATTTCCAGAGCTCCATTGATTCAAAGAGAAAGCTTTCAACTCTCATCTTCAAGCTCTCCCATTCTCAAGAATCTCTCCATCACTCTTATTCTTCAAGAGAGATTCATTGGTTGTGAGCCTTCCAAGCCAAGGGCTTGATTCTAGGTCATCCATCTCATCCCTAGGCTTCCATTGCTGGTCATCTTCTTGAAGCTAGGGTTTGGTGACTCTTCCTCCATCAAAATCCTCTTTGCCCTAATTTGGTAAGAAATCTCAAGGCATAGGTATTTTGTTGGTAAGCATTTCATTTCCGTTATATTTGAATTGTACACTCTCGGTTGTGAGAGTTTGCGTGATCCCGGGTTGTGGGAATCACGGATATCGATTGTAGGTCGATTGCACTTGTGAGGTTTTCGCAAGTGGTTATATTGGAAATCTTGAGTTAGGGTTTCTAACTCAAGTATCCGGAGGGGATCCGGGTGGTTGGGACGTAGGATCACCGGGAACAAGTCGGGGAGACTTGGGTGGATCCGAACCCATTAAACCATTTGTTTGCGTTTGCATTTATTCTTGTTGATCGTTGTTATTCCGCATTGTTGTTTGTTAATTGCACGATAATTAGGAATAACTCTCCCTATTATTTAAAAGTACTATTCACCCCCCCTCTAGTACATGTGCAGTAGCTATACATGGCGCAACAAGTTGTTCTTCTATTTCCTTCCAAATGAGATTAGTAACCACACTTGAAGATGTTTTCGATGGCATGTTCTATTTAGTAGTACTCGAATGGTTGAGTTCAAGTTTCCTTGGAAGTTGCTTGTAGTTATGTTTCTTACTCTTATGTTTTTAATTAAGCAAATGATGAATGGTGAATTTTACTTATGCTTTGAAGGCGTTAATGAAGATGATTATAATGCCATGTCGATGTTTCCTTTATATATGAGAATGTTGGTTTGATTCGTTACATTGAAAGATGGATATTCAAAATTTTACAACATTGTGTTGCAGATAATCCCGATGCAAGGCTAATTGTTAAATGATTAAAATGAAAGCACGGGATGTCTCTTTCCACTTTAAGGTGGGTGAGCATCTTAGGGAATGGGGTGGGGGAACCAAAGCATTAGGTGGACATAGTGTGGATTGGACTTTCGATGTTGTTTTCTTTGACCCTCCTACCGCGGAGAGTGGTCGTGCCCTTTTGGGGTGTGCGGTTCTTTGGCCTTTCGAGGTCGTGGCTCTTTGGGTCGTGGAGAGAGATTGGGTTATGAAGGCTCCGACGAGCTAGCACGCCAAAGAGTCGGAGATTCTTTCCACCCCCTTATGGGTGAGGTCCAGCTCCCTTGTGCCCCACTTGATGTTTATGTTCCAAACAACAAACATTAATTTAACAAACTTAGTACTAGTGACCTATGTGAAGTGTTGTGGATATGGCTTGTATGGTTGAGTTTCCTACTTTATACGCTGTGACGTGTCCCTTTCTCTCACTCTCTAGCTACATGTCCAGGGACGTCAGCTCACCAGCCGGACTACTGACGCCCTGAGGGCGACTCTTCCAGGCCAGGAGCCCCGCGCAGTTAGTTAAAGCTCGGCTGTAGTGGGTCGGGGTAGTTTCTTTGTGAGCAGTTACTTTTGTTTTACCCTTCAGCTTTTGTGCCCCGTGCCCCAGGTGGTGGTATATGTACAGTATATGATGTTGTGGTGTGTTGATAGTAGATGGTCTGTGATGCACACTCGTACGCTCCCGCTTATTGCTTGCCACCGCCCCACTGTACTTTTCTGTGCTGTGCTGGAGCTTTACAGTTCGTGCTTTACTTTTGCATATGCTTTAATTGCCTGTGTTGTTCTAGCAGTTGCAGTGGCCAGCTAATTTCTTATAGCGCCTTAATGCTTGGTACTCCCGTACCACGGCCGTCACCTCTTTCACCGTTTTTGGGCACTGGGGCGTGACAGGTTTTGTGGTGGCCCATGCAGGTCACCGCACACTGCGATTGTGGAAGGAAGACACATGTAATGCTCCGACACTTCAAGATGTATATGAGGTACTGATTCAGATTTGTTCTGTTTCTCTTCCGTAGTATGGATGCATGGAACGGGACGTCTGGCGACGACGGGACACCTGGAGGGTCGGGAGGGATCAGAGCTTCGGGTAGCTCGTTAGACCGAACATCAGAGTCGGCCCTGATGGCGAAAGTCCTGATGGGGATCTTGGACCACTTGCAGTGGCTGGAGGACAGGGCAGCTGTACTCGAGGCGCCCGCACCGAAGGCCCTGAGTTACAAGAAGTTCGATCTTTGCGACCAGTGTACTTTTCTGGTAGAGAGACCAGCTTAGAGGTCGATAAGTGGCTGCGTCACACAGAGAATGACCTGACTTTGGCTGGCATACCCCCAGAGGCATGGGTAAAATTGGTCAAGCGACGGTTGACTCATCAAGCCTGAGATTGGTGGGATGCCCAGGAGAGGCATATGACAGGGGTAGTGGAGTGGAAAACCTTCAGGGAGAGGTTTGAGGCCCATTACCTTCCAGGGGAGGTGAGGGATGAGTTGAGGCAGTGGTTCGAGCACCTGACGCGAGACCACAGGATGATGGACGAATACGATGCAGAGTTCTCTCTACTGAGCAGATACGCCCCAGAGTTAGTGGGGACAGATGCTACTCGAGTTAGACGCTTCCGCATAGGCTTGGACCCAGGGGTCAGAGTGGCTATGGCTACACAGGAGCAGTTGACGTACAGGCATTGCTTAGCGCGGCTCGACGGTACGAAGTACACTTGAGGAGTCTGGGAAAGCTTCCAGCCGTCAACAGACGATCTGTAGCACTACAAAGAGCTGCCCCTCACCCGACTCACTAGGAGATCTTCAAGCGATCAGGTCATCCACCAGTAGCTCAGAGTGGGCCTGCTTGTCCGAGGTGTGGGAAGCCTGTGCACACAACTAAGGATTGTAGAGTTATGGGCAGATAGTGTTACACTTGTGTAACGGTCTGTTTTCATCAAGACAAACTATTTACCTATTTGACCAATTTTTCAATTTTTAAACTATTTTATAATGGTTTGTTCAGGAGTTTTACGATTTCAAAAAATTCTTATAAAAATATTTTGAAGTATCAGACTAGTTATGGAGTATTTTAGTAAGATCGGATTTCATCAAATACTCAGAACATTTCTGATAAAATTCATTTTCAGTTTTTACCGTTTTGACTTAATGAATTTATTTTCTATACAAACATCATCAAAACGATTTCAAACTTTTACAGTAACATTCAATAATCATTTATGGCCTCCCACATTAATTTCGTAATTTTCTGATGACAAATCAGTAGAGAACCCGTAAACCCGCTTTCTAAACGTTTTGGCCCACGACTCGTATTTCCATAGCTCAAATCGTGAATCGGACTTGGTATTCGTGATCCTCGCGACGATACGAACCCGTGAGTATGTTTTCGTAATTTTTCGGACACGTTTGGTCTGAGGGGCAAAATCGTAATTTCATCATTTCGTTTTTACTAATTACATTTTTAACTTTTCCATTAATTATTAACTATCCTAATCACTTGCCTAACCCCGTAGCAGCCCACCCATGAGGAAAATGCTAACATTGTTTCTCTGGTTTGTCAAGACCAACCAACAACTCATTAAATCAGTAATTAATGCCATACATGCACCTAACACTCTATTTATTTCCTCTAATCATCTTTCCTCCTTCACAAACAAAGCTAAGCAAGGCTCTTCCCGAGAACCCATGCAGCCAACTCAAGCTTCTCCTCTCGAAAACTTTGCTGCTAACTCAACCCACACCCTCAACCTCTCTAAACCAAGCCCAAAAAGCTAACCCTTTCCTCCTCAGCAACCGTGTGAGCCTTCACTGCCTTCACAGACAGTCGCCTCCTATGACAAAGCCCCATGTCGCAAGCTCCCTCCAACGCAACGAAGGCGCTTCGACCATCGCCTCCATTCATCTGACGGGCCCCGACCGTCTCTGTAGCCATCTCTTCTTCCACCCATCGTCCTTCAAAGATCCCCTCTTCCACCTCTTCTCAACAACATGGGCGATGTTCTTTTTTTTCTAACCTGTTTTACTTTTTCTTTAATGCAGTTCAACAAAATAAATAATATGCTGATGGTGATGATGTTTTTTTTATGTAGCCACTCTTCTGGTCGGCTTAGTGGATCAAAAAGTAACATCTATGATGTTCTTTTGATGATCGCAAGGCACATCTGATGGTTGGCTGAGCTCCGCCCGTCGGCACCGCTCCGACCGACGTCAACCTCCCGCACCCCCTACTGGCCATTGCTGACCCACGGTTCGAGCTGCAACGCGCGCGCATCAACGGCATCAAAACGAAGCAGACACGAAGGAGAAAACGAAGTGAAAAAAAAATATAATAAATAAAGGACGGCAACTCACGCAGGTGAAGAGAAAGAGCCCTTAATAATTAATAATAATAATAATAATATATAAGTTTATATATTAATAGGAATAGTGACTTTTGATATACGTAGCAGAATAGTGAACGGATACGACTAGAAGATCCACGCCTTCGTCACGAACATGTATGCGCTAGTTTCAGCGGAATCAGGCAAGTATATCTCCTGTAATAAATTTTTAAAGCTATCCGATTCATCCTAATGAATTATTTCATCCGGATTTTACATAAACTTGGGTGTGATACAATTGTCTATAAATATACTAGTTAAGACGAACATTTTGACATATCACATGAAAATTTCTGACAGGTATATATTTTTAAATAAATTGTTGACATTACGCTAGTTATTTTGTAATTTAAAAATTAGTTTTTAATTCATTATAATTTCTTAAAAAAATCGTTTTAAAGCTTTTAAAACCTATTAAAAATACATATAAGCTTCAGAAAATTATTTCCTTCCTAGATAAAATTATTTTTCTCCCATCTAACCTATCCAAAAATTGTTAGCGAGCGTTTTGACTTGGTTTAAGCGACTATAAAAATACAAACACGTTAAGAAAAATAGATAGAAAATAGTGTACTCTTTAACTGGCCATTTCTTGTGTTTGCAGGTATCAATCCTCGTGCACCAGCATCCTTAGAAGCTCTAACTCCAACCTCGTCTTGCTACGACGATCTCGATGTAAGTCACTTTAATTCTAACTTTAGAAATTAAGCCAATGTACTTGTATGAACTTAGGACCTCATATATATTCTCAGAACAGACATTGACTTGAACCAATGATTAGAGACCTAATTAACTAGAGAACTAATCAATAGTGGAATGACCAAAGGACTAAATTGAGATAGTGCACTATTATAGAATTAGATATCATAGTTGTTGGACTTCAAAGCATTGCTCAGGACTAAATTGAGATAGTGCACTATTATGGAATTTGATATCATAGGTGTTGGACTTCAAAGCATTGCTCAGGACTGATATTCTCTGTTGAGGCTTCTGCCTTGACTTTTCAGCAAGTAACTACCATATAAATGTAATTGATGTACTCATTGATGAATGTATTGTTGTACACATTGTTGGATGTACGAAATGATGGGCATATGAGGCCATACGGATACGGATATGGATACAGACACAGATACTAATATAAATGTGAAATGTGATACAACATGGGTTATGGGGTAATCTTGAGCTATGTAGTGTGCGGGAGTGACTGGGTCCACCCTTATTAGTTAAGCTGTACCATCACCCTGTAGGGGATGGTAGGTAGAGATTCCACGAGTTGCTCCGTGGGATGGGTGCACTTCTGGTTGCATATCGTACACTCGAGCTAAGACTGTTGCACTAGCTGATTGATACAGGGCCCATGAGGCCATATTGATACGAACACTGATGTGAACATTGGACTATAATAATACACGGGATACGGGGTAGTCTTGAGCTATGAAGTGTGCGGGAGTGACCGGGTCCACCCTTATTAGTTAAGCTGTACCATCACCCTACAGAAATGGTAGGTAGATATTCCACGAGTTGCTCCGTGGGATGGGTGCACTTCTGGTTGCATATCGTACACTCGAGCCAAGGCTAATGCACTAGTTTGATTGCTATATTGTACTCATAGACGGAAAACACTATTGGGCCCTCGGGCATTCACTGAGCACATTACGGAAAACACTATTGGGCCCTCGGGCATTTACGGAGCACACTATTGGGCCCTTGCGGCATTTAAGACTGATGCACTAGTTTGATTAATGTTGCACTAATTGACAATTGAATGAGACCATTGCTTCAGTCATGATTACTACTATTCTACAGACTAAGTCGAGACTACTCGACCGTGATAGATCGGTTTAATAATGAGCGGTCTTGAATTACGACTGAATCAGTGTCTAGGAAGGAATGGGAAGGGGGTTGGTCAACCAATGGACTTGTTCCTGCGATCTTTGAAGTGACCTGTGCCTTCAAGCCCTGACTGACTGGCTGATTTGGGAGTTAAGTTAGACTTCTTATTATTAGGCCCGCCTACACTATTAGATAGCCAAACGACGCTCATCTTTCCTTAAGAATTACTAGATCAATCCATTGTCAACCCATTGGTCAAAACATTGTTAACCTAGTTGTCTTACTATTGCCATTAGTCAAAATATTGTTACTACCACATGCCACGC
This sequence comes from Scilla litardierei, assembly GCA_030789695.1. Lineage (NCBI taxonomy): Eukaryota > Viridiplantae > Streptophyta > Magnoliopsida > Asparagales > Asparagaceae > Scilla > Scilla litardierei. Next base: position 36,473,035 of record CM061141.1, on the reverse strand, counting down.
CACGGTCGCTACTTTTGCACTTACTTTATGCATTACATACCACATCTGTACAAACCTGTCAGCTCATACTTTACTTTTTGTACCTATCTGACCATCTTTTGTTTACTATAGTCTGTTCAATACTTTTGCACTACTTTGTTTCTATTGCTAGAATTGTTGTGACTTACCTACGGTTCCATCTCTGTGGCACCGCAGACGACGTACATATGGAGGCAGATGCTCTAGAGTTAATAGCGCCAGAATTTGACCATGAGTCTGCAGCTTTCAGAGTTGTTTCCAGTTATATTTACTTTCCTTCATGTACGATTGTTGGACCATTTTTGTACAATATGGATGTAATAAGTGGACACTATTTGGGTATTTTTGTACATCTCTGCATCGTGGCTATTTTGTTTTCACTGGTTAACTGCAGGACCTGCGCAAATACCAAAAAGTAACGGGCCCGGGAATCGGGTCGTTACAGCTTTGGTGGCCCACGCAGGTCCGCGCTACCTACCTCGTGAACAATATAGCAAGATCAGGATGTACGGTATAAAAATACTCAAATGGAACTCTCGAGTACGGGATGTCTCGAGTGTTCACCTGTATTGGATATACGGGTAAAGCGTCCTTATTACTATCTTAGGACTTCCTTGATTCCCATCACTCTTCCTTTAACTTGATGACCTTTCGATTGACCTTGAACTCTAACCACGTCTATTTTAAGGAGGGTAGCATTCGATTGAGCTCGATAAACGGAAGTAAATTGAAGGACACTCAGAAGTATTGGAGGATGATGCTAAAGGATTAACCCGACGTGCAAGTGTAGGTTGTTACGTCTTCTTGAGATCGTATTCTAACCCCTACTTTCTATCTTGTGCCCGATTTTCCATAAGTTTGAATTCCTTCTTCCACCTACCACCTACCCCCTCGTTATTGCTTTTTGTCCTCATCCTTACCTCGAGCCCACCTACCGACGACCTTCGGTGCCCCTCTTAAAGCCCCTCTCTTCTTCACCAAGCCACCCCATGGTTTCCTATACGCCTCGGCGCACCCACTCCTCCTCCCGGCCTCTTCTCCAAGCGAACTCAACCAATCTCACCTCCAATTCCTTTGGCCTCACCCGAAGCTCTGCCAGCTCCACCCCACATCGGAGGCCCCCACCATAAATCGACAACCACCGATGGCCCTCCGACGATATGTTTTGGGATTTTTGGCCTTGGCGACGACCCTCGCCACCACCTTCGCTACCGTTGTGTGGCTGAGATCTTGGGAAGCCATGATCCTTGGGCTTCTCTTGAGCTCTCTGCCCTGGGTCTCACCCAGATTGATGTCCCGTTTAGGCTTCCTCTTGCGACTACTCCTTTTGGTTTGCGGAAAAGTGTGTTTTTGGTTGTTTATTTGTTGGGTAATGTTGGGTGTTGCGAATGTCAAGTATTGGTCTACGGAAGGAGTGATGGCGATGCTTATTGGCATGATATTGGCCTTGGGAGTTGAAGTTGGGTGTAGGCCTTGTGCTTGGCTCTGGATGAGAGCTTGGATCCTGCCTTATTGTGGGATATTATGGAAATTGATGGAAGGAATACTAGAAGTGAGTACTGATTTTGGGTGTTGGCCCTGTACTTACATTTGGGCGTTGATCTGGACGTTAGCATGTGGTTGGGCATTATGGAAAGTGATGTTGTTGGTACCCATGGATTAATCGTTACATTCTATATTATGAACATCTGTGGCTAGATCCAGTTAGTCCCCAGTAGCACGAATAAACTTTATGGTCTTCCGGTTTATGTGGTTTAAATAGCTTGCTACTGGCTTATCACCTCAGGTTCCAAGTTCGAACAGATGTTATCATCATAATAGCCCTCATTTTCATGTGATGTTATCATCTCATGTTAATTTACGACTACTTGAGAAGTCAGAGTAACTATTGTAACGATACTGGTCTCAGGACTAGTTTCGGAAGCTATGGTGATGACAATAGTATGTATTTATATATAACATCTCTTGTTTTCTTGATGCTATGATATCACATTTTACTAGATTACTATCTTTTCTATCATTTATTTGCTTGAGCTTCTTCGTAACATCAATTATCTATTTCAAAAAGATTTTTAAATTCCGAGGACGGAATTATTTTAAGGAGGGTAGGATGTAACGGCCTGTTTTCATCAAGACAAACTATTTACCTATTTGACCAATTTTTCAATTTTTAAACTATTTTATAATGGTTTGTTCAGGAGTTTTACGATTTCAAAAAATTCTTATAAAAATATTTTGAAGTACCAGACTAGTTATGGAGTATTTTAGTAAGATCGGATTTCATCAAATACTCAGAACATTTCTGATAAAATTCATTTTCAGTTTTTACCGTTTTGACTTAATGAATTTATTTTCTATACAAACATCATCAAAACGATTTCAAACTTTTACAGTAACATTCAATAATCATTTATGGCCTCCCACATTAATTTCGTAATTTTCTGACGACAAATCAGTAGAGAACCCGTAAACCCGCTTTCTAAACGTTTTGGCCCACGACTCGTATTTCCATAGCTCAAACCGTGAATCGGACTTGGTATTCGTGATCCTCGCGACGATACGAACCCGTGAGTATGTTTTCGTAATTTTTCGGACACGTTTGGTCTGAGGGGCAAAATCGTAATTTCATCATTTCGTTTTTACTAATTACATTTTTAACTTTACCATTAATTATTAACTATCCTAATCACTTGCCTAACCCTGTAGCAGCCCACCCATGAGGAAAATGCTAACAATGTTTCTCTGGTTTGTCAACACCAACCAACAACTCATTAAATCAGTAATTAATGCCATACATGCACCTAACACTCTATTTATTTCCTCTAATCATCTTTCCTCCTTCACAAACAAAGCTAAGCAAGGCTCTTCCCGAGAACCCATGCAGCCAACTCAAGCTTCTCCTCTCGAAAACTTTGCTGCTAACTCAACCCACACCCTCAACCTCTCTAAACCAAGCCCAAAAAGCTAACCACTTTCCTCCTCAGCAACCGTGTGAGCCTTCACTGCCTTCACAGACAGTCGCCTCCTATGACAAAGCCCCATGTCGCAAGCTCCCTCCAACGCAACGAAGGCGCTTCGACCATCGCCTCCATTCATCTGACGGGCCCCGACCGTCTCTGTAGCCATCTCTTCTTCCACCCATCGTCCTTCAAAGATCCACTCTTCCACCTCTTCTCAACAACATGGGCGATGTCCTTCAAACATCGAGACTACTCGACCGTGATAGATCGGTTTAATAATGAGCGGTCTTGAATTACGACTGAATCAGTGTCTAGGAAGTAATGGGAAGGGGGTTGGTCAACCAATGGACTTGTTCCTGCGGTCTTTGAAGTGACCTGTGCCTTCAAGCCCTGACTGACTGGCTGATTTGGGAGTTAAGTTAGACTTCTTATTATTAGGCCCGCCTACACTATTAGATAGCCAAACGACGCTCATCTTTCCTTAAGAATTACTAGATCAATCCATTGTCAACCCATTGGTCAAAACATTGTTATAACCTGGTTGTCTTACTATTGCCATTAGTCAAAATATTGTTACTACCACATGCCACGACACGGTCGCTACTTTTGCACTTACTTTATGCATTACATACCACATCTGTACATACCTGTCAGCTCATACTTTACTTTTTGTACCTATCTGACCATCTTTTGTTTACTATAGTCTGTTCAATACTTTTGCACTACTTTGTTTCTATTGCTAGAATTGTTGTGACTTACCTACGGTTCCATCTCTGTGGCACCGCAGACGACGTACATATGGAGGCAGATGCTCTAGAGTTAATAGCGCCAGAATTTGACCATCAGTCTGCAGCTTTCAGGGTTGTTTCCAGTTATATTTACTTTCCTTCATGTACGATTGTTGGACCATTTTTGTACAATATGGATGTAATAAGTGGACACTATTTGGGTATTTTTGTACATCTCTGCATCGTGGCTATTTTGTTTTCACTGGTTAACTGCAGGACCTGCACAAATACCAAAAAGTAACGTGCCCGGGAATCGGGTCGTTACAGCTTGCGGCGAGATGGGGCACTTCAGTAGGGATTGCCCCCGATGGAGACTGCCTATAGAGGCACCAGTACCAGTAGCAGCTGCACCGCCTCAGCTGAGGGCTCTTCCACTGGCACCGCAGCGGTTGGCTCTTCCACCACCGCCGGGGCCGTGACCGACTGCTCCAAGGGGACCTCCTGGGAGGCATTCACGACGCGACTTCCAGAGGCAGTCTCTTGCTCCGCAGATGACAGCGGTATGACCCTAACCCTAGTCCTGGTCGAGGCCGAGCGCTCAGGACATGTGATCGCTGGTATGACCCTAACCCTAGTCCTTGTATTTCATGGTTCTATGTTTAGCTATTGCTAGATGGTTAGTTGTTTGTGATGTGCTATTATAGGAATGGTAGAGTAATTTCATATCCAGCCTGGTCTTTGTTCGATTCTGGAGCTTCACATTGTTTTTTATCTAAGGGATTTGTGGCGAAGCATTCTATAGCTGTTGATTCTTTTGCTGCAAGGTGGAATGTGCACATGGGTAATGGTGTGATATGTAGTGTGTCAGGATTATGGAATTGTTCCATGGAGTTGGGAGGTCGAGAGCTATATGCAGATTTTCTAGTGATCGAACTACCAGATTATGAGGCGGTATTTGGAATGGATTGGTTGTGGATGTTTTATGCGACCATAGACTATAGATTAAGGAGGGTATTCTTTTGAATTCCTGGCCACCCAGAGTTTGACTTTTGTAGTGGTACTCGAGCTATTGAACCCTTGAAGTTTAAGGCGACGTCCTTGGAGATGACGATGGACGCAGAAATAGTTTTGCCTAAGGTAGTTCAGGAATTTCCAGATGTATTTCCCGATGATATTTTCGGACTTCCTCCAGATAGGTCTTTAGAATTCACTATTGACCTATTACTGGGCACACATCCAATAGCGAAAGCTCCTTATCATATGTCTCCACCTGAATTAGTTGATCTTCGCGATCAGTTGAATGACTTGTCTGATAGAGGACTGATACGTCCGAGTGTATCCCCGTGGGGAACACCAGTGTTGTTAGTAAATAAAAAGGATGGAACTCGAAGGATGTGCATTGATTACAAGGATCTGAACAAAGTGACAGTGAAAGACAAGTACCACCTTCCTCGGATTGGTGACATCTTTGATCAGCTCTGTGGTTCACGAGTGTACTCGAAGCTGGACTTACGAAGCAGTTATCATCAAGTGAAGGTGCGGGGATCGGATGTTCCGAAGACGGCATTTAGAACTCGGTATGGGCATTATAAATTCTTAGTGATGCCATTTGGAGTAACTAATGCCCCGGCAACCTTTATAAGGCTGATGAATCAGGTCTTCTTTGATTATTTGGGTAAGATTGTGGTAGTCTTTATAGATGATATTTTAGTGTATTCGAAGACTGAGGATGAACATGCTGAGCATTTACGGATGGTGTTGAATACTCTCAGAGAGCATTGATTGTATGCTAATTTCAGTAAATGTCAATTCTGGATGACTAAGGTCGCATTCTTGGGACACATTATTACAGGAGAGGGAGTGTCGGTTGACCCAGAGAAGGTCGTTGCATTAGAGAATTGGCACATCCCTAGATCAGTCACGGAGATCAGGAGTTTCTTGGGGTTGGCCGTGTTGGATCATGTGGATAGCAAACAACACTAGAAGGGGGTTGGATAGTGTTGTATGAAATAAACTTTTTCTTTCTTGATAGATTAGCACAATTCAAAACCTTCTAATATTGCCTAAGAAACCAAGTAGAGTGATCTACGCTTGGTTCTTAATCAACTTAATCAATCTTCAAAATCAAATCAGAGATAAAAATCTTCTTGTAGTCGACTCCCTATGAACAGTAGTCGACTCCCAGAGGGAAATTAAGCACAACTCAGTTAATGAAATACTTAATGAAGATATATAAGATTGCACAGAAGTATAAGAGAAAAGCAGATACAAAAATTGATCTTTGCAATATATTATAAATGAGTTACAAGAGTAATATTCAACAAACAAATAAACAATTACAGAGAGTGCAAATGCAAACACAAGGATTTTTATCCCAGTTCCCCATAACCTTGGGTATGTCCAGTCCCCGACCAATCTAGTACGAGATTTCACTATCTGCCTTGGCAAATACAAGCACCTAACTTCACTCGTTAGGATTTCCAACAACCTAGCCTTGACCAGGATTTCCTGATTGCAACACTGCAATATCTCTACACCTAGACTTGTCTAGGGATTCCAACACCCTTAAAACAAGGGGCAAACACAACGAGAAAAATGATATCTAACTCACCACAATTGTTTGGTGGAGATTGGATTTACACCCAAATTCTATAGCCAATAGTAATAGACAACTATGTGTATTAGTGGCTTGATAGAATAAGATTTTAGATCACACAAAGATACGAATGAAGTCTTTGTGATCTAAATCAAATGTTTTTCAAAATACTTTTAAATAAAATCAGAGAATAAATAATATGAATTTTAAAAACAAATAGCCAAATAAAAATTGATCTTCAGAAAATAATATCTCAAAGAAATACAAGATCAAGAATGTAAAAACATATTTGGCTAAGAGAAAATGAGAGCTGAGAATTTGAGAACGTTTAGAACTTTTGCGCAAGAGAATTTTGATTTCAAATATTGTGTTTTTCTCAAAGAAATAGTCCTCTATTTATAGGTGAAAATGAAGAATTCAAAATTCAAATTCATTTGCCTTTTGCCCCGAAAATCATGGGAGCAATAAATTAGAGATATGTCAAAAGTCAGGGCAAAAGTCGAATTTCGATAGCTGGTAGTCGACTTCCTAGTATTGGTAGTCGACTCCATGTGTGTTTCAAGAGAAATTAATTCTCAGCTGGTAGTCGACTCCCACTCCTTGGTAGTCGACTCACAGAGGAGTTTCTTCTGAGACACGGCTAGTAAGACATGTAGTTAGCTCCAGGGTGTAATGGAGTTTCACTACCAAAATGAAAAGTGACTAGCAAAAGGCTCTCAATAAATTTGAAAATGATTTAAAAAATTTTAACTTCGAAATCATTTGTGTGTGTGTGTGTGTTGTCTATACGTTTGGCTTTAACATAACCCTAAGAAGGAGACAACTCACACACCAAGACTTAGGATACGTCTTTGGAAGCGTGACCAGATGATGATGTAGATGTGAGCTTCTCTTGAGCTTCTATTCCATTTGAGCTTTGAGCTTCATCATCGAGCTAGCAACGTTCGTCCTTGTCTTTTGTAGATTGCTCTTCTTCAGGGTATATATATAACGCTTTCCATTTGTCGTATAATCTGTACACTTAATAGTAGTGTAGTTAGTACACTAACTTCATTTGGTGTGTGGTTGTGACGAAGGAAGGATGCGCAAAGAGCACGCTTTCCACTCCTAAGCGTAGGAGCGTCAATGCAATAATAAATAACCGGTGAGTACCGGGTCGGATTACAGGGACAATTCGTTTCACAATCACAATCTCAATTAGTTAAGGACAGCTAAAAGTGTTGGAACAACCAACTAAACTAACAAGTATCGTGCGAGGGAGTGTAGTGGTAAGACGGTCGAGCCAAACCCAAGATAAGTTGGGTGGAGACCAAAGTAGGGAGCTAGTCAAGAAAGGAGAAGTGTGTGGAATGGGATGTCATTAGGGTTGTGAATTGAGAATATAACCCTGTAACTCAATGATGTCCCTTTTGTGGACGCAACATCGGAAAATACTCTTTTGGAGGTGAAAATAAGTGTGAAATGTGATTCAATTGTGGATCCCTTTTGGGGTCACAATTGGAAGTGATAGCGGTCACGGGTTATGGTTCTTTATGACTCAATGACATCCCTTTTGGGGAAGCGTCATCGGGGGTATCCTTTTGGGAGTTAAAACGATTGGAAAAGGGTAGTGGCTTAAGATTTAGGTTTCATGGAAGTTAAGTTGATACTTCTTTTTGAAAAGATCAAACTCATCCTTTTGGGATGATCGGCTCTCTAATAAAATCTTGTGCGTTCATATAAGAGAGTTGATTTAGAAACTTAAATCTACGCCACATAAAAATTAATTAAATCCAAACGAACCAATACTAATCAATCTCACCAAACCCTAATTAATCACAATTCTACACACTATTGGCTCTAGGCTATCATAATGAAAAGCAAGATGATAAACATTAATGAGCATCATTACAAGCCATAAATTGAATAACTATCAAAAGATTCTTACATTCATTCAATAATCATTCAAATATTCATACAAATCAAGAGAAACCAATAACTACAAGAGAGGGGAAAGAGATAACCAAATGAAGCCATAAAACCCCAAGCTTTCCCCTTCCTTGCTCCTTCTCCAAGCTCTCCTAGCCTCCAATGGCCTCCAAGCCCTAGCTTTGGCTTTGGGAAAGAAGAAACCCCCAAGAACCCTAAAAAATGTCAAAAAACAGAGAGCAAAAACAAAAAAAATCGAACTACAGCCGAGGAGACAAAAAAAACGCAATCAGCCCTTCTTAATGCATTGCGGGTCGGGTTTGCTGGCGCCCGACCCGCACGAATGCACGCGCCTGCTTAGCAAATGGCGGAGCGGGTCGGGTCGGCGGACCCGACCCGCGTAGCCGCCCGCCTGCTCCGCAAGGGGAAGAAGCGGGCTTCGAGCCCGGAAGAAGAAGCGAGCTACTTCTTTTTTTTAATTTATTTAACTGCAGCGGACCAAGCGGGCCGGCCAGCGGGCCGACCCACAAACCATTTCTGCGGGGTTTTTTTTGTTTTTCTTTTTTTAAAAAATCCAGAAACACATTCTTGCTTACAAAATGCACGGAAAATAGCCCGAAGCTACCAAAAATTTTGGAAAATTTCCAGAAAATCCAGAAAAATCCCAAAAGTACCTGAAAAATAAGGGGAGTAAAAATTAGTCTATAAAATTGTATTTTATGTATAAAAAAGATTAGGCGTTAATAATCCACGATATCACGAAAACACACGTATCAACGCCAAAATAAACATGATATACACATAAAATACCCAGAAATGGGGGGGGGGAATAAGCAATTTATATCCCGAATCACACCCCCAACTAGCTTTTTGCTAGTCCCTAGCAAAATATACGAAAAATTCGGATTAAATTGAAAAACATGCACCAACTTAAGATATCCTCATGGCATACTCCAAATGGTATTTCCAAATGATTTCATAGCCAATATACCCAATGTATGAAAATAAACAACTAATGACACTCCTCTCAATCCAATTCAAAGAAAAGTGAAGTAATAAGCACAGTATCACATTCATTAGGATATATCACGATGTCAAAGTTTCAAATTTTCATGGAAATGGCCAAAACAAAAGAAATTCCTCTAAATGGTGGGAGATGAAATTGCATCACTCATGTGGTGTATTCTTTCATTTATTCATTCATTTTTCTTTTCTTTTCTTTTCCTTCTTTTTTTCTTTTTTTTGATGTTTATGTTTTGCATTCACGCGATAACGCTATGAAATGCAAATACGGCCACCTTTGCATACACGCGATAACGCTATATAGGCAAAGGGATGGAATGATCCCCTAAATCTCATCTTTGGCGTCCTCCCCAATGTTTTGTGGGGCACCGGCTACTCGATTTGATTAGAAAGAAACATTCACTTATATCACTCTCTTTCTCATTTTAAACATGAATTATCAACTCATCCACCCACTCCTTAAGAGGAAAACAAAACATACACCAATGGCCACATCCAATCCAACTAAAAACTAAGCCATTCATCCCAATTCATGCAATTACTTACACCAAACTATTCCCACATTATTTCAAATAGAGCATCAACACATAGAAAATCGTTTCATACATGGCATATTAGCATTTAACTCCAAAATGGAAAAGAAATTAAAACACGCCAATCAAACATCGATAAATTTGATACCAAAGTAATAATCCGAAAAAATTGCATTGCATTAAGCATATATGGACTAAGCAAAAGAAATGTGATGGAGGCAAGGATGGAGGCATTAAAATGATATGCTCAAAATGAATGAATGATGATGATGAATGAGAACATTTTTATTAACATCAAATTTTTTTTTCAAAACTACCCAAAACTAGCATCCAACTTCATAGTTCACTCCCCCCAACTAGAAATGAGCATTGTCCTCAATGGTTGAAGTGAAACTAGATATTATTAAACGATGCTAAAGGAAAATAAACATACTAAAGCAAACATGCAAAAACAAACTAAATTTTTATTTTTTTTCTTTATTTACACTAAGGAAAGGAAGGAATACACCTTAGCAAAAGGCGGATCCCGAATGTGTAATGGTGGAGGCAGCTGCTCAATCATATCCTTTCGTTCCTCAGCCAGATGCTTTGGAAACGAAGCTCCTCCACTTTCCTTGGATCCTAGCAACACAGCTCCCAGCATCTCCCTAGAATGTGCTACTGTGTCCTGCGGGAGACAAGCTGTGTCAATCCAAGGAAAATAAGTAAGACTTCCAATGAAGGAAGTCCAAATAGAGTCGTCATAAAAAAATAAGGAGATGAATATATATGACGACAATATGAATCTAATACATATGGAAATGAAGGATGAGATTCAGACATGAAGGGAAAAGTGTGATGAGAACTTCCCTAAATGGCGATGCTATCGCCTGGCTGATGCGAATCCTCCGGAGGAGGGTGAAATGGCTGCATGGGCAAGTGTGGAGGAGAAGGCAGTGCAGGCTCGATGTAGATCATCTCGCAGTCACTGTCATTTGCCGAATCCTAGCCATCGAAGGTAATGGCCTCTGCAGTCATCCCTGGACTCTGTGGTCTATTCTGAATATCCTCGTCCTGGATGACAGGCTGATGTGTGTCCTGAGGTGTCTAAAATGATGGCTGCTGAACTGAATCTGAATGGAGGGAGGGCTCGTGCTCCAAAGTAGTTTGTAGGCTATATCCCGTGCACTCATCCTCCTCAATATTACCGTAATAAACCATCTCAGCAGTCCATCCAAGATGCTCGCACACCTCCAGCTGTGGTAATGGATCAGAATGGTTATGTGACTCAGGCACTCCGATGTCATCTATCTCACTCTCGCCTGGACACATCTCCATCTCATCATCACCACCAACCCAACGAAACTGCATCGTGTCTCCATCGTGGGTGACACACACTCCATCATCCATCTCCTCCTGATCCTCAATATATAATCTATCAATATCCTCTACCTGGCTCTCATGCAACCCATCCTCCTGCTCTGCTCTGTATCCCATGGGGTTGCAAGAAAAAGAGCCCAAAGGTGGCTCCTCAAACTGACACTGGACCTGCTACTCTGCATCCTGAAATGGAACCAAGGACTGGCCATCATCACCATATCCAAGTGACGGCTCTCCAGATGGCGCAGTCCGCTCCCACTCTGCAAGGTCCCTCAGGTAGAACCATGCATCGTATGTCGTGTAGGCAAAGAACTCTCCACTGTAGTGACCTTGTGCTATGAGGAACAAACACTAGAGGGGGGTGAATAGTGTTTTATAGAATTATAAGGAATTTACGCCAAATAAAACCCTACTTAACCAACAAATGCGGAATATAAGAAATGATCAACAACACAAACAATAATGCAATGCTAACATGCAATCTACCCTGGTTCGGTGCCACCCAAGTCTTCCCGACTTGTTACCGGTGCCGTACTCCAGCAACACCCGGATCCCCTCCGGATACTCTAGCAAACTGCTAGAGATTTCCTTTAGCCCACTTGTGGAAAACCTCCAACAAGTGCAATCGACCTACAATCGATGTCCGTGTATCCCACAACTCGGGAACATGCAAAAACCTTAATCCCACAACCTGGGACTAAGCACACTCTCACAAACCGAGAGCAAAACAAAATCTTGACTCCCACAACTTGGGATCAAGCCAAACCTCTCACCACCATGAGTATACAACAAATATGAAGTATAAAGAATGAAATATAAAACTTCTTACCACAAAATCCTATGCCTTGAGAAATACTTACCAATTTAGGGCAAGAATGGATTTTGAGGAAGATGAGATCACCAAACCCTAGCTCCACCAAGATGAGCAGCAATAGATGGCTAGGGAGGAGTTGGTGACTTGGATTCAAGCTCTTAGCTTGAGAAGCTCACAAGGAATGAGAATCTCTCTTGAGGAATTGGGCTCAAAGAGTAAGTGAGAGATTCTTGTGAGATGAGAGAGCTTGGAATAGGAGTTGAATGGCTCTCTTCAAAGATGTAAAAATGTCTCTAATTTCAGCCTTGGATTACTGGTTTGAAGCACTCAAACTTATATAGAGAAGAGAGAAAACGGTCACAAAAATCGTGGCATTAAATGCCCAACGGATCTATTTCTGGAGCTGCTTAATCGGTCTAAGAAGGATCTTGGACCGACTAGATTGGCTTTTAATGCATTAACCATCTTTCTTGAACCAACTAACTGGTCAACAGTACAAAGGTCGAATTTCACAAGGAAAACTGGTCGGACTGTGAAGAAACACCAACCGACTAGATCGTCATTTAGTCGGTCGGTGAGCCTTCTTGGACCGACTAATTGGTCAACAAATGGTCTTGAATTGATTAGGATAACTAGTCGGTCTGAGAAGGATTTCCAACCGACTAAATCGTCATCTAGTTGGTCGGTGAACCTTCTTGGACCGACTAATTGACCAACAGAGAATGGGCTGAGTTGATCAAGGATATCTAGTCGGTTCAAGAAGGATTCCCAACCGATTAGATCGTCATCTAGTCGGTTGGTTCTTCTTCTTGAACCAACTAAGATGCATATGAAGCCGTGAAATGAAACGATAGGCTACATGAAAGTTTCTAATGGCTTCTAAGGTAATCCTAGAGATACGATATGAAAGTTATGAAGATTTCTAGGCAAGTACTACTCAAGGCTTAACATTCTACTAAACCGAAGCAAGAAGACAATATAAATAACATGACGAACCGTCTTCGAAGCTTCAACATGGAGAATCCGAATCCCTTGACTTCATGAATACTCCTTGAGCTTCAACGAAGCTCCAGGCACAACGATCACGCGTTCTGAGGAAGTCTTGGGACGTCGCTTGAGATGAACAAATTACTTTGGCGACGATCTCCATAAATCTTCATGGTCTTGAGTCTTTTAGTTGAATGACTTGAACTTCATAGTCTTCGAAGCTTTTGACTCATCCATTCCTTTCTTCTCTTTGGATTGAATCTCCATTCATTTGTTGATGCCATTGGCTTGATGTTTGAAGTAGCCTTTGAATTCTTCAAGCCAATGCTTTACTTTTGTTGATCTACCAGAATCAACACGTGTAGTCACTTTTGATCTTCTAGAATCTGATTGGTGACTTTATAGCTAACTGCAATCACAAGAGTTAGTCACAATGATTTGTGTTTGATCATCATCAAAATCAAGGTGGAGAGTCCAATACTCAACATCCACTGCTGCTCATCTGCACAAAGTCACGCGTAAATGGCTGCAACCCGGTGTAGAAAATCCGAAGTAGATCCTCTGCGCTGAAAGCATGGCATGGACACCCAAGCACTAAACCATCGAACCTCTCCAAAACCTGACAGTAAGTCTCACCGTCAAACTGGACAAAGCTCTCCATGAGCTGCTCAAATGCCTGGCGCATCTATACCTGATTCCTATAATAAATAGGAAAGAAAGCTCGAAGGAAATCAATCTGAAAAGAAAGACATGTAGAAACAGAATCTCGAGGATAAGCATCAAACCAAACTTTAGCATCATCTCTCAAAGTATATGGGAACACTTTAAAATAAACAAAATCTGCACAAGTGTTCTCATCAAACAAATCCCAAAACTCTTTCCTACGCCATTTTTCAAACTTTTGCATAAATGAACTAGGATTTTCCAACCCCATGCCGTGAAAGAACGGTGGAAGTTGGAAATCCTCCACATAAGCATCGCTAAAGTTTGAAAATGAATCCACATATAAAAAGAAAATTTATCCACAACAGATTTTTTGAAATAAAAGAAAGAAAGAAAGAAAAACGACTCAAAAATGTATAAAATAAACAACCAAAAAGACTCAACATTAAGCTGGAAGTACTACACCTAAAGTGTCTAAAACCAACCAAAAATGTGAGTGTGAAAACCGTTGTCCCCGGCAACAGCGCCAATTGGTTGTGACGACGGAAGGACGTGCAAAGAGCACGCCTTGTAGGGATCGTCTAACCCTTGCAATACTAACAACACACACTAGAGGGGGGGTGAATAGAGTAATGGCAATAAAATTGTCCAAATAAAATTTAACTTGCAAATGCGGAATTATAAATGCAAGATGAATTAAATGGCACAATCAATCCAAACGCAAACACAAAGTTTTACCCTGGTTCCCCAAACTTGGATACATCCAGCCACACCAATATTCACTATAATCCCACAAAGAGAAGTGAATACAAATCCCACAAAGGGATACACTCCCACAAAGAGAGAGACATCACCAAGAGGATTTTGCCCTACACAAGGACCCAACCAACCCTACACAAGGGTCAAGACTCCCACCAAGAGAATCATTAACTCCCACTCAGAGAATTAGGGTTAGCCCTACACTAGGACACTAGAACTCCCACAAAGAGAGTTAATTCCCACAAAGAGAATTCCCTAGTCCCACAAAGAGACAACCTCCCACAAAGAGAGAAACTCCCACAAAGAAAGAAAGTCCTAATCCCACAAAGAGAAATAGGAAAACAATTTACACCCTGTAAAGTAAATACTCTTACCTATGCCTTGAGATGCTTACTCATGAATGAATGCAAGGCATGGAAGAGGATCTCCAAGTGTTGGAATATGCTTGAGAGCACTTGGATGATTTCCCTTGAGCTGGACTTCAATGCATGAAGAAAGATGAATGCTCAATAGAGGGAAATGAGGGAGCTTGAGAGTGGCTTATTGATCTCTTGAGATTTTCTATAGAGTCAAGAGTTTATCAAATGTTGTCAAGAGTTCTCAAGAAAGGCAGCACACTCATATATATAGGAATCCTATATCAAGCCCAAAAACCCAAAGTAACAGCCAAAAAATCAAATCTGCAACGACTAGAAACTGGGTGAAAACGACAGGAACAGTCGACTGATGATCATAAGACAGTCGACTGATCAACGGCTAGAAAATATCCATCGGATATAATCTGAGCCAGGACAGTCGACTGACGAAGTCAATACAGTCGACTGACAAACAGGACAGGCGCATGTTAATCCTTCAGCAGACGACTGCTGCAGGGGATGGATCGAAACAGAGAGCTGCACTCTTTATCCAATTCTTCGCACAGGTGACTGATGTAAAAACTACAGTCGACTGTCAAATAGTCAGGCGACTGTACATTCTTCATCAGTCGACTACTGTTAAGTATGGAGAGAAGACAGAGAGATGCAGAGATTGCAATTACGCTAGACAGGTGACTGTTGACCAAATCTCATGCGACTGTAAATATACAGGCGACTGGGAACTGATTGACAGGCGACTGTGCGTAAAGCTCAAGTTTGAGTCAATAGAAATGTTGACTTGAGCAGTGCATATCAGGCGACTGTAGAAGGATCTACAGGCGACTGAAAATCACCCAGTCGACTGTGTTTCCCCCATCAGACGACTGACGGAAAGAGTGAACCTATTGGGTTGGATTCTATGATAATCCTAAGGTTCACTAAGATGGTTAAATGCATGTGCATGAATGAGCAAACCATCTAGCAAGGCATTACATCAACCCTAGACTCAAAAGAGAGAGAAAGCAATAAAGTAAAATTACATGGATTACAACGCTTTCTTAAGAGTCTAAGTCTTCAATCTATGAAGCCTTGAATGCTCTCCATCATCTCCAAGCTTTGGCACTCCTTGGGTCCAAACTTTGGCCCTTCTTCACATGATGTCCATCCTTACACCAAGTGATTAGTCTCCAAGAAAGATATCCTTGAAATAAACTGAGAGACTAAGACATAAGATTCATTAGCAACAACATAATGTTATGATCATCATCAAAATAAGATTGGTATGAAACACCAATACTCAACAATCTCCCCCTTTTTGATGATGACACACATTATGTAAATCATAAAGAATTAAAGCACAATGCTAATGATCTCCCCCTACTTATATGCACCAATTATATAATGAGCTACACTAAGGTAAATACTCATAATATCAATAACAACAAGGTGACATATAATAGGCATGGATTACATAAACCAATTGCAATGTATAAAAGCATGCAAACATGAAAGGTTTATCTAATCCCATATATCTCTCCCTATAGAGATATCTCTCCCCATATGCATATGTATTTATCTCTCCCCCCATAGATATGAACACATAATGCATATATCTCTCCCCCTTGACATCGTCAAAAAGGTGGACATAAAAAATATCCCCCTTTGATATCTTAACCAAGATGTGACAATATGCAAGAAAAGAAAGATATGTATGATACCAAATGTAAAAATTTAGTGGGTATCAATTCACTATCCCATGCTCACCCTATATCATAGAAATGGTCAACTTTTGACTTTTAGGATCTAATACCAATTAATTATTGGAGCCATGGGCCGTAAGTGTATCAAAGCAATAGATATTGAAAAATCAAGTTACAAAGATACACACGGATATTGCCAAAAGAAATAAGGTATGAAACAAGTTGGCAATATACAAGAGGTTTGGTTTGAGACCCAAAATAACCAAATATAAATAATGATCTCAAAAAAAACTCCGAAATGAGAGTTAAAATATGCCTTAAATTAATTTAAACATATAATATATTAACTCCCCCATTGACATACACATGGATCATGCATGCATGTCAAAAAAAAACCCAAGGTCCCAATTTTCATGAGAATAAATAAATTTGAAAAATATTTTCAAAATCATGAAACACACACAATCAATGGGTATGCATAAAATAAACATAGAAGCATAATACCCATGCAATATGCAAATGTGTGAGGAACCTAAACATTAGGTAACCAAACCCAAGAGGAGTTTGATTTCCTAACATAATCACACGAGGTGATCACATCCCTAACTAGAGAGTTGATGTAGCTATCTCTCTCTTGCACACTAGCCTTAGTGGGAATCCATAAACTCAAGGACTTCCTAGGCAATGGTTTTGCCTTTGCAAGAGGGAATGATGTGGCATGCTTAAGTGTAGAAACAAATTTCTTAGCATGCAAAGAATGAGGATTTTGCTTCTTAGCAAAAAACGAAGATTCTTCATTCATCCTCATCACCTTGTAATCTACATGCTTCTTGTGAGTGTTATTCTTGTACAAGAGAGCATGGTGATTCTTCTTAGGTGCTTTAGCAATATTTCTTGAATTTGCACCATAAGAAGAATTAGAGGTGGGTTTGGGAACCACATTTTGAACATAACCCAAACCTCCTCTATGATTTGCCGGATGTTGTTTTTCCAACAAATCGTGGAGTGAATCCCTAGAATACACAAAGTTTATGAGCTTCCGGGATTCCTCTTCACATTTCAACGTAAGTTGTTAAATGTGAGCATCTAAGCTAAGGTTTTGAGCAATGAGATTTTCATTAGAAGTGCTCAATTCCTTAACTTGAGAGAGAAGTGTGTCTCTCTCACAAGTGTCATAAACATGCCTTTCATCATGAACTACACTTGCAATAACTAGTTTATGCATTCTACTCTTAGCACTCTTATATTTTGCTTTTAATTTATTGTAAGAGTTGATGCACTTACTAGCCTTTTCGGAGGCCAAGTCAAATTTGAACTTGAGCTCCTCATATGAGATATTTTATTCCTCGATCTCAACAACATCATCATCATCATCCTTGCAAGAGCTGGATGACGACTTCTCCTCCTTAGCCGCGAGTCGTGAATCCTCATAGGAGTTGTATGCGTCAAGCCAAGCATCCAACTCTTCTTCGTTTATTCCGGAGGGAATTGGAGTAGGAACATCCATGGCTACAAAGCATGCGTGAGCATCCTCCTTTGTATCCTCTTCTTCGTTACTAGAAGTGTCCTCACTCGAATCATCAAAGGTCCCGACAAGTCCCCTTTTGTGATTTTTGGTCTTGGACCTTCCTTTCCAATGCTTCTTTCCTTTACCCTTGTAAGTTTCTTTAATGGGTTTGGAAGGCCATTCGGTGGATAAGTGACCTTTTCCACTGCAAGTGTAACAAGTAGGAACCTTGTTAGAATTGGAGACAAACTTTGACACAGACTTACCTTGCTTGCATTTGAGGAAAGCTTTGAATTGCTCGGCAAGTTCCTCAATTTCTTCTCCACTTGCATCTTCTTGCTCATCTTCTTCGCTAGGAGCTTCTCGATGGAATTTCCTCCTCCACTTGACTGGCTCCTCCTTGGTATGGAATGCAACTCCCTTTTGCTTTTCTAGCTTCTCGGGCTTTGTTGGATGAATCTCCTTCTTGTGTTGAAGCTTTACTTCATACGCCATGAGATTTCCAATGCATTCCTCAACGGTATATCTGTACGTGTCATAAGACTCCAAAATTCCGTTGGCCTTTGACTCCCAAAGAGGTGTGAGAGAGTCTAGGATCTTCTCTACACGATCCTCTTAGGAAATCGTCTTCCCGAGACCCTCCAAAGCATTCACGATATCGGTGAACCTTGTAAACATCTCTGAAATGCTTTCGCCTTCCTGCATCTTAAACATTTCATATTTAGATCTAAACACAGTTTGTTTAGATTTCTTTACCTTCGTTGTCCCTTCATGACAAATCTCCAAGGTGTGCCAAATATCATTCGCCATTTTGCATATGGAGATGCGGTTGAACTCACTAGCAGAGAGAGCGCAATGTAATGCATTCATAGCTCTCGCATTGAACTTAATTGAGTCATTCTCCGCCTTTGTCCTTGAAGCCGCAGGAGTAGTGGGCTTCTCAAATGGCACCTCCGTGATGTCCCATAGGGCTTGACCCTCCATATAGATCATCATTCTGATCTTCCAACTAGGATAGTTGGTTCCGTTGAAGAGTGGGGGTCGAACGGTTGAGTGACCTTCTTCATGAGACGCGGATGAGGCGTTGAATGCCATCGTTGCAGTATGCTTTAACCTCGCTCTGATACCAATTGTAGGGATCGTCTAACCCTTGCAATACTAACAACACACACTAGAGGGGGGTGAATAGAGTAATGGCAATAAAATTGTCCAAATAAAATTTAACTTGCAAATGCGGAATTATAAATGCAAGAGAAATTAAATGGCACAATCAATCCAAACGCAAACACAAAGTTTTACCATGGTTCCCCAAACTTGGATACATCCAGCCACACCAATATTCACTATAATCCCACAAAGAGAAGTGAATACAAATCCCACAAAGGGATACACTCCCACAAAGAGAGAGACCTCACCAAGAGGATTTTGCCCTACACAAGGACCCAACCAACCCTACACAAGGGTCAAGACTCCCACCAAGAGAATCACTAACTCCCACTCAGAGAATTAGGGTTAGCCCTACACTAGGACACTAGAACTCCCACAAAGAGAGTTAATTCCCACAAAGAGAATTCCCTAGTCCCACAAAGAGACAACCTCCCACAAAGAGAGAAACTCCCACAAAGAAAGAAAGTCCTAATCCCACAAAGAGAAATAGGAAAACAATTTACACCCTGTAAAGTAAATACTCTTACCTATGCCTTGAGATGCTTACTCATGAATGAATGCAAGGCATGGAAGAGGATCTCCAAGTGTTGGAATATGCTTGAGAGCACTTGGATGATTTCCCTTGAGCTGGACTTCAATGCATGAAGAAAGATGAATGCTCAATAGAGGGAAATGAGGGAGCTTGAGAGTGGCTTATTGATCTCTTGAGATTTTCTATAGAGTCAAGAGTTTATCAAATGTTGTCAAGAGTTCTCAAGAAAGGCAGCACACTCATATATATAGGAATCCTATATCAAGCCCAAAAACCCAAAGAAACAGCCAAAAAATCAAATCTGCAACGACTAGAAACTGGGTGAAAACGACAGGAACAGTCGACTGATGATCATAAGACAGTCGACTGATCAACGGCTAGAAAATATCCATCGGATATAATCTGAGCCAGGACAGTCGACTGACGAAGTCAATACAGTCGACTGACAAACAGGACAGGCGCATGTTAATCCTTCAGCAGACGACTGTTGCAGGGGATGGATCGAAACAGAGAGCTGCACTCTTTCTCCAATTCCTCGCACAGGCGACTGATGTAAAAACTACAGTCGACTGTCAAATAGTTAGGCGACTGTACATTCTTCATCAGTCGAGTACTGTCAAGTATGGAGAGAAGACAGAGAGATGCAGAGATTGCACTTACGCTAGACAGGTGACTGTTGACCAAATCTCAGGCGACTGTAAATATACAGGTGATTGGGAACTGATTGACAGGCGACTGTGCGTAAAGCTCAAGTTTGAGTCAATAGAAATGTTGACTTGAGCAGTGCATATCAGGCGACTGTAGAAGGATCTACAGGCGACTGAAAATCACCCAGTCGACTGTGTTTCCCCCATCAGACGACTGACGGAAAGAGTGAACCTATTGGGTTGGATTCTATGATAATCCTAAGGTTCACTAAGATGGTTAAATGCATGTGCATGAATGAGCAAACCATCTAGTAAGGCATTACATCAACCCTATACTCAAAAGAGAGAGAAAGCAATAAAGTAAAATTACATGGATTACAATGCTTTCTTAAGAGTCTAAGTCTTCAATCTATGAAGCCTTGAATGCTCTCCATCATCTCCAAGCTTTGGCACTCCTTGAGTCCAAACTTTGGCCCTTCTTCACATGATGTCCATCCTTACACCAAGTGATTAGTCTCCAAGAAAGATATCCTTGAAATAAATTGAGAGACTAAGACATGAGATTCATTAGCAACAACATAATGTTGTGATCATCATCAAAATAAGATTGGTATGAAACACCAATACTCAACACGCCTTCCACTCCCAAGCCTAGGAGCGTTAATGCAATAATAAATAACCGGTGAGTACCGGGTCGGATCATAGGGATAATTCGTTGCACGATCACAATCTCAATTAGTTAAGGACAACTAAAAGTGTTGGAACAACCAACTAAACTAACAAGTATCGTGCGAGTGAGTGTGGTGGTAAGACGGTCGAGCCAAACCCAAGATAGGTATGGTGGAGACCAAAGTGGGGAGCTAGTCAAGCAAGGAGAAGTGTGTAGAATGGGATGTCATTAGGGTTGTGAATTGAGAATATATCCCTGTAACTCAATGATGTCCCTTTTGGGGACGCAACATCGGAAAATACGCTTTTGGAGGTGAAAATAAGTGTGAAATGTGATTCAATTGTGGATCCCTTTTGGGGCCACAATTGGAAGTGATAGCAGTCATGGGTTATGGTTCTTTATGACTCAATGACATCCCTTTTGGGAAAGCGTCATCGGGGGTATTCTTTTGGGAGTTAAAACGGTTGGAAAAGGGTAGTGGCTTAAGATTTAGGTTTCATGGAAGTTAAGTTGATACTTCGTTTAGAGAAGATCAAACTCATCCTTTTGGGATGATCGGCTCTCTAATAAAATCTTGTGGGTTCATATAAGAGAGTTGATTTAGAAACTTAAATCTACGCCACATAAAAATTAATTAAATCTAAATGAACCAATACTAATCAACCTCAACAAACCCTAATTAATCCCAATTCCACACACTATTGGCTCTAGGCCATCATAGTGAAAAGCAAGATGATAAATATTAATGAGCATTCATTACAAGCCATCAATTGAATAACTATCAAAAGATTCTCACATTCATTCAATAATCATTCAAATATTCATACAAATTAATAGAAACCAATAGCTACAAGAGAGGGGAAAGAGATAACCAAATGAAGCCCTAAAAACCCAAGATTTCCCCTTCCTTGCTCCTTCTCCAAGCTCTCGTAGCCTCCAATGGCCTCCAAGCCCTAGCTTGGGCTTAGGGAAAGAAGAAACCCCCAAGAACCCTAAAAAAACGTTAAAAAACTGAGAGCAAAAACAAAAAAATCGAACTACAGCCGAGGAGACAAAAAAACGCAATTAACCCTTCTTAATGCATTGCGGGTCAGGTTTGCTGGCGCCCGACCCGCACGAATGCGTGCGCCTGCTCAGCAAATGGCGGAGCGGGTCGGGTCGACGGACCTGACCCGCGTAGCCGCCCGCCCCGCCCTCTCCGCAAGGGGAAGAAGCGGGCTTCGAGCCCGCAAGAAGAAGCGGGATGCTTCCTTTTTTTATAATTTATTTAACTGCAGTGGCCCAAGCGGGCCGGCCAGCGGGCCGGCCCACAAACCATTTCTGCAAGTTTTTTTATTTTTTTTGTTTTTCTTTTTTTAAAAATCCAGAAACACATTCTTGCTTACAAAATGCATGGAAAATAGCCCGAAGCTCCCAAAAATTCTGGAAAAATTCCAGAAAATTCAGAAAAATCCCAGAAGTACCTGAAAAATAAGGGGAGCAAAAATTAGTCTATAAAAATCATATTTTATGTATAAAAAGAGATTAGGCGTTAATAATCCACAATATCACGAAAACACACGTATCAACGCCAAAATAAACATGATATACACATAAAATACCCAGAAATGGGGGGGGATAAGCAATTTATATCCCGAATCAGTGTGTTCATCATCAAAATCACTTGGTGTGGAATTCAATTTTCATCAGGCCGGATACTATCGGAAGTTTATCAATGACTTCTCCAAGATTGCCTCACCTCTACTCATTTGATTAAGAAGGAAGTACCTTATGTGTGGTCAGAAGAGTGTCAGTGCGAATTTGAGGAACTGAAGCGTCGATTGACCACAGCTCCAGTGTTGACAATTCCAGACCGATCAGGCGGCTTCGTGATTTTCTGTGACCCTTCAAGAAAGGGACTTGGATGTGTCCTTCATCAGCATGGACGAGTAGTAGCTTATGCTTCCAAATTATTGAAGGTGCATGAGCAGAATTATCCTACCCATGACCTAGATCTAACTGTCATCATATATGCCCTAAAGTTGTGGAGACATTTCTTATTGGGCGAACATGCAAAGATCTACATTGACCATAAAAGTTTGAAATATGTCTTCACTCAGAAGGAGTTAAACATGAGGCAACGCCGTTGACTTGAATTAATGGCTGAGTATGACATTGATTTGCAGTACCATCCAGGGAAGGTGAATGTGGTTCCTGATGCTCTTAGTCGACTACCGGCTGTGATGAGGTTGACTATGCAGTCTCAGCTTCGAGGAGATATAAGACGGATGGATGTTGACGTGATCCTTCCAGACGAAAGGGTAGATATGTTGGGTTTGCAGATACAGTCTGACTGGATGGACATAATTAAGGCTGATCAACTGAACAATGTGAAATTGAAGCGGATTCGAGAACAAGTCGAGGTAGGGCTTCGGAAAGACTTTTGTATTCATGAGGATGGTTCCTTAAGGTTTGGGAACAGGGTGTGTGTGCCAGCGGAAAATATTCGAGAAGAGCTGTTGAAGGAGGCACACAATTCTCCTTATTCTATTCACCCTGGAGGGACCAAAATGTATAAGGATCTGCGACGATACTACTGGTGGAATGGGATGAAACGAAGTGTGGCGAAGAGCGTGGCTTTGTGTCTGGTTTGCCAGCAGGTGAAAGCAGAACACCAGAGACCTACAGGCTTATTGCAACCCCTTCCGATACCGGAGTAGAAGTGGGAACATGTAACCATGGACTTTGTGACTAGTCTACCGCGTACTCCGAAGGGGAATGATGCTATATGGGTGATTATCGACCGATTGACTAAGTCAGTGCACTTTATTCCATTTCGAATTCGTCAGTCTACAGAAGTCTTAGCTCGGAAATGGAAGAGATTGTAAGGTTGCATGGAGTTCCTGTGAGCATTGTGTCAGATCGTGATACTAGATTTACATCTCATTTCTGGAGAAGCTTGCAGGCCAGTTTGGGGACCCATTTGAAGTTCAGTACCACATATCACCCAAAGACAGATGGACAGTTAGAACGTATCATTCAAATATTGGAGATATGCTTAGGGCTTGCATGCTGGATTTCAAGGGGTCCTAGAAAGACCATCTCCATCTATTGGAATTTGCCAGTTATCAGGCAAGCATTGGTATGGCTCCCTATGCAGCTTTGTATGGTAGGAATTATCGATCGCCCCTGAGCTGGATGATGCAGAAGATGGTGAAAATTTGGGACCAGACCTAGTGACAGCTACAGTTGATGTAGTGCAGACAGTCAGAGAGAATCTTTGGGTAGCCCAAGACCATTATAAGCACTGGGCGGGCACGAAGCGACGTCCACTTGAATTTCAGCCTGGTGATTATGTATTCTTGAAGATATCACCAGTCCGTGGGACGATCCTGTTTGGTAAACATGGAAAGTTGAGCCCTAAATACATAGGCACGTTTGAAGTTGCAGCCCGTATAGGCGAAGTGGCTTATCGGTTAGTGCTGCCGCCACATATTGAAGGCGTACATGATGTGTTTCATGTATCGCAATTAAGAGGATATATTGGAGACCCTAGTCATGTTGTGGACTACTCAGAGATTGAATTACGTCCGGACCTGACGTATGACCAGCAGCCATTGGCAATTCTCGATCGACGACAGAAGATGTTGAGGAAGAAGGCCATTAATTTGGTCAGTGTCATATGGCAACAAGAATCTCCCGGAGAATCAACTTGGGAGCGAGAGGATGAAATGAGGGAGAAGTATTCTCATCTGTTTGTTTAAAGATCCGTCGTATGTTTGTCATGTAGATATAAGACCCCTCTTTCTTGTTTTAAATTTCGAGGACGAAATTTCTTTAAGGAGGGTAGGGTGTAATGCTCCTAAGTGATAATACCAGTATTCCTCCTTCAAGTATGGGAAAAATTCACACATTAACCACTAATTTGGACCAAGTTTACTTACATGTCCAACTAGTTTGCAATTACACCCAAAGAGGGGTATTTATTAAAGAGAATGTTGTAGGAACTTGCCAAAAAAATGAAAATGAATGACAATGGCATACTTGTAAATAATTAAAAGGATGAGCTAGCCTAATTGATAAATGGCAACCTTGTAACTAAACCACTAAGTTGAGTGGCTTTTTAATTAGAGGCTTAGGCAATGGCAAAATTGTAAATAAATGAAACCTTTAGAGCTACTTTCCTCTCCTCTCTTCTACAAGGTTCTTCGTCCTTCTATTTTGTTTTTTTTTTCATTTTCAATTTCGTATGAACCCTCCCCATTGTGGCCGAAACATGCACACTTAAAAAAACAAAGAAAAAGAAGGAAAAAGAGAGAGAGAGAGAAGGGAAATTGGAAGAAGAAGAGGGGAGGCTTTACAACTACACCATCAAGGGACTTCTCTAGCTCTCCTACAACCATTCACTAGCACTAGGAAGGTAGGATTCTCACCACATAACCTTTATGAGGCAACATGTTGAAATTTGTGATTTTGTTCATTCCCCTTTTGTAAAAGTTGCTATTTCGATCAAATTGAGTAATGGGTTAAACTTAGTTTTGTTAAATTTCATGTTTTTGGTATTGATCATTATTCTCCTACGATTCTTTGAGCAAGATTATATGTTGGGGTTTATAGCATGTTTCTCCATTAATATCACTTATGTTGTAATTGGAAGTTTTTTATAAATACAAAGGAAACTCTGCCGAAATTTTTATGAGCATTTCGTGAGCATTTACATAATACCCTCAACATTAGATACTTAAGTTAGGAATGCTACACAAATGCCACTTGCTAACTCCCTTAAAATTCCATGTTTAAATGAAAACCCATTTGAAAAGTTAGCATATAAAAGAAAAATTAGGACGAGGGTTTTTGACAACTTTCAAGTTGGGAGCTCTAAACAATTTAGAGAGTGTAGGAGCCTTAATTACCATCATTTACAAGGTCCTACAAGTTTCCTTTATGCAAACTTTTACTTCCATATCAATTTAGTTCCATTTCAACATTTCAATAGAAAAGTGTTTTTTCTTCCATAAACTTAGTAAAGGAGGTTGTGGACATTCAAGTTTAAATAAGAATTTTAGTTTTTCTATAACTATTAGTAATTTTTAGCTTACTTAGAAATTACTACATGAAGTATTTCAAGAACGTCTTTGAAAAGCTCAAGTTCCATGACAAAACCATGATTTTTGTAAGAGGGTTTTTGTCAATTTTAGCAACAAGCAAAAAGATAGGATTAGGCACTTACAATTATCATTAAATAAACCCCTTAAGAAATTCTACAAATTATGCTTAAGACAATTCATTTATTTTTGAATCTTATATTAACCCTCTTCCAAATTTTACAAGTTTTAACTAAACTAATGCATTGTTTTCCTTCTACCTTAGTTGTTCTTCTATTTCCTTTCAAATGAGATTAGTAACCACACTTGAAGATGTTTTCTATGGCATGTTCTATTTAGTAGTACTCGGATGGTTGAGTTCAAGTTTCCTTGGAAGTTGCTTGTAGTTATGTTTCTTACTCTTATGTTTTTAATTAAGCAAATGATGAATGGTGAATTTTACTTATGCCTTGAAGGCGTTAATTAAGATGATTATAATGCCATGGCGATGTTTCCTTTATATATGAGAATGTTGGTTTGATTCGTTACATTGAAAGATGGATATTCAAAATTTTACACCATTGTGCTGCACATAATTCGGATGTAAGGCTAATTGTTAAATGATTAAAATGAAAGATCAGAATGTCTCTTTCCACTTTAAGGTGGGTGAGCATCTTAGGGAATGTAGTGTGGAAACCAAAGGCATTAGGTGGACATAGTGTGGACTGGACTTTCGAGGTTGTTTTCTTTGGCCCTCCTACCACGGGGAGTGGTCGTGCCCCTTTGGGGTGTGCGGTTATTTGGCCTTTCGAGGCCGTGGCCCTTTGGGTCGTGGAGAGAGGTTGGGTTACGAAGGCTCCTGACGAACTAGCACGCCAGAGAGTCGGAGATTCTTTCCACCCGTCTTATGGGTGACATCCAGCTCCCTTGTGTCCGGCTTGATGTTTAGGTTCCAAACAATAAACATTAATTTAACAAACTTAGTACTAGTGATCTATTTGCAGTGTTGTGAATATAGCTTGTGTGGTTGAATTTCCTACTAGACACACTGCGACGTGTCCCTTTCCCACACTCTACAGGTACAGGTACATGGACGTTGATTCGGAATATAAATTGCATATTTTACCCCCTAACTGCCCCCATTTTGTGCTAAGAATTATACTTAATTGTGCTCTTTTTGGGTATATTTTCACTTTAGGTCATTTTTGGGGCTTATTCTCATTCTTGGCACAAAATACGGATTTTATCGTCGTTATTGGCTTCCTATTATTTTTCCTATGCTCCTGCCATTATTTCTATCATATCGCCATTTTTTGGGAATTATTTGAGCGTTGGAATATTTTATATAGCTTATTGGGAGATCAATATTGTGTTTTATAATAGTCATTATATTTATTTTCATATCAAATGGACTAATTTTTGCTTCTCCTATTTTTCAGGTACTCCTAGAATATTTCTAGATTTTCTGGAATTTCTAGGTATTTTTGGAGATTTATTGGGGGCTAAAAAGGATTTTCTGGTTTTTAAAAACAAAAAAATAAAAAAAATAATAAATTAAAATAAAAAATATCCCACGCGGGCCGGCCCAGCGGCCGGCCCGCTGCGCGCGCAAATAAGCGGCCCGCTCCTTTGGAGCGGGCCGCAGCTTCATAATTTTAAAAAAAAATTAAAAAAAACATAAACGCGCGCGCGCTGCTGATGCGGGGGCACGCGCTTTGCGCGTGCCCCCGCCCCCCCCCCCTTTTCGCGACTTATTGCGAGCGCTGGGCGCCCGCGGGTCTGGCGCTGACCCGCGCCCGACCCGCAACTTTTAAAAGGGGCTGGGGCGGATTTTTTTGCGGGGTTGGGGCGATTTTTTTCGCCCCGCAAGCCCGATAAAGTATTAAAATGGCCTGGGCTGCGAATTGTGAAGGGTATTCGGCCAGAGCAGGTTTTTTTTTGGTGTTTTTTCTTGCTGTTTTGCATTTTTTTTAGGGCTTGGGGGAGTGCTCTCCCTCCCTAAAGCTTGGGCTAGGGCTTGGAAGCCATTGGAGGGTGGAAAAGCTTGGTGGAGGAGCAAATTGGAGGAGGCTAGGGCTCATTTGGGGAAATCTTGGTGAAATCTTTCATCTCCCATTTTGTATTGTTGTATCTCTCAATTTGTAATGAATTTGAATTAGTTGTGAATGAAAATTCAATCTTTTAGTTCATGATGATTGAGTAGTGCTATTGTGCTTGGGTTGTGATTCTTGATGTGGGTTGTTAATCTTAGCCCTAATTGCCTATTGCTCGTTTTGAGTGTTAATCTTGGATGTTTATTTAGGGCACAATTTTATTGGCTAAGTCCCGATAGGGCAATTTGAGAAAATCCATGTTCTTAATTTGATTAGTGCCATGATAATACATCCATGCTTATTGCAAATTGTTGTGTTCTTAAATGCTAAATATTCCGATTGAGTTTCCTTAGCCGGTAAATCAATCGAGTTATATGTGGATGATTTGGGCTCGATTAACTCCATCATTAGTGAACCCGCAACCCATGCTCTTCTCCTAGTCATCCTAACTCCTACCTTGGTTCTCTAACCCTACCCATTTAGATAGGAATTTTTAGTTTCTTCACACTTTTCCGACACTTCCATCCATTGTAATTGAGGTATTTGTAAAACACTTTATTTTTCGTTATCGATCAATTTTGTGAACGTAGAACGACTTGTCCCTGTGATCCGACCCGGTACTCACCGGTTATTTTATATTGCATTGACGCTCCTCCGCTTGGGAGCGGAAGGCGTGCACTTGCGCGTTTTCCGAGTCAACCAATTGGCGCCGTTGCCGGGGACAACGGTTTCTAGTAGTAGCAATTTTTGATTGATTTTGAAACTTTTAGTGTGATACTTCTATCTCTTAGTGTGTGTCTTTCCATTTATTTATTTTCCATTTTTTGAGTCTTTTGCTTGTTTATTCTCATTTTTTTGAGAAATTTTTTTAAAACATGGCATCTTCTTCAAACTTTTCTGAGATTGATTCGGAGGATATTCCACTTCCACCATTCTTTCATGGTTTGGAGTGGGAAAATCCTCATTTACATTTGAAATTTTTTGAAGATTGGATGCATTCATGTCTTGGTGGGAATATTGATGATGATTGCATATATTTTAGATTTTTTCCCTCTTCTTTACATGACGATGCTAGACTTTGGTTTGATTCATTGTCTCTGGACTCACATTTTACTTGGTTGTCGTTTCAGGCTGAATTTCTCCGAGTATTTTTGCCTATCTTTTTGGAGCAGGTACAGGGGCGGCAGGCCATGGAGCAGTACATAGCGAGCTTTACCCAGTCTGATGGAGAGGCCTACCATCAGGCTTGGCAGAGGTTCACTGATTTGGTGCTTGCGTGCCCACACCAGAGTTTCCACGAGGATCACCTCCTGCATATATTTTATACTGGATTATCGCCATCTGGGCAGGATTTTGTGCAGATGATCTGCGGGGGAGAATTCTTTGATTATTCGACCGAGTATTCATGGTGTTACCTGAGGGACCTTGCAGAGTGGGAGCAGACTGTGCCATCTGGAGAGCCGTCACTTGGATATGAGGATGATGGACAGTCACTGGTTCCACTTCAGGATGCAGAGCTGCAGGTCCAGTGTCAGCTTGAGGAGCCACCTTTGGGCTCTTTTCCTTGCGACCTCATGGGATACAGAGCAGAGCAGGAGGATGTGTTGCATGAGAGCCAGGTAGAGGACATTGAGCATATACATTTTAAGGAGTCGGAGGAGACAGATGATGGAGTGCGTGTCGACCACGACGGTGACACGATGCATTTTCACTTTGAGGTTGAGGATGAAGTGTATGTGCATGATGGCCGAGAGCAGATTGAGGACACCATGGGGCCTGAGCCACATTCCACTTCAGAGTTAGCTTCACAGGTCGAGGCGGTTGAGTACTTTGGGATGACGACTGAGATGAACTATTTCTGGGATGGCGAGGATGATGCGTGCTTGGATTTGCCCGAGACGAGTCTACCTCCAGTCCCGTCACTGATGTCACTTCCCTCGCCTCATGATGCACACTTGCCAGTCATCGAGGAGATATGTCAGGAGCAGTTACCATTTGTGGGGAGTGCCGCAGAGATAGTTGATATTGATGTCGAGGAAGAGGATAGCGACGGGGATTGTGACATGGTATATATTGAGCCAGAGCTTCCTCCTACTCCAGTTTTCTCTCTGCAGCCACTTCCACCTCCTCCTGAGGCCGTGCATCATATCGAGCCTAGCATCACATTTCAGGGAAGTTCCCACATTTCTTTTCCCTCCACCTCCGAATCAAATTATTTAATTCCATATCAAAATGATTCGGATTGTCGTCATTTGATTGTAAATTCTTTTATTCATTTCGACGACCCATTTTGGCAAGCTTTTCACTTGGATGGGCGCTCTCGCCCAATTATTTTTGACGCGACCTATCTCCCCCATTTTGCAGGAACCTATCACAAGGAGATGCTTGGGGTTGTGTCACTTGCCATTGATGCCCGCAATGGAGGTAGGGCATCGGACGTGGCGATGCTCGCGGAGGAGCGTAAGGATATGATCGAGCAGTTGCCACCGCCGTTATACATACGAGATCCACCGTTTGCTGAGGTGTATTCTTTCCATGTAGTGTAAATAAATAAAAAGTTAGTTAGTTTGCTTTCGCATATTTGCTTTCGTATTTTTTTTTCTTTTCTTGGATCTTTTGCCGAGATCTAGTACTCTCCCAACATTGAGGACAATGCTTATTTTAAGTTGGGGGAAGAGTGTTAGAATCTTTAGGTTTGTTAGGATTTTGGCCTTTTTTTTGAGATTCCTCCAAGTTTCGCCTCATTCCATGAATTCATTGCATATCATATTTTGGCTTCCGCGTTCCTACGCCATTAGCTTTGTTTAGTCCATATATACTTTCATGACATGCAATTTTTTCGGATTATTACTTTGGTATCGATTTCTTGATGTTGGATTGGCATGTTTCATTTCTTTTCCATTTTGGATTCATATGCTAATATGCCATGTATGAACTACATTATATGTTGTGATACTCTCTTTGAGATAATTTTGGAAAAGTTTGGTGTAAGCAATTTCATGTGTTGGGATGAATGGTGTAGTTTTTGATTGGATTGGGAGTGGCCAAATTGTGTTTGCTTTGTTTTCCTCTTAGGAGTGGGTGGATGAGTTGCTAATTCATGTTGGAATGAAAAAGAAAGTTAGTATAAGTGAATGTTTCTTTCTAATCGAATCGAGTAGCCGGTGCTCCACGAAACATTGGGGAGGACGCCAAAGATGAGATTTAGAATATCATTCCATCCATTTGCATATATAGTGTCATCGCGTGTATGTAAATGTGATCGTGTTTGCATTTATGGCGTTATCACGTGAATGC
Source organism: Scilla litardierei (assembly GCA_030789695.1). Classification (NCBI taxonomy): domain Eukaryota; kingdom Viridiplantae; phylum Streptophyta; class Magnoliopsida; order Asparagales; family Asparagaceae; genus Scilla; species Scilla litardierei. The sequence continues at coordinate 36,441,655 of CM061141.1, read as the reverse complement.
AAAACATAAACTTCAAAAACAAAAAAAGAAAGAAAAAGAAAAAAAAGAAAAAAAAGAAAAAAAAGAAAAGAAAAGAAAAATGAATGAAAATGAAAGAATAAGCAACATGAGTGATGCAATCTCATCTCCCACAACTTAGAAGAAATTTCTTTTGTTTTGGCCACTTTCATGAAAATTGGAAATTTTGACATCGTGATATCCCGATACGTGTGATACGGGGCTTATTTCTTCACTTTTCTTTGAATTGGATTGAGGGGAGTATCATTTGTTGTTTACTTTCATATATTTGGTATATTGGCTTTGAAATCAATTGGAAATCTCATTTTTGGAGTATGCCATGATGATATCGAGGATTTGGTGCATGTTTTTCAATTTTATCCGAATTTATCGCATATTTTGCTAGGGACTAGCAAAAAGCTAGTTGGGGGGTGTGATTCGGAATATAAATTGCATATTTTACCCCCTAACTACCCCCATTTTGTGCTAAGATTTATACTTACTTGTGCTCTTTTTGGGTATATTTTCACTTTAGGTCATTTTCGGGGCTTATTCTCATTCTTGGCACAAAATACGGATTTTATCGTCGTTATTGGCTTCCTATTATTTTTCCTATGCTCCTGCCATTATTTCTATCATATCACCATTTTTTGGGAATTATTTGAGCGTTGGAATATTTTATATAGCTTATTGGGAGGTCAATATTGTGTTTTATAATAGTCATTATATTTATTTTCACATCAAATGGACTAATTTTTGCTTCTCCTATTTTTTCAGGTACTCCTAGAATATTTCTAGATTTTCTGGAAATTTTCTGGAATTTCTAGGTATTTTTGGAGATTTATTGGGGGCTAAAAAAGATTTTCTGGTTTTTAAAAACAAAAAAAGAAAAAAAAATAATAAATAAAAATAAAAAAAATCCCACGCGGGCCGGCCCAGCGGCCGGCCCGCTGCGCGCGCAAATAAGCGGCCCGCTCCTTTGGAGCGGGCCGCAGCTTCATAATTTTAAAAAAAAAATTAAAAACAAAAACAAAAACGCGCGCGCGCTGCTGATGCGGGGGCACGCGCTTTGCGCGTGCCCCCGCCCCCCCCCTTTTCGCGACTTATTGCGAGCGCTGGGCGCCCGCGGGTCGGGCGCTGACCCGCGCCCGACCCGCAACTTTTAAAAGGGGCTGGGGGCGGATTTTTTTGCGGGTTTGGGGCGATTTTTTTCGCCCAGCAAGCCCGATAAAGTATTAAAATGGCACGGGCTGCGAATTGTGAAGGGTATTCGGCCAGAGCAGGTTTTTTTGGTGTTTTTTCTTGCTGTTTTGCATTTTTTTAGGACTTGGGGGAGTGCTCTCCCTCCCCAAAGCTTGGGCTAGGGCTTGGAAGCCATTGGAGGGTGAAAAAGCTTGGTGGAGGAGCAAATTGGAGGAGGCTAGGGCTCATTTGGGGAAATCTTGGTGAAATCTTTCATCTCCCATTTTGTATTGTTGTATCTCTCAATTTGTAATGAATTTGAATTAGTTTTGAATGAAAATTCAATCTTTTATTTCATGATGATTGAGTAGTGCTATTGTGATTGGGTTGTGATTCTTGATGTGGGTTGTTAATCTTAGCCCTAATTGCCTATTGCTCGTTTTGAGTGTTAATCTTGGATGTTTATTTAGGGCACAATTTTATTGGCTAAGTCCCGAGAGGGCAATTTGAGAAAATCCATGTTCTTAATTTGATTAGTGCCATGATAATACATCCATGCTTATTGCAAATTGTTGTGTTCTTAAATGCTAAATATTCCGATTGAGTTTCCTTAGCCGGTAAATCAATCGAGTTATATGTGGATGATTTGGGCTCGATTAACTCCATCATTAGTGAACCCGCAACCCATGCTCTTCTCCTAGTCATCCTAACTCCTACCTTGGTTCTCTAACACTACCCATTTAGATAGGAATTTTTAGTTTCTTCACACTTTTCCGACACTTCCATCCATTGTAATTGAGGTATTTGTAAAACACTTTATTTTTCGTTATCGATCAATTTTGTGAACGTAGAACGACTTGTCCATGTGATCCAACCCGGTACTCACCGGTTATTTTATATTGCATTGACGCTCCTCCGCTTGGGAGCGGAAGGCGTGCACTTGCGCGTTTTCCGAGTCAACCAGACGTCAGCTCACCAGCCGGACTACCGACGCCCTGAGGGCGATTTTTCCAGGCCAGGAGCCCCGCGCAGGTAGTTAGGGCTCGAGTATAGTGGGTCGGGGTAGTTTCTTTTGTGAGCAGTTACTTTTGTTTTCCCCTTCAGCTTTTGTGACCCGTGCCCCTGGTGGTGGTATATGTACAGTATATGATGTTGTGGTGTGTTGATAGTAGATGGTCTGTGATGCACACTCGTACGCTCCCACTTGTTGCTTGCCGTGCTTCGCTGTACCTTTCTGTGTTGTGCTGGAGCTTTACAGTTTGTGCTTTACTTTTGCACATGCTTTAATTGCCTGTGTTGATCTAGCAGTTGCAGTGGCCTGCTACTTTCTTGTAGCGCCTTAACGCTTGGTACTTCCGTACCGCGGCCGTCACCCCTTTCCCCGTTTTTGGGCACCGGGGCGTGACAACACCCGGGCAAGACATGAACTCATTGGTCACATATTGTACTCTCCGGCTTGCACGTAGTTCTAGTGTAGTTTGCACGATCACTTCTTTGCAGCACATGCACTTTACCTACTACACCTGTGCAGTCACCAGTACTTTACTTGCCGTACTTTTAGCTACAGTAGTAGCACGTTTCACTCGCCTAGCCTGCTTTACACTTGCACTAACACAGTACAGTTGTTCTCTTCTTTCAGTTCTGTTTACTTTTACTACTCAGTTGTGTACAGTTGTTGCTCAGTACTTTGCTTTTCACTTTGGTTTGTTTACACGTAGTTACTTTTGTCATACTTGTGCACTGCTTCTTTTCTATATTTAGAATTGTTGTGACTACCTACGGTTCCATTTATGGTACTTGCAGACGACGACTAGATCGAGAAAGTTGCCTCAGAGTTCGAGGAGCCAGAGTTCGACTCGGCAGAGTTTTTGTCGCTTGTGTTGGTGTGTGTGTGTGTGTGTGTGTGTATGTGTTATATTATGTATTTACTTTTCGCGTTTCCTTTCTGTACTTCCGTTATGTATTTGGTGAGAGAGTGCTGCTTGTTGTTGTACTTTAAATTATGGATTGTAATAACGTACACTGGTTTGAGTATTAATGTACATCTATGCATCGTGGCTTTATTGATTTCACTGGTAATCTGCAGACATGCGAATAAATCAAATACGTAATGGCATCACTGAGAGCAGGTCGTTACAAAGCTATTAGAAAAAGCGTGCAAAATACGCGATTTTTTCAAGCAAAACTCGAAAATTTCACGATTTTTTTTCGAAAAATCACGAATTATTCACTGATTTTTCGAACAAGTTTATGAATAAAAATATATTAAATATTCATGATTTTCAAAAGAAAATTTCCGAATTATTCACATACTATTTTGAAAAATTTGGAAAAAATTCGTGAATTTTGAATAATTTGCGAATTTTAAATAATTCATGTGTATAATTTTGATAATGATTCGTGATTTTTTAACAAATTCATTCATAATTTTTTGAAAACTTCATGAATTATTCATGAATTCATTAAAAATAGCAACTAATTATATTTGTTAAAAAACACAAATGCATTAATGTGAGAATAGTTAGTTTTGCTTTCTTTTTCCTCATTTTCCTTGGGTCAAGAGGAGGAAAACTTGAAAGAAAAGTTTTACTATTTATTTTCCATTCTTTTCCCTCATTTTCTTTTTATTTTCACTTTTCTTTTAAGCCAAACAATGAAAAATCATTTTTCTTCTTAATTTCTTTTCCTTTCTTTCCTTTTTCAACTAACCAAACACACATATTGCTTCTCTTCTTTTTAATAGGATATTCTATAAGTAATAATCATGATGAAGTCATTTTAAATAAAAAATAGTATGCTTTTTTTTTGCATGAAATGTGAAGGTGCCAAAAATATCGCCTGAATTCTAATCCTCTCAGCTAATGACTAATAACCCCATTCTCCGGCTCGCAAAACTACCGAACATTCTACGTCAAAACCGCCTAGATCCGCTCCTAACCCAAGATTATCTAAACCAGAAAAATTAATCCAAAATTTAACCAATCCACCTTAAAAAATAGCCCCTAAAGATCACAAAAACGATATCACTAGTCGACACGTAAACAAGCCCCACGTTCCTTAACCGCTTCTGGAGAACACCGTACCTTGCTATAAAAATCCCCACTCTCCTTCCTCTTCACGCCAAAACCGCCAAATTAAACATAAGTTAAAGACAAGAGATACCGGAAACAGAATAGAAGAGAATATAGAGGATTTTTCCGATGATCATCCGACTCCTATTGCGGCTGCGCCGACCTTGCCTCCGCCCTCCACGGCGGCGATTGTCAACCGAAGCTCCAATTTCTACCCATTCTCAAACCGTCAGAACAAGCCCTCGCGAAATCAAACCGTGCCCCCCCACTTCATCTCTCTCCCCAATTTCATCCCCAAACCCTAAAACTCTACCGATTGTGCTTGTCTCTGGAACCCTGATCTCCACGCTTGCCGTCGCCGGAATCATCTACAAAGGGGATGTCTCTCGCCCCAAATCAACCGACCGATTCTATGCGGAGCTCGAACAAACCCTAGAAAAGTCCAAGAACTCTGTTAGCCGAGTGCTCGAACAAATGTCTCAGACCGTCGCGGCTGCTTCCGTTCTGTGGAAATCCCTAAGGTCTGTGATGTCGTCGGCGAACCAAGAGATGAGGTCGGGGTTCGAGTTTAGAGTGGCGGGGTTGCTGGCGGACATCGCGGCGGTCAGTGGGGCCCGCAGGTTGTCGATCGTCGGGGCCGGCGATGGGGCCGTGGTGGATTGGCTGCTGGAGAGTGTGGGGACCACCGGCAGGGAACGGTCCGGGACTCGCGAGGAGGCAGCGAGGGCGCTGGCGTATTTGGTGGCGGACCCAGGGGTATGTGGGACCGTTCTAGGGAGGCCTGGAGCGGTGCCCAATTTGCTGAGGTTTATCTTCTCGTTTCAGCCGAAAGGGAAGAAGGTGAGTTTTTATCTTTGAATTTGGTTGAATTTGTTATTGAAAATGCAAGCTCTGATATATATAAAACGGTATATTCCTTGTCCGAATTCGGACTGGTCTAGTAGTTGGCACCTGGTCTAGTAGTTGGCACAAGCTGTTTTGTTTTGTTTTGGGGGGGTTTGGGGGAAGAAGGGGATAACTTAGGGTTCTTGGTTCGCGCCAAGGATTACAAGACTTCACGCCAAGGAAGAGGGAACCTTTCACATGTTTTGAAGAAATTGCTCATTTTCCTTCATTCGGTGATTCCTTCAATAATAAGTCTTGTGGCATTTTATAGGCTTACTAACCAACTCTCCTTCTATTCCGCCCGAGGTGGTACTAAGCTCATAAAAGATTAAAACACTCAAAAGACTCTAAAATACCTAAAGATTTACACTCAAAAATAAAATAAAAGTATACATAAAATTCGTGATCGTATCCCTATGCGGGGGAGCTATCGGCATTGAAACAAGCATCCACAACTTTTCTAATTTACAAGTTTAAGAGCCAGCTGTGTAACACATGCTAACTTTGTGTGTGATTAGAAAGTTAGGGTCATCATAATGAATATTTGAAATGGATGAGGAAGGTACAATGCATCTCCAATTGAAGACAGTATTGTGGTTGGATCAGGTCAGATGTCAAGTGGAAATGATGCAATTCTAATTTTGTATCCTTCTTTCCAATCACTGCTTTACAATGGTGAGCTGAATGAATCCATCTCAATTTGCATCAGAATGTGTGGACTCTCTGTGTTTGAAAGTCTTTCCGGGTGGTAGGAAATGTGGTTGAAGCTTGGTCAGGATTAGATGGCATGGGAAATTGTCGGTCCAAATCTAGGATCATGGAAATGACATCCTTATTCTAATCTTCACCATAGTGACTTGAGTGCATTAATCTCCTCTGGATTTTGTGGATCTCTAACATGCAATCCCTCGTAGAACTTGGTCTTGAACTCATGCTTGGAACTGGTGCATAGGGCCATAGGCTGATAGTTATTGAAAATTACCCTTCAAGGAGAAAGTGGAGATTCTTCATGGGACATCCTTATTAGTCTGACCGTCATGCTGAATAAGGTATCATAAGCAAAGAAAATGTCCACACTCGGGTATTCTTGCGGTCAAAATGAAGATATCAATATCTGGTGATACTTTTGATCTGCTTTTGTTTTTCCAGAAACATTTTCTGCTAAAATAAGATGCTAGCTTCATCATCCATATGGCTGTTGCTTTGATCTTTCCTATTTGCTAGGCCGCCTCATTCTTGATGCACTGGTGTTTTCACCTTTTACTAGGGCTGCAAAATTCGTGTTCAAGGTGTTCGTGAACATGTACGAACGGTCTGTTCGTCGCCCTACCTTTTACCATGCCAATGATGATATAACTACTTATGGACACTAAAAACGAGAAAGCTGGATAAGCCCGAAGGTCAAAATCTTGGCTGCGGTCTCAGTCTCAGTTGGCAGTTTGTAGTATCATATCAGATGTATCGAAAGTATCGGATGATATATACTGGATGTATCTGACTTACATATCAGTTTTCTTACTCAAAATAGTTGTTAGTTGCAAGTAGATGTTTATCTTTAATAAGTACATCATTATTTATAGATCATTTCTATTAACTAGGACACTATCTTCCTTTTATCAACCCACTCAATCGATGTGCCAATTTTTCAAACCTTGATTTTGACTATAAGGTGAGATCACCCATTGTATGAAATAAAACAAAATATTAAAATTTGGCCAATCAACCCGTAAATTTTCTCTTATGTTAGCTATTATCAGTTAGTATCAGTGGTATCAATAAGTTCCGGATGGTTTTATCGGCATGCTTCAAATCTGATTTGATACAAATGATGCATATTCGTAATGGCCAAGATTTCAAACAGTGGAAGAAACCTACATTGTTACATTGTATGATGCTGAATGGATAATTTGTTTGAATTGCGGCACAAATAGGTTTTATTTTATTTTTTTAACCGACGGTTGCCTACTGGATGATGAATGGCTACGTTTATAGTGCGCATGTGCATGGAGAAGAGATATGCTTAACCATATCATGCATCTTGTATATTTTTTGCATATCTTGATTGAAGACTAAACTAGATATTATTGCTTTTGTAAATTGGAAATATATAATCTTTGGGCTATCAAACTATTTTTCAAAACAAAACTTGAGGTGGCAGCGATTATACATGTCACTTTGGATAAAATAATTCAAAGGAGCACAATTCATAGAAGAATTAAGGGATATAGCACTTGGATGAGAGTCACTTTTGTTGTTATATTCTTTACATGTCCTGGATACTAAGTTCTGCTTATGATCACCTTGCACATGGGATATCAGGTTGTTTGTTGCTACCCTATTTCTTAGCAAATTCATTTAAAAACTTTATTTTTCATATTGGCCCGCCTTATTTTAAGCTAGAAAATTATCGTTCAAATTCTGGATCTTCTACATTGTACTGACAGCTTTCTTGTTGTAACAGCAATATAGACACAGTTCATTAGATAGCCAGGGTCTTTGTAAGGGAAGAAGCATGCTTGTTACTGCTCTTATGGACATAATCACTTCGAACTGCGACACTGTAGATTTGTCATCATTTCAGCCACTTTTGCCAGGTAATGCAGATACAAGGGATATTGCTGCTGCTCTCGAAGTTGTGGAGGAGGGTGGAATGCATTTAGATGATCACCAAGGAGACAAGGATGAAGATGGTGATATAGGAATGAAGGGAATAGGAATTAAAGTTCTGGGTGGTACGAGTATTTTAGGATTTTCAAGGAAAGATGACCTTTTAGAATCTGATGACGGTCGCTTGAAATCAACTTTATATATAAATAGAAATGTGGCACTACAAGAGACTAGTGGTATTTTCCTAGAATCCAAGAAATCTTCCGTCACTGTTCCAGGCCTTTGGGATGATTTACAAAGGGAACATGTTGCTGTACCTTTTGCTGCATGGGCTCTAGCAAATTGGGCTCTTGCATCCGAGACTAATCGTTCTCATATTCAAGAACTCGATAGAGATGGTCATGCTATCATGACTGCTCTGACGGCACGAGAAAGGACTGTCAAGTGGCATGGAAGCTTGGTAGCTCGTGCTCTCTTGGATGATCAGAATTTACCATTGACGGTTTCTGTGCCTAGTTGGAGCTCCAGTCTTCTTTCTACAGCTTTTCATGCCAGCAAGGTTGGAGATATTTCATTAGCTCAAGTGGCATTGTCAGCATTTGTCGTTTCTGTAGAAAGAAGTAACGATGCAAAAAAATCAGTTATGGATAAAGGTCTTCATCTCATGAGAGAAATAGCTCGGAAAGCAGAGAGACATACGACTTTGCAAGAATCATTGGCAAGGGTGCTTGAGTTACTTTATGGTGGGGACATGCGTTTATCGTTGGAGGAAGCAAAAAGATGGTCTGGTGTATTTCTACGTTGGGTCTTTGGTGTATCTTCCTCAGAAGCTTTACGTTTGTCGGCTACAACAATTCTGTCCTTCATCCTGGAAGACTATGGTCCAGCTTCAATACCAATTTCTCAAGGATGGTTGGCTATTTCCCTCAATGAGATTATTGAAGCCAGCAAGACATCGACTTTGAAAGGAAGCACACCGTTGAAGACTGACAAAGTGAGGGTCTGATTTCTTTAATAATTTGTTCTTAGTCATTTACTTCGAGCAAATTGGATTTATCGGTGATAGTTTTTCTTTTCATCTTTGGGGATAAAAGTTGCAAAGTATGTTTTGAGGGACCAGGGCAATTTTTTTTATTCTTGTTCTTTTAAAGGAATCATTAATTGAGGAAAGTTTGCATTACTTTCACTTGATATGATAACATCCTTATCCAAACAGTTGTAATCAGAAACCCATACACATTTTATTCAAGGGTAACTTATGATTTATGGCTAAATTCTATGCTTCAATCATAATGATGAAATTTGTTTTTTCAGGATTGGTAGAACACATTAGAGAAATGTGAACTTGAATTTATATTAATATGAAAATGCATTAGGAAAGTTTTTTCTCCCCCAACCATCTGAGTGTATTCAGAATGTCAGAATTCCAACAATGCAACAGATGAACAAAGAATGCTACATGCTGTTTATTAATTGTCACAGTTAACATCAGACAGTCTATCTTCAACTTCTAATGACAAGGACATATTATAATATCAAATTCACATCAACTGATTTACTAAGCCCTTCAATGAGGTTTTTATTAGCTTTTAAAGTTTATGGGTTGAAGAGAAATGCACCCTCATATGTCTCATTGCCGTGATGTCTTTCATCCAACTTCTCAATGAGACGTCTATTTAACATATCAGTAAGGATGGTAATTTCACAAAAGATGTCGAATGAAGTTTTCGGTCATGGTCAAGGACATGGTTTTAGCCCTCTAAATTTTGGGATAACCGGTTTCTGTACTTGAGGTTCAGTTTAATATAAAAATGTAGAAGTGGATGATTTCTACTTTGGACAAAATATTATTTATTTACTTCTTTTCTTGTATATGCACTTGTCCTTCTTGCAAGGTGGATGATTTGACTAATGAACTATTTGAAAGCATGTCGGCACATGACACCAGTATGCTTGAGCATGCTTACCATAGTGCATACTGGCGATCATGCTCATGTTGGCAAATTGTCTTCTAGTCAATTGGACAAGGTTCCAGTTTGTATGGTAGAGCATGCTTAGTATGGAGAATGCTTGCTCTCATGCATCTTCTGACTCACCATTAATGTCTTCTAGTTAAGGTTTTGAAGAATAAACAGGGTTCAAATCGGCTGCCAATAAAATTCCATTTGACTTCAAAACATATCCTAACTATTACAGTAAATATCAATTCCTACGCTATACAAAGGATAAGAGAGCCAAGGAGCAATATGTTTGATGACGTGTATTGACATCCAGTGGAGACATCCATTTGCACCAAAACTACATAATCCATCCATATCATTTTTTGCATAAATCTGCTTTTAATGCCTATATCTGACTATTTAGAATTGGTTTTCTTGGCCAACCTTGATTCTTGATCCAGTTTCAGACTATGATTTGGAAACACGTACACAAACATCATAGCCTGACACTGATATGGGGTATTGGCATGACAATTATCTGAAATCCAGAAACACGGTGACGGGTATATAATGGATATTTGACTCATGTATGAAAGAACATAATATTAGTGATTAGTAAAATGATCTAGATAATTAGTTTTGTCAAAAGGGGGCATGAAATGCATTATTTGCTATCCGAATGGGTCTTGGAAGAAAGATGAATTTCACATTGAGATCCAAATATATGCTATTGGGATGGAATTGTATTTAATGTGAATAACTGTGTATGCATTCATTGGATGGTAGTTTTAAAATGAATTATAGAGTACAAATTTATAATTCTACAACACAGATGGTTTTTTTAAAATGAATTATAATGTACATGGTAATTATTGTCGGACATGGATTTAATTTTAAGGTGAATTAGCATACATAAATAAGTATTTGATATGATTGGACACACGCGTTGTATCCAATAGTGTCTGACATGACAATAAATGTTGGGACAAGCGTCCTACATATCAAAGACTTCAGACGCTCTTTCCAGTTAATATGAAACTAATGATACACATTATTTTCTTCAAAAATTTAAGCAACCATATTAATGGTTGTAACAATTATTCAATCACATTACTCCTGACAACATCAAACCTAAAGGGTACATTCAATGACAGTGCATGAGAGGAAACGAAATCATGCAACCTCAATGAGTTAAATATTCTTTGGCAGATTGTGAAGCATGCGAATTATGCACTGAGTTTGTTGTGGGACAAGTTGTTCCTCTGGTAGCAAACCTTGCAAGATAAGATATGAACATGTACATGTTTTGAGGGAAAATACCCGAAAGCAAATGAATTTCTATTCTGAAAGTTTTATAACCGAGTCAAAATAAGGATATACCTAAACTTATTGAATTAGGTATTGGCTGGAGAGGTATCAACACGATGGTTACATTTTGTTAGCGAATCAGAACATTCTGTGGCTTGTATACCTAATAATGCCAGTTGTTTCATATTGCAGTTTGAAAACAAGAATGTCATTTGTTAATTAGATGTACATCATGGTCTTGATTGTATTCACGCATAACTTCGCAGACTAATAATGTTACACAATGTTAGTTTGGCTGTAAGGTTTTGTAATAGATACGTTGTTAAAAAAGTTATGTATACTTCTGCCTTTATTTCTTAATGGAGTATGTTCTCTGCTTGATTTATTCATGAATTATTGGGTTGTTTCTTTTTGCAGACTCAAATTGATCAATCTAATGCTCTTTTAGCAGCACAGGTGGTCAACCAATTAACCACTGCTGTGATTAAGCTAGCAAGTAATCAGTCGGAACCGGAGTCTGATTCAGTGGACAATTTTTCTCTTGCTGACCTTCTATCTCTTGAGCCGTTTTCTGCACTGATAAAAAATATGAAGAAAAACAATCTGCCTAAATTTGATGCTGCAGATTCAGCTTTAGCTACACTAAAGGGTGTGAAAGCACTTTCAGAACTCTGTTCTGAGGATGCTGTATGCCAAAACAAACTAGCGGACTTTGGAGTCCTTTGCTTGCTCAGGCGATTGCTTCTGAGCGATGACTATGAGAACCTGGCTGCAATCGAGACGTATGACGCATCAAGATCCCTAGAGATGCAAGACCGAGGTTCGGCTTATACTGGTGATAGATCTTCCATAGACTCTAATGATCCCTCTAGTGTTCGAGTTCCACCTACAGCACATATACGGAGGCACGCTGCACGTCTTCTTAGAATTCTATCGCTTTTGCCCAAGGTTAAAAAAGCCATTGTGGCAGATGAAAACTTGTGTAAATGGCTTGAGGATTGTGCTAATGGGAGGGTTCCTTGCTGCAATGACCTCAAAACTCAAAGTAATGCCAGGGCGACTTTGTTAAATATACTTTGCTCAGACCAAACAGATGCAGAAAAGGCAATTCATATACCTCCTAGCATGGAAGGTCAGGGCCAAAGAACTAAGTGCCCCCAATATGAGGATATGATATTTTTGATAAACCCTGAATTACCACACTGGAAATGCCCTGATAACAATAACTTGGGTATGTCTGAAGAATCAGATGTTGTGAGTCCTGTCAGCTCTTCACCTACTCATGGAGTTGAATCTGTGGTTGGTGAGAATAGTGACACTTCTAGATGTACCTTAGATGTAGAGTCAGAATATCCTCTGCTAGATGTAGTCTTTATCCATGGCCTACGTGGTGGGCCATTTAAGTCATGGCGTATTGCAGATAACAAGTCTTCAACGACCAGTAAAGCTGGTCTGGTAGAGAGTATAGATCAGGAAGCTGGGAAAGAGGGTACATGTTGGCCAAGAGAATGGCTTTCTGCTGATTTTCCATACGCTCGCCTATTCACTGTGAAATACAAGGTTTGTGCTGGCCTTGTGTTCATACATGGTTCAACAAATTGCATTCTCTTTTGCACATCATCTTAGCAGCTGTAGCAGTTAAAAGTTGCAAGGTTCTCTCCAGGTTGGACACTCTGATGAACATCTACCATCTTATTGAATGATTCATGCAGACAAATCTTACTCAATGGTCTGGAGCTAGCTTGCCCCTCCAGGTTTGTGCCCCCAAACGTAGTGCTTTTTGAAACTCTTCAAAGCATTTTCTATATTCTTGTAGATTTGGTTTATCACATGCTTTATCCCGACATGCCTTGTGAACTCTTTTAAGAATTTTTGGTTATATGTGTAGCACATATTGTGCACATGTTGTTTTTTCTTTAAAGCATTTTCTATAACATTGTAGAGTTTCCATCATCTTTTAAGCGTTCTTGGGTATTTGTAACCCTAAGCTACATGCACAACATTGCATTTGAAATGAAACAAAAATAAAAGAGAACTATAAACAAGCTCCAAAAGCTTAATGGGCATACGTCCACAACACATGCTACTTATTTAAATAAACTAAATACGTCTAAGGATGATTAAAAATAAGTCTCTTTTGATTGGATCTTTGGTATATACATTTTGTTTGGTATGATTCTAAGACAGTGGCCTTTGATGCAGAGTTGTCCTGCATCATGTTCCCTAAATCCCTCTAGTTTGCATACTCAAAAAACTTTAACTTATATTCATTTACAACCATACTTCACTAAACTCAAGTATATATCCCCCTTAATTTTTTAATGTATTTTAAGATCAACATCCAAGCACGTAGGTATGTGTAAGTTCTATCCAGAGAATTACTTTTCAAATAACTACATATAAAGGATTCATCTATAATCGAGAAAATCACAGACCATATTCTTATAAAATTAATGTGTGTTTGCATTTGATTGACCCATAAATTACAGTCCGAGTCTTTTAATTACGGTGTTGTAAATGTTAGATGTTGCATTTGTATTGGCTTGAAAAACTACAATAATGATGGCGGATACCAATGATATGCTGGGAATATATGTCAAATATCAGAATATCATATTGAATGATATAAGTACATTTCAGATGCTCGTTGTATACATATAGCTATATATAATTGATATATAACTCTTATAAAGCATGTTTAGTGATATTTACATTGATAATCCACATTAAACTATGAGTTCATAACCATTAACAAATTGCATAATCTCTCTAATTTCTTTAAATGAAGACAATCAACCAAGTGTCACTCTTTCAAAATTAGAGATAGGAGAGACTAGGAGGAGGAAAGAGAACAGAGCAAAATCTGAGAAAAAAAACAAATCAGAATAAATTACATTACCTCGGATCGCCACTGCCTCCTTGTCGGGTAGCCATGAGTCAACTTATGAGGCATAGAGAGTCTGGGAGTGCTTGAGAGACGGAGTCAGATGGAGAGACTAAGAGTAAGTGTGACCGACAGAGAGATGAGACTGAACAATACAGAGAGATAGATGGTGATGGCGAGAAAAAGAGCGGGATCGAGTGAATTGTGGCTTAAAATCGAGTCACAATTCATCCATCCCAACCTTTATTATGTTGGGTATCAGGTTCGGGTTGGGTTTATCTTAGAACCGACCTGAGTAAAGTGGGTTAATTAAACAAAAAATCGGCCATTTTTTCGACCAAAATGTCAGCCAAAATAATGTCTCATGGTATAAATGTTGGCGATATAATTCCCAAATGCCACATGCCTTGAAAGTGCGGCAGTAGGAGGAAGATACTGAAATTTCGACCAACACGACTGAAATTTCAGCAACATTTAGAACAACACATACGTAATCTATTTATGAAGGTACTACAAATAAGTGGATAGATATATAGATGCATCTCTCTCGCTTTTCCCTCTTTATCTGAAGGACTCATGTTTTAGTTGAACCAAGTAATTAGTTTATTTGCTATAATTTTGAATCTTCGATTTGAAAACTTCTTACGTGAGCTTGCAACATAGTCAACTACATCTTATGGTGGAAGTCCCGATTCTAATCCATTGTCAGCCAATCCTTTTCCCATCAAACTCAGTCCATTATGGAGCAGAAGGATTCATGAAAGATTCACTGCCAACTTGATGTCTAAGGCTATCAATGGAGCTGGTCTTGCCCCAAATTCGACCTGGCTACACTGGATTTGGAAATGTATAACTCTGTTGCTTGAATTTCCAACCTATTTAATAGTCTGATCAATATCTGGGTTGGGTATATACATAGGTTGATCTGACCCAACTCTGGGTATGTGTACCATAAATACATATTTTAATTTCAGAATATAAAGTAAAACTCAATTTCAAAATGGTCTAGGTCTTAGTCCAAGTCTTTGAATAAAGTATCTAGCTGCAAATATGACATTAAATACTTCAATTATATAACTTAGAAGGCTAACCTTTTCATGTTTGCATCAGACAACCAAGAATATCAAAATCATCGGTTGATATAAATTCAAGCTTTAGGTTGTTGGCTGTTAATCTTAATGGTATTTAACAAATGTTTTTGTCTCTAAAAGAAACATTGATGGGCTTTACAGGTAATTGAGATAGGGGCTGAGATAGAGGCTGCAGGTGCCTGTATCTCCACGTTTTGCAAAGCATATGTTTGGAAACATATATGCCATGAGGGTGGCAAAATCCATAACTAGGCAATACAGGATGGAACCAATTTGTTTACCGATCGCTGCTTCAATTCTCAATCCTTTTATTATCGTTGTATTCCTCATGGACATACCAATAGACAATAGTGAAGCTACATGAGCCGCTCATACGTTGTGGAGCTGAGTTACCATATATGAAGGCACAAGCAAGCTGCAGTTGCAAGCTGTCTGTTTATTTTATTTCAATAATTTCTATGTACATTTTTTTTCAAATTTTTTATTATAGATCATCCTTTCTTTTCATCAATAATCTGCTCGTCTTTTTCTTTAACTATTATTCTTTTGTCAGCCTTTCTGTTACCCTTTTTAAACAATTCTTCTCTTATCTCTTTACCCACCTTTTAAATATCTCTCTATTATCTTATTTTTTGGCTTCATCTTCAAATTATTGATTCTTTATTTGACATAATGTAAAATGGTTGCTCTTACTTTTTTCAATCCTGTAATCAGGTGCTTGCCTCAAGGTGATACTTGTCCTTGCAATCATGAAGCCACATTTTCCCCTTTAACATTGAGTAGAAGAGTAACCATCAAAATAATCGAGGACACTCATCAAATGATTCAGTGATAGGCTTTTGAAGGGGAACGCGGGGGTGGGGGGGGGTGGGTGCGGGCGTGACCATCTTGAATGTATGAAACAAACTACTACATAAAGACAGTAGCATATCTGCAAACATATTTGTAAAAAATTTATTCAATAGTTGGTTTGCAAATGTTAAAATATAAAAATATAACCATTAACCCTCATCGTAACTTACCTCAGAGTTTGATACAGTGGCATGTAATTTACTATGGTATCAAAGCCTAATATTGACCCAAGGGAGAGTTTGCAATATCATGTGTAGCCTGACAGTACCGAATTTGTACCCGCTGGTGATGGAGGCTTGCGTGTTATTTTTAGGTTAAAAATTGAAAAAACATATGAACTTTCACTTGTTTTAAGAAAACCCTAATGAACTTCTTTTCATTCATTTAACCCCGACAAACTTTCTTTTATTTTTTTTTGAGAACAACCCAATCCGTTAGTTTTCCATCCAAAATCTAGTCAGATGACCTACACGTGTCCATTTCATGACCAAACTGCATTATGCCTTATACAATATTTAAAGTTGTTGAAGGTTAAGAGCTGTAAGGAGGAGCATTGTGCTGCTTCTATAGGAGCTCGCTTGCGCACGCCAATGCGCACATGGCGTATTCATCGTATAGGCTCTAGATTTTGTTATACACTTAAATATAATTAAAATAACTAAAAAGTTCTAGAAAAATTCATAGAAAAATTCAAAACAATACAACATCAAAAAAATTATAACTATTTATCATTACATATTTCTAGTAAAATATGAAAAATATATATCTATTAGATCAAGTATACGTTATAAAATAATTCTTAACTTAAACATTTAAAATAATAAAAATAACAGAATAATTCTCACAAAAATATTACAATATAAATTTTATCACTACCATTTAAAATTTAACGTATTACATAAGAATTATATAACTATTTATCATTATGATTATTCGTAAACCATATCTGTTGTATCAAATATGCATCATAAAATGTTTTTTAACTTGAAAAATGTAAATCACTTTAGCGAATTCTGACAGAAATAGATAAAAATGTTTAAATTTTAATGCATCATTAAAAAGTTATAATAGTTACTATTAATATGAATTTCTAGTAAATAAATCTATTGTATCAAGTGTGCATTATATGATGATTTTTAAATTGATCTTTTAAAATAATAAAAAATAAATATTAAAATTAGTTTATAAACTAGTTTTTAGAACTTATAAAAATTATAAATGATAAATTATGATTTATTTAATAAAACTAATTTTTTTGAAAAATCACCACATTAAAAAGTATTAATAAAATAATAATAAATTATTCTAACTTTCATCTCATTCCTTAACCATAAAAGCCAAATTCAAACCCGGACATACTTTCTTGCCTCTTGACACTCCATCCTTCTTTTCCTCTCTTCTGCTCACCATCTTCTTTTGTTACCCTAAACCTAAATTCCCCATCGTCATCGTCATCCTAATGCAATAACCATAACGCTCTAATCTTAACCCTAAATCTCCTCATCTGCTCATCCTCTTCTTAATGTATGGCGGAGCTCCCCGGCAGCTTCGTGACTAGATCGACAATTAATTGCGTGGCCAAGCTCGTCGATCGCGTGGATGTGGGATGTTGATTTGAAGGGAATCCCACACTAAGGGTAAAAGCATCAAAATAGGATGATGAGGGTGGTGTTAACGAGGGAAGAGAATTTGAGAAGATGAAAAATTGCGTCAATGGGAAAAATTTCGGGAGGAATATTATTTTTTGACGTGAAAACCTTCGAATTGTTTTTTATCTTTTCTTTTGTAAAACCCCAAATTCATTGTTGCCATAAAGCTGGTGTATGTCAACCTTTTTATTAGCATGATAGGCCGGCACAAGGAAAAACAGGGGGCGACGGCTCACAACCTTAGGGAGAGGCAGTTTTGTAATTTCAGAGCGGCGGATCAAAACCCTAGGGAGAGGTAGTTTTGTAATTTCGGGATGGTAGCTCATTAGGGAGAATTTTATTATAAATAAGAGGGGAAAGGTCATGAGTGATATGTGGAAAAGTATGGTAGAATAGTAGTAATTTACTAATTTAGTTACCCTGAGTTATTGCGAG
Source organism: Scilla litardierei (assembly GCA_030789695.1). NCBI lineage: Eukaryota > Viridiplantae > Streptophyta > Magnoliopsida > Asparagales > Asparagaceae > Scilla > Scilla litardierei. The sequence goes on along the minus strand of CM061141.1, from coordinate 36,423,754 downwards.
AGTTTGCTCTCGAATTGGAGGCGGAACCTTGTAGTTTCACTCAATTATCAATAAGAATCTTATCTTTTTCCTTAATTTCTTCCCCAAATCCTATCACAGCGCGGTTAATGGTATTATGGGGTTTTTTGAAGAGTAAAGTTTGTAGGGGGTTCAGTGAACAAAACGTTGCGGAGGGTCATAATAGCGTTCGGACTCATGTGCCTTCCAGAACCAGGGGAGTTCCCTTGCTCCTGCTGCGTACGATTAGCCAGCCTTGCGGCGGCAAAAGGATTAGGACGTCCCCACATGCTAAGGTTCCTTGCGGTCCAGCCGCATTAGGTTAGGGAGCTGGGCGATACGATAATAGCTCCTCTGCATCCCCAAGCGCGCTGCCCTCCTAGGCGCGCAACACTAAGTAATCCAAGCCATTTATGGTTAGAAGAAATTTAGCCTTCTTTGTATTCTAACAGCTACAAACTACAAAAACATTGATAACCTCATTTGAGTTCTTTAATTGTCAGCGACTAAGTCACAATTTAGGATGAATCTCTGCTGTTGAATCTGCAAGCGCATTCTTAACCTTTGGTGAGCGCACTTTTCTTTTGCTTCACAAATTAATATGATTAATCATTTGATTGTCTGAAACAGTAAATAGGACGCCTGTGGAGAAGTCCAATTGATGGGTCTACTGTTCTCAGTAATCATGGACCATAATACCAAGATCAAACAAGTGGCTGCCTTACTAGAAAGTAGTGATTAACAATGTCTAGTTAGCAATGTGACGTAAGACTGAAAGCTGCTCTCATATGACCAGTATGCGTAAACTAGAGTTAGTGATTAGCCAGAAAGGAAGTGCATGTTTAACCTACTTCATCTGCTTTCAAGTCACAATGAATTGTGTTTATATATTTATTCATTTTTTTCAATTTAAGTTAGATATGGTTGAAGTTTACTTTGCTATATGCAGGAAGTGAGCTCAATGTTGCTACGGAAGCTAGTTGCTGCTGGTATTGGGGATCGACCTGTTGTTTTCATTTCCCATAGGTACATATTTTGGTTGCATTACTATTTTTTTCTTCTTGACTCACATGCATGCCATTCATATTCAGATAACAGTGCTACAGTCTGTAAATTTGGTTTGGGTACTACTTCCTTGAAGCAAAATATGTTGCTGAATCTATTCACCATTGGTTTCATCTGATTTCTACTGGTTTCCTTCCCTTTGAAGACATTCAAACTTCAATTAGGCCTATCTGTCATTTAGTATGTCTGGACAACATAGTGTATGTTTCATATGATTCTTTATTTTATCTTTTATTGGTTTACTAGTTTTATCTAAGTGAATCACTTTGAATTAGCTAGTTAAATTCTAGTGACACCTTCAGAGCCATTTATAAGCTGCATATTATGTTCATGACTGCTTGCATTGCCGGCGTTTTGTTCTTATTGGATATACTGGCTTATATCCTCATGAATCAATATAACTTCTTAGTTGTATTTAAGAATCTCAATGAGAGTGTCACGCCCCGCTTCCTAGGGGACGTAGATGTTTTCATGGTCTTGCAGTAACCTGGGAAATCAGAATAGACGAGTAGTAGAAATGTACCAAAAATTAAATACTCATTTTATTGAAAGTGCCTTCAAGTCGAGGATTACGAATTCTGATGCATGAAAAGAAAGTACAAGCTGAAATAAGATAAATAAAAGAAACTACATAAAAGCACTCCTCACTCCGCCTAAACTCGGAACTCCACGTCCTGCAGATGAAACTCCGAATCCTTGTACTCAGCTACCTTTGCGTGTATCTATCAAAAACAACAAAAAAATGTACTGCCAGTTTAGATGTAGATTATATCTAATCCAAACAACGGTTTATGTATGAAGCAGAGAATATAACAATGCTAGACCGGTAAAAGTAACCACAGTACAAAAGTGTAACAAGCTATGTACAATTTAGTCATTTAAAGAGATAGGCAAAATAAATTACCACTGAACTTAAATGTAACATATTACGAGTGTTTTTAATGTCACTAATTTTTAGAATTAAGTTTAATTAATCATTTCTAAGCTGACTCATAATGCAACCCGAAGACAACCTTGTACCATGTGGAGCTAATTCGGGCTGAGTCCAAACTTGAAACCATGAAAGGGACTTTGGATCCATCGAGAAATTGTGTTGGATCCATTAAGAAACTGTGATGAAGCATGGCTTCAGTTGCTCACGCACTCTCACTATTATGAGTTATCTCAAAACCGAGTGAGTCAACAAGTGTAATTATGTTTAGGTTCGGTGTCGAGTGTCATGTCAAGCTACTGTAATTGTTTCGCGTTGTCTAGTTCTCAAGATGTTTGTAATTCATGTTTTTTTTTGAAATTAAGTAGTTAGGGCTTTATGCATCAAGTCTATGTTCCAAGCTAATGTGCTCAATAATTACATATGCCATGTGTTCGAGTACCGTTATCAAGCCACAATTCAATTGATTCCAATATTATATCTGCACAATCCCTAATTACGTAATTTAACAATATATTGCAACAGTATCGATTGTGCGCATGCATGTCAAGTAACTCCAGATTTTCATTAAGGGGACATGACCATACCATGAATAAAATCACAAGTTTATGAATCATGGATTTCAGTCAATTCAAATTATGCTGAAATAAATTTCTATGCACATATCACTTAAATATAAAAATCTTTTTAAAACTGATTTTTAAATAATTAGTTGAAAGAAAGACAATAAATAATGAGATGTGATCCGATTCACGTTCGACAACCTTTAAAATAGTTTTTCAGTCTACAGCCTAGATGTGGTTTGCCGTAATTTAGTGATGAACATTAAAAAGCCCACAATCCCAACAACAAATCCCCCAACTTTTGAACTGCAAGCACAACCTACGATCCAATCAGCCAAGGAAAATAGTCCAAAGAGGGCAAAAGCCAGTGGGCAAAGCCCACAATAAGACTTTTGCCCACAATAAGACGATAGTCAGTATACTGTGAAGGCCCAAAAACATTCACACAGGCAATAGCCCATAGGGAGGCTCAGTCGCAAACAAAGAACCCAAACGGCAACAGTAAAACATACCAAACAACCGAATGCCAAAATCCAAGCAACGACAGTGTGAAACCCACAGCACAACCATGGTAAAGTGTTAGGATTTTCTAGGATTTGGAACCGAAATTGGGGATAAAAATTTGATTTTTATTAGAAAAGAGAAGGAAATAAGGACAGTTGATCTCGTTCGAGAGGTAGACCGCTCTCTCAAGCTACCAATTCGAGAGGATGGCCTCACCCTCTACAAAAGAGGGATTAAATTAACCTCCAATAGGTTTCTCATAAAATTTCAGCATGAATCCCTAATCTCCCTAGGCCCCATATATATACAAATCAGATCTTTCACAAAATTACAGGAACATCATTGAACTCTAAAATTACAAAATACCACTGATGCCCCCAAAACTACAGAAATGTTGATGTGTGCGATCTCATCACAAACCCACTCCGATGGCCAACTATTTTTAGCAAAAACTCAAACGACATAAGGGACAAAGAAGACAGCGACGAGGGTCGTAAAAAACCAATAGATTACCTAAAACTATCATCACTTAAGGAGGAATCCCTTGAAGAATTTTATGAATCATCACGTCCATCAATTAACCCAAAATTTTCACAAGAACATATGCAGCAATGTCTATTCAATATTTCAGAAATTAAATTAATAAATTAAAAAATAAACCAAAGAACTTGGTTTTAAAAATAATCTATCGTTCACCGTAGTTGGTCAATCCTCGCGCAAACCCTTCACCAGCGATGATGGTTGCTTGATCTACGAGGATGGCGAAGCAATCAACCACACGAGAAATCAAAACCCAAATCCCAAGAAATCAAGTTCGAAAGCTTAGTAATTTTGAAGGAAAAATAGACTTTTCGCATAAAATCCCTAGAAGAAATGAGGGAAGAAGATATAGATGCTGGAGGCGGCTGATGGGAGTGATCATGGGCGAGATCGTGACGGATTACCATTGTAACCAAAGGAGAGGCGGTGGTGTTAGGGGTTTTAACTTTTTTCTGTAGAAAGAATAGAGTAGGCGTCCGTGTGTTGGGTCGAAGGGGGAGTGGGTCTGAGGTGGATGAGAAAAAGTTGCGGGCTTGAGGCTTTAGGCTTGCGTGTTTGTTTTATGTGGGAAAAGAAAGAAATAAGAATGAAAAAAAAGGAAAACTAAGGTGTGGGCCGTGGGCTTGGGCCTTCGGCTGGGTTAGAAGAAAGGAGGGAGAAAAATTAAAGAGGGGAAATAGAAAATAAATTTGAGAAAATCTTATAAAATTTGGACCATCACAGAGTGGATATTCCTTGGGCAGGCAAGGTGACAAGACTATATATATATATATATATATATATGAGGCAAATGTGCCTGCGCACGTGCGCAGGCAGAATTACCTGCAAACAGCCCCTCTGTTCGGGGTTTCCAAGTATTTTTTGAATTTTTTTAGTAGCTAGATATACTTGTTATAAAGCTCTCCACAAAATTTCAGGTCAATCCAACACCGTTTGAGCCTCCGTTCATCGATTTCAAAAACGTTGCACAAAATTTCAAAAACGTTGCACAACGTTTTTGAAATCGATGAATGGAGGCTCAAATGGTGTCGGATTGACCTGAAATTTTGTGGTGAGCTTCATAACAAGTATATCTAGCTACTGCAAAAAAAAATTCAAAAAAATACTTGGAAACACCGAACAGAGGGGGGCGTGCGCAGGTAATTCTGCATGCGCACGTTCTTAGGTACATTTTAGGGTATATATATATATATGAAAATAATGGGTATGATACGTCATATGAGGCCTTGCCTCATATTCCCTCTTACATAAAGCAACCAAGTACAAGCCCATGTGGACTTGTACTTGGTTGCTTTATGTGAGAGGGAATATGAGGCAAGGCCTCATATGGCGTATGATACCCCATTATTCCATATATATTTATATATAGAATAATGGATATCGTATGACATATGACGGTAAGCCTCATACATGCCTCTAAAACTTCACTGAGACACCATCAGGACTTTATTTGTATTATCTTTATTTTTAGTCTTTAGTTAATTTGAGTCTTTAGACGTTTTAGTTTTTTTTGGATGAGTTTAGTCACACACCAGACGTGTGAAGAGAAGTGTTGAGATGTAAGTCTATATAAAGGCTTTAGACTTATATCTTTAATAAACCTACTAATGAATTAATGAAAGGAAAATTTCCTCAAAAGCTATGAAATGTTCCCCCTTCTTGGTGAGAGTTCTCGAAAATTCTTGGTGAGAAGCCAGAAACCATAGTTATTCAATTTCTTTCTCAAATCCTCCACCAAAATCCCTAAATTCCACCCGTCATATATCAACTTGGTATTAGAGCCGAATATCTTATCTTCTCTCTGCTTAGATTTCAGATCTTCACCAAAAAAACTTCAAAACCCTGCTTCCAGCCGCCACCTTACTTCATACAAAAAAAATCAAAATCACGAAATCACAAAGATCCGATCTCCAAAACCATAATCTGAATCTCCACGTCGTCGTTATCTTCTGCTACAGAAAATCACGTCGCAACCGCCTTCACGTTACAGCTCCGCCACCTTCGTCGTCATCTTCACCTGCCTCAATCACCCTCACCGCCACCAACACTGTCCGACGAAGCTTCCACCGTCGACAAAGACTAGTTGTGTCGCTGCTCACGGCCTCATCGAAGCTCGTCGGTGCCACCTTCGGCGATGATTAAGCTCATCGAACCCAACTCAGCTTCGCTACCTCCCTCGATTTTTGCAACCAACAGCTTCATCGGCATCGAGAAAAAGCCCGCGATTCGCTACCGTAAGGGGTTTCGTCGTCGTCGACTCCACCGTTAGCGCCGACTGGAGCCGCTGAACCTCCAGACTTCTTCGCCGCTCCCTAAAAACTACAGGAACAAGCGGGGTGTCAAACCGTATCTGGAATTGCCTAAAATCGACGTTGGCCCCGCCGACCCGACAACGCTACAGTGTCGGCTCGGTCGAGCCGACCTTGAGCGCCAACCGAGCTGGTTGACCCGGTCAACGGCTTAGCCGAGCCGCCGGCCCGAACAGTAAGCCATTGGAATTTTGGGAATTTCCGTATTTTTCTGGAATTTTCTGCACAGTTTTGCTATTTTAACGATACTGGACACGTATGCAGCCGAAATTTAGTGTCGTTTGTGATAGCGGATGGCTTACTCATCCAATTACATATATGTATCCTCCATACAAGAAGATTTGTTCTAAATTATGGGATATGCAGCATATATAATTATGATGATTATTACAATGACTATACTCCCCAATCAAACTTTGTGCTTGAGAAGTGGAGACAAGTACCCATCCTTTATGGCTTCAAGGATAAATTTGGATATGATGCTTAGAAATACTATCTAGAAAATTTATTCTTCCGTTTCAATTTATCTGACGAATCAAAATATAAGTATGCATGGCTCAAGCTAGGTGGAGAAGCGCTATCTTGGTGTTTGAATTTTCGAGTTCCTTATATGGTCAACATTCAGATCCGCTCTTCGATGTCAATATTTTTATAAGCATTGAAAAATTTTTCTAGTACCCCAGCTGTCTTCAAGCCCGAAAGTAAAGACGTGGTTAGAAGAAGAGTTAAGTGAGAGCAACAAAGGAATTTTTCAAGCGATCGAACAATGGGAAATGGAACAAAAGAGTAAACTCAAGCCAGAGCATATACTAGAGATTGATTCAACACCTGAGGCAAAGTATGAGCTTGAACATGAGCTTAAGCCAAAGATTGAGACAAAGCTTGCGTCTGAGTTTGAATTGGAACCTGAGTCTGAATTGAAGCCTTGGCCAGTATTAGAGTCCCCGCAAAAGCCTGAGCCCGAACCAGAGTTTAATCTAGTGTCGCATCCAGATCCAGATCCAGAGCTTGATCTATCACTACAATCCGAGCGAGAGCCCTATTTAGAGCCATCTATTGGACGAGCGTAAGAATATAAGTCGAAGCGTTGCTGAAGCTGGTTGAGCACATCGAATTCGTTATTACAGGTCATCCTCTTACAAACAAACAGATCTTATATGCTTTTCTACCTTTTGCGAATGAAGAGAAATTTTATGAAGACGTGCCTTTACCAATCGGCAGCTTGTTATATTTCAGAGTTCGTGGACACGTCTTCTTCAACTGCAAAGGACTATTGGTTGTTGTCCAGCTGTGTTACTTTTGTCATCATTCATCAGATGGTGAAGTTCTCAAGCCAGTGAGAATGATAGAGATATGATTAGGACTTTTTTTATTTTTAGTCGTCTTTAGAAGTTTTAATCTTTTAGTTGAGTTTAGTCCCACATCGGATGTGTGAAGAGAGGTGTTGAGATATAAGCCTATATAAAGGCTCTATACTTGTATTGTTAATAAACTAACCAATGAATTAATGAAAGGAAAATTTCCTTAAAACCTACCAAAGGTTCCCCTTCCCGGGTGAGAAGTCTCGGGAAAACTTGGTGAGAATGCAAGAAATCCTAGTTATCCAAATTTTTTTTTCAAATCCTCCACCATCCCTAAAATCCACCCCGTCTTACGTCATTCATGCTTCGTTATTTTTTTGGAGGATTGGAACGGGTTCATGTTAATCTACATATTCTAAAACATCAAATATTGGGTGGACTCGGGGGTTTACCCGTTCATTTACCTGTCACAAATTTAATATTTTTGCATGAATAGAACTTTTGCAACGGGTGGATGAACGGGCACAACTCTTCACCTGATATTTGATATTTTAGTGTTTTAGGATATGCCGATCAAAATGAACGGTTCTGATCTCCAAAAATAGCGGATGTGAGATTTTTGGAGGCAGCATATGATGCTTAGCCTCATATGTCATTTGATACCAATTATTCACACACACACATATATTTAAGTAAATTTTCAATTAAGAACATTTTGCACCTCGCGAAATGTTTTTATTTTTTTAAATTTATTTTTTCAAAAAAATTTCCACCTTCATTTTATGTTATACACCCCTCAACAAATAATGGTTGAAAAATAATGTGATTTTGACCTTCGATATAGGCATTTCAACAAATTCGCACGTTTTGAAACCGTTAAATTTGTAACGGGTGGATGTGTGCTCAAATCCCCCTAGGGTTCACTCATTATTTTTCCTGGGGTATATAATTGTATGCATTAAACATAAAGAAAATTTTAAAAAAATTTCAAAAAAATAAAACTGTTTTCGCACGGTGTTTTCGCTCCCGAAAACCACAATATATATGAGGGATATGTATAAGTGCCGACCACACTTATAAGTTATATGTGCTTGCAGTCATGATTTAATTTTAAATAAAGTTTTTCCAAAATTTTTAGAGTTGTATATATTCTAAAACCCCAAAAGCCCAAATATGGGTGAACCTTATGTGTATTTGACCATCGATCCACCCGTTGTAAAAAGGTCTATTCTTCCAAAATTGTTGAATTTGCAGCAGGTAGATCGATGGTCAAATAGCGTTGGATTGACTTAATTTTTGGTGTGGTGATCATCTAATATGTGTAGAGCAAAACATAAAAAAATTAAATTTTTTTATTATAAATCTAGTTGCAAGCACATATAACTCATGTGCTGGCAACACTTACTTATTTCTGATATATATACACACACTATGATACATTTGGATGGATCAAATATATTGATCTATTCAAGTTAAATTTAAAATTAGATAACCTAAATAGAAAATCTGTTCCGTTGGTTGTGATCTACCATGTTTAAACTACTTAAAAACAAATTTTTTAATATTTGGGCTTGTTTTGCTCATGCATCGAGTGGTTGCAAAATCAATATTTTAGAATAGTCATAAAATCCACTAATTTTGCAACCCTTTGATGCATGTGCGAAACATATCTAAATCATTTAATTTTTTTTAAATAGGTTAGACATGATAGATCACATCCAATAGAATAGATTTTTCATTTAGGTTGACTAATTTTAAATTTAACTTGTATGGAGTGGCATGTTTGGTCCATCCAAATGTATCGTTGCGTGAGGTGGGGGTGGCCGCGGGTACCAAGCTCTTCTGGAGACTTCTTCATTCTCCTTCCCTCTGGGCCTCCCTATATGCGCAGTGTCTACCTGAAGCATACTCCCCTTTTTCCAGTGTGAGGCATCGGTAATGGACTCTGGTTCTTGGAAGCATATTCTCCGGTGTCGGGATGCCGCTACTTCTTGTTTCTGCGGAGTCGTGGGCGACAGACATACCTCGTCCTTCTGGCATGATCCTTAGTTACAATGTGGCCCTCTGGCCAAGCTATGTACCTCCACTCCCTGAGGTATCGTTCTGTTGCTGCTTTTTGGGATGATAAGGCCTGGTCCCTCCCGGACTACCTTGGCCATCTTTCCTTTCGCATCACCTCTGCTTCTGTTCCAGGTGGTTCGGATTCTTGGGTTTGGGATTCGATTGGTGGTTGTTCTCTTCGTTCGGCTTGGTCTTCTACTCGGCGTTGATCCCCCCTCGTCTCACGTCCTTGGTTTGGTTTCGTGGGCACACTCCCAAGTTCTCCCTGACTTTGCTGTGTGCCCTTTCAGATCGAATAGCTACTACCCATCAGCTTGCTAGGCGTGGGATCGTGGATCAGTCTTCATGTGTACTCTGTGGCTCTCATCCGGAGACGGCTCGCCACATTTTCTTCAGTTTGATTATAGTGCTTTTGTCTGGGCAGCCTGCAAGCTCTGGCTTGGCCTTCCGTCCTGCTCCAAATCCATTCTCGTTTCCGCTCATATGTTGATGCGACGGTTTGGAGCAAGTGGGAAGACCACTCCCAGGGACAAACTCTCCATGTTGGTTTTCTTTGCGATGGTTTGGCATATTTGGCGGGAGAGGAACAATCGGGTCTTTCACTTTTGGGCATGCCTTTTGGATGCCCTCCTTGCTAAGATCTCCTCTGACATCTTGGATGTCTGGTCTCTTGTGATCTTGAGGATCTTGATTCTGTAGATTGCTCTGTTTTGGGAACTGGAGGATTACTTAGCCCGTTTTTGTGTGCCTCCCAAGTATAATTTTCCTTTTCTTGGTTATTGCCTGGTAGTTCTGGCGTAAGGTGACTGCTTCCCAGCCTCTCTCTTATCTGATCTACTTGTTGGCACTTACCCTGATATAGCTACTGTTTATAGTATATACACACTCACTTACTTTTCAATATATATGTGTGTGTGTATGAAAAATGTGCTTGTGCTTGTGCGCATGTAAGTTATCTGCGCACATGCACTGTTCCACCTTTAGGTTTTTGCAATTTTTTCATGGGCGTGTTCACCTCATGGATGATTAACGTACCAAAAATCATGTGATTCCAATATTTTTCAGCAAATTTTCAGACAGTTAAAGTTGCAAGGGGTAGATGATGGCTTAAAAAGTATTATAATCACTTGATTTTTTGTATGTTGACCATCTATGAGGTCAACAAGCACATGAAAGAATTTAAAAAACCAAAAATAAGGGGAAAATGGGCATGTGCACTGGTAACTTACCTGCGCACATGCACATTTCCCCTATATATGCATATGCATACATATATATGTACTATTCATAAACCGTGCCATCGGGCACGGTTCATTTAAAATCTTTGTTTCCCCAAAAGTTATTTCCCCCTTCAAAATTTTGGGACATATAATATTCCGCTGCATAATTTAAAAGAATAAAATTTTGGCGGGCGCCTCCGCTAAAAATTATTTCCCCCCAAGGGCACGGTTCATTTAAAATATCCCCCTTAAAATCTTGGACCCCCTAATTTTAAGAGAACATCAATAATTATAGCGCAATGATTGTTATTTGGTTCCCAAAAAATTTTAGTTGTCCACGAGAATCTAGTTCCCCACAAAATTTAAGACACCAATTCTCAAAATTCATAATGAATATCACCATAATAAGCGTATACCTTAATGAACTCTTGATCAAAAACCGTTTCTGCCTCAAAATTAGGTGCCTGATTCCCAACCAATGGTGGCTCACTCTACAATCAGATCAATAGAGTTTTAGATTGTTCCCATTTCAAATCAAGATCCAATTAAAAATTTGCCGATTTCCAAAACTACAGAATTAATAAGATGCAAATAAAAACGGAATGAATGCTTCAAGGAGAGGACACATTCTCGCTCCTTATGCTGCAAGAACTCTAGCTTCGGTAAGAAGGGGAACTAATTTGCCTTCGTTGTGAATATGCAGGAACTCCAACTTATTGCAAAAGCATGAGTTAGAACACATTCCCCCAAAACATATAGACTGGGCTTATAAAAATGATAACTTACAAAAGCACCCCAGGTTTATCCAATAGCCAATGCTTTGGGGCATTGAGCCTCTTCAAATGCTTCATGATCCCTCGGGCCTAAGCAAGAATAGTAGTGTCAAAACAATCCACCGTTGATGTGTTGGTTGGTATCTAAATTTAACCAACCTCAAAACACTCCACCCAAGAATTTAAATATCTAAATAGAAAGCATATACCATTCTATGACCCAAGTAATGAGTCGAAATGTATCGTTGCAAATCGACACAATCAATGCTCCGAATGTTCTCCTCAAGCCCTAAAATCGTATCACCCAACGGGTGTCCTCTGAACGCAGCCATATGCAAATGATCAAATATCACCTCCTCCATCTGCCCATTCACCTGTCTAACCGAAAAAAAACAGCACATTTACGAAAAAAAACCAACTTCAAAAATTACATGTTTAGAAAAAAGATCACCACTTCACCTCCTGCATTTCTTTCAGAATGACCCCTCGCTCCCTTTCGATTGCCGGCTCTGGGAACCTCACATTTTGCAGGATGTCAGCAAGCACGTCGACGGAACTAAACAACAACAAATTTTGCTAACAACTGCGGCAACAACAATAACAATCAAATTACAACAACATCCAAGAACCTAAAATTCAAATCAAACCACCTGAAATGAGAGCCAATCTTTCCTTGCAACCCTCTCATCTTCGTCCTGGAGCTGCCCCCTTTTAACTCTCCACATGGACATAGAATCTCATCACAAAGGCCAACACAAGCACATTCTACTCGAGCACAAAAACCACCCGCCCTAAAACCCCAACCATTCTCAAAAACCTGATTGTTGAAAGATATGCATGTTGTTAAGAAATATGCTAATGGTGATGTGCTAACTTCAACAAAATCAATGAAATGGAGAATGAATTGACATCCTTACCTCCTTATAGAGCAGCAAACTACTTGTGGGTACTCTCAAGAAGAGCCATGCCAATCCATTGAACTGAAAACCAATTCGACTTCATCGTTCAGAGGAAATCGCCTTTTGTGAACCTAATTAGAAAATAATTCTAAATCACAAAAACCCAGCTCACCTTTTGCTCTAATTTGATGAAGAAATATTTCAGGAATTCTAAATCTCGACGTCCATCTGCTCGCCGCTCAACAGCACATTCGAGGCGACAGCACCGCCCTCGTTGCCGTTGTTGGAGAGAAGAAACTCGTCAGCCATCCATCGCCTTCGTTAGGGATTGATGGGTTTGCGAAATTTCAGTAGAATCGCTAGTGATGAAGCGGAGAGAAGAGCGAGAGGGATTTTTTGGGGATTTTTTGGGTTTTCCCAGGGCAGAATCGCTATTCTTGGGGATTTTTTGTCACGTTAGAGGCTTGAGGATTTTTTTCTCAGAGAGGCAGAGAGCACAGGGAAAGAGGGCAGGACGCTTTGGGAAAGAGAGCATAGGGAAGGAAAAGTTGATCATTTGCTGTTTCTAAACACACACAGCCCTAGAAAAACCCACCACCTAACCCTCTCACTTAATGCATGGCCCACATCATTTTCGGAGCTGATCATTTCACCAAAAAATTTCTGTTTTCTCTCAAAAAGTCTCAAAGTTTTCTGCCAAAACTTTAAGTTCCCTCCAAAATTTCATATACCATCATCTTAACCGTTCATTCCCCAAGATTAAATCCGAGCCGTCTTTCTATCAACCAGTTTGTCCTAGTCAGCCCTAGGATTCAAAAATCACTATCAAATGTATAATAGATGTATATATGTATGTATGTGTGTATATATATAGACAGACATATACACATATGTATATCAGTGGCGAAACTATTTTGTCCTAGCCTTGGGTAGCTACCCATGGCAAGAAAAAACAAAAAAAAAAAAAAAAAACAAAGATTTAGGAGCCTGAGGTGTTGGGAAAATGAAGATTGTGATTTTGAGTAACTTGTTACATGTTTATGATATTCAATTAAATGTACGGTAGTTATAATATTAAATCAAATGTACACTTTGTTCTTAAAATCTGTGTTATTTTGATTTTGAGGGGATCATGGGAGGAACTATGTGGGAGGTGCCCAGGACAGCTGTCCAGGGTAAGAAAATAAAGAATAATTGATAATACCTTTATGGCCCAATGGGTAGGGCATTGATGTACAAAACTAGTGGTATGGGGTTCGATCCCTCCAACAAAGTTGTTTTTTATTTGTTATTTTGTTACTTATTACATTTTATGCATGTTGGGTATTCTTTCTTCAGTTTTGCGTTTTGAAGAACAGAAGAAAATCTACCTTATTTTTATGTTTTTATTTAAATTCTTAATATTATGTATTTAACATATAAAATCGTGTGTATATTAGATACATAATACAAAAACATGGGCGGAATGGTGCGCAACTTACACTGGCTTGTAAAATAAAATTAATGTAAAATATTCCTCTAACTTTTTTTCTCTCTAACTCTAACTCTCCTCTATCTCTAAATTAAACTAATGTAAAAAAATTAGTTTGTATTTATTTGGTAAATGGGGAAAACAACTTTAATTTTAATACATTTGTATTTATTTGGTGGGCTTCAGGCCCATTAGGGGGTTCTAATATAATATCAATCAACTAATCTGATTTTTTTTCTTATTGGGCTGCTGGCCCAAGAAAAGGCCCATGAGTGTAAAAATCTGAGAATTATTTTTGTTTGGGCTTCAGGCCCAAAACAATTTAATTTCGGATTTATTTTATTTTTATTTATTTTTATTTTATTTCATTTTAGTTGGGCTTTTAGCCCAACAGCCCAAAATGGGCTTTCCCTAACCCTAACCCTAATATTGGGTTAGGGTTTTGTGGAGGGGGTAGTCGCCGACGGCGGCCGACAGCCCCCTGCCACGCCTGCTGGGCACGGCAGGGGGGCCGCGCATGCTGGGCACGGCCGTCGCACCAGGTGGCACGGCCGGAGGTCACGCATGTTGGGCGCGGCAGCCGCGTCTTTTGGGCGCGGCAGTATTCACCACCGCTCCCGGAGGCGCGGCAGGCTTTTTTCTGCCGGATTTTACACCGGATCTGTCGGATCTTTGGCAGGGAGGGGCTATCGGCTTCTGGCCGTTCATGGGTTTATCAGATTTTGATTTTTAAATTATGGGACATCATGAACAAGATTTTGCACAAAATGATCTAATAAAACCTACCAAATAACAGATAGATTGTATAAAAATTAAAATTTTAATCAGTTTTGCACACAAACAATTAAGTTTTTGATCTAATAAGTTAGATCCATGCATAAACAATCATCTATTTTATTCTAGATCACATAAAAAATTGAATTCTTAATATGTTATCAGATCTAAAAAAACATTTAGGCTTACCCACTGAATCTGTCCGTCAGATCTAGCGAAGTTTGATGAAGGATACCCGAAAAGGAACTCTGCATCGTCTCGCGAAGCTTTGCGTTGCGAAAAAATTGACGGAGCGTCCGCCGGGCGCCTCTCTCACACGAGCCGTCGCTTCTTCCATCGAGTGTGATCGTGCTGATAACGTGTTGTGAAGGAGAAACAGGTTTGGAGAAGGTTGAGGTTAGGAAACCCCTAGCCTCCTTTATATAGCATTCATATTGGTTACTCATGTGGGTGGATACCCAATATGCCCAATGGGTCCTATTCATAATAATATCAATTATTTTTACACTATGCATGTGTGTGTATGTATTGATGTAAAAAAATTAATATTTAATTAACATTTTGTTTATCTGATATTATTTTCATAAGCATGCATGTCTATATGTATGGGAATATTCTGTCAACTTAAATAGACATTTTATATGTTATATATCATATTTTAAATATACGTATAATACTATTTTGTAACTAGTATCAATAAAAAATTAAAGCATGTTAACGGTTAAATTTTTTATTATGGCATATTTTTTTAAAATTCTTTAAATCATCTTTAATTTCGCCCAGGGCAAAAAAATTCCTGGTTACACAACTGATGTATACATATATGTATATGTACATGTGCACATACATATATGTATGTGTGTGTGTATTAATATTTTGGTGCTAAAAACATGGCGCTAAGAACATTTTATCTACTTTAAGAATTATTTTATGTTTAATCCATACAATTATATACCTCCGGAAAAATAATGGATGAACACTAGGGGATTTGAGCATCGATCCACCTGTTACAAAATTTAACGGTTTCAGACCAATAGAAATTTTTGTAATGCCTTGGTTGAAGGCCAAATCACATTATTTTTCAACCATTATTTTTTAGGGTTGTATAACTAATTGAATTGAACAAAAAAATTTGAATTTTTTTTTAAAAAATTAAAACCATTTTCGCACGGAATTTTCCGTGCAAAATGTTTTCATGTGAAAATTTTCCTATATATATGTGTGTATATATGTATGTATATGTGTGTGTGTATGCATGCATACATTCATTCATTCAATTAAGATGTTGTCTATGTGCAATTCACAGCAAACCTTTGATAAATCAATGAGGCTCTGTCGTGCGGCATTTAAAGATTGATTTGCTAGTCCTCATAATGTTTAGATACGCTTATATTCTGCATCAATTTATCTTTTGCAGTATGGGGGGCCTTGTTGTAAAGCAGATGCTGCATCAAGCGAAGATTAGCAATCTCAACAAGTTTGTGAATAACACTGTTGGGGTGGTATGTTACTGAACAACTACTGTTTTTTACTCGCCATATCGTAAATAACAAATGCATATCAAAATTCAGGTATTCTATAGCTGTCCGCATTTTGGTAGCAAACTTGCAGACATGCCTTGGCGTATGGGCATGGTTTTCCGTCCTGCACCCACGGTTAGTGGATTTGCAAGCTTAATGGAATGTGCTTGAATGTTGCATACTAGTGGGTTTCATCTTTTTAATGTCAGTTACCTCTGTAGATTGGAGAACTAAGAAGTGGGTCCCCTAGATTGGTGGAACTGAATGATTTTATTCGCCTTCTCCACAACAAAGGACATCTTGAGGTTCTTAGTTTCAGTGAGGTACAAAACACTTTCTTCATATTCCGGTACAATGTCACGGTTTGCTCCTATTTTATCTCATTATTTTTTTGCTAAATATGCTATATTCCAGACTCAGGTCACACCCATAGTTGAAGGTTATGGGGGGTGGGCCGTCCGGATGGAAATTGTGCCAATTGAATCTGCGTACCCTGGCTTTGGTGAACTTGTTGTAAGTCTTTAGTAGGATGCAGTTTTGATGACTATAATTTTTTGTTATTTATTCTGGTTCATTATTTTATCTTTCAAAAACCTTTTAGCTGGATGACAATCTCCAATGCAATATAATGTTTCTGAGGTAATAAAACAGAGAAATAAATGTGTACAACGGCATGAACATCCAGAGTTTTAGTGTGGTTGTTTTGTGCAAAATGAGTGCTATCCCACAACCGGTGTTGAAATGAGGAAACCTTTACCTTGTCAACAGGATAGAGTTATACTTAAAAAGGTTTTGCAAGTAGCAAGTATGAAGGTAAATGGTTGAAGACTTGAACTGTCTATCCTTAGTTGGCTAGACACGTTTAGTGCTAAGCTTTGTAGACTATTCAAAAATCTACTTGCTCCAATTATTTTTCCATAGGTTTTTTGCATATTAAAATTATATATTGAAAACCGTTAGTAAAAGGGACCCTAAATAGTCTACTACATATTTTGAGTCTAGAAAGTTCTTGAGACATAAACAAATGGATAGAGGAAATTTCCTAATGAGACATGTAAGAAGTCCACTCTCAACTTCTCTCTTGGATGATCAGTATCATTCATATGAATCTTCATGTCCTAAAACATTTATACACAAAAAACATCGTGATTTTTTATGTTTGACTACACATCGGCCATTGAAATTTTAACAGTTTTTCAACAGGATATTTCTCACCACCTGATCACTTGCAAAGATAGTTTCTCAAGAATTTTGGAGGCATGTGTGTGTCAGCAAACCAAGGAGGAAATTCCATCCTTGGTTAAAAAAACTCCACTTTCCACTGCTTTTCTTGGGGATCGGTAATCACGTTGATCTACATGTTCTAAAATGTATATAATCTAAAAATCATGTAAATTTCATATTGTTTTCTTGTGCATTAGGTTGTTGAAAATTTAACGATTTCTAAATAATAATACTTTTATCATCAATAGCTCAATAAGCAAAAAGTTTGAGATTCACTAAATCTTTGGTGTGTTAGAATATGATGATCAAAATGAATGATGACAATCATCTAAAAGAGATGCGAAGAATGAACTTTTTGAACTATCATAGGTGGAAATTTTCTTATTGGGTAGTCGAGCCACATAATCTTATAGAGAGATATGGAGGTTAGTTACCCCATGCGAAAATTGTTGGATATGTAGATACTCATTACAAACACTAGAGGGATGTGAATAGTATTTTATAACAACTAAGAATTTAAAGATTTACTTTAAATTTCTAAAGCAACAACAGAAATAAACTTCACTGCAATATTAAAAGTAAAGGACAATCAAATCAGATAATTGTGGCAATGACAAACACTTGGGATTTATTCTGATTCGGTCCTCTAGACGTACTATAATCCTTAAATCTTCTCGCTTGAGATTTTTCACTCTCTCTTTTTGCAAATCATAAGAAACAATACCATATAACTTTAACAACCTTATTGTCAATTGTACAACTCTATCAAACACCTTCGATAATTTTTGCGGGAAATTAAAATAATACAGAATTCCAAAGCCTTAAGTGCTGTGTAGGTGAATCAATTTGAAAGCTAGACGAAGTATATTTCTGTTCAAGATAGAAGAACTTGTAGAAAAGAAAATGAAAGAACTTTTAGAGTTCTTTTCAGAAGAAAACAGAAGGTTTTGAAAGTATTCTGAGTATCCTCTTAAATGGGATTCAAATCCTATAAATATAATTATTTTTCAATGTTTAAAAGATTTGAAAAGTAGATGTTGCAACTACCATCAATATATATTTGTTAAATGGCTAACATAGACAAACTACACTGATTAGTTGATTAGTAATATCATTAGTCAACTAATCAGTGAAAGAGAATAAAGGAATCAATCGGTATTAGTCGACTAACGGACAAGTTAGTCAATTAATAGAAGCTAATATTAGAAAACTCATTCTATGTTAGTTGACTAGAACACGAGATTAGTCAATTAATGGAAGTAGTCTCAAAAAGTTCCGTCCATATTAGTTGACTATTAGTTCGATTAATGAAATTCTACTGGTCTATATTAGTCCATTACTAAACTGGATAGTTGGTTAATAGTTCGATTAATCGAAAATTATAAATTTGTATTAGTTGATTACCAAAATCAATTAGTCAACTAATCAAGGGTGAATATGAACTATCAAGAATTTCTTTTGTATCAGTCGATTAGAAAAGTATCTTAGTCGATTAATGACACACTGAATCAAAAGTTAAATTTAGAACAAGGTAATATTGGTTCAAGGATAATTTAGATATGATCTAAGATAACATATAGTTTGTGATGTGTGTGATCAAGGCTTTATTAAAAATATATAAACAAAGGAAAAAATACATCAATGATAATATATAATATATAGATTGGGATGTTCTTTGATGAGTTTGAAATTCCAAGTTATTTTTCCAAGATCTTAAGCCACATTATCATGATCATATACATCAACTTGAAGGTGCAAGGATGGCTTAGCGCATTACATACATATGGTTTGATCATCATCATCAGAACATATATAGTGATACCAAGAATCAACAGAAATACCTCTAATGCTCTATCAAAAAGTTCACTCTCCCTAATTTTTCTGTATGATCTGCATTGTACATTTTGATGTTCTATTCTAAAACCGAAATATTCCAAAAAATCTAATAAACATCAAGTTTTTCTCTCGTTGATCTATGGGTATAAAACAATTAAATTTGAGTCGACTCAATGCATTATGAGAACCATCAACTTGTATCTATATTTTTGTTCATTGATTTGTGTGTTGGTAACAAATTGTGAAGAGCAGACTTTATGTGTAGGGCCATGGAGGGATTACATACTTCATGTATCTGACCTTCATCTTCCTCTCACTCTCTCACCATATTTAACTTGAGAAGATGCGCTGAGGCTTTAGTGCAGCAGACTTCTCAAGCTTAGCTGGCTACTTATTGTTTGATTGGCTAAAAAGCCAGGCACACTCTTGAGATAAGTGGATCTGAAATAACCGAAGGGTATGAAAGTAAGTTTGACTATTCTAAAGACATCCATTCTCTTGTCTTCGTGGGTTCTCATATATCTCCTCTTTCTCTCCGACCATCCATAACAACAACACCTGCAAGTATTAAAATTCAGATTCAAATGATGTGTGTCACTATTCAGACATTGCTTACCCTGTTTCTTACTTGCCAAGAAAAGATTTAATTAAATCTATGAAGCAAATGTAAATATCTACACGAAGCTTTACACCTTAAGAATAATCACCATGAATTTCATTAACTAAACTACAAATTCATATGGAATATCAAAAAGGAAACAACAATGAAGCCCTTAAACTGATTCTGTTACACAAGACATTGTCAATTAAGGAGGCATGTATTTTTAAAATGGAGGAGAAGAAGAAGACAATTTTTTCCCTTAAAAATCAATAATATGTGTTGTTTTCGTTTCATTTATGATGTTTATGTGGAGTTGAGAAATGGTAAAGGTGTTGGCTTTAGATTGGGGAAAAAGTTGCACAAGAAATATTTAGCAGAATGTTTTTATTCTTAGATGGAAAACCAAGAGGAAGTTGATTTGGAATATGCATAGGATAAGGAATCACTGAATCATGGGCTAAGAGGTATTTACCTCTTAGTCCATGTTGATGTCTGAAAGGAGTAAAATTGGTGAAATATGCATATGGCTTCGGATTTTATCAAGGCATAACTTTATTACGATGAACCTTACTAATTGGGTCAAAATTGGGGTTGAATTTAAAAAATTGTTCTAATCCTGAAACCCCAAACCGAAGCAAGTATAGAAAAGAGAATACTTTAATATCCTTGCTTCGCGCGGGGGGGGGGGGGGGGGGGGGGGGGATCTTTCCATCCCTTTTAAAAATATTTTTGCATAAATACATAATTTACCAAAATGTTGTTCCAGCCTCGAGTTTCACATCTGTTGCATATGAAGAAACTAGAGGATGAGTATTGATGAGACCGCATCCTAGAAGAAAAGGGAAGATCTGGAATTTTGGCTCATTTGTGTTTTCATAATTTTTGGTTTTCTAGGGGGCTTTTTTGGGTTTAAGGTTATTTTTTAAATATTGTTATTTACAGTTTAGTATATATATTTGGCAAGATGGATTAGAGGAGTGGATGTGTCGAATTTTGAGAAGAATATTAATTTTCATATCTGACCAATCATTTTTAGTAATAAAACTGAGGTTGGTGCAACAAAATCCAGCAAAACACTTGATAAAGTCGGTGAAAATATTACACATTTTAGAGTTCTTGCTAAATATGACTGTAACCATTACATTATGTAAATCAAATGCATCCAGTCGAATGATAATTCAAAGTCATTGTTTAAGGTTTTAAAAAAGTGGATTCATGAGTCTGGTTCCTCTTCCTAATTTCATTACTTTTTACTAATTCCAATGTCTAATTTCTGCTTGAAAACTGGCACATTTATCCCAAGTAGTGTTCCCTTGCCTTTTGTTTTCCAGAAAGACCAAAACGTACTTTTGGGAAGGTTTCATTTTTCATTTAATATTGTTGTTCGCTACTGTAGTAGAGAGCTTCATTTTAACTTGGCCTGATATACTAGTGTTTATATGAATTATTATTTAGATATCACACAACATTTGCTTGATAGCATTAATTTCAGGTGAGATTGGCATTGGACTTTGCTATATCCTTAGCAGGGACTAAGAAGAAAGTTTAGCATGTTTTGCTTTTTCTCATTGAAGAACTTCTAAAAATTATGTATGCCCCGTGCTTTCATGTGAGGGAACTTTAAATCAACATCAAGGTCCCTTGCTTGGGCTCTTTGATTTTCAGGCGACGGGTACTAGTGCTACACATATTTAACTATTTGATTAGAAGCGGGCTTAATACGATCTTTAGCCGTTATACCCCAAATTTTATAGGACGCTGAATCCAGAGCACTACAGAACTTGTCATGCAATTTCTGGCCTTGCACAAAGAGGTTGAAGACTGCAGAAGGTAGGGATATACTAGTGTTGAATATTTTTATGCTACTTGTGAGGTTTGCATCATACTTTTGGAGCACCGCCTTTTTATGCAATTCCAGCTTCATTTCACTGTGAACCAACCTGGCATCTTAATGCAAAATTCTTTATGAGTGACAATCCCAGTAGTGAATATGCTAAAATTCATCCGATAACAACAGCAACAAAGAAGGCTTTATCCCAAAACTCTGTGTTATGGAAATAAACTCTCAAGTATATTTTAGACAATTTGTGTTTATCAGAAAATATGAGTATCATTAGAACAATTATGTGAATTATGGGCAAGGAAGTCCCATGGAATTTTGTTTTACGAAATTTTGGCTTAACGGCAATTATTCATTCAAATACTACATAGTGGTATGCTCAACAAGAATGTTAAGTCACACTTTCACGTTTATCCACTTTTGTTTCACATGCTCAAAATCTTGTCACTTAAAGTGTTGTAATTCTTGGCGCAGGTATTGGATGCCACAGATCACATAAATTCATGCAAGCCAGTTAACCGAACCGATCCATCATATTTAGAGACATTGGATTTCCTGAAGAAACTTAAAGCCCGTCTTACATGACTATATTCCACGGTTTCCACCATGTGGTTGTTTCTCCTTTATGTCCATAATACCAAACTTTCTCTGAGATATTTTATCGGCATGCAGAAATAGCCATCCATTGATTGTTCTAGCTGCGAGCGTGCTCATTCTGTTGCTGCTGATATGTTATTTGCCATCAGATTCTTTGGGTAAACGATGGATGCGAAGCATAGAGATGCGAGAGTAGTGGAATTGAACTGATCGGAAGCTACAAGAGTGGGTAAATTCTATGTAAATTCACAGATGGCATTAGAGAAATGTGGAAGGTGTATCTTGTAATGTCAGTTTATTATTTGTCGAATGTAAATTATTATTTTGTCGGTCTGTTAAACATATTATGCATGTAGATGCATTGCAGCACGGTGGTTAGTCTGAAATCTGGATGTTGCCTTTTCCCTTGTTGGTAATACGGATGATGAGCTGTTATTCGACCAATTTTTCGAAGAGATTAATGGGTAATTGATGGCTCTGGATCAAATGCTTATTACACGGTGAAAAAGTAAAAGTAAAGCACGAGTTGTATATTATTTTTTGCCAGCTAAAAGAACGAATTATTTTTGCAATAATTCATTTTTGCTAGCTTTTCTTATTTAAGAACGAATTATTCATGTAGTCGTGTTTCTAATATTTTGGGTGGTCGATTGTGAGTTAATTGTGCTGATAAGATGTTGGAAGAAAGGACATGATTTATATTTTATTAAAAGGGTTTGTTTTATTGCACTCGCTTTTTTTTCATTCATTGGATTGAATGTATTGATGGAAACTATTTAGTTGTGACCATCTTTTGGCTGAGAAATGTTGAAGATGGTGGAGGTATAGTTGGTGTCTGGTTAATCTGTTCGCATCCGTTAAATGTATGCGATTGGAGGTAAAACGCCAAGATGGTGCAAGGATAATTTGGTTATTTTGACTGACTTTATATATGGCAAGATAAATTTCTCATGAACTCCTAACCTGCAAGTATACTACCCCCTAAATACACGGATCGGCTTGATTAGACCTTACTGACCCGTGTATATATTGTATGGATCAATTGAATCTAGGGGTGGTTAACATGAATTCTTGTTCAAGTATCATATTGTTTAATTCTAGTTGATCTAGATCCAATATATTACTTGCATATCAATTGGATCTAGAATATAAAGTGGAAGCGATAGAGATGTCTGGATGAAATCGTAGGATCGTCTTGATTAGCAAGTTGTAATCCACGTCAGTAGTACAAATGGGGATGTGTATATCCTCCGATTGGGCATGACATGCCCAATTGGGAGCCCAATCGTGTGTTGGACACTCGGTAGATGGTGTCAAGAATTGGATCTTTAGCATGAT
Source organism: Scilla litardierei (assembly GCA_030789695.1). NCBI lineage: Eukaryota > Viridiplantae > Streptophyta > Magnoliopsida > Asparagales > Asparagaceae > Scilla > Scilla litardierei. Next base: position 36,400,390 of record CM061141.1, on the reverse strand, counting down.
GGTTAAAGAATCTCTCGTGTAAATAGATGATAAGATCGTACAGATATGGAGGCTCTATTGTGTACATGGGGGGTTTTTAGTATACAGAGAGAAAATGCCCTAGGCTCTTGATATAGGCTTCTAGAATACTTATACCCCAAGTAAGGGAAATGCTTGGCGCAGCCACTATTTTGCTCTTAGCACTCGCAGCGCACATTACACTTGTTACAACTTACCCACCACTTATTACATTTTTACCCTCGAATGCCCCCCCCCCCCCCAAAAAAAAAAAAAAAAAAAAAACCGACGACGATGAGCTGACGACGATTTATTAGGGTTTGAAATGGGTTGTCGGAGAAGGTGGGAGGTGGGACTGGGTTGTCGGAGGAGGGGACGGGGCTTGGGAGGTCGGAGGAGGGAGATGTGGGCTGGGTTGTAGGAGGAGAGCGCGGCGAAGGGTGCGTGGCTTGGGAGGTCGGAGGAGGAAGATGTGGGCTGGGTTGTAGGAGGAGAGGGTGACAGAGGGTGCGGGGCTTGTGAGGTCGGGGAGGGAGAGGTTGACTAGGTTGTCGGAGGAGAGGGGAGCGGAGGGTGCGTGGAGATCGGATGAGGGGGCGGCTCTTGGGAGGTCGGAGGCATTGCCGCCTGTCGACATTCGGCCATTTTACTCACTGCACACACTCAATGACATTTTCGGAATTTTGCCTATGAAAGTACACGGTGATTAATTTTAACAAACCTGTAAATAAGAGGTATGTAAATTGGAATAATGGCAAACTTATAAATAGGTGACTGTGCGCGCGAGTAAAACGGTGGGTGCGCCAATCAGTTCCCAAAAAAAGGAGCCAGGAAAAAAATGGTGTCTTTACTTTGTAACCTTCATCTTCATCATCTTTCTTCTCCTTGGAAATGCCCAAAATCAAAACAATTATTTTCGCCCTCCTCTTTATCCAACAGTAATCCGAAATTCATCCGCCATCTCCCAATCTTCTCCTCTTCATCTTCTGCTTCTTCTACTTTGTCGTCGTCGTCGTCTGCTGTAGTAAAGAACAAGAGGACTAGGTACAGAAAAGCTTATCCCGGCGAAGCGAAGGGCATCGTCGAAGAGATGCGATTCGTTGCCATGAAGCTCAGGAACAACAGCAGCCGCAGCAGCAATTCCAACGAGGAATCCACCGACGGGGACTCGTGGCGGCCGAGCACGGAGGGCTTCGTCAAGTATCTAGTCGACAGTAGGCTCGTTTTCGAAACCCTAGAAAGGATAATCGAGGACTCTACCGACGTCGCCTGTGAGTAATGTGATTGATTATGTATGCCTTTAGTTTGTTTTAGTAGCATATAAATTTGTTTGTTTCATCTTGGAAATAATTTTGTGTGAATAAAGACACCTTTTGCATCACTTCGGCTTACTTTCTGCTGAAATTCATTGTAAATTATGCGTGTGTAATTAATGGGATGAATTCCAAAATGTCAGTAAATATATATGGGGAGATCGCATTCCCTGTCGTAATTGAAAAACTTTATTTCATTTGGATTTAGCTACGTTGAGCTTGCTAAAGAGTTTGTGCGCATGTAGTTTTCAGTAATATAAATGATAATTTTTTACAGTTTTTTTAAATTGATGAAGACTAGAAGCCCACAGAGAAGTAGATGCTGCAATAAAAGGATACAAGCTAAAAAAGCCAGTATAGTTAGTTGCGGCTTAGTAGGTGAGCAGGAGATACTGTAGAGACATATGGAGGGATGGAGGATGGTTTCTGGAATTTTGAGCATTCTTCGCAGAGGATAGCTTGATCTGAACTGGAAGTGGTTGCCTCATTCCTGGATGATCGGCAGAAGTATTGGACTCCTGTAGTGTGTGCCTGATAGATAATATGGTGAGATTTTTTGAGAATATAGAGAGGGTGTGGCTGATGTTGTAGTCCACAAGTTCCAATGGAGAGGAATTGTCATATGCATGTCCTGGATGGTAACCTAACCGTAGAGTGCCCTACAATTTCCAAAGGGTTGTCCAATGTTGTTTTGTGCCTGAGACTACCCAAATCGTAGGTTGACTTTATACATGATTGTGGGTTATGGTTCCATTGATTTTTCTTCTGCCCACTTAGATTGCCATGTTTCGCTTCGTACCACAAATACCCAGTCCAATATGTTGTTTGTTTCGATCTGCATCAAAATTGATTTTCCACCACCAACACCACGGTGGTGTCTGGGCTACCAACCTAGGGAATAATCTCTTGTGGAAGTAGGGCATTCCAAATATTTGTCACCATTTGCACATAATGGAATCATTAGAGTGAACTGATATGATGTTTAAGTGACATTATTTTGTGATTTGGTTCACACAAGTGGCCAATGTAAGTCTGAGGCTTTATGTCAAGTATAGCGTGTGGTTGTTCCTGGAACTCCATATATGCCACAAGGTCGTTGATAACCGCATTGCTCAACATGAAAAGTAGTTTTAAAGTCATTACTTGGCTTATAAAGGAAATCGATATGAGAATTTGGTTACGAGAACCATGTTTCGGAAAAGGTCCATGCCGTAGGCATAAAGAACTGCCATTATCACAGAGGTGGAAAAGAATGTCCAAATTGTTGAAATGTTGCGCTTGCATATAGAGCACATTGTATTTCTATGTAGTGCCAGTCCATGTGTATGTGTGTAACTCTATTAATAAATACTCGTCAAATAAAGAAGAGTATACATGGATATGTGCAAAACAACTCAGAGTTTTTAATGGAAATGTGAATTGCTGAGGGGCAAGAAAAGCCACCTGCCTATTGAAGAAATGTTAATTACTATAACTGAACAAGAATCATCATTGGAATGTATCCAGAACCTTCTTGTCCACGGGATGAATGGTAGGACACATTATTTAATTGTGACTTGAAAACCAAGGTTCAAATCTCATCGAGCGCACAATTAAAAAGCAAATTACCACTAATGGAAGCTTGGGTTTCAGGCTATAAAAGAAAGGAATCTGAACTGATGGGGGCTCGGTTCAAAAATATATTAAACCTTTAAACCACATCACAACTTTGAGTTTTCATACTCGTGACTTTTGGTGAAATGACAAAGATTTAAAATGTACTAATAAATGTAAGAGCGGTCATGCTTAATGAGAGTGATTTTTTTGGCAAAGGAGATATATTAACATTGTCAATGTTGTTCTGCAAGTTTGGTCTGAAGGCTAAGTGTCACTATCTTAAGCAACATCTAATGACAAGGCTTGTTGGTGGAAGACATCTTTTTGACCCTCTGTTAACTAAAGTTGTTATATTGTGATATATATCATTTATCGTTTCCTATGTTTGTGTCGTATATCGTATCATATCATAAATTTATCTTATGCAATAATTAAGTAAATTATGTATATAACTAAATTTAATCTAAAATATGTTGAAATATATCTAGAATAAATAGGGATGAGAATGTACATGCCCATAAGCCCGATTGGGCATCCAATTGGGCATGCTCTATTCCCATCGTAATGTGAATTGGCATGCCACATTCCCATCTTAATGTTAAAATTCTTCATTAATATGAACTGGCATGCCCAATTGGGCTTAGGGCATGCCAGTTCTCATCCCTAAGAATAAATAGTAAATAAGAAAACATGATAAGAATAGGAAAATTACAGTTATGAAGGTGGGAGTCGATGAAGGTCGGCAAGGTTTGGCAGAGCCTTTGCAAGGGCCAGTGAGAGTGAAGGGAGTATCTTAAAGGATCGATAAGGATATGTAGATCCCTTAGAGTTGGTGAATCTCGGTACGTAATGCTTTATGAGCTTTACGTATGATTGATGTGGTTGGTTAGCATCATCAAGGGTGGCAAACATCAATGTGCTTCGGCATACAAAAAGGAGGGATTTGGGTGCTTTCAATTTAGTAGAGGATATTTAATCAATTTTACCATTAAATATGAAGATGATTAAATTTAATACCAAATCTAACTTGATAGAACTAATCGTAACTTAACTTTTGAATAATAATATATGAAGATCGTTATGAGTATCGGTCAACTTATATCATATCGGTATGATATGGCATCCATATCTTATGATATTTTACATCGTTGATATGGTTGTTCGATATGTATCAAAAAGTGTCATTTCGTATAATACACATCATATATCATAAGATATTAACAATTATGCATTGCGTGCTATGATATTTTGTTTAAAAATAATTTGATCATATTTGTGTATAAAGTTCTAACATTTTTATGTATAAAAACATTAACGGTAATGGTACAACGTATCTTTTTATGTTGACCCCTAGTTATACCACTTTATATTAGATACATATGTTGGATATTGAGCCACTCCATGTAGTTTGATGATGAGCAAACATGTCATACGCTATGAGTGAAGGTACATGAAGCAAATCAAGATAGCACTCAAAGCTAAAGTGAGTTCAATAAGGTCATGAATAAAAAAAAGCTAGACAAAGAGCTCAAAGGGCCAAGCATACATCAAAGGACTTCAATTGTAATATTTATTTGATGTAAATTTTATTTTTCTTGTCTTAGCTTGTTAAAGTCTTAGTTGAAGCTTACACACGTAGGAATAGATATAAAATATTTTTAAAACTATTTTCAAATATTTCCTAAGTATTTATAGGTCAGAAACCACTTTTATAAGCCATATTTATGATTTCAGGCAAATTAGTCTATCAATATGATACTCCAGTCGATTAGTTGCTGTATCTGGTCTGGTCTAAGGCCATATTAGAAAAGAAGTCGACCAGAGTTATGAGACTAGTCGACTAGTGGTTACATTGTGGTCGACTAGTCTAAATCATATGGTCGACCAGTAAATACAAAGAGCATCAACTTCTCTTGACATTGCTAGACCAGTCGACCATAGTTCACCAAGCAGTCGACTAGTGGCCAACTAGTCGAGTAGTAGATAAACTATAATCGATTCGTAACTAGTCGTTGGCCTATATCGGTCAAATTTTTATTAGCCGTTTTTGGTCGTTTTAGGAATATTTTGGTCACCTATTTGAACCCGAATTTTTCTTTATAATATGTGCGTTGTTCAGATTTTTAATGTAAGAATTTAAAATCTTTTTGACAAGAAAAATAAGTTTATTGTGCTTAAAAGTTTTAAAGAAAAACCCTCTTTTCTTTAACCAACTTTTCAAAGTCTTCAATCTTTTGTTTGGCCAACACTTGATCTTCTAAGAGCGTCAATTCCATCCTTTGAAGATCAAGTTCTTATAACTTCACAACTATACAAAAGCATCACGTCAAAGCTATATGTAATTGTATCAGAAAACTTTGTAAGTGGAAAATCCTCAAGTGTAAGGTGGTGAGTTGGAAATCCTCTTAGAAAGAGGTGGTTTGTAGTCTGGATTAAGGTTTCGGCCGTTTTGGATCGGTCTCGAAGGGGACAGATCCGAAACCATCTCCCTTTTCTCGGTATCGGCAGATACTGGACGGTTTCGGCCGATACGGGTGATCAACAACAAAAAAAGAGAAGAAAAAAGTCAGAAAAGGAAGAAGAAAACAAAAGGGAAGAGGAAGAGGAAGAGGAAGAGGAAGAAGAGAGAGGGGGACTTACATGAGCGTCCGACCGCCGCCGTCTTCAGCTCGCCGTCGTCCTATAGAAAATCACAGCATTCAAAAGAAGAAGAAAACAAATTGGAAGATGAAGAGGAAGGAGAGATATGGGGCTTACCTGATAGTCTCGCTTGTCGCCACCTGTCGTCGTCCTCCTGATCGCCGCCTTCCCCTTGTCACCCTTCTGCAAATCGATCACTCCGATTAGGGTGAGAGAGAAAGAACTCTCATATATTTAAAAAGATGTCAAGTGCGAACATGTAAATAAATGAAATATGTTAGCAAAATTTGTAATGTGAGTACACTGTAGCAGCACTCGGATATTTTGGAGAATTGTTATGCGAACCGACCAAACTTATTTACAAATTTGTCATTCAATTCTTAACCTGCAGAATTGCTATGCGAACAGACCCAACTTATTTACAAATTTGCCATTGGATTCTTTACTTGTAGAATTGCTATGCAAACAGACCCAACTTATTTACAAATTTGTCATGCGATTCTTTACCTGCAACATATTTAGCAAAATATATTTACAACTACTTACGATGCATCATATATATATAGAAAAAATGAAATAAAAAAATATTTGATACTTGTTATAGGATAATTGGATTCAAGAGATAGAGAGAGAAGCTTTCATAGCCAAAGGAATGAGTAACCATGGCCAAAGGCCATGGTTCTCTATATATTGATATATGTGAGGAGATGAAAGGCCTAAAGGAGACCAAGAGTCCCCATAACTCATAGTAATGGGGACTAATGATAGTGGGTAATGAAGGAGGGGAGGCCAAAGGCCTCCCTCATTCATAACACTCCCCCTTACCCATTCATCACTTTGGTCTCAGCATTAGAGGCAAAGAGGTGTGGATGCTTCTGGATCCAGAGTAAGAGTATTTGCCTCGTTAAAACCTTAGCTGTGGAAAACCCAGTGGGAAAAACCCAACAGCTTAAGGGAAAAGAGTGCAACCCATAGGTTACTCCTCCTGATCCGTACAAGCTTCAGGCTTGCAGGTCTTTCAGTTGTCGCATGCCAATGTTCTTTACAAGTTTTACAAAAATACATTTGGGCAAAGACTTAGTAAAAAGATCAGCTAAGTTATTGCAGGACTGTATCTGCTGAACTTCGATCTGCTTGTCCTCATTTAGCTCATGTGTCCAGAAAAACTTTGGAGATATGTGCTTCGTCCTGTCGCCCTTGATGTAGCCTTTTTGAAGTTGAGCAATGCATGCAGCGTTATCTTCAAACAGAACGGTAGGCTCCAAATCACCGGTCTTCAGGCCAGTAGATTGAAGAATGTGGTGGACGACGGATCGTAGCCAATAACACTCGCTGCTTGCTTCGTGGATCGCAATGAGCTCTGAATGGTTGGATGATGTAGCTGTTGTGGTTTGCTTCACCGATCTCCAGGAGATAGCAGTACCTCCGTAGGTAAAAACAAAGCCAGTTCGGGATTTTGCCGTGTGCGGATCAGAGAGATAACCTGCATCAGCATAACCAAACAATTTGGGGGAGGCACCTCTCTGGTAGTAAAGTCCAAGATCAATGGAACCCTGAAGGTATCGTAGAAGATGCTTTACTCCGTTCCAGTGGCGCTTTGTGGGCGCTGCACTGTGTCTGGCTAGAAGATTAACTGTAAACGTTATATCGGGACGCGTACAGTTAGCCAGATATAGAAGTGCTCCAATGGCACTGAGGTAGGGTACTTCAGGACCCAGTATCTCATCCCCCTCTTCCAGTGGCCGGAAGGGGTCCTTTTGTACATCTAGTGATCTTACGACCATAGGAGTACTTAAAGGATGCCATTTATCCATATGAAACTTGTGTAGAAGTTTCTTTGTGTAATTAGATTGGTGTAATAGGATTCCACCTCTTAGGTGTTCTATCTGTAAGCCAAGACAATACTTTGTTTTGCCTAGGTCTTTCATTTCAAAAGTATGTTTAAGGCTTTCAGATATCTCTTTGATCTCTGCAGGAGACCCTATGAGATTTAAGTCATCTACATATACAGCTATGATGACGAATCCTGTTCTCGTTCTTTTGATAAAGATACAAGGGCAGACTTCATTATTCGTGAATCCTTGCTGTGCAAGGAAGTCACTAAGTCTGTTATACCACATCTTTCCCGATTGTTTTAGACCATATAATGATCTATGTAGCCTTACAGAGAATACGTCCCGAGGTATCTCTTTCATCTCTTGGGGTAGATTAAACCCATCAGGGAGTCTCATATAGATATTTTTATCTATATCGCCTTATAGATATGCAGTCACAACGTCCATGAGCTGCATTTCTAGGCTTTCCAGAGAAGTTAGGCTTATTAATAATCGGAAAGTGATCGAATCCATGACCGGAGAATACGTATCTTTGTAATCAATCCCCGGTCTTTGGGAAAATCCCTGGGCTACAAGGCGTGCCTTATAGCGAACGATCACATTATTTTCATCTCTTTTTCTTATGAAAACCCACTTATAGCCCACAGGTTTTACACCTACTGGTGTTTGGACTATTGGTCCAAAGACTTTGCGTTTCAAGAGTGAGTCCAGCTCTACTCTTATTGCCTCGTCCCACTTTGGCCAATTATCTCTGCGTTTACATTCCGCTAGAGATCGTGGTTCGACGTCATCGTCATATTCAGTGACGTGAACGGCAAAATCGAACGCAAAATCGTCGACGACGACTATGATATTTCTGTCCAGTAATTCTCCAGTACGTACAAAATTTAATGATGTTTCTCCTATTGTTTCCTCTGCTGGGGAAATCAGGAGGGGAGAAGTAGCTGGTCTGAGCTCAGCATCCTGTGGAGGGATAATCTTAGTATTACCAGGAGTCTTCCTCTTTCGAGGAACTTTATCTTTTGAACCTGGTGGGCGTCCTCTTTTCATTTGAGGTACCAAAATCTGCTGTCGGTGGGTTGCATCCATCTATGGGGATGTCAATCCTAGCTGGCGTATTGGCAGCAGGGACGTGTGAACGGACAATCTTCTGGTTGTCCGTGAAATTATCCGGTAATAGATGTACTGTATTCTGGATGTGAAGGATCTTCAGGATCTCTTCTTCACACAGATTAGCACGCGGATCGTAAAGGGACAAAGACTTCTGGTCCCAACTAATGGTCTCAGAAGCTTTTGGCTTCTTAGACTGTGTGCCCAGTTTTGGAAAAATTTTCTCATTAAATTCACAGTCTGCAAAACGTGCCTTGAATGCGTCACCCGTCAGGGGTTCAAGGTAGCTGATAATAGAGGGTGAATCAAACCCAATATATATACCGAGACGACGTTGAGGACCCATTTTAGTCCTCTGAGGTGGTGCTATTGGGACATATACCGCACAACCAAACACTCTCAAATGAGAGATATCCGGAGGTGCGCCGTATGCTAGTTGCATCGGGGATAAAGTGTGACCTCCAGAGGGTCTTATCCTTATAAGTGATGCGTCATGTAAAATAGCGTGCCCCCAAGCATCCACAGGCAACTGGGATTGCATAAGCAATGGACGTGCAATCCACTGGAGTCTCTTTATAAGAGACTTAGCTAATCCGTTTTGAGTGTGAACATGTGCTACCGGATGTTCAACTTCAATACCCGTTGCCCGGCAATAGTCTTCGAAGACTTGTGAAGTAAATTCTCCCGCATTATCAAGACGTAGTTTCTTGATATGGTTATCGGGGAAATGAGCACGCACTCTTATTATTTGTGCCAATAGTTTTGGAAAAGCTAGGTTGCGGGTGGACAAGAGGCACACATAAGACCATTTGGTTGATGCATCAATCAGTACCATGAAGTACCGAAATGGGCCACTTGCGGGGTGAATAGGCCCGCAAATGTCGCCATGTATTCTCTCAAGGAAACCAGGAGACTCTAATCCCACTTTCAGGAGGGATGGTCTCGTTATTAGTTTTCCCTTGAAACAAGGGAGACATGGAAATTCACCCCTTTGAAGAATCTTCAGGTTCTTCAATTTGTGTCCACGGGATTCAGTGATGATGCGGCGCATCATTGCTGTTCCAGGGTGACCAAGTCTATTGTGCCAGAGTTGGAACTCTGGCAGTGATTGGCACGTCTGGTGCTCAATCATATTGGCTTCTACTGGTTGAATGTATGTTTGGTAGAGACCCGACGGGAGTCCCTTGAATCGCTCGCAGATGATCTTCTGATCATCTTTTTGGCGAGTTACAATTAGATATTCAACCTTATTTTCATCTCTGGTCTCTAAGTGATATCCGTTTAAACGGAAATCCTTGAAACTTACGAGATTCCTATTTGATTTAGGAGAGAATAATGCATTATTTATTTGAAGTCTTGTGTTATTTGGGAGCAATATAATAGCTTCACCAGTTCCTTCGATTATTTGGGACAGTCCTGAAATTGTGATAACAGGACCGTCATATTTGTTTACGCTATTAAAATAGCAATGATCGCGAAGGATTGTGTGCGTCGAGGCACTGTCCACAAGGCACTCAGTCATCATCTATATAAGCAAAAACGAAATTTTATTTGAGCGTAAATGTAGATAACATTCGAAAATAAAAGATCGTACTAAAGCAAAATAAAGATGAAGATACATCGAATTCTAAATGCATAGATAAAAGATAGTGCTCAATCGAGCAGGTCGTCGTTCTCGAAGTCTTTAGCAGTAAAGACAGTTGGCGGCAGTACACCAGCCAAGTTTGTCTCAGGTCGAGACTTCTGGCTTGCCTGGTATAAATCCTGTAGGTGGCGAGGAGTGCGGCAGTTTCTGGACCGATGGCCAGTCATGCCGCATCTATGGTATTTGTCCTCCCAGGTCTTCTTTGGAAGTGAAACGTGCTCGGTGTTCTTTTGCTTCCAAGTGAAGTTTCTTTTTCCTTTATTGTTTTTGTTTGTCTCGGGAGCTGCACCTCTTGGTTGCTTCATTACCGCTTTCCCTTTAGTGTTTTTAGGCTTCATCTTGTTTTTCCACTTTTGGGGAGAAACATGGTGGGCTTCAAGGATTGGGGCAGTGCCAGCTGGACGCAAGTTATGAGTTGCAAGCAGTAAATCTCGATTTTGCTCTGCCCTAAGTAGGCATGAGATCAGATCAGAGAATTTCGTGAAGTTGCGTTCACGATACTGCTGTATGAGGATTGCATCTTTCTCGTGAAACGAGGTATATGTTTTTTCCAACATGCGTTGTTCTGTCACTTCTTCACCGCACAACTTCAGGCGTGAGGTGATGTTATGAAGTGCAGAATTATACTCAGCGACGGACTTATAGTCCTGAAGTCTGAGGTTTTCCCACTTATTACTGGCACGGGGTAATATAACATCAATTTGATGTTTATACCGTGCTTCCAGCGCTGTCCATAGGTCCTTTGGGTCCTCAACCGTTAAGTATTCGGCCTTCAAGGTCCGATCTATATGTTTCCTAATGTAGATTATGGCTTTCGCCTTATCTACATCGGATACAGTGGTTGTAGGGCTGCTGCTAGATGTAGCAGAAGCGTCGGCCGCTGCTGGGGCCGAGGAAGGAGCCAAAATGGACCCAAGGAGGGCCATCGAACGCAAGTGGAACTTCAGGTCCACTCGCCAACTCAGGTAATTTGTCTCTGCAAAGTCAAGGACTTCGAAATCGACGCTTGCCAATTTTGCCATTTATCTACGCAATTTAAAATGAGCATGAATTAATTAAAATTCAAATATTCATGCACAAAGAAATAAACGAGTAAAAATACGGAGATCGGCCAGATACCCAAAATAATACACAGTCCAAAGTTCGTTTACAGTCCATAAGAGAAAAAAAGAAAAATACAACTTTGGAAACCCAAACTGGGTCCCTATATCTCCGTCTTCATATGTTGTTGCACCGAGCTTTGGCTTTTAATACAAATTTCCTCACTTACAAATTCTCTCAAAAGAAAAATAAAAGTGCAGGAATGTAAATAGGTATTCAATGGCCGATCCCAAAAAACACATTTTTACTTACTTAAACATCCACGCAGTTCTAAATATGCTACTGACATAAAAATGTACAACCACGCATATATCTCAAGCAAAACATATTTGTAAAGGAAACTAGAAAATATAATTATCTCGTAGACCACGTGGAAACGTCATACACCGTTAGGTTAGATGACTAACGGCAGAGCGGTCTCAGGATCTTTAGATAGTTATATTTTTAAAAATAGAGTCCTAGTAAAACATAGATTATAATATGCAAGAGGGATGTATAAAATAATTTGTCAACAAGATTATTTTTTATTTTACTCAGGGGAGAGTCCCGTTAAAGAATTGGATTCAGGCAATTATTTAGTAGGCTAAATATAATTTTTGACCGTTAGGTAATGGGGGCTGCAGGCCCAATTAAAATATTTTGTGTTATTGATACTCACAAATGGGCTTCTGGTCCAACTATCAATTTTAATTAAATTTAGCCTACTTTAGGTTGGGGAAAACCCAATAATCCCCAAAACCGTAAGTTTGTCCTCACAATCTCCACCCTATTAGTTACTGATTTGGGTCATTGGCGGTGGCCAGACAACCCCCCCACGCAGCAGCCAGAGTAAAATATCCCCCCCTGCCGCCCCGCAAGGGTGGAAGGCGACAGAGAAGAGCCCCCCGTCAGGGGGGAGGCGATGCCGATCGGTCAAAGGAACCCCCTGATGCTGACTAGGGTTTGTAGAAGAGGTTTGGGGATTTTTATTGGGATTTGGGGAATAGGGTTATAAGATAAATAGCCAATTTTTGGAGAGTTGGCCCCTCTCCTAGCTTTTGCTAAGGGAAAAGCCTAAACTCTCTTCTAGATCTCCTCGGAGAACTCTAGGAAATGTCAAATGACGGCTCACAAATTCGATACCCTAACCCTAGCCCACGCCCTCACTTATATAATGATGAGGCGTGGTGCGTACAGCAACTAAGACCCACTAATGGTGCCTAAAGTAATTTTATCCCCAAACCTTCGGTACGCCCAGCAATTACTCCTTAGTCTTCTTGCGCCTCCTCTCGTAGGTGATAAGCGTATCACTACTCCCCCCCAGGAGTTTCACCTTGTCCTCAAGGTGGAAATCTGGGTACTGCTGCAGGATGTGATCATATAACTCCCATGTGGCCTCGAACTCCGGTAATCCCGACCATCGAATAAGAACTTCCCGTGCTCCCGATGCTCCTGTGCGAATGCATGTGACCTCCTCGGGTGCAAGAAGTACCTCCATGTCAATCGTGAGAGTCGGGGGTAAAGTAGACGATGCCTCATGATCTCCAATAGCGCGGCGCAACTGTGAGACGTGGAAAACCGGGTGAATGCGGGTAGTAGGAGGCAGCTTCAGTCGATACGCCACCTTGCCGATCCTGGCCTCAATCTCATACGGCCCATAGTACCTTGCCGCTAGCTTCTCGTTGCGCCGGTGAGCCATAGAACGCTGTCGGTATGGTCGAAGCTTCAGATAGACGCGTTCCCCTACATCAAACTCCACCTCTCTGCGATGTACATCTGCCTTCTTCTTCATGATCTGCTGCGCGCGCAGTAGGTGACGCTTCAACTCTTCCATAGACTGCTGCTCCAATCCTGACACCGGGGTGGATCCCCTACTGTAATGCACTAAATGGGGCGGATCTCTTCCATAGACGATCTGAAACGGTGTCATCCTCGCCGCTGAGTGGTACGAGGTGTTGTACCAATACTCAGCCCACATCAACCACCCGGCCCACTTCCTAGGAGTCTCCGACGCAAAACACCGCAGGTATGTATCTACACTGCGGTTGAGGACCTCCGTCTGGCCGTCCGTCTGGGGGTGGTATGCCGTGCTCCGTCGAAGTGCTGTACCCTGCAGACGGAACATCTCCTTCCAAAAAGTGCTCAGAAAGACTTTATCTCTGTCGGACACAATAGAGCGGGGGTACCCATGCAGCCTGACCACCTCCTTCAGAAAAGCTACTGCTACCGATGCTGCCGTAAATGGGTGGCGGAGTGGGATGAAATGACCGTATTTGCTGAGGCGGTCAACCACAACAAATATAGTAGTATAGCCCTCGGATCATGGCAGTCCCTCCACGAAATCCATCGAGATGTCCTCCCATATCCTCTCTGGTAACTCCAAGGGCTGTAGAAGACCGGCTGGAGACGTCGCCTGATACTTGTGGCGCTGACATATATCGCACTCCGCGACCAGCCTCGCAATGTCCTTCCTCATGCCCGGCCAGTAAAGCTCCCGGGCCATCCTCTGATACGTCTGGTAACCTCCCGAGTGCCCACCCACTGCACTGCTGTGGAACTCATGGAAGAGTGCCGGAATGTGACCCGAAGTCCGAGGAATCACTAGCCGCCTCCGGTACAGGAGCAGTCCCCCCTCCAATGTGTACCCCGGAAAGTCTGTGGACCCCCCAACAATCGCCTCCCGGATTCGCCGCAGCTCCTCATCTGCCTCAATCTCTGCTAGCAGGGTGTCGCTCCTCAACATCAACGGAATAGACAAAGCCACCACCTGCACCCCCTCATCTCGTCGGGAGAGCGCATCTGCCGCCTTGTTGTCCGAGCCGGGTTTGTAATGGATCTCAAATTTGTACCCGCTCAACTTGGACAACCATCTCTGGTGCTCCTCTGCCACCATGCGCTGCTCCAAGAGGTACTTTAGACTCCGCTGGTCTGTCCGTACCACAAACTCCCTCCCCAGTAAGTAGGGTCTCCACTTCTGAACTGACAGCACAATTGCCATCAACTCTCGCTCGTAGACTGACTTCAGCCGGGCCCTGGTGGATAAGACCTGGCTGAAGTAAGCGACCGGCCTCTGCTCCTGCATCAGTACGGCCCCCAAACCGAACCCCGAAGCATCTGACTCCACGATGAATTTCTTCTCAAAATCTGGGAGCGCCAGCACCGGCACCGTCGTCATCGCCTCCTTGAGGGCCTGGAACGCCCTCGTCGCCTCCTCTCCCCAGCAAAAATTATCCTTCTTCAGCTGCTCCGTTAGGGGCCACGCCAATGTGACGTACCCCTTCACGAACCGCCTGTAATACCCTGTAAGCCCCAGAAACCCCCTCAAGGCCCGTAGTGTCCTAGGCTGGGGCCAATCCAACATGGCCGAAATCTTCGATCGATCGGCGGCCACTCCCTCCGCCGACACAATGTGCCCCAGGTACTCCACCTGCGCCTGTCCGAATAGACACTTCTTCCGGTTGGCCTGCAGCTGATGGCCCTCCAACTCCCGCATCACTATCTCCAGATGGCCCAAATGATCCTGTAGTGATGCGCTGTAGACCAGGATATCATCAAAAAAGACCAAAACGAACCTCCGTAAATAAGGTCGGAAGACCTTGTTCATCAGGGACTGGAAGGTCGCGGGGGCGTTCGTCAGCCCAAAGGGCATGACGAGGAACTCGTAGTGGCCTTCGTGAGTTCTGAAGGCGGTCTTCTGCACATCTTCCTGCCTCATGCGAATCTGGTGGTACCCCGACTTCAGGTCGATCTTCGAGAACACCACCGCTCCGTGCAGCTCGTCCAATAGTTCGTCGATCACCTGAATGGGAAACTTGTCGGGGACAGTCTCCTTGTTGAGAGCCCGGTAATCGACACAAAATCTCCAACTGCCGTCCTTTTTCTTAACCAGAAGCACTGGGCTAGAGAAAAGGACTAGCACTAGGGCGGATGACTCCTGCCTGTAACATCTCCTGCACCAACTTCTCAATCTCATCCTTCTGTACCTGGGGGTATCGGTACGGACGCACACTGATAGGTGACACCCCCTCCTTTAGCACAATCGCGTGCTCATGGTCTCTCGGTGGCGGAAGACCGCTAGGTGGCTGAAACACCCCCTCAAACCCCTGCAGTAGCTGCTCTACCTCCCGCGGTACCACTGTCGCCCCGGTGGCCTCGTCCGACGCCAACCCATGGAGCTCAATCAAGAACCCCCCTCCCTCAGCCGGGAGTGTCTTCGCCATGGTCTTGTAGGACACTGACGAACAACACAAACTCGGGTCGCCCAACAGCACCACCTTCCGGCCGTCCACCTGGAACTCCATCCGTAGTAGCCTCCAATTGAACTTCGTCTCTCCCAGCGACTGCAACCATTGCATCCCCAGAATCAAGTCGACGTTGCCCAAGGTCAAGGGCAGGAAGTCTCCCGTGATCACCACCCCCTGTATGGACACCATCAAGTCCCGGCAGATACCTCTACTCTGCTCGACCACCCCGGTCCCGAGCATGACCCCAAAGCCCTCTGTCTCCGTGACTGGTAACCCCTGACTCTCAATCACCCTGGGGGATACGAAATTATGGGTAGCCCCACTATCTATCAAGATCACCACGTCCAGGTCTCGGACTCTACCAGCCAGCTTCATGGTGTGCACCCGTGTAAACCCCGCGATGGAGCTAAGCGAGACCTCGGCCGCCTCCAGTAGTAGAGGCGTGCCCTCCTCATCGGCCCCTGCCGCCTCCTCCTCTGCCTGCTCCCCCTCCAAGTCCTCCGCATATACCTCATACACCTGCAGGGCCTGGTTGCGACACCGATGCCCAGGGGTAAACTTCTCGTCGCACTTGAAGCATAACCCATTTGCCCTCCGGTCTCGCATCTCCGCGTCCGTCATCCTCTTGTAAGGCCCGCCCGGCCTCACATCCCCGGGTCTCCCTCCGGCCGCTGGGGCCCCTCCTGCAGCGCCTGTCTGTCCTCCTGGGCCCGCCTGTGGGCGTGGAAACTGCCCCCCAAACGCCCCCCTGGCACGGCGTTCGTCGGCCAACCGGTCCTCTACCGTCAGGGCCAGCTCCATCTGCTCCTCCAGTCCACGTGGTCTGAGAGTACGAAGCTCAGACCTGATGGTGGGCTTCAGACCGTCCATAAAGAATCCTTCCAAGGATTCTGCAGGCATCCCTCGCACGCGGCTAGTGAGCTCCTCGTACTGCTTGATGTAGTCACGCACGGTCCCCATCTGCCTCAAGGCATGCAGCTGCTCATAAGCTCCCCCCGCCTGAGAGCCTCTGAAACGGTGTAGTAGTGCCTCCTTGAACCCGTCCCAGGTCCTCAGAGGTCTCTGCTGCTCCTTCCACCTCCACCAATTCAGAGCCTCCCCCTCCAAACAGAGGGCAACCGCTCTCAACCTCTCCTCCTCAGTCAGCCTGGCCAGCTCAAAGTACCTCTCCGCCTTGTAGATCCACCCAATGGCGTCACTACCCTCGAACACCGGCATCTGGAGCTTCCGTATGCGATCATCCGCCCGTGGATCTCTCCCGTCGACACGATCCCCGCACTGCAGGCGACGGTGGTCCCCAAATCGGTCCCCTTCCGGCTCCCACCTCCTATCCTCCCTCCAGTGTCGTTCATCCTCCTCCTCGTACTCCTCCTCGTAGTGATGGATGGGATCCTCGTACTCCGGATCCTGATCTTCAGCCCCCCATCTTCCTTCCGTAGCCCAGTCATCGTCCTCGAAGTACTCCGGATCTTGCGCACCCCGCGCGCGCCTCTCACGGGTCCCGTGGCCCCCCCGACGCTGCCTGGGGGGGTCCTCGTACTCCGCGCGGCCCGTCGGGAGCCCGCGCGTGCCCTGGCGGGCCCGCCGCTCCTCGGCGCCCCCCTGGGGGGGTCGCCTGCCTCCGGCGAACCCCCTGGGGGGTCGCCCGCCTCCTGCGGCCCCCTGGGGGGGTCGCCCGCCTCCTGCGGCCCCCTGGGGGGGTCGCAGCTCCTCTGCGGCCCCCTGGGGGGGTCGCCCGCCTCCGGCGGCCCCGCCAGGGGGTCGCCACCCTTCGGCGGCCCCGCCTGGGGCTCGCCTGCCCTCGGCGGCCCCCAGGCGGGGTCGCCCTGCTCCCGCGACCCCCCTGCGGGGTCGCCGCTCCTCGGCGGCCCCTTGGGGGGCTCGCCCGCCTCCGGCGAGGCCCCTGGGGGTCGCCGGCTGTCGGCAACCCCCAGGGGGTTCGCCGCCTGCCTCCGTCGCTGCCGATGGGTCGTTGGTTCTTCTTCGGAGCTCTCTCCTAGGGTTTCGGAGAGATCCTCTTGCCAGTCGTCGTCGTTGAGATCCAGATCTAGATCTACTCCTTCTACAATGACGCCTTCCTGGTTCGGAATCATCGTCGCCTTCCCTTTTGCCCTCAAATCTGATTGATGATTCAGATCTGAGGTGCCTCCTTCCTTTGAGCGCGAGATCTGTGGCGCGGTGATGTTTTGAGCCATGAAGTTGACGAGCATCTCCTTCATTTGCTCCATACTTCCCTTGAGATCCGATTTGACGGCGTCGATCTTTTCGATGAGATCCGTCGTGTCTTTCTTCCTTTCGACGATTTCCGCATCTAGCCGCTCCTCCATAGATTTTGACGTGGATGATCTCGTCGCTGCCATTGGATCAGTGCTCTGATACCAAATTGATGCGAACTAGGGTTTGTAGAAGAGGTTTGGGGATTTTTATTGGGATTTGGGGAATAGGGTTACAAGATAAATAGCCAATTTTTGGAGAGTTGGCCCCTCTCCTAGCTTTTGCTAAGGGAAAAGCCTAAACTCTCTTCTAGATCTCCTCGGAGAACTCTAGGAAATGTCAAATGACGGCTCACAAATTCGATACCCTAACCCTAGCCCACGCCCTCACTTATATAATGATGAGGCGTGGTGCGTACAGCAACTAAGACCCACTAATGGTGCCTAAAGTAATTTTATCCCCAAACCTTCGGTACGCCCAGCAATTACTCCTTAGTCTTCTTGCGCCTCCTCTCGTAGGTGATAAGCGTATCACCCCCCCCGTCAGGGGGGGCACTGCCGGAGGAACCCCCCGCTGGGGGGATGGGCGCTGCGAATCGCCCCCCCTCCCCCGTAAGGGGGGGCGCTGCCGGAGGAACCCCCCGCTGGGGGGTGGACGCTGCGAATCGCCCCCCCGTCAGGGGGGGCGCTACCGGAGGAACGCCCCGCTGGGGGTGGGCGCTGCGAATCGCCCCCCCCCCCCCCCCCCCCCCGTCAGGGGGGCGCTGCCGGAGGAACCCCCGCTGGGGGGTGGGCGCTGCGAATCGCCCTCCCCCGTCAGGGGGGGTGCTGCCGGAGTACCCCCCCCGCTGGGGGGTGGGCGCTGCAAATCGGCCTCCCCGTCAGGGGGGCGCTGCCGGAGGACCCCCCCCGCTGGGGGTGGGCGCTGCGAGTCAGCGACAGAGGCCCCCCCCCCGACTGGGGGGGGCGGCGGCGGGTCAGCGACAGAGGGCCCCCCCGACTGGGGGGGCGGCGACGGGTCAGCGACAGAGGCCCCCGACTGGGGGGGGCGGCGCGAGGGATTAGAGTAGGGTTTTTTGTTTTTTTTTCATTTTAATTTTTACTTGTAATATAACAATGTAAAAATTATCATGTATTGTAATCTACGGGAAATAAAATTTTACCTCTAGATCGATGATCTAGGGACGACCGTAGATTAGAACCGTAGATAAAAATCCGAGCTCCCGAACGCCTTGAGGATGCCGCAACGCTGCAACCAATAGATTCCTCGCCGCAGTAACTATAGATTCCTTGCGCGTAGGGGATGAAAATTTTGTTAAAAAATTTGTGCTCAAGAGGAGAACACGTGCTGATAACGTGTTATAGGATAATTGGATTCAAGAGATAGAGAGAGAAGCTTTCATAGCCAAAGGAATGAGTAACCATGGCCATAGGCCATGGTTCTCTATATATTGATATAGGGGAGGAGATGAAAGGCCTAAAGGAGACCAAGAGTCCCCATTACTCATAGTAATGGGGACTAATGATAGTGGGTAATGAAGGAGGGGAGGCCAAATGCATCTCTCATTCATAACAATACTTTAGTATTTAATAGGAATGTAAGTATTTAAAATTACCGATGACGAAACGAAATATACTTCTGAAACCACCGAAACGGGCGATACCGATACCGAAACCCAAATTTTCGGAAGACCGAAATCGAGACCTAAAACATTGGTTTGTAGAAATGCTCTTGCGAAGAGGTAGTACTATTTGTTGAAATAGTGAAACTAGCCAAGTGAGACTTGGTCGCTGGATCAAAAAGAAAAGGAGTGTGATGCATTGAATGCCAAAACGATGAACACTCTATTATGTCATTGACAACATGTAGATTAACTGGGTGTCCCATGCAACCATCGCTTATAAAATTTGGAAGATTCTCGAGGTAACTCACGAAGGCAACACTAAAGTTAAAACTACTAAAAATTTGCATTATGTTCGTAAGTATGAAGCTTTTGAGATGACTCTTGGAAAATCAATTATAGACATGTACACTCGCTTTATGAAAATCATAAACACTCTTGCGAGACTTGACAAAAGCTACTTTTAAAGCGACCATGTGACCAAGATTCTCCAATCTCTCATACCCGAGTGGGAGAGGAAGGCTACGGACATTGAGGAAGGGAATGATCTTTCCGAGTTCACCTTGGAAGACCTAATTGGAACCTCATGGCGTACGAGCTCCAATTGCAACAAAAGAGAGACAATGAGCAAGCTAAGGAAAATATCGTTGCTTTTAAAGACACCTTGGAGACAGAAGAGTCTGGAGATGAAGTTGAAGAGCAACTTGCTCTCATTTCAAAGGGTTTCAAGAAAATCCTCAAGGCAGGTAAACTTAAATCCAGAAAATATAGATTATCTAATGAGTCTCTTGTTTGTTTAACAAGACAGGACATTTGAAGAGAGATTGTACAATATCAAAGAATAAGAAAAAGTGCATAATAAAATGTAAGAAGCAAAAAAAGAAAGTCCTAGTCGCTTGAGATAGAGATTCAAATGAGTCATCTGATGATTCAGAAGAAGAATGTAGAAGAGAGAGCATACACTTGCTTCATGGCTATAATGAACAACAAAGTAACTAACTTTGACTTTAGTGATAATGACAATGATGATAATGAATATGATTGAAAGAAAAAGTTTCACAAGTTATATATGCAATATGAGAACAACTTAAGAAAACTTTTGACTCTTAGGAAGCATAAAACTTGTGATACTATTTCTTCTAATTTAGAGAAGATAAAAGAAGAAAATTTAAAATTGATTAGTAAGAATAATGCGCTAATATAAAAGGATAAGTTGCTTAGTTGTGAATGTAGTAGCTTATGTGATAGGCCTAATGAACTAGAGAAGAACATAGTTACCATTAAAACTAAGTATGATGGCATTTATAGAAATGTGAATAAGCGTAATATGGGTAAGGAAAAGTTAGATGGTTTAATTAATTCACAAAAATCCTCTAACTACAAATTTGGCCTATGGTACAACAAGACCAATCAAAAGGATAGGCCTAGCCACAATCATGCTAAGGTTAGTAGCACTAGCAATGGTTTTGTCAAAATCTGGATACCCAAGAAAGTGACTATTCAAATAAAAGATGATTACATTTTTAGTTTCATAGAAAATGTTTATTATAATAAATATTATAGATTTGTTTATGATGGAAGTCTAAATCCAAATGGGTTTGGTTTCTGATTGATTGAAATCATTTTCTATGACTTATCCCTTGGACCCAAAAGAAAAAGGGTATCACCCAAAAGAAAAAGGGTATCAAGATATTTGATTATTTTTCAGGTACTCATATATGATGGGATTAGAAGCTAGCTCCCAAATTACACTTCAAAGAGTATGCTTGATTTTAGGGGATGTTCAAATTGATGAGCAACTTTGTAGGGGGGAGTATAATAATTTTTGGAAGGCATGTTTGTAAGTATATATTTCTTTTAACATTTGGTATCATTTAATCATGCATATCTCTCATATATAGATAGAACACTTGATTTCATTATGCATGAGATGTTGAGTCACCTACACATTAAGAACACTTATTCTTGACTCGTGTCATTACTTATATTAAGGGAACGATAGATTTTGAATGTGAGAGAGACTTTAATTTCATATCCTTTTTTATGTTGACAAAAATGGGAAAGAGAGCTTAGATGTCATGCATAATACTATGATTGAAACACTATGATATCGGGTTATATGTTGCTGACATGCTGTGTTGCAGGAAGAGTAAGTGTTTATCATATTATTCATATTATTTTGTATTTATGTTTGTCATCATCAAAAAGAAAGAAAAGTGTTAGGATATTGAGTCACCCCATGTAGTTTGATGATGAGCAAACATGTCATACACTATGAGTGTAGGTACATGAAGCAAATTAAGGTAGCACTTAAAGCTAAAGTGAGTTCAATAAGGCCATAAATAAAAAAAGCTAAACAAGGAACTCAAAGTGACAAGCATACATCAAATGACTTCATTTGTAATATTTTTTTGATGTAATTTCCGTTTTCCTTGTATGAGCATGTTAAAATCTTAGTTAAAGCTCTCACACACTTAAGAATAGATATAAAATATTTTAAAATTGTTTTCAAATATTTTCTATTTGTTTATAGGTTAAAAACAACTTTTAGGCCATATTTATAATTTTAGGCAAACTAGGCGACCAGTATGATACTCCAGTCGACTAGTTGTTGTATCTAGTCTAGTCTAGGGTAATGTTAGAAAAATAACTGACCAAAGTTATGAGACTAGTTGACTAGTGGTTAAACTGGGGTCGAATAGTCCATAGACTGTGGTCGACCAGTAATTACTAAGATCATCAATTTCTCTTGACATTGGCAGACTAGTCGATCATACTTAACCAAGTAGTCGACTAGTGGCCAACTAGTCGACTAGTAACCGTCGAATTTTTACTAGATACTTTTTGAACATTTAGGGGTATTTTGGTCAACGGGTTGGACCTGAATTTTTTCCTATAAAATGAGGGTTTAGATTTTTAATGTAAGAATTTAAGATCATTTTCAAAAGAGAAAAACAAGTTGTTTGTGCTCAAAATTTTTAAGGAAAAATCCTCGTTTCTTTGGCCAATTTTTCAAAGACTTTAATCTTTTGTTTGGCTAACACTTGATCTTCCAAGAGCCTCAATTCCATCCTTTGACGATCAAGTTCTTCCTATAGCTTCACAAGTATACAAGAGCTTCAAGTAAAAGCTATATATAATTGCATCAAAAAACTTTGTAAATGGAAAATCCTTAAGGCTGTGTTTGGTTTAGTGGGAAAAGGAAATAAAAGGAAAGAAATTAAGAAGGAAAATGGTTTTCCATTGTTTGGTTTAAAAGAAAAGTGAAAAGAAAAAGGGAACGAAGGAAAAGAGTGGAAAATAAATATTAAAACTTTTCTTTCTAGTTTTCCTCCTCTTGACCTAAGGAAAATGAGAGCAAAAAGCAAAACTGACTATTCTCATATTCATGCATTTGTGTTTTTAACAAATATTATTAGTTGTTATTTTTAATGAATTCATGGATAATTCATGATTTTTTTCAAAAAATGATGAATGATTTTTTTAAAAATCACGAATCATTATCAAAATTTTACACACGAGTTATTTAAAATCCGCAAATTATTTAAAATTCACGATTTTTCCCGAATTTTCCAAAATAGTATGCGAATAATCCGGAATTTTTTTTGAAAATCATGAATATTTAATATATTTTTATTCATGAACTTGTTCAAATAATCAGTGAATTATTCGCAAATTTTTGAAAAAATTCGTGAAATTTTCGCGTGTTGCTTGAAAAATTCGCCCATTATGCATGAATTTTTCAAATAGCTTGCGAATTATTTCCAACGTTTTCATATAATTTGTAACTTATTTATGTACTATTTAATATCAAATTATTTACGAATCATGATATTTGTAGGGTTAGAGAATTATTCGCTATAATTCGTAAATTATTTGCTAATTTTATGCATTATTCAAAACAACTAACAACTTTTTAATTTATTATGAGACTAAAACAGCTCTTACATTTTTAAGCAAATTAATCATAAAGTTAGCAAATGCACATATTAAATTATTTAGCAAAAATACCTCATAATTTTTTTCATTTTCAATTAATAACACTAGAAGAAATTTTCTTATTTTTCTTTCAAATTTCTTAAAATTTTCTTTGGTAACCAAACATGTGAAAGAATCTCATTGCATTTTCTTTTTCTTTCTTTTTCTATTTCATTTTCATTTCACTTTTCTTTCATACATTTTCTCTCAATCCAAACGCACCCTAAGTGTGAGATGGTGAGTTGGAAATCCTCTTAGAAAGGGTGATTTGTGGAAATCCTCTTGGAAAGAAGTGTTTTGTACTATTTGTTGAAATAGTGGAACTAGTCAAGTGAGATTTGGGTGTTGGATGTAGGTCACATGATGACTGAACCAGTGTAATCTTTGTATTTGAGATTGTTCTATTTTGTGTTGTGAATTATCTCTTATTTACTTTTTGCTGCATATTACATTACAAGTTATAATTATTATTGATTAAGAGTAAGTTGTGTAGCACTAATTGTAATCTTAGGTAGAATTTTTCAAAGGGTTTTGAATTTTTCATATACACTATTCACCTTTCTCTAGTGTCTACTTGCCATCTCAGGTGATCCAACTACATATTTGATAAATATATGAATCTGATTTGACTATGAATTCATATTCGACTAATATGGTTGCTAAGTTAAACATCTGTGTTTCGAATCTGTATCGCAAAAGGAAAACAAATATGAATATAAAAACCCCTATATTCGCTCCGTATCTGATCCGTTTGCACCACTAGTGATACGTATAAGAAGTATCAATCTTTGGATATCAGTTATCTTTGCTTAGCTTGATTATTGTTTGCATGTAAAGTTTCATCTTCAGTAAGTGCTTCTTGTTGTATCCACGTGTGTTCTCTATTTTGCAAGACATCAACGGGTCATTTCATTGATTATCTAAATCTTCCAGCCTAACTTCAATTTGTTTTTATTCAATGTCTTAACCTCATACTAATCAAAATGGATGATATTATACATGTCTCATGAAATTTGAGGACTTCCATCAGTGTTGATGTATGTTTATATCCCCTTGCAAGTCTGATCTGATATTGCTGGCATGTATTAATATTAGTGATTTTTTCAACCTTTGATATAGATTTGCTAAATGAGATTCTTTCAACCAAGGTTTGTGAAATTTGTTGTTTATATGGTCAATTTTGATTTTTATGATATTTCATTGGTTCATCGGCCGAAACCTAATGAAACCATGAAAGAGAGATCACATCATTCCGCCACCTCCCCATTGAAAACCTAGCCGAAACGGCCGTAACCATTTGGTTTTTATCGAAATCTTAATCATTGCTTTCAACCATTATATAGAATTTTATAGAATTTAAAATTTTGGCAATTCAGATCCGAAATCGTCTCTTGTATTATTTGTTATTAATCAGTGTCGGTGGTGTCATATGGATCATATCTACACGGTGACAGATGGATCATATCTACGGATAATATCTGTGTGTATGCAATTTGATATACGAGTAAACCATCTCAATATCGGCCAATTTTTCAAACCATGGTTTATCAGCCAGCCCTCGGGGCATGAGGGTATTGCACTTAGCATCTAACAGTTGATTCTAAACATAATACACATAAAAGGTTATGCAATAAGTTTTCAACAAAGCTGATTCACATTTCACTTCTTTTAGTATCACTAAGGGTGTGTTTGGTTTGAAGGGAAATGAAAGAAAGAAAAATGAAATGAAAAGGAAAAAGAAAAAGAAAGAAAAGGAAAATGAAATGAGATTCTTTCTCATGTTTGGTTACCAAGGAAAATTGGGAAGACAGTTGAATGGAAAATATAGAAATTAATATTATTAGGTTGCTCATTGAATATGAATAAAAAATAATATAACTGGTTACGTTGTGAATTCAAATCATTGTATCATCATAATAAATCAAAATTTTATTTTTAAATTAAAAAGTTATTGGTTATTTTGAAAAAAAATATTAATTTAGCAAATAATTTGCGAATTGTAACGAATAATTCGTTAACACTATAAATATTATGATTCGTAGATAATATGTTATTTAATAGTATACGAATAATTTACAAATTTTGTTAAAAAGTTTGAAATAATTCGCAAGCTATTTGAAAAATTCGTGCATACTGTGTGGATTTTTTAAGCAACTCTGATTTTTTAGAAATTCGTGAATTATTTGCAGAATTCATTCATACATGAAAATAAATTAAAAATTCGGAATTTATTTGGAAAATATAGAATTATTCACGAGCTATTTAAAAGATCGCGAATTATTCGTGAATTTATAAAAATTCATAAAGTATTCTCTATTTTGAACAATTCACGAATGAATATATACTGAAGGTGTTTTTTTTGAAAAATTAGTCAATTATTCGCGACTTATTTGAAAATTCGTGAATAATTTGTGAATTTTTCGAGAAATTTGCGAATAACTTTTTGAAAAATTCACGAATTATTCATCATTTTTTTGATACAAACTTATGAATAATTCGTGGATTCATTAAAAATAACAACTAATTATGTTTGCTAAAAAATATAAATACATGAAAGTGTGAGAAATTAGTTTACCTCTCTTTTCCCTAATCTTCATTGGGTCAAAAAGAGGAAAATCTCAAAGAAAAGTTTTAATAAAAATTTTCCTTTGTTTTCTTTCATTTTCATTTTCCTTTATTTTTTCTTTCCAACCAAACAACGGAAATAGTTTTCCTTCTAACTTTCTTTCCTTTTCTTTCATTTTCCTTCAAACCAAACACACCCTAAGGGTAAATGAAGTTCTCTATAGAGGGTATTGTCCCCGCTCTGGACCATATGTTCTTTATGTTAGAATAACTGTAATAAGAAATAGAGCTCACACTTGCATTTCAGGGGAGAGACTATTGGACATATGTTGTTATTTGCTACTGTGTAGCATAGCATTCGGTTCCATGAGTCACAAATAACAAAACAAATCAATGTTTTGTTATGAACCTGATTACGCAAATTATATATTAGAGCATGCAAAAATAACTCAAATAGATTTTTATTTTATTTTTCAGATACATACTTCAGAAAAACTGGTTTGGAGCGCTCAGCTAATATTTCAAAAGATTTAGAATGGTTTGGGGAGCAAGGGATCGAAATTCCAGAACCAAGTTCTCCTGGAATTAATTACGCAACTTACCTTGAAGAGTTGGCTGAGAAAAGTGCTCCATCCTTCCTATGTCATTTTTACAACATTTATTTTGCACACATGTCGGGGGGCCAAGCGATAGGTAAACAGGTATGTTAGTTATCATTGTTTGAGATCAATACACTGTGTGTACAATCTTATGATAGCTAAAGATACGATGTCATGAAGCTATACTTTGAATAGTGCTAAAAATAATGATACAG
Source organism: Scilla litardierei (assembly GCA_030789695.1). Taxonomy (NCBI): domain Eukaryota; kingdom Viridiplantae; phylum Streptophyta; class Magnoliopsida; order Asparagales; family Asparagaceae; genus Scilla; species Scilla litardierei. The sequence goes on along the minus strand of CM061141.1, from coordinate 36,373,738 downwards.
AGACAATGGGTACTTGTCCTTGAACTGAAAAGATTGTAATTGATTTATAAATTGATCTAATCTTAATCGTAGACAATAAAACTTAAGCAAATAGTCTGAGTCATCTATATATCTAATATATAGTTAGTTTTACACTTCAGAACAAGCTCTCTGAGATAGAACCAAGTATTTTCTTGTCATTTCCCCATACTCTATCAGAACCATTTTCTGAACACCTTTGTGTTTCTCTTTCAATAATTGACTCATCAGGTTGAACATGTTGAATTTGAGACATCATACTCAGAGAAGAACTTTAAATAGAATTATTCCTATAATATAGTGGTATACTGAATTAACCTTTCTAATTTACATGATATGTACATTGAGCACTCACATACCATGACCTTATATTCATTATTATTATCTCGTGCTGATGGAGCTTCTTCATTCCCTTGATATTTCCTTACAATGCAATATAGTTAACTTTTGTAGGAGATGTAAAAGTTATTTTTTGTGATTAGCAATGATCACGCTGTCAAATGTTCACGTGTGGCATTTTATTTTTGTTTTAACCCAGCTTCTAGTAAAATTTAAATAGCTAAAAACGAGATGCGTTTGAGGAACGTTACATTTAAATAGCTAAAAAAGAGATGTGTTTGAGGAACATTTCACTTTCCAGTCTAATAGCTCTTTTTAATTCAAATGTGGTTACTCGATGCACACAATTATTGTCTCTCTTACAAAAATGTGTATAATATAGCTATTTACTCAGTATAAACAACGGATTTTAGATCACTTGCTTCTTGTGAAAATTCACATATTGCATGTTTCATCTTTGTAATTGATGATGTTTATAGCAAGTTTTCATGAAATCTTAAAATTTTATATCAACGACACTTCTGTAATTGATATGTCATCCATATTATTAATGTTAACATTAGTTCTACACAAGTAACAAGATGCATAAATTTCAATAAACTTTAGTGGTACATGAAATAAGTTGCCAAGCTGGAATTTCTCTCTTTTTGCAGCTCTTTTAACCCATTCTATAAGAGGAACCAATACTCTTCTTACTTCACCATTGTCAAATCTTTGTTTGGCAATGATATCATAAAAAATAATTGAAGTCCATGTTGATATGCAACTCCAATTAAGGGAATCAACTTCTTGGTATGGAATTTTTCCTCTCAAAGTTATCATTCATCAGATGATTGGTTTGACATATTCTATACATTAAACATAGTTTCTTTGAAATCCGAAATTCTTTTTGTAAGAACATGAGATACTGTTATTTCTTTAATCACCTCCAGAAACTATAACATCTCTGAACTACCGTAATTAGGTTTGCGAAAAGCTTTTGCAAGGGAAGGAACTTGAGTTCTATAAATGGCAAGGGAATGTGGCTGTGCTTTTGAATGATGTAAGGGAGAAGCTCAACAAGCTTGGAGAGGTAACAACTTTTAGGCCCTTGTGGTTGTCCTTATTATCAGATATTATTAATCGCTTGCTTAATTTTTTCCCATGGATGGAAATTTTCATTTTTGTAGCACTGGACTCGGGATGAAAAGAATAGATGCCTAAGAGAAGCAGCAAAGTCGTTTCGGTTTTCTGGGCAGATTGTACGCCTGATCATTTTGTAGTGAATTTCATTCGTGGTTGAAGCTTTATTAACAGCAAACAAAACAGCATTGTAGGTTTCGCCTTTTTTTTCCCCACCTGTCCTCCCTATGTGTTGCTGCTCTCTAATATGAACCTAACTATCGTCTAATTAACTTATGTACCCTAATTGTATGCTAAACAGTTGACATGGTGTCTATTTATTTTGATAATGGCATTTCGGCTGAAGTTTGCTGCTCCATCCACTTTTTTGAGGTAGAGGTAATTAAACAATTAAAACATTAATTTAATGTTATTGATAAATCTGCATCATAAGATTAGCAACTGTATTCTACTGCAGATAACCGTTGATACCGTCACAAATACCAAACCATATATCCCTGTACAATCAGGAAGAAGTAAAGGTGCCGTAAGACGATGGCAGGATACACAAAGGATGCCCACCATAGGTCCCTGGATTGTCACACTGGCTAGTAGTGCCTGCAAAAGACCCCAGTGGATGTATATCGAACCTTGGGGATATACAAGTTTCACTGTGGCCAACAGCTATGCCACAGACACTTGGGCCAGCATGGTAGTTGTTACGAACTGAATACAGTTCATATGTGATCGTCGTAGCTCATAATCTCGAAGAGCGTTGGAGGCTCGGATTTCAGGAGAGGACGCCTAGGGATAGATCGGGTCTTAGAATAAGATCTGGCTCACAAGATCGGCAACTACAAACTCGATCAACGTTACATCAAGGCTTTTACTCTGGCAAGTTATGGAAGCGACCGTTACATCATTTAATGAGCATGACCTTCGGGATTCTTAGCAATCAATGGAAAACCGTTACACAGCGTTGATAGGACTATTTTGACCGGGCCCGGAAGAGCCAAGTCAACTATGACCGGTCAACCGGCCTGCTACGGCCTTGGGGCCCCGGCCCAAGGATCTCATGGGCGGGCCGCACTTCTCCCCCCAAGGCGAAGGCCCAAAAGACCACCCACTTCAATAGTGTAGGAAAACATGGCCCAACTTAAATGGCCATCACTCGCTAGCCATCATGGCTCGACTTAATGGCCCGACTTAATGGCCATCACTCTCCAGCCATCAAGACCCGCCAAATATGACAACCGCCCGAGTCCATCACTCCAGCCATCATGGCCACCTTTATGACATTCATCTCCTCGTCAAGACGGGCGCAATTAGTGGGGGTCAACACTTCCCCTATTTGCACGTCCCTATGAATGATGGTCATGATGTCACATCATGACACATTATTAGGACGAGTCGCCTATACGAGGAGGGGGGTTGGCATCATCCAAAGGGGGCTGGATCTTCGTGATCAACAACAATGGTATCATCTACTAACACCTTCTTCCACCTTGAATATTTCTCCTCCAGAGCTCGGTCCGAGAAACCGGGTATCGGCCTCTCCGCGAGTCATACTCGGTCCCACCGAGCACCTTACAGACCCGATCTGACTTTGGCATCGGAGGGGAATCAGTCGGAACCAAGGTCCGACCCCCCTGACGAGCTCTCTCGTCTATTCAGGTTCAGGAGATCCAGCGACGCCGAGGCTACCCCTCAGCGTCCTCCTAACCGGAGCCGAGCGTCCTCGTCCTCGAGTCCGCTCATCTCCACTACCAGGAGGCAACGCTCAGCCGAGGCTACCCTTCGGCGAGCCGACACGAAGATCCGCGCGTCCCTCACCATCAACCGATCCCGGAGGTTGTCATCCTGCCGAGGCTACCCCTCGGCCAGCCAAAGAACGGAGCCGCGCTTTCCCGCTCAAGCGAACGCGCCATCGGCCGACCCCGCGGCTCATCTCCGTCTCACGTGTCAGCCACGACAACACTGGGGTCCCGCGTGTCCGCTTTGACCGCATTGACCCTGCACCCTCCGGACCTTCATACTATCGATTTGCGGGTGGAAAAAATACCCGTAAACATCTGGCGCCGTCTGTGTGATGAGGCCTCACTCTCGCGATCTGAAGCACGTCGATGACCAATTCGGCCTTCAGACGATTTCCGACCTCGATATCGCAGGCTCTCTTCAGCCAATCGAGCCAATCGATCCTGAACCTGCACGGCCTACAGGGGCAGCACTAATGCGGTAACCCTCCATCTCGATGGGGCGTCCTCCTGATTTTCTTCCTCTTTGGAGTGAAACCGAAGGTCTGGGCGCAAAATCCGAGCTCCAGACCTCCTCCACCTCTGATCAAAGCTATTGGAAGTCGAGCCCTCGGACCGAGGCCCCATCACACAGAACTAACTCTCTCTTGGTCGATCCCATCTCTCTCGTCGTACGATCAGATCAAATTGACGACGAAGAGGATGGCGATCAAGAATGGATTGCAGCTTAGGGCTGATCCGACGGCAAATCCGATTGAGCTTGGAGCTCCTCCTGCCGAGCATGCCAGAGGGGAGCAAGCCGAGCATGCCAAACAGGCTGATTTGCCCTCCTGTCGAGCTGCCAATGACGCCAACCAGCCGAGGATACTGATCCGCCATCGGGACCAGCTGACGGTCAAGCCGAGCTGCCTCACTGCCGAGAGAACCCCCACAGTCGTCCGAGTTCGAGCATACAGACCGCTCCTCCGACCGTGGCTGAGCCGATCTGGCCGAAGCCCCACCGTCCGAGTTCGAGCATCCAGACAGCTCCTCTGACTGTGGCGGCGTCGATCTGGTCGAAGGACCACCGTCCAAGTTCGAGCAACCAGACCGCTCCTCCGACCGTGCTGCTGGGTCTCCGCTTGCCGAACAGCCCCTGCATCAACCCGAGCTGGATGAAGTAATGGCAGTGCGCCACCATGGAATCTTCGAAAGTCTTCACAAGGTCCTCACCCCTATCGTCGGCCATAAGTCGAGGGGCAATTCCCCTCGCAACCGAACGAACGGATCGATCGAAGGGCTGGGGGGGCAACCGCCCAGCAGGCCGATCACTCCTACGTCTGCCGTAATTCGAGGGGCAACTCCCCTCGCAACCGAACGAACGGATCGGTCGAAGGGCTGGGGGCAACCCCCAGCAGGCCGATCACTCCTACGTCGGCCGTAAGTTGAGGGGCAACTCCCCTCGCAACCGAACGGATCAGTCGTAAGGCTAGGGACAACTCCCCCAGCGGGCCGATCACACGATTGACCCTAAGACTAGGACTAGCTCCCCCAGCAGGCCAATCGACCCGTCGATCATAAGGCTGGGGGCAACTCCCCTAGCAGACCGACAAGATCAACCGTAAGGCTGGGGGCAACTCCCCCAGCTGGCTGATCACTCGATTGACCGTAAGACTGGGGGTCGCCCCCCTAGCAGGCCAATTGACCTGTCGATCATAAGGCTGGGGGCAACTCCCCCCAGCAGACCGACCAGATCAACTGTAAGGCTGGATGCAACTCTCCCAGCTAGCTGATCACTCGATTGACCATAAGACTGAGTGGTAGCTCCCTCAGCAGGCCAATCGACCCACCGACCATAAGGCTGGGGGCAACTCCCCCAGCTGGGTGACCCATTCCTTCGTCGGCCGTAAGTCAAGTGACAACTTCCCTCGCCACCGAACGAACGAGATCGATCGTAAGGCAGAGGGCAACTCCCCCAGCAGGTCGACCCACTCCTTCGTCGGCCGTAAGTCGAGGGACAACCTCCCCGCCACCGAACGAACGAGATCGGTCGTAAGACTGGGGGGCAACTCCCCCAGCTGGCAGACCAAACTTCTTCGTCGGCCGTAAGTCGAGGGGCAACTCCCCTCGCAACTGAACGAATCTCGGACCGACGATCTATCGTCCAGAGCCAAAGTCCGCAAGATGGACCAAGTTTTACAGAGAGAGCAACTTCTTCCCCATTATACTATATCTCCCGACCTCCACCTCAACAATGGTAGAGCTCAGAAGATGGGGGCAATTGATAGGACTATTTTGACCGGGCCCGGAAGAGCCAAGTCAACTATGACCGGTCAACCGGCCTGCTACGGCCTTGGGGCCCCGGCCCAAGGATCTCACGGGCGGGCCGCACTTCTCCCCCCAAGGCGAAGGCCCAAAAGACCACCCACTTCAATAGTAGAGGAAAATATGGCCCAACTTAAATGGCCATCACTCTCTAACCATCATGGCTCGACTTAATGGCCCGACTTAATGGCCATCACTCTCCAACCATAAAGGCCTGCCAAATATGGCAACCGCCCGAGTCCATCACTCCAGCCATCATGGCCACCTTTATGACATTCATCTCCTCATCAAGATGGGCGCAATTAGTGTGGGTCAACACTTCCCCCATTTGCACGTCCCCATGACTGATGGTCATGATGTCACATCATGACACATTATTAGGACGAGTCGCCTATATGAGGAGGGGGTTGGCATCATCCAAAGGGGGCTGGATCTTCGTGATCAACAACAATGGTATCATCTACTAACACCTTCTTCCACCTTGAATATTTCTCCTCCAGAGCTCGGTCCGAGGAACCGGGTATCGGCCTCTCCACGAGCCATACTCGGTCCCACCGAGTAACTTACAGACCCGATCTGACTTTGGCATCGGAGGGGAATCGGTCGGAACCATGGTCCGATCCCCCTGACGAGCTCTCTCATCTATTCAGGTCCAGGAGATCCAGCGACGCCGAGGCTACCCCTCAGCGTCCTCCCAACCGGAGTCGAGCGCCCTCGTCCTCGAGTCTACTCATCTCCACTACCAGGAGGCAACGCTCAGCCGAGGCTACCCTTCGGCGGGCCGACGCGAAGATCCGCGCGTCCCTCACCATCAACTGATCCCGGAGGTTGTCATCCCGCCGAGGCTACCCCTCGGCCAGCCAAAGAACGGAGCCGCGCTTTCCCGCTCAAGCGAACGCGCCATCGACCGACCCCGCGGCTCATCTCCGTCTCACGTGTCAGCCACGACAACACTGGGGTCCCGCGTGTCCCCTTTGACCTCGTTGACCCCGCACCCTCCGTGCCTTCATACTATCGATTTGCGGGTGGAAAAAACACCCGTAAACAAGCATGATACACGCGACTCTTCATCACCGAATAACTAACGACATTTAATGATTGCTACCCTTAATGACTGTTGCAGGCTACATCTTGGTCTTCTACATGATGACAACCATTCGGAAGACGATGAGGCATCATCAATCACTCCATAGTCATTCAACTCCTATAAAACTCCATAGTCATTCAACTCCTATAAAAGGAGCCATTCTCCAACAGAAAAAAGTTCGAAACAATTTTATCCCAAAGGCCAAGTATTTTTACATATGCTTGTGCTTTCTGCACTTAAAAATATAGCTCGGCATAGTTAAATCGGACACAGATAGTTCGCTTTTTCACTTTTAAATATACGAGTTCCATTTGAGCCCAATATTAATTTAAGCTTCGGATGGGTTTCGGGTCGGACCCGAGCCCGAGCCCCCTTTGACAAGTTTCCTGTGCTGCAGATACTTCGTCAACCTGCAGTATTGATCATCTCCGTGGTCCTTTCTTCGTCCGTTGCTGTTGGCCATCATTGCCGTCCAACCACTGTAACCTTGGTTCTCCCATTACATATATATTGTACGGGGGATTGATTTTCCCATCAACGGTAGCAAACAGAACCAGTTGCAAGTAGGCCATAACGTTGAGCCAAACCCTTATGTGGCGCGTGGGTTTGGGCCGATGGCAACTGCAGCTTCTGAGGTGGGTATCTGATGCTCCACCGCTGCTACTGCTGATGAGTGTCTGAATCTGGGGTATCAGACTCTGTTGGAGCTGGTGCAGCTTGCCGTAGCATGGTCTTCTGCTGCTCCAACTGGGCAAACCTTTTCCACGAGGCTCTCACATGGATACTCAGCTTCTAGCCTGTACTCCGCAACAGTTTCAAGCACCCTTCTCAACCCAGATATCATCATTGAAGTTGCCACTGTCTGTTCCAGATAGCCAAAATCAATTTTGAGCAACACATCAAAACTACTAGAGGAGTAGGAGGTGCAATGGAGGTTGGCACATACCTGTGATTCAATAGACTTGTTATCCTTGTTTCGTCTTTCGATTTCAAAGGATCATTGAGTTGAGAAGGAGCTTGGCTCATATTTCTAAATTGGCTCAATTTGGATTTCAAGTTGCATTCTGGACTAATTTTCAGTTAGTTTCCTATTCTTGCAATAAATTAATGATATTTCAAATCAGTTTCATAAACATAAGAAGAGCCTCTATGAAATTATGTTTCACCGTGGTAATAATACGTCTGCCAAGACATTAAGTTTGAAAGTTGTGTCACTTACCTTATATTCTATGCAGCTGTTACTTGGTTCCGAGATTGTAATGGTTACCTCAAGGGCCGGGTTGGGCGTATTGAGAGATTGGCGACGGATGCGCGCATGCGACCCACAAACAGAAAAAGAAAAGAAATTTATCCTCACTTTGCCCATCTCAGTTAGCAGACATGTCCCTTATCTTGCCTGCTAAACTATTAGCCAAAAGATTTCATGCTAAAACACTTTAAAGCATCAATTGGACAATTTTCCGATATATTGTGCATTGTCCATCTTTCTCCGATCAATAGACAAGTGATTTATTTATATTTTAATTATCTCAAAAGAGATAATCTAGTTTTAGGTTGGACTTCTAAAATAGGAATTGAAAATTTCTTTACTTTCATGAACAGGAAAGAATTCAATGCTAAACGGAGATAAATCTACCATCATTGGTGTGTTTGGTTAGTGGGAAAAGGAAAGAAAAGGAAGGAAAATAAGAAGGAAAATGATTTTCCATTGTTTGGTTTAAAAGAAAAGTGAAAAGAAAAAGAAAATGAAGGAAAAGAGTGGAAAATAAATAGTAAAACTTTTCTTTCAACTTTTCCTCCTCTTGACCCAAGGAAAATGAGGGAAAACAAAGCAAAACTAACTATTCTCACATTCATGCATTTGTGTTTTTTAACAAATATAATTAGTTGCTATTTTTAATGAATTCATTAATAATTCATGAATTTTTTCAAAAAATTACGAATGAATTTTTCAAAAAATCACGAATTATTATCAAAATTTTACACATAAATTATTTAAATTTCGCAAATTATTCAAAATTTACGAATTTTTCCCGAATTTTTTAAATTAGTATGGAAATAATTCAGAATTTCTTTAGAAAATCATGAATATTTAAATTATTTTTATTCATGAACTTGTTCGAAAAATTAGCGAATAATTCGTGTAATTTTTGCGTTTTGCTTGAAAAATTCGCGCATTATGCACGAATTTTGTTAATAGCTTGCAAATTATTTCCAATGTTTTCATATAATTTGTAAAGAGGTTAATGGGCCAAAGCTGACAGCGCTGGAAATTTTTCCAGCGCTGTCCGCATTTTGGGCGAGGTAAAAAAATTTTTTTTGAAATTTTTTTTGCAGTAGTTAGATATACGTGTTAGGAAGCTCCCCACAAAATTTCAGCTCAATCCGACACCGTTTGAGCCTCCGTTCATCGATTTCAAAAACGTTACGCAAATCTGTCCACAGATTTGCGTAACGTTTTTGAAATCGATGAACGGAGGCTCAAACGGTGTCGGATTGAGCTGAAATTTTGTGGGGAGCTTCCTAACACGTATATCTAACTACTGGAAAAAAAAATTTCAAAAAAAAATACTTTTAGGTCGCCCAAAATGCGGACAGCGCTGGAAAAATTTCCAGCGCTGTCAACTCTTCTCCATTTTTCACATTTGTAAATTATGTATGTACTATTTAATATCATATTATTTACAAATCATGATATTTGTATGGTTTAGAGAATTATTTGTTAGAATTCTTAATTTATTTGCTAACTTTCTGAATTATTCAGAACAACTAACAAATTTTTAAATTATTATGAGACTGAAATACCTCTTAAAATTTTTAAGCAAATTATTTATAAAGTTAGCAAATACACATCTTAAATTATTTAGCAAAAACACCGCTTAATTTTTTTCGTTTTGATTTAATAACATAATGGAAGAAATTTCCGTATTTTCCTTTGAACTTTCTTCAAAATTTTCTTTGGCAACCAAACATGAGAAAGAATCTCATTTCATTTTCATTTCACTTTTCTTTCTTCAAAATTTTTTTCGTTTCGATGAGTGCAAAAACGGGTGAAAATGAGAATGGTGGGTTTGAGTGTATGTAGTGTCTTGGGGTTTTTGCTTTTTTTGCTTGGGGGTGTGATTTTAGGTGTTTGGGTTTGAGTGTGTTTTTGGAGGGTTGGGTGGAGTTTTGTGTTTTTTGGTTTTTGGGTTTAAGAAGGTTGTCTCATGTGGCGATATATACATTGCCACATGGGACAAAGATTCAAAAACATCCTTCTTTTGTAATATAGATTTGTTGGGCTATTCACCTAATCCAAAGGTAACTATAGATGCTAAAATAAAAGGATTAAGATTATACATCAAGAAACATCTGAGGACATGCGGCATTCTTTTCTCAACCAAATGTCTCATTCTGGATGACGCACTGTTGTGAAATGTTGCATGTCCCAGTACACTTATAGGTAAGAAACAAAATCGCCTTGATACTAATCCAGATCAAGCCTAGGATCTTCTTGGAAATGGCAAGACCTCGGATAAGTGACCAACTTGTAGAAAGCAGTGCATGGACCATGTGATCAAGGATTGACTGATTGTCGGGTATATCAGGTAGTGGTACCACACCCTTCTCAAAGGAACCATATTTGAGACTAATGTGTGATATAGATACCCGACATGATCTAATATTATATCCCCACTAAATCATGTGATATCCCTTACACAATATGGAGAGCCCCCTTCTGATATGAACACGATATCCATGTTTGATGAGTTAGGAATTTGATGTACTTCTTTTTCAAAAAGAATAAGCGGCGGGTGGAAGCCCGTGGCTTTCCTTTTAAATGTATTTAACGAAACAACCCAAAGTGAAGTACATCGTTAATGCAGTTAGCAATGAAGAAAAAGATATTCTTTTATTGATAGGGGTGTAGGAATTGCAAATTCATTTCCCTGTAGCTATCACGTTTCTCGTTTCTAAAGGAAGACAAGATCCAGTGTATTAACTAAAGCATCCATGAATAGGTGTTGTAATCAGATATATCCATAACAAATAGGAATCTAATATCCATAACAAGTGAGCAATCATATATATCCAAATTGTTCCACATTGCTACGGTGCACTATGGAGTCATGATCGGCGACATTAAAGTCAGATTTGCCAATTAGGGGATAAAGTTGTGATCTTGAGTGAGAATTTCGACAAATAATAACAAATAGCATTGAAAATGTGTATGTTCAACAAACCCATCACATACTTCAGGGCTGTAAAATTGACTTACAATGTAATTTTTCAGCGAGTCTGAACCCCTCGAGGAGCTCGACAGCCTCCTTTCCTGCAGGAATTTGGAGGAGGAGATTCCATATGTCATCCACACCGAACTCGAAAACCAAACCATAGCACAGAATGAGATGCATTGATCACATAACTCGAAAACCAAACCAAACCAAACCATAGCCCTCAAAAGCTCTGTCCCACCTCTGGCGACTCCGAATCAAGGCCCTCCAATCGAAAGCCAGCATCTTGGCCTCTCCCTAACAGAAGCATTGATCACAGGATCAACGAGTCGAAGATTGCGCAGCAGAACCCCGATGGTTTTGCAGCTTCTGTCTCCACTGGGAATTGTAGAACTTTCCTACATGGAATCCATCCATCGCATCGAGAACGAGAAGCGCCGGATCGGGAGCGGAGCGTATGGCCGGAGCGAGCTCGTTGTTGAACAAAGCTTCGCTGTCGATGTAGCGGCTGATGAAACAGCGAAGGCGCTTGGGCTCCATTCTGACGCAGATCGATCTCAGCTCCTCCCGATGTTTCGCCTCGGCGATCTTGGCCTTGGCCTCGAGTGCTTCTTTCTGTTTGACTTTGGATTGAGTTGCTAGGGTGTCGATGACGGATTTCTCGATGGAGGAGAAATGATCGTCGAGGTCTTTCCATTGTAGAGCGATTAAGCGTGGGAAATGGGATTTGACAACTTCGAAGGATTTTCTTAGGTTTTCTCTCATCTTGGGAATTGAGTCGATGGACCCTACGATTTCTGATGTTGAAGACATTGACGATGTCGATTGACAATTTTTTTAGGTTTAATTTAGCGCTGGATGTATGGACGCCGGCGGCGGATGTCGGGCTAGAAATGGATTGCTTCGGATGTGGGGCGGCGGTGTCCCTGATCTCCCAAATGCAGATTATCTAGTCGAGATCCGCGTCCGCGTCCGGATCCGTATGTTTTTCCAAAGGTCAATTGGAAAATTAGATTCATGGTTGTCGTGTCAAGTGACCAACAGGCCCATTGGCCCGATGTCCATGCCGGGCCCAGCCCAGTTTGCTGCGCGCAGCGGCATCGGGCCGTCTGAGACCGGGCATATGACCGTTCACAGCACCCGGGTTTTTGGTCCTTTTCCTGTAAAAAGACCAAAACACACTTAACGGTAGGGCTGTTGACGAACGAGCTTGAACAGGGAGCTTGATTTTGTTCATGAACAAAATAAATGTTCAAGCTCTGTTCGTTTACTAACCGAGCTCTAAAAACCTGTTCAAGCTTGTTCGTTAAGCTTACCGAACGAACATAAACGAACATTTACCGAGGTTGTTCACGAGTAGTTAATCGAGCGTTTTGTTCGTTAACAAGACTTATCGAGCTTGTTCGTGAACATGTTCAGGAACATGTTCGTGAACACACAATCAATTTTGTTCATGAACAGATTTTCAATCAAACAAACGAACGTCAATTTTTTAATTAGGAATAATAATATTCAAACATAATTGCCAATGACTAAATCAATTAAATAAAAGGATTAAATATTTGCAGGACAAAAACAAATAAATCCAGCATAATAGCTCCATAGATCCTATTACAAGCATCCATTCCAAGCATAGTAAAAAATATAGTATTTGTGTAAATTTACTATTTTCGGTAGATGTTCATTCACGAACACTTAACGAGCTTGTTCATGAACATCACTTAACAAGCTTGTTCACGAACACTTAACGAGCTTGTTCATGAACATAAATGAACGAACACAGTTATGTTCAAGCTCTGTTCGTTTACTAACCGAGCTCTAAAAATCTGTTCAAGCTTGTTCATTAAGCTTCTTAAACGAACGTAAACGAACATGTACCGAGCTTGTTCACGAGTAGTTCGTCGAACGTTATGTTCGTCAACAGCCCTACTTAACGGTCATAAACGGTCGTTTTGGAATATATTTTTTTAATCTTTTGAAGTCCTAAAAATTCCTCATTTTGTACACAATTCTTATTCACTCTACTCTCAGTTAAGAAACTCAAGCTGCATACTGTGACCAAGCTTTCAGCTTGCTAGCAATCAATCTCTATCAACTCTCCATCTATGTTTGCTCTCAAGCTCCGTCCGCTCTCAATCTATGTCTGCTTTCAAGCTCCGTCCACTCTCAATCTATGTCCGCTGTCAAGCTCGTTTCCACTCAATCTCTGTCTTCAATCAGGATCCTGTAAGTTTAATTTTAATCATAAATTAGAATAATGACTGAACCATCTGATCGTAGAAATGTTAATGTGAATTTTAATGATACTGCGTGTTACGGCCAAAGATCGGAACGCCTCAACTTCCCCTCCAAGCTCGCCAGACAAGCAACCAGCTCGCTCATCGTCCAAGAAATCCGCCTCGCCGAACAGAAGGGTCGCACTCCCCCCTCCCCTCCAGACTCGCCAATTGGTTGCACGTTCCCCTCCAAGCTCGCCAGTCAAGCAACCCGCTCGCTCATCATTCTCCAAGTCCCCCCCCACCTCCAACCAAGGCACGAGGGGCATCCATCGAGACCTCGGGGCATCGAGCTTAGGTAACAAGCTAGGCGCCCTCCGGGAGCGATCAAGCGACCTATGAGCGGTCCCGTCCCTTGGACGCACCTAGATGTCATTTCAGCGTATTGAACACGACAAACGTCCTTGAACGAGAACAACACGGGCACTTTTGCCGCCCGACAGCCTGACAAAAAGAGCACCTGGCCATTTCGACGCTTGGCAGTCTGACAAAAGCGCGCCTGACGCTTTCGGCTCTGACACCCTGACAAAAGCACGCCTGGCACGCTCAGCTCTGACATCCTCGACCGAACCTTTAGCTGTCTGACATGCCACCTCAGTACACCAGCTCAGCCGAAGCTAACCGCCTTACTCAGCTATAAATACTCCTCTACTTCCATCAAGAAAGAGGTTGGTTGATCAAAATCATAAACACTCACCTCATACACAAGAGCAAATATCTTCCACATATTTGTTCTTTCACTCAAGCTCAGCCAACATGTCCGACCCACATTTTAAGCCCTAATTCTAACTTAAGCATCGGAGAGGCTAAGGGTTGTCATCCAACCCCACATTGCTGACGAGCCACTCTTTGTGCAGTTAAGCTCGTCCAAGCAACGAGCAACCGGCGACCAACTCTAGAAGAGCGACGTTCAAGAGGCGACCATGAAGGATTGATCCCAAGTGTATCGTCTGAAGAACGCTCGGCCTCAACATCCTGTTAGGGGTAGCAAATGGGTTGGGGGTTCGAGTTCGGGTCGAGTCAGATTTGACCCGACCCGGATAGGGGTAAACCCTAACCCGACCCAGATTGAATCAGGGTCGGGTTCGGGTGACCTGGAAAATTTTCGGGGCGGGTTCAGGTTAACTTGTCGGGTTAAGATTTGACTTACACATTATTGATCCTTCTTCGATATCCAGCTATTTATTAAGAGCCACCGGCAATTTACTAAGTTTTGCATAATTTCCAGTTGGTCGTTTAATCCGCACTGATGACAGCAAGGAAGTATAATTAACGTTACCATTCTATTAATAAAAGTTATAAAATTAACTAAAAAGTGGTATGTAAAATGAATTGAATCCAAGACCTCTTAAAGAAGTGTACAACAATTCAAATTGTATAAGCCCAACTCCCCTTGCAACTGTGTATTAAAGTTATTATATAAATTTTTATATTTAGAGAGAAAGTAAACCGGGTCGAATTCAGGTCATCCTGGTTGACATGCCAACTCATACCTGATCCGGATTTTATCCGGGTCAGGTCGGGTCAACCCGTTTCCTACTTGACCCGGATTGGCCCCTACCCATACCCGGTTAAGGATGCCGGGTTCAGGTCGGGTCGGGTCGGGCTCATTTTGCCACCCCTACATCCCGTCGCCACTTGTAAACAGCCTCCCCAAACACCCCCTCGCGTGTTAATCATCGTACCCTTGATTCCCCACTAAACAAATTACATTGTCTGGCAAATTTCGACCTGCAACAATTGGCGCCGTCTGTGGGAATCTTAGGGTCACACCTATGTCAAATCCCATACCCATCAATCGCAGTCCCAACCGTGGCAAAGCACCCATGGAGGAGGAGTCATACTCTCACAGAAAGACTCCCCCGACAGACTTACCCCCTGAGGGGACGTGTAACGACCACTTTCCGATCGTACGTATTTTAGTGTGTATTTTGTTTTGTATGCGTATATTCGTATCTAGTTTTTACTATTATTTTTTCTTAGCTCAGACGCGTGACCGGGCCCTGTATTCACGACCCTCTCGGAGGCGCGATCGTCCCGGTATCTTCATTTTAATTTTTGGATGTCAATGGACCGATCCGCAATAACCTCATTATTAATTATTAAAATATCTTTTTTAAAAGTTTGAATTTCAACTCTGAGATCGTTTTAAAAACAAATTTTATAATATCTAAACCTATTGATATTAAATCCTAACTTATCCCATTCCAATATTAACCGTACCTCCTATCCAATCGGGCACAACCCCCCTCTCTCACATGTACTCTCTTTCTCTCTCCCCTCTAACTTCCCCTACAAAAGCTAACAGGAGCCCAGCAACTCCCCTGGGCTTTCACACAACCAAACAACCCAGAACTTCGTGCTCTTTCTGTTTTAAAATCCAAACAAAAACCCTGTGAACCCTAGGCCTCTCCCCTCTCAGCCGCTAAGAGCCCTACCCGAACCCTAGAATCCCTTCTCCCATGCGCCCATCTCCTACACGCCAACATGTAGTGACCCTGTGCTATGAGGAACAAACAGTAGAGTGGGGGTGAATAGTGTTTTATAGAATTATAACGAATTTACGCCAAATAAAACCCTACTTAACCAACAAATGCGGAATGTAATAAATGAACAACAACCCAAGTAAGAAAGCAATGCAAACAAGCAATCTACCCTGGTTCGGTGCCACCCAAGTCGGGAACAAGCAATCTACCCTGGTTCGGTGCCACCCAAGTCTTCCCGACTTGTTACCGGTGCCCTACTCCAGCAACACCCGGATCCCCTCCGGATACTCTAGCAAACAGCTAGAGATTTCTTTTAGCCCACTTGTGGAAAACCTCCAACAAGTGCAATCGACCTACAATCGATGTCCGTGTATCCCACAACCCGGGAACACGCAAAAACCTTTATCCCACAACCTGGGACTAAGCACGCTCTCACAAACCGAGAGTAAAACGAAATCTTGACTCCCACAACTTGGGATCAAGCCAATCCTCTCAACACCGAGAGTATACAACAAATATGAAGTATAAAGAATGAAATATAAAACTTCTTACCACAAAATCCTATGCCTTGAGAAATACTTACCAATTTAGGGCAAGAATGGATTTTGAGGAAGATGAGATCACCAAACCCTAGCTCCACCAAGATGAGCAGCAATAGATGGCTAGGGAGTAGATGGTGATTTAGATTCAAGCTATTAGCTTGATTAGCTCACAAAGAATTGTAATGCCCTACCAGCTACTGCACAAGTACTAGAGGGGGTGTGAATAGTACTTTAAAATAATAAGGCGTATAATTCCAAATTAAATTGCAAACAACCACCAAATCAATTTGCGGAAGCTTAAATTGATTGACAACAATGAAATAAACAAAGCTAACAAACGATGTTAATGGGTTCGGATCCACCCAAGTCTCCCCGACTTGTTCCCGGTGATCCTACGTCCCAACCACCCGGATCCCCTCCGGATACTTGAGTTAGAAACCCTAACTCAAGATTTCCACTATGAATATCTTGTGAAAAACCTTCACAAGATCAAATCATACATGCAATGGCAAAGTGAATCCCACAACCCGGGATCACAAACTTCTCTCACAACCGAGAGAGCCAATAAGCAATATAAAGAGTTTAAATGAAATAAATACTCTTACCACAAAATCCTATACCTTGAGTTTTTCTTACCCAATAGGTGGAATGAAGGATTTGAGGAAGATGAAGTCACCAAGCCCTAGCACCAAGGAAATGAGCAGCAATGGGTGCCTAGGGAAGAGTTGGAGACTTGGATCAAGCAATAGCTTGAAGAGCTCACCAAGAACAAGCTTCTCTCTAGATCTAGAAATGAGAGAGAATGGCTTTCTTGTGAGGAAGAGAGCTTTAGATTTGAGGGAGAATGGCTATCTCTTTAGGGCTCAATGAATCTCTTAATGGCAGCTCTATTGAAGATAGAAATGACCTAGGTTCGTATTTATAGGAACCCAAAAACATAAGTTAGGTCAATCTCCAACGGAAAGAAATCTGAGTGAATTAGTCGGTCAAAGAATATTCACTGACCGACTAGTTCATCAACTAGTCGGTCAGTCACAAAGCATGGACCGACTAAGAGCAGATCTGAGAAGAGATAGAATTTCAGACCTAGAAAACTAGTCTGAAGGCAAGTTGACTTAGTCGGTCCAAGAACAAAAGTTGACCGACTAGATTGTCAACTAGTCGGTCATCAAACGTTCTTAGACCGACTAACGGTAAACAGTAGCTTAGGAGAAATTTGGCATGTACAGTAAATCACAACTAGTCGGTCAAAGAAGCATCACTGACCGACTAGTTCACAAACTAGTCGGTCGGTGAGTCAACGTAGACCGACTAACTGTAAACAGTAAAGAACAAAGATTTAACTGACTGAAACTAGTCGGTCCAAGAACAGTGGCCGACCGACTAGATTGTGATCTAGTCGGTCAGTACTTGTTCTTGTACCAACTAACATGCACAACAAAGTCCGAATCGAAGCGCGACGCTTCGAGGAAGATAGAGTGAACTTGTGCAAGAATCCTAGAGCTACGAAATGAGCGAAATGAAGATAGAAACGTAAGATATACTCAAGGCTTAACATTCTATCAATCGAAACTAAAAGACTATAAATAAAACCTTAATAAACGGTCTTTGAGAGCTTCGATTGAATCTTCATTATTTCCAAAGCGTTGCATGAGCTTCAACGAAGCTTTAGGCTTGAATACGAGCTTTTGGAAGTGTTGAGATGTCGCTTTGAATATTCTCGTGAAATTGGCGACGATCTCCAATACTGCGCTCACAAATTGTTAGTTCATGAATTATTTATGTTTGCTCATCATCCAAAACCAAATCCGGGGAGTCCAATATTCAACATTCTCCCCCTTTTTGGTGATGACAAACCAACATAAATAATAATCAAAGATAATAATTCAAATGTAAAATACTTACTCCCCCTGCATTGATGACACGTTAATTCCAAAATGAATATAAATGAATTGTATCAAGCAGACGAGTAAGATAAATAAAGTGAATTGATTTTTGAAATATCGGATTTTGAAATGTAAAATCCAACATATCAAACTAGATTCCCCCTGAATCTAACATATCAAACTAGATTCTTGGAAATTGAGTTAAATTTTTCATTTGCGCTATTTATTATCATTATCTCTCCCCCTTTGGCATTATCCCAAAAATGGGGGGCATACAACGACAACAATTAGGAAATGTAAAATCCAACATCGGGAGTCGTAGACGAAGACAATGGACCAACTTGACACCAAGGGAAAAATGTGGAAATCAAAACAAGGTGTGTCAAATTTTCCATTATCAATAAAAATCAACGATAATCAAAATCATCAAAAAAAAATACCAAATGTTTATTCATGTCTTGAATAAAGAAACATACTCTTCAATATTCAATATTCTTGGTTAATTTTGAGCATGGAAAACAATTCTATAAAATCCATTTAACCAACTTTTTATGCGTCGATTCGATATCACATTTCAAATATATTCAACGAATATTAAATTTGCACGACGAATAAAAGATAAAGTGGTCGATGATGAACATATATATACATAGAGACAACATGAGTACATCCAAAAGATATCACATCGAATATAAGAGATACATCATATCAAGTGCTACATATCATCAAAAAGAAATACATCATCATCAACATATCATACAATCCAACACCGACAATCAGAAAGCACAAAAGCAATACAACAAGGCAACTCTCAACCCCATCCTAACCCAAAACTCTCTCACTAGAATACATCATCCAAAGTGTATATGGAGAGTCCTCGGAACAACGATCACGAGGAGGAGGCAGGATCTGCAGCGTCCGTGGGTCCAGTCGACGGAGTGGACTCAGGATCTGCAGGGAGCAGAGGTGTCTCAACAGATGGAATCGTCGGGGCAGGAGTCGAGATCTCAGCAACAGGCTCAACAGCAGCAGGAGTCTCGACAGAAGCAGCAGCAGATACATGAGCAGGCTCGGAAACTGGATCAGCAGCAGATGGCTCTGGAACACCGGAAGAGGTGGCAACTCCAGGAGCAGAAGTGGAAGTACCAGCAGCAGCAGAAGTGCCCTTGGGGGCACGAGTCGAAGCACGACAGATCTCCTCAACGTCCTCATCATCCATCTCATCCATCTCCTCTCCCTCAGACACGGAAGGAGGAAGCTCAACACCCATCTGACGTGCCATACGGCAGACCACCTCCTCGGTACGAGCCAAGCGGGACTCGTGACGAAGAAGTATCCGGACGACGTCATCAAGGGTGGCAACGGGAGAAGCAGAGGCAGTGGCAGAGGCAGGGACAGACGCTGAAGGAGTCGTCCTCTGAACGTGACGAAGCGCCGCAAGAGATTTCTTGACGGCCGTCGCATTCAGCGGAGGACCGAGGGGACGCTCATCGTCACGAGGCAATGTGACACGAAAGTGACGAAACACGAGGGTCAACATGCAAGGAAAAGGAATATGAGCCGATTTATTGGACTTTCGAATACACTCGAAAGAATCAATCTTGTCGAGTATAATTCGAGCCCAATTAATCGAGCTCCCCATGAAGATCGCATAGATAAGCTTCAAAAATGGCTGGGATGGCAAAGATGAGGAGCCGTACTTGGGAAGCAAGCACGACTTCAGAATCAAATTAAGGACCCAAGCATTTGGCTTAAAAGATTTAGAGGGCACGCCAATCATAGCAGGAGGAATCTGATGGAAAATCTCTGATAGGATGGTCTGGTCAAGAGAGGAAATATCATCTACCGAGATATCAGAAGGAAGAAGGCCAGACGAAGAGATACCCAGAATCTCTCCTAAGATTTCCGCAGTGAGGACTATAGGAGTCCCCAAAACGGTCGTCTCAATAGAGTGGGTCTGATAGAACTGACCCCAGATCCTATTGGCATAGAAAAGCTTCACTAATCTAGGATAGGGGCGAGGATTCGCCTTCGGGTCAAATCGAAGGTAATCGAGAAGACCCGACGACGACAGAAGATCAGCTAGCCCTATGAAGTCGCTGAACTGGACGAAATGCTCCAGAAGCAGCGGACAATGTTCGATACGGTTATATGCCGCAAGACACAAAGGGTCATCGCGACATAAGGAAATATCGACACCGCCCACCGGCATCGGAGCCTTTCCCTTAGGCTTTCGAGAAGACGAACGAGGGTGGGTGCTAGACTCGGGATGAATAGGAGGAGAGGGTTCCCTATGAGTCTCGGTCTCGGGATTATACTCCGTATCGGAATCGGTAGGAGTATGGAACGAAGAAGGAGAGACAAGAGATTTGGCCTTTGGCTTAGGTTTGGGCTTGGGTTTGGGTTGACCTTTAGGTTTAGCGGTCGTCGTCCTCTTCTTCTTGAGAGGAGGCGAAGACGACGAAGGATGGGTGGTCTTGGCTCTACGCTTCGTAGGGGTTGGATGCTCGGGATCCGAAGAGGTTGGATCAACGGTCATCGGAGAGGGGTTAGAGGAAGGGATCGGAATGTGTGTTCTTGCCATAGTCGAAGCAAGACACGAGATCAAATCAACGAATCCTAGCACAACCCTAGAAATCCGAAACCCTAGAGGAAGAACTTTAGAACCCTAGGCAGAGAAACCTAACCCTAGAGCTGAAAACGAAACCCTAGATAGGAGAGGGAGGAGGTAGGTTTACCCTAGGAGGAAGAACGACGGCCGGCGACGGCGGAGATGATCGGAAAGAGGCCGGAAGTCGATCGGAAGGGGAAGGGTCGGGGTTTTGAGCGGAGTGAACTGAGTTTTCGATCGATTAGAATGGAAATCGATCGACTAAACTGAGTTTAAGTCGGTCGATTTCCCAAATGACCAAACAGCCCCTGGCACAACTAGTCGGTCACAGTTCAAGCACTGACCGACTAGTTCACAAACTAGTCGGTCGGTAAATGAGCTTGAACCGACTAGGTGCAAACAGTGGCTGAATCCAAGAAGACTGACAAGATTTAGTCGGTCTGCGTTCGATTACTGACCGACTAGATCTCAATCTAGTCGGTCGGTCACTGAACATGAACCGACTAAAGAGTCAAAAACTTGAAAATTAAGTTCTCTCCATAATACGCTTGGACGAAAAATCTCAAAACTCTCAATAGACATCTAAACTACCCCATTAAACATCGAAAAACAGAAATTTGACGATTACGCACAAATCGAACGAAAAATTAAGATAACACTTAAAAATTCTCGAAAAATCCAATAATTCTAGCATGAATGAGATATTGTCAAGAATAATAGCATGCAAAATTATTGAATGAAACATGAATCCTATATTTCGGATTCACCCATAATCCCCAATTCTCGACGCAACCGCACAAAGGAGTCCTCCTTTAGGGGTTTCGTGAAAATATCGGCGATTTGCTTTTGGGTTTCAACGTACACTAGAATGATGTCCTTTTTAGCAACATGGTCATCTAAAAAGTGGTGGCGGACATCTATGTGTTTCGAACGGGAATGATGTACCGGGTTCTTGGAAAGACATATTGCACTTTGGTTGTCAACCATGATAGGGCAAGTATCACAATTTATACCAAAGTCTTTAAGTGTGTGTCTCATCCAAAGAACTTGAGCACACGCGGCACCGGCGGCAATATATTCCGCCTCGGTGGTTGAAAGTGATACGGAATTTTGCTTCTTGGAAAACCAAGAGACAAGAGAATTTCCTATAAAATGGCAAGTGCCACTAGTACTTTTCCTGTCGGATTTGCATCCCGCATAATCGGCATCACTATATGATATTAACTCATATGTGCTAGATCTCGGATAAAGTAATCCAAAATCTAAAGTGTAACTTAGATAGCGAAAAATACGCTTTACCGCTACTAAGTGAGACTCCTTAGGTTGAGACTGATAACGAGCACATATACATACGGCAAACATAATATCGGGCCTACTTGCGGTAAGATAAAGCAAACTACCAATCATACCTCGATATAAACGAATGTCTACATCCTTACCGCCCGTATCCTTGTCAAGATGCGTAGTCGTGCTCATTGGAGTCTTTTTCCCGGAGGTATTCTCCATTCCAAATCGCTTTAGCAACTCCACCGTGTACTTCGTTTGGTGGATGAAGATTGCATCGTTCATTTGGCGAATTTGGAGTCCTAAGAAATATTTGAGTTCGCCCATGTGGCTCATCTCAAATTGTTCCTTCATAACATTAGAAAACTCTTCGCAAAGAGTGAAGTTAGTAGCACCGAAAATGATATCATCAACATAAATTTGTACTAATAAAATATCATTATTCGCATGCTTAACAAAAAGAGTTGAATCGGCTTCGCCCATTTTAAAATTCAAATCCAAAAGAAAATTCTTTAGGCGATCATACCAAGCTCGAGGAGCTTGTCTCAAACCATAAAGAGCTTTCTTTAGTTTAAAAACGTGATTTGGAAATTTTTCATTTATGAAGCCCGGAGGTTGAGAAACGTAAACTTCCTCAACGACATCTCCGTTTAAAAAAGCACTTTTAACATCCATTTGAAATAATTTAAAATTCTTATGGCATGCAAAAGACAAAAGTAATCTAATTGATTCTAATCTAGCTACCGGAGCGAAGGATTCTTCGAAATCAATACCTTCCTCTTGTCGATAGCCTTGAGCTACTAACCGAGCTTTGTTCCGGACGACGACTTGGTTTTCGTCGGTTTTGTTCTTGAAAATCCACTTTGTCCCTATGACGGTGTGGTTCTTCGAAGGCAATGGAACAAGCTCCCACACTTCATTCCTCTCGAATTGAATGAGCTCCTCCTCCATGGCAAGTATCCAAGCACTATCTTCGCATGCTTCAACTATATTCTTTGGCTCTATCGATGAGGCAAAGGCACAATTGGCGAAGTGGTGAACTTGTGATCTTGTCTTGACACTATCTTGAATATTGCCAATTACTTGCTCATGGGGATGGTCGCGAATGACATGAAGTCGCTTGGGAATACCTTGATCACTTGGAACATTCTCAACAACTTCATTAGTCGGGTTAGTCTCAATAGAATCAATAGACTTAGAATTATCAAATGAATCACATAAAACATCCATAGAATCATTATCATTTGAACTTCTAGTTGGAACAAATCCTTCATTAAATGAGACATGAAGCGACTCCTCGATCGTCGAGGTTCGTTTGTTGAATATCCGGTAGGCTTTGCTACGCGAAGAATATCCCACAAAAATCCCCTCATCGGATCTCGGATCGAATTTGTCCAAACTACCATATGTGTTCTTAATAAAACATTTCGAACCAAAAACACGAAAATGTTTAACTTGAGGCAACCTACCAAACAACAATTCATAACAAGTTTGTTTAGTGCCGGGCCTTAAAAGTATTCTATTAAACACATAGCAAGCGGTGTGTACCGCTTCCGCCCAAAATTGATGGCCAAGTTGGCTATCATCAAGCATAGTGCGAGCACACTCCACTAGCGTCCTATTCTTTCTCTCAACTACACCATTTTGAGGCGGTGCACGAGGGAAAGAGAAGGTGTGAGTAATACCAACTTCATCACAAAATGTCTCAAAAGACTCATTCTCAAATTCACCTCCATGATCACTACGAATAGTGACAATGGTGTTTCCTAAGAGATTTTGTACTTCCTTAACAAAAATTGTGAAGTTTTCAAAAGCTTCATTTTTATTGCACAAGAAAAATACCCAAGTAAATCTTGAATAGTCATCTACGATGACAAGTCCATACCTTGCATTTCCTAAGGAAGCTACTCTAGTTGGCCCAAATAAATCTAGATGTAATAGCTCTAGTGGCCGTTTTGTAGAGATGCTTTTCTTAGGTTTAAATAAAGATTTAGGAAGCTTGCCGCGTTGACAACAATCACAAAAACTTTTCTTTTCAAAAACAAGCTTCGGAAAACCTTTAATAGAATTCAATTTTGAAAGCTTATATAGTGTTCCAAAGTTCACATGTCCAAAGCGTCGATGCCATAAGTGTTGTTCACTTGTGTTGGCAACGAGACATTGTTCATATGACTTATGAAGATCCAAAATATAAATGTCTTTACGACGAGTTCCGGAAAATAATAATTTTTCATTATCCTTTCTTAAAATATGACACAATCCTTTCGCAAAGCTAACTTTGTAACCTTTGTCACAAAGTTGACTTATTGAAATAAGATTATGATTTAAACCACTAACAAGATACACATCACTAATTAATGGTTTAGAAGGGTTACCGACATTACCAACACCTATGATGGTTCCGCTCTCGTTGCCTCCAAATACGACGCGGTTTCCATTCACAATGGGAACCACTCCGGAGAGCAATCGAGCGTCACCCGTCATGTGTTTGGAGCACCCGCTATCGAGTATCCAATTCCCTTTGGAGCTAAATTTAAATTTGTTGCTCCTTTTCTTTTTCTTTTCCTTGAGTACCTAAAGATAGATAAGTTTCATATCATGGTACCCAAGGTCATTGGGTCCAAGGGATTAGACCTTTGGAAGCCAAGTCCAAGTGGACTTAGACTTCCCCACATAATTCTTACTATGCACAACATCCGAAAAATAAGCATTCATATATATTTGTTTTTCGTCCATGCTTGTGTCCTTTGGGCTCCAAATCGTGAAAACTTTGGGAGCCATCATCCTATTGGGTGCATGCATGCGACGTTGATTTCTACGTGATGCATGTTGTGGATAGGCATACGGGACATGATGGAATGGTGCACGACGAGAATTATTCATATGATGAGGTGGGTGTACATATGCATGTGTGGGAACACGTGCGTGAGGGTGTCTCACTTGGTGTGCACGTGCCCGAGAATGTGTTGCATAAAAATCATCATAAGTGTGAGATGGTGGAGTAGGACGTGTGTTCCTACGTGGCATGGAATTGGTGTACATATAAGCATGCCCCTTCTTTGGAGGTCCACCCAATGTGGGTTTCTTTCCGAAAGAGGGTGTGGACGAGGTGGAAGCACCATTGGTAGATGAACTACCAATAGAGTGTTTGCTCCCACTCGTTGAGGCTTCGGAAGTTGGCCTAACAAAGGTAGTGACCGACTTGGAAGAATTTCCCATCATATACCCCAAGCCAATGTGGTGCTTGGCCGGAAGTAAATTTTTTAGGATATTATCCAAATGGCCTTTACCCTTGTTGAATTTGTTGATTCGGCCCAATGTGTCCTCATATTTCTCTTTGAGAGAACGCAAGGAAGTATCCAAGGTGGATATTTGCGAAGTGAGCACATAAACACGAGATTTAAGATTCTCGTTCTCAATACTCAAAGTCGAGTTTTGAGAAGTTAAATCCGCTATCTCATGTTCTTCCGCATCCTCAATGCTAACATGTTCAAGTTTAGATTTGAGATTTACTATCTCTTTTCTTAACTCTTCAACAACGGTGTCGTTGTTGGTGATGATAGTCTTAGGCGATGTTTGAATGCTAGCTAGGTCATCTTTTACCTTAGTATATCTATTTACTAACTTAGTATATTTTGACCAAAGTTGAGTGTTAGCATCCCTAAGATCATCCATCGTTACCTCATCGCTTTCTTCATCACTATCATCGGAAGAGGAGGATCCTTGATCGTGCTCCTCTCTTGCCATGAAACACATGTGTGCTTGCTCCACGTGCTCATCGTCCGACTCTCCGCTTGAGGAATCCTCGGAGTCGGTGAAGGTAGCTCCGACAAGTCCCTTCTTGTTTCCTTTCGTGTACTTCTTGGACTTGTCATACTTTGGCGCCTTCCACTTCTCCTTTTGCTTGTTTTGAGGACAATCCGCTTTGATGTGTCCTGGCTTATTGCATTTAAAGCACAAAGGTGGAGAGGCGTTAGTAGATGTAAACTTAGATTTGTGTTTGAAGTTACCCTTTCGGAAGAAGCGATTGAACTTCTTTGCCATGAGTGCAATGGATTCCATGTCCATTTCTTCTTCCGAGTTCTCATCATCGGTAGAGGTGGATGAAGCCGCCTTGAATGCAATCGCCTTTTTCTTAGGCGCATCTAGGTTCAAATATGACTTCATCTTTTCTTGTAGCTTCACCTTGCTATCTTTGCATACCTCATATGACATCAAAGTACCCATTAGTTGAACTACGGTATATTTGTCCATGTCATTACCTTCCTCGATGGCGAAGGTACGTTTTTCCCAAGAAGAGGGAAGTCCTTCAATAAGCTTTAAGAACTTCTCCTTTTGAGTGTAGATCTTGCCGAGGGCCTCTAACTCGTTTATTATATCAACGAAACGAGCGTAATATTCTTTCATCTTCTCGCCCTGTTGCATATGAAACATTTCGTAATCTTTGGTTACGACTACGAGTTTAGAGTCTCTTACCCTACTCGTCCCTTCGTGTAGAATGAGGAGGGAGTTCCAAATTTGATATGCACTCTTACATGTGCATATCTTATTGAAATCCTCGGGCTCCAATGCACATTGCAAGGCGTTCATTGCCTTGGCATTGCTTACCTCCGCGGCGACCTCCGCGGTAGTCCATTTCTCAAAATCTTCTTCTTCGGGTTCAATATACTCCTTCATTGTAGTTCTCCATAAAGATGCACTTCGGAGGAAGGTTTCCATCCGACACTTCCAGTACCCGTAGTTGGTACCGTTGAAGAATGGAGGCCTCGTAGAGGAATGTCCTTCCAGCACGGAAGATGCTCCTTCACGGTTCCTGAAGGTGTCATAGTTGGAAGGTGGACGCACGGTCTTGTTGTCGTTGGCAGACATAGCTGAGAACCTTGCTCTGATACCAAATGTAATGCCCTACCAGCTACTGCACAAGTACTAGAGGGGGGGTGAATAGTACTTTAAAATAATAAGGCGTATAATTCCAAATTAAATTGCAAACAACCACCAAATCAATTTGCGGAAGCTTAAATTGATTGACAACAATGAAATAAACAAAGCTAACAAACGATGTTAATGGGTTCGGATCCACCCAAGTCTCCCCGACTTGTTCCCGGTGATCCTACGTCCCAACCACCCGGATCCCCTCCGGATACTTGAGTTAGAAACCCTAACTCAAGATTTCCACTATGAATATCTTGTGAAAAACCTTCACAAGATCAAATCATACATGCAATGGCAAAGTGAATCCCACAACCCGGGATCACAAACTTCTCTCACAACCGAGAGAGCCAATAAGCAATATAAAGAGTTTAAATGAAATAAATACTCTTACCACAAAATCCTATACCTTGAGTTTTTCTTACCCAATAGGTGGAATGAAGGATTTGAGGAAGATGAAGTCACCAAGCCCTAGCACCAAGGAAATGAGCAGCAATGGGTGCCTAGGGAAGAGTTGGAGACTTGGATCAAGCAATAGCTTGAAGAGCTCACCAAGAACAAGCTTCTCTCTAGATCTAGAAATGAGAGAGAATGGCTTTCTTGTGAGGAAGAGAGCTTTAGATTTGAGGGAGAATGGCTATCTCTTTAGGGCTCAATGAATCTCTTAATGGCAGCTCTATTGAAGATAGAAATGACCTAGGTTCGTATTTATAGGAACCCAAAAACATAAGTTAGGTCAATCTCCAACGGAAAGAAATCTGAGTGAATTAGTCGGTCAAAGAATATTCACTGACCGACTAGTTCATCAACTAGTCGGTCAGTCACAAAGCATGGACCGACTAAGAGCAGATCTGAGAAGAGATAGAATTTCAGACCTAGAAAACTAGTCTGAAGGCAAGTTGACTTAGTCGGTCCAAGAACAAAAGTTGACCGACTAGATTGTCAACTAGTCGGTCATCAAACGTTCTTAGACCGACTAACGGTAAACAGTAGCTTAGGAGAAATTTGGCATGTACAGTAAATCACAACTAGTCGGTCAAAGAAGCATCACTGACCGACTAGTTCACAAACTAGTCGGTCGGTGAGTCAACGTAGACCGACTAACTGTAAACAGTAAAGAACAAAGATTTAACTGACTGAAACTAGTCGGTCCAAGAACAGTGGCCGACCGACTAGATTGTGATCTAGTCGGTCAGTACTTGTTCTTGTACCAACTAACATGCACAACAAAGTCCGAATCGAAGCGCGACGCTTCGAGGAAGATAGAGTGAACTTGTGCAAGAATCCTAGAGCTACGAAATGAGCGAAATGAAGATAGAAACGTAAGATATACTCAAGGCTTAACATTCTATCAATCGAAACTAAAAGACTATAAATAAAACCTTAATAAACGGTCTTTGAGAGCTTCGATTGAATCTTCATTATTTCCAAAGCGTTGCATGAGCTTCAACGAAGCTTTAGGCTTGAATACGAGCTTTTGGAAGTGTTGAGATGTCGCTTTGAATATTCTCGTGAAATTGGCGACGATCTCCAATACTGCGCTCACAAATTGTTAGTTCATGAATTATTTATGTTTGCTCATCATCCAAAACCAAATCCGGGGAGTCCAATATTCAACAAGAATGAGAATCTCTCTTGAGGAAATTAGTGCTCAAAGAGTGAGGGAGAGATTCTTGTGAGATGAGAGAGCTTAGAAATGAGAGTGTATGGCTCTTCTCAAAGGTGTGAAAATGTCTCTAATTTCAGCC
The DNA here is from genome assembly GCA_030789695.1 of Scilla litardierei. Classification (NCBI taxonomy): domain Eukaryota; kingdom Viridiplantae; phylum Streptophyta; class Magnoliopsida; order Asparagales; family Asparagaceae; genus Scilla; species Scilla litardierei. Next base: position 36,345,156 of record CM061141.1, on the reverse strand, counting down.
GTGGATCCCTGGTTAGAAGCACACAAACTTATATAGGGAAGAGAGAAAACGTCACAAAATTTGTGGCATTAAATGACCAACGGATCTATTTCTGAAGCTGCTTAATCGGTCTAAGAAGGGTTATCAACCGACTAGATTGACAACTAGTCGGTCAGTGAACCTTCTTGGACCGACTAGATGGTTAACAGAGAAGATGGTGAAATCTGAGTAAGAACTTGTCGGTCTAAGAAGGACCATCAACCGACTAGATTGACAACTAGTCGGTCAGTGAACCTTCTTGGACCGACTAGATTTGAAACTAGTCGGTCTAAGAAGGATCATCAACCGACTAGTTTGTCATTTAATGCATTAACCATCCTTCTTGAACCAACTAACTGGTCAACAGTGCAAAGGCTGAATTAACAAGGAAAACTAGTCGGTCTGAGAAGATACACCAACCGACTAGATAATCATTTAGTCGGTCGGTGAACCTTCTTGGACCGACTAATTGGTCAACAAATGGTCTTGAATTGATTAGGATAACTAGTCGGTCTGAGAAGGATTTCCAACCGACTAAATCGTCATCTAGTCGGTCGGTGAACCTTCTTGGACCGACTAATTGACCAACAGTGAATGTGCTGAATCAAGCAAGGATATCTAGTCGGTTCAAGAAGGATTCCCAACCGATTAGATCGTCATCTAGTCGGTTGGTTCTTCTTCTTGAACCAACTAAGATACATATGAAGCTGTGAAATGAAACGATAGGCTACGGGAAAGTTTCTAATTGCTTCTAAGGCAATCCTAGAGATACGATATGAAAGTTATGAAGATTTCTAGGCAAGTACTACTCAAGTCTTAACATTCTACTAAACCGAAGCTAGAAGACATAAAAGTAAACACGACAAACCGTCTTCAAAGCTTCAACATGGAGAATCTGAATCTCTTGACTTCATGAATACTCCTTGAGCTTCAACGAAGCTCCAGGCACAACGATCACGCGTTCTAAGGAAGTCTTGGGACGTCGCTTGAGATGAACAAAAGTACTTTGGCGACGATCTCCATAATTCTTCAATGTCTTGAGTCTTTTAGTTGAATGACTTGAATATCTTCAACGTCATAGTCTTCGAAGCTTTTGACTCATCCATTCCTTTCTTCTCTTTGGATTGAATCTCCATTCATTTGTTGATGCCATTGGCTTGAGGTTTGAGGTAGCCTTTGAGTTCATCAAGCCAATGCTTCACCTTTGTTGATCTACCAAGTTCTCCACTTGAATCAACACATGTAGTCACTTTTGATCTTCTTGAATCTAATTGGTGACTTTTCAGCTAACTGCAAACACAAGAGTTAGTCACAATGATTTGTGTTTGATCATCATCAAAATCAAGGTGGAGAGTCCAATACTCAACATTCTCCCCCTTTTTGATGATGACAAACCAAATATAAACAAAACAAATAATTGTGCATTAAATATACTTACTCCCCCTGCAATGATGCCAATCAAGTTAATATCAATAATCAATAGCATCATTCAGCAGTTAATAGTGTGTGTATCACATGAGGTTGTGTATATATCACATGAATGACCAGAAATAATATGCATACACAATGCAAATCATATAGGTGATACACATCATAAACATTAGCATGATTACCAACATATATAAAATGTAATCAATATAAATCAAGGTAATCACCAATGCTCCCCCTGAATCATATACTTGAACTATTAACACATAAAGTCTATATGATTCAAGTTAATGTTTAACACTCAACATTTAATAAGCATATCCTTTGTTTATTTCTCTCCCCCTTTGTCATTAACAAAAAGATATGGGGGCATAGAAACAACAAATGCAACAATAGAGTGGAAAACATAAAGGTATATCAATTGTAAAGTTACCAATTGTAAAGATCTCTAATGTAAAGTTACTAATTGTAAACAGGATATTAAAATAAAGATATCAATTGCAAGAGCATATATCCAACAACAACTCAACCACACTCAATTATCACAAAAAGATAAGCAATAAGCATATGTGATAAAAGATTACAATAGATACTAATTGTAAAGAGTAGTGTGAGCCGTGTTAGAAAAGTGACAATGCAAAAATCATGACATCACTTGTGGAAGAAAAACAAGTTATCAAATAGCGTCAAATATCCAAACAAACTCAATTATCACAAAATTTATAACATGAAGCATAATGTGATAAACTGTCTTGTGATACCAATAGTATACTTGGCAAGATAAATGACATGAACATGATTAAAAACATTATTGTGGAATCAAAATCATCCCATTGACATAGATCAATATTTTAAGCCAATTTAGTGCATGGAAAACAACTCTATGTTTTCATACAAGCAAATCTATTTACTCAATATAATCGTCGAGCGACGAAGTAAACAAACATGTTTTCATACACATTGTAATCAATATAATCAATATCAATTGTAATCACCCTTAATTTATGTTATAATATAATAACACAAATTAAGTACATTGGCATGAGAAACCAATTGTAGACATACCAAGTCATCTCCAAAAGTATCTCCAGCTAACCTCCACAAAGCATCTCCAAAAGTAAGCATACCAAATAAAAGTGAAGTGTGCGATGTGGGATGACAAGGTGATACAATGAGAATGAATATCAAATATCTATATCATGCAAAAGTGGTATGCCAAAATATAGATAGTAACTTCATAAAACATATGGCATACACAATTCTAGCACCCTAGGAAACTAATTGAAACAATGTTCAAAAGAACCATAGTACTAGCATGCATTCCAGAATAGATACTCACAAGATGAGTCAATGATAAGCATGGAATGCCATGAGCATGTAAAGATGATATCCAATATCAATAGTCTAACAATTGTAAATATGATACCAAATGTAAATATGATATGTAGAGATGATACCAATTGTAATCTAACAGAGTATGCAAAGTATGACAATTTAATGTCAAGATCATGATATCACTTGAGAAGGAAACCAAGTGAATAAATAGAGACATGATTTCATCCTAGCTCAATTATCACAAAGAATTCATCATGAAGCATAATGTGACAAAGCATCTTTTGAGCAAAGGCATGAAGATAGTCTACGTTCAAAGTCACAAGGTATGATATAAACGAATAAAGTTTATCATGAACATTGCATGCATGCATACTAATTGTGCGAATAGAATAAAAACTTGAGTAAGCACAATATAATCGGAGGTAGCATCAAAGAAGTCATAGTGCATCAAGATATATTCATGGAAGAATATCTATGACAGAATATACATATCATCAAACACAATATAAAGCTTATGTGATCATGTAAAGCACAAGTTATCTCTAACATCTCATCAAAATAGCATAAAATATGAGCGTGAGATGAGAGATGACGTAGTGAGAAATATAGCTTGAAGATCACTAACTAATATGAATGAATGTTATGTCACTTGTGAAAATATCATACATAAAAGATTTAGCTATAGACATGAAAGATCTCTTGAATAAAATTATAGCTAAACATCAGTCATGAAGTAATTAAAATGACAAGTAGCATACATTGATCACCCCAAATCATATCAATACGTCTCATAAAGATAATCATACAAACTATGAGAAAAGTATGATATGTGTGGTGATACAATGAACAAATACACATAAAGATCCTAAATCATTAATCTTATACATGACATGAATTATGTATAACGTGATGAAGTATAGCATGCCATAAAGAAATGAAAGATTCTACTAGAATGGTATGACAGATCATGATATGGTCTAAATAATCCATGAATATAGTCATCAATGAGAATTAGGTACAAGTTGTAGAATCAAAGTAGCAATGAATCTTAAGATCAACATACTTAAAATAATCTAATAAACAAACAAGCATGTCATACACATCAGTTATCATATCCATAATATTTAACAATCTTCGCAAAGAAGCATGCATGTAAGGAAATGCGATGTGTAATGACAACGTGTTCCAAAGATATGAATATCAATAAACAACTAACCAATTCATTAACAAGGTAGTCACATAAACACACAATCTTCATGAGGGTGTGACAAGAATGAGATAATGAAGAAGTATGCTATATTACACAAATCGAATATATTAAACTACCAATTGAAAACATGGTAGTCAAAACCCATATATTAAAATACCAATTGTGCAAAACACTTACTTACAACCATTTAGCTCTCCCTATATGTATGCATCTCCAATGCACCATCCTTTCCTTTGAATTGATCCGTCATTTGTAAACCAAGGAATGTGTAGGGTAGGCATCTTGCACAACAATCTGTCAATTCAACAATTGGTGGTATCCAAAAACTTTTTGGATCCAATAGGTTAATGAACAAAATCAAGTAGTCCAATAACCAATCATTTACCAATTGTAAATAACACTCATCAATAGAAATGCATGACATGCATTAATATGAGTTATTATAATCACGAAAATCATACATATAAGGAATTAACAATTCTCAATCATTAGAAATTGGAAGCACCTAGATTAATAATTCCTATGCATATGATTTAATCATAATACATTCTTATGAATACACACATCTAATACAATAGTGTGTGCAAGAAAGATTCCTCGTTCAATATGTATATGTGCACAAAATAAACATTCACGGCACAACACATATTGAAGGAAGACATGAAAAGTAATACCATAAAGAGTGTGCATGAAATGCATAAAGTATTAATTTTCATAACCAAATTTCTCTTTCCTTTGGCATATCAACAAGATAGGAAGGTGCAAATTGATAATATATCACCAAGGGTTAGAGAAATCAACTAATCTATATGCACAACATAATATGAATGAAATGCAATGACATATAGATGAACATAACATGATAGCAATCAAAACAAGTCATACTCCCACAAAATCATACAACAATGCAAACTTGGGAGTAAGGGACGAACTCACATATATATAGGTACAAAAAGTAATCATACAAGCATGGTACCCAAGCATGAAGTGTAATATGAGTGAGTAAGCAAGGTGTAAATCAAATAAAGATTAGAGTTTGATTTTCATATATAGTCGCATGAGAATATGTCATTCCTAATATACGATTCTATATGTGTGTTCATATCGTGCCTAAAAACAATCTTAGGAATCCAAAAGATAGTGATTTGGGACTCTTAAGAAGAGGAGGTGGCATGAGTATGAAGTTGGGATGCACGCTTGTGAAGTGGAACATAAATATAAGCGTGTCCCGTGTGTGAAACATGCAAATGAGCATTAGTTCTATCATGAAAATTTTTAAGCCACATGTTATAAATAATCCTCGAATAAACATATGAGTAAGAATTATGAATACACAATGCACATTAGTCAAGAATTTGACACACGTGAAATACATAGACATGAATGACATACAAGACACACAATATGCAAACATGTGATATGCATGAGATAGTCTCAAACACAAAGTGACATCTACATGCATCCAACACACATGGATACCAAATGTAAGAATATACTTACAACATTAAGCTCCCCCTACTTTGGTGCATCACTTAAGCACCATCAACTCCATTTGAATGAAAATCTTTGCAAATCAAAGAGTTGGTAGGGTTGGTATCCCAATGTGGATTGAACCTAGAAAACATAATTTTGGTATCCAGAAACCTTTTTGGATCCTATGGGTTAGGCAACAAATTTAAAATACTAAATTCAAATAATTGTAACCCATATCCTAATGTAATCATACACAATGTTATGTTGCATATAATCAAACATGAATATGAGCCAACACATGTGTTGCATGAAAATATTAAATATTTTAGACATGAAAATCAAAAACACAATTATTTACTAATAAACATGCAATAGAAATCAAATTCAATATGAATTTGAGTTTCTAACAAACATGAGCATCTAAGACCAAAATCCAAACAAAAGAATAAACCAATTCTAAACACAAATGCCTTAGTACCCATAAAATGAAATAAACTTATGGTACCAAGCAAATGAAGGGTCAACGGAAACTAACCCTTTGGAAACCAAGTCCAAGAGGACCGTGATTTCCCAATATAATCATCATTCAAAATAATATCATGAATATAAGATTGCACATACATATCCTTAGCATGAGTGCTAGTGTTCTTAGGACCCCAAATAGTGTATGATTTGGGAATCCTCTTCCTAGTGGTTGCATGCACAAAAGGTTGATTTCTACGTGGTGCATGTGGCCTAGGAACATGAGATCTAGCAAGAGCATGAGGAACATTGTGTTGTGCTAAAGCATGATGATGAGCATATGATCCATGGTGTGGTGTTGCATACATACGTGGATGAATATGAGGTGTGTATGCATGAGGATGATCATGAGAATGAGCATGCACATATGGATGTGATGTGTGATCATAGGCATGTGAAGGTGCATGAGCATGAGTACGTGCATGAGAGTGTCTCAAATAAGTGTTTGCACGTGCTCGTGGGTGTGGAACATAAAAACCATCATTCGTGTGAACATGTGGAGTAGGAGGTGTGTTCCTACGTGGCATAGCATTGGTGTACATGAATGCATGACCCTTCTTTGGAGGTCCACCCAAAGTGGGTTTCTTTCCAAAGGAGGGAAGAATAGGAGTGGTGGTTTCCTTAGTAGTAGAACTACGCAAGTTGTTATAGACACCACTCGTGGATGCACCGGAGGATGACCTCACAAAATCTATAGTTACTTCACTATAGGAGGTGCGTGCATTGGATGCATGTGTGGTGAGCTTGTGCACTTGGGATTTGAGATCCTCACTCTCAATTCCCAAAATAGTGTTTTGAGATTGAAGATTTTCAATCTCAAGATCGTTACTATCCGCAATGGAAACACGATCAAGTTGAGATTTGAGGGACTCCACCTCATTTCTCAACATGCCATTTTGAGTAAGCAAACTTGCTTTCTCATTAGCGAGTGTCTCAACAATGGTGTCATTGCTAGAGGTGCTACATGAAGATGTGTTAGAGAGACTAGCAATCGTATTCTTAGCATCACAATATTTATGCATAAGCTTTTGATATTTATCAAATAATTGCTTAAGCTCAATTTTAAGATCATCCGTTGTTACCTCTTCATCGTCGTTATCGCTTTCACTTGAATCGCTTGATTCATCACTAGAGTCGTCCTCTCGTGCCATCAAGACCATGAATGAATCCCTTTCATCATTGGAGGAAGAACACTCCGAGGTGGATTCTTCTTGCTCCGCTAGCATGTGCCATATTTGATATGCCGTTGTTGCTTTGGACACATGCATAAGAATGTCATAAGTTAAATAATCAAGCAAGATATCCATTACATCTTGATGTTTCCCCGCCAATTCTTTTTGCTTATTTGTCCATTCATGTTCGGGAGTGGTAGGTGCACGAAGGGGGTTCTCCACAAGTTTCCAATAATCCTTATCGATGGATTGAATATAGGCCTTCATCTTTACACACCAACTTTGATAATTGGGCCCGAGAAGATATGGTGGAGGAGGACATCGTGTGTTGTTGTTGTTGGTTGCCATAGCTATAACCTTGCTCTGATACCAATTGTAGTGACCCTGTGCTATGAGGAACAAACAGTAGAGTGGGGGTGAATAGTGTTTTATAGAATTATAAGGAATTTACGCCAAATAAAACCCTACTTAACCAACAAATGCGGAATGTAATAAATGAACAACAACCCAAGTAAGAAAGCAATGCAAACAAGCAATCTACCCTGGTTCGGTGCCACCCAAGTCTTCCCGACTTGTTACCGGTGCCCTACTCCAGCAACACCCGGATCCCCTCCGGATACTCTAGCAAACAGCTAGAGATTTCCTTTAGCCCACTTGTGGAAAACCTCCAACAAGTGCAATCGACCTACAATCGATGTCCGTGTATCCCACAACCCGGGAACACGCAAAAACCTTTATCCCACAACCTGGGACTAAGCACGCTCTCACAAACCGAGAGTAAAACGAAATCTTGACTCCCACAACTTGGGATCAAGCCAATCCTCTCAACACCGAGAGTATACAACAAATATGAAGTATAAAGAATGAAATATAAAACTTCTTACCACAAAATCCTATGCCTTGAGAAATACTTACCAATTTAGGGCAAGAATGGATTTTGAGGAAGATGAGATCACCAAACCCTAGCTCCACCAAGATGAGCAGCAATAGATGGCTAGGGAGTAGATGGTGATTTAGATTCAAGCTATTAGCTTGATTAGCTCACAAAGAATGAGAATCTCTCTTGAGGAAATTAGTGCTCAAAGAGTGAGGGAGAGATTCTTGTGAGATGAGAGAGCTTAGAAATGAGAGTGTATGGCTCTTCTCAAAGGTGTGAAAATGTCTCTAATTTCAGCCTTGGATCCCTGGTTAGAAGCACACAAACTTATATAGGGAAGAGAGAAAACGTCACAAAATTTGTGGCATTAAATGCCCAACGGATCTATTTCTGAAGCTGCTTAATCGGTCTAAGAAGGGTTATCAACCGACTAGATTGACAACTAGTCGGTCAGTGAACCTTCTTGGACCGACTAGATGGTTAACAGAGAAGATGGTGAAATCTGGGTAAGAACTAGTCGGTCTAAGAAGGATCATCAACCGACTAGATTGACAACTGGTCGGTCAGTGAACCTTCTTGGACCGACTAGATTTGAAACTAGTCGGTCTAAGAAGGATCATCAACCGACTAGTTTGGCATTTAATGCATTAACCATCCTTCTTGAACCAACTAACTGGTCAACAGTGCAAAGGCTGAATTAACAAGGAAAACTAGTCGGTCTGAGAAGATACTGTCACGCCCCGCTTCCCATTCTACCGGGAGCGAGGACGCGAGCGGGTCCGCGATGTGCTTAAAACAAGGAGGAGTACTTTTTTTTTTTCTTTTTCTTTGAAATCCTTTCCTTTTGAAATCTTCTTTTGGAATCCTTTCTTTTCTTCCTCCTTGGCTTAAACACACTAAGCGTCTGTATAAAAATTGCAGATCCTTGCATGCAAATTTAAGAAGCAGCTCAAACAACATTATTACATATCCAGCGTACAATAATTAAGATACAACTTGGGCCTAGTATAGCAATACAAACAAAGTACACAATTACATTATTTAAAATGTAAATAAACAGTCGCGAATGGGATTGTCTAATCTTCTGTGGGTGGGTACTCCACGTGCTCGTCAAGCACTGGCTCGATTCCTGTGGTAGTGTCTTCAAAGAACTCACTATCGATACCTGACGGACATTTCGTAAAACAACAAAATGAAATGTCCGTCAGCGAGATTTACTCGTCAAGATATTCTCAAAACCAAAACGTTAGACATTTTAAACAACGATGAACTTTAAAGACAAGCAATAAGCTTAATTTACAAATAAGCAATAAAAGAGATAAATCAGTTTAAAGCAGTTAAAACAATTAAAGCAGTTAAAGCAGTTAAACATTTGCAACCTGCAGCAATTTAATCATTTTGATAGCCATTTGCAATACCATTTGCAACCTGTAACAATTTCATTATTCAATAACAATTTGCAATGCCATCTGTACCCTGTGACAATTTAGCATTCAATAATCACACTGTAGCAACCTGTAGAAAAAGATGTTAGAACAATAATCAATAACCAGTCTATCCTAGTGATGTCCACGTCCAAGAGTACTAGAGATAACCAACATGCAGCCTGCGACGGGAGCAACTCCGAGGCTTACCCACCGTTCCGATATGGCAACGGTCAAGGTTCTAACCCCCGTAATGTGTTGGAGGTAATTTAGTATGCCGCATCCAGCCACTCTGTAGCACTTGTGATCATAGACTACCCCAAACCCAGGTCAAGTCAAGTGTCGGTCAAAAGGACGTGTACTATCAATCTATTGTTGAACTTCCATCTTCCATTTTATATTATTAAAGTTCCATCTTCCATTCAATATTGTTGAAGTTCCATCTTCCATTCAATATTGTTGAAGTTCCATCTTTCATTCAGTCAATTCAATCTCGGTGTTCCAATAGTCTGTACAACAGTCTCGTGAAAGTTCACAACTTCACGACTTGATTCAGCAATTAAATGAAAACATAAAAATTCACTTAAATAGATGAAAGAACGGTTAAGATATGATTTTAACTAAGAAAGTGAGTTTAAATTAGCTTAAAATAATTTCTAAGATTAGTAGTTATTTTTCAAGATTTTTAAACAATTTTTAAACAATTTTAAATAGACAAAAAGCAATTTTAAATCAAGAAATGATTTTTAAAACATATGTTCAAGGAATTGTTTAGAACAAACCGTACATCAGAATTCTTCAAACAAGGTGTCAAAATGATCGTATTCACTAGTACTACGACATATATTTTTATCGTACATAAGTGTACGTAAAAATCACAGATTACGAATTTTAAAAGGATTTTTAAAACAAGAATTTATCATTACAACATATCTTCAAAGATTTATTCCGGGCAAACCGTACGTCGGAATTCTGTAAACAAGATGTCAAAACGATCGTATTTACAAGTACTGTAACATATATTTTTATCGTACAGCAGTATGTGTAAAAATTGCAAACTACGAATTTTAAAAGGATTTTAACCTATTTAAGTTTTGCCTTTAAAAATTCACTGTGAGAAATATACTTGCCTGATCGCGACGAAACTAGCGCCAATGGATTCGTTTCGACGTTTCTGATTTTCTGGGACTGGTCTCGCAATTTTCTGAGGCTTGTACGAATTACTATCAATTTAAATCCAATAATATCATTTAATAAATATATATAAATACGAAAATACGTATTAAAATACGTATTTAATACGTATTATTTTTAAAAACGCATACACGTCGACTTTCACCTCCTTCGACGACCCAGCGACGCTCGAGGACGTGCGTTCGCCGGCGACGTGGCTCGAGCGGGGTCTCACGGTGGTGGAGTGGAGGTCGGAGGCGGCGTCGTCAGTCGGCGGCGGAAGCTCCGGCACGGCGGACAGAGGCAGGAGAGGGGAGGCGAGCGGGGAGCGGGCTTCGGACGGAGCGGGTTCCGATGGCGAGGGGGTGCTCTGCTTTGGAGCGGAGACAGAGGAGGGGGCGGCGTGGAGGAGAGCTCGGGCGGCGGAGGCTGCTGTCGAGCGAAGCGGCGTTGGGGCGGGGGAGTGGGAAGGTGGTGGAGACGAGCGTGGGAGCGGGTCGGGGTGTACGGCTGTGGCGGTGGCGAGTCGCTCGAAGCGGGGGAGGCTTCGGCGGCGTCTGTCGGAGTCGGGGGAGCTCACGGCGAGGAGGCGGAGGGTCGTCGAGCTCTCGGAGGCGGGTTGAGGCCGAGGAGCAGTGGGCGTGGGGAGCTGATCGGAGAAGGAGGAGCTGAGGCGACGGGGGTGGGTCTCGGCGTCGATCGGAGAGGGCGGAGAGGTATTCGGCTTGGGGTTGCCACTCGTCGGAGAGGGTGAGGGTGGCGATACATCGGAGGTGGGAGGGAGAGAGAGAAAGCACGAATGGGAGAAGATTTGGTTGATCGGGCCTGGGTGTTTATTTGCACTGAGTTTAGCAAGAGGGGATGGGTTTAAATAGGTTAATTAAATTAGTATAATAATAGTGCTATTAATAATTAGTCAAATTGCCATTTAATGAAAAGTTAGCTTTTGACTAACTTTAGAGATTACAAAACACATGGGCTGCTCAAATGGGATATTTGGATTCATCTGCCGACTAGAGGATGGTGATTAGGATGGTAATTAGGGAAAAGTAAAACGGTAATTAGCGAATGTAATTAGTGAAATTACAATTTTGCCCCTCGGGTTAAACGACTCCGAAAAATTACGAAAATATAGCCACGGGTTCGTATCGTCACGAGGATCGTGACTACGAGATCTATTTCGTAGTTTGGACTACGAAAATACGAGTTTTGGGTCAAAACGTTTAGGAAGCGGGTTTGCGGGTTCTCTATTGATCCGACTTCAGAAAATTACGAAATTAATGTGGGAAGCACTAAATGGTCTAAGAATGATACTGTAGAAGTTTGAAATCATTTTGAAAACGTTTACTTAGAAAAATAATTGTTAAGGCTGAAATGTTAAAATTGGGTTTAAATAATTATAAAAATCATTTAGGGATTTAGGTTGGTACTCGTATACCCTAAAATATGTTATAAATATATTGGTTCTACAAAACATTTTTTTTATAAATGATTTAAAACTATTTTGATGTTCAACTCATAACAAACCATTATAAAATATTATTAATTAAGAAAATACGTAGAAAATAGGTATGGATGAATACGGGTTATTACAGATACACCAACCGACTAGATCATCATTTAGTCGGTCGGTGAACCTTCTTGGACCGACTAATTGGTCAACAAATGGTCTTGAATTGATTAGGATAACTAGTCGGTCTGAGAAGGATTTCCAACCGACTAAATCGTCATCTAGTCGGTCGGTGAATCTTCTTGGACCGACTAATTGACCAACAGTGAATGTGCTGAATCAAGCAAGGATATCTAGTCGGTTCAAGAAGGATTCCCAACCGATTAGATCGTCATCTAGTCGGTTGGTTCTTCTTCTTGAACCAACTAAGATGCATATGAAGCCGTGAAATGAAACGATAGGCTACGGGAAAGTTTCTAATGGCTTCTAAGGCAATCCTAGAGATATGATATGAAAGTTATGAAGATTTCTAGGCAAGTACTACTCAAGGCTTAACATTCTACTAAACCGAAGCTAGAAGACATAAAAGTAAACACGACAAACCGTCTTCAAAGCTTCAACATGGAGAATCCGAATCTCTTGACTTCATGAATACTCCTTGAGCTTCAACGAAGCTCCAGGCACAACGATCACGCGTTCTAAGGAAGTCTTGGGACGTCGCTTGAGATGAACAAAAGTACTTTGGCGATGATATCCATAATTCTTCAATGTCTTGAGTCTTTTAGTTGAATGACTTGAATATCTTCAACGTCATAGTCTTCGAAGCTTTTGACTCATCCATTCCTTTCTTCTCTTTGGATTGAATCTCCATTCATTTGTTGATGCCATTGGCTTGAGGTTTGAGGTAGCCTTTGAGTTCATCAAGCCAATGCTTCACCTTTGTTGATCTACCAAGTTCTCCACTTGAATCAACACATGTAGTCACTTTTGATCTTCTTGAATCTAATTGGTGACTTTTCAGCTAACTGCAAACAGAAGAGTTAGTCACAATGATTTGTGTTTGATCATCATCAAAATCAAGGTGGAGAGTCCAATACTCAACACAACAAACCCTTCTCCGGCGTCCTCTTCACCCACAAAACCCCCCGACAGCCATTGCCCTTCCTCCCTTCCTCTCTCCTCGACCCAGTCCGACGACGATCACCCCGTAAATCGTCCAGACCGTCGACAGCACCCAGGTAATCTTCTCAACCGCATGCAAGCCTCCACCATCCTTCCTCCATGCCAACAACCCCTCTCCCCCTCCAAACACCCCGAAACCATAGCCTCAGCCGCCATCTCCTCTCTAAGGCTCCGACAGCTGCCTGCAACCCTCCCAGCGACTACCAGCCCGTCAGCCACCTTCCCGCACGCCGACAACACCATCCCCGCCTGCAGTAGACCGTCGACAGTCCCCCCAGGTCCGCGCCACTTTGTCGCACAGATCCCCGAGGCTCGCGTCGCTGTTTGAGGACGTACGCGTCGTTGCTACCTCCTTCACTACATCTCGACCTTTCTCTACATCACTGGTTAGTAGATATATCCCTTACTATGTTATAACCCACACCCTAGGTTAGAAAACATAATAAAATCAAATCAGTAGACGCCGTAAGGATTATCTTAACATTTAATATGTCGGGAAGAACCTAATTCTGTTATATGTTTAATCAAACCAGAGAACCGATTGTACCGTAATGTAGTGCTCGTCAAGACGAACCCAACGACACCAAGTGCATCAAAATCGTGCAAATGTGCGAATTGTTATGAATTTTTGAAGCTTAATGTTTAAATTGTCGTTTTCACTTAAAGCTGAATAACAAGAATTTGACCCGTGAAATGACGTTCATAAAAAATACTATGACGACCCATGCTTAAAATGTGACGCATTGACATAAAATTTTGCATGTTTATGATCAAGAGTAAATAACGAAAAATAGTTGATTGCAGCATGTTTAATAAACAACTCATTTAATTTCGTTGTTTAAATTGTTTTAGGGTGTCGTAACTCATGATGAATGCTAAAATTAATAAGGTCATATGCTCTACATTTTATTTGTACACACGACGTTGGATTGGACATTTGTGGAATACTTGAACTCACGAATTCGTGCGCCTCAAAGGCGAAATCTTGAATTCGTGAACTCGTGCAAATCTTTAGGCGAAATCCGTACTCACCGGGTATATTATTTGCTGACCTCGTACATTTGCGAATATCACCTTTCAGGTCCAGTCATAAAGTAAAATGGGGAGCATTAAATGATCATAGAATCACACCGTAGAAGTTGAAAACGTTTGGATGATGTTTATATAGAAAATTAATTAATTCAGCTAAATCAGTAACAATTGAATATAAAAATTATTAAAAAATTATTTAGAGGTACTTGATGATACTCGATCTCACTGAAATACACATTAACTAGTTTGATGCTTCAAAATATTTTTTATAAGAAATTTTGAAATCATTTTGGATATAAAACTCCTTACCAACCATTATAAACTACTTTTAAAATTGAAAATACGTCAAATACGTAAATAGATGTATTGACGAATTCAGGTCGTTACAATTGTCACTTGAAAACCATGCATGAAATGTTGTGGAATCTATTGAAATATTATACATTGGTACCATGTGAAAGATTGAACGAATAATGTATTGGAACATCGTGATTGAATGGCTTACCATGTAAAAATCTCATGTTGTAATGTTATATTGGAATCACATGTCAAGATCTCATGTTGGAACATACCGTTGAAAAATGTTTAATTAGAACACTTGACACTTCACTAGGGTTTGGGGTAACTCATAGTTGAGAGAGTGTGGGAGTGACTGGAGTTCATCTACATTTCAAGCTGCCTGTTTTTCGGCATCCCGTCTCGTTGCCTATGTTTCGGCATACATGTATAGCTACATGTGTTTCGGCATTCGTCTGGGTAAGCGCACCCGACCAATAGATGAACTCAATGATTGCATATCATACTCTCCTGCTTGAGTCGCGTAGTTTCTAGTCTAGATATTTCTTGCATGACTTTAATACTGCTTGTCATTGTTTGCACGTTTTTTTGTTGTTATTGGGCTTGACTTCCTGTCTTACCATTGTTGTCTTTGCATGCTGGTCAAATATTGATACTACCATGTCACATATACCTTGACACAGTCGTTGCTCTCATACTTTACTTATCACACTTACATGCATGGCTGCTTTTACTTTAATTGTTGCACTTGAATGACTGCTTATAGTTACTTTCCATGACATTTTCATTTCCATGCTTTTGCTGATTTTACTTCCATTTCTAAAATTGTTGTGACTTACCTACGTTTCTATTCTTAGTGGCACCGCAGACGACACACAGGTTGACGTAGAAGCTTTTTAGTCCTAGGAGCCAGAGTTCGTTTCAGAGGCCACAGGCATGTACTTCTTTTCCTTCATGTATCCCTATGTGAGCTGTTATGGATGGGTTGTATACAGTTATGGATTGTAATAAATGGACCATATTTGAGTATTTTTTACATCTTTGCATCGTGTGCTATGTTGTTTTCACTGGTTATCTGTAGACATGCGAATGTATCAAATAAGTAATGGCCCCCCTGAGAGCGGGTCGTTACACAACAAGAGTTCACTCACCATTTAGCTTCCAACTACGATTTACAAACACTCATCTACAATGAGGAAATCCCTCTTACTCTAACCCAAGTAAGAGATACTTATAACTTTTGAAGCTTTTACAATTACTTATATCCACTTGATGAAGCCCTTATGTATGTAATTGCTATAGGCTTGAATGATCTTAAAGATGAAAATCTTTAAAAGCTTGTGAGATCAAAAATAAACTTGGTTTAAACCTCTTAAATATATAACTTCAAAAGCTTTACAAAATATGCAAGAAATGAAAGCACAATGATTCATGTAGCCAATATATATTGTAAATAATGTGGCTTAAAGAAATCGAAAATTCTTCTGATCAAATAAAATATTGAACTTTTAATATAAACTTGATCAAAAAGAAATGACTTGAAATTGAGTCTCAAAAATAGTAGCACTTGGGCTTTAGAGATCAATAATCAAGAATAAAGGCCAAGTGGTAAAGAAATTTTAGCACAAGAAAATTCAAATTAATGCCAAGAAGAGTTTTTTGAAAGAACTTGAGAGCTTTGAGAATTTGAGCAATAAAAATATAATTGATTTATATTTGATGTATGAAATCCTCTTAAGTTATTTATAGAGAAAAAATAAGCTCAAAATAAGCTGAAAAAATCTCCTCAAACGGCTAATAAAATTCAAAATCAACTTGCCAAAAAAAACCAAAAGTTGACCCAGATAGTTAACGGTTACTAAGATTTGAAATCAAGTTTTCATAAAAGTTGCGAGTTTTAAATTTTGATTTCAAGTTTCCATAAAAGCTACATAAAAATACTTTGAAAAAAATGGGTAAAAATATATATTAATATAATGTTGTGAATGGAAATAACCAGAGTTGGTTAGGATTGCGGGTATCTTAGAGATACGCCCATATCCATGTATTCGATGTATCTACTCTCCTACCATGCCTATAAATAAAGGGCTGGGGGTTCCTCCCCCAGTAGTTGATTCATAACACGTTATCAGCACGAGACTCTAAAAATTTTCTTTTCCACAAAATTTTCTTTCCGTTCGTTGCGAAGGCGAAGGCGAAGGCGAGACGGGAGATCCACGAGCGCGGTGCAAGGCTTCCTCCATCAAAGGTCGTCATCCGCGTAGGGCTTCGAGCAACCGTCGCTATATCCGGAGGACGGATATAGAGGTAAAAATACTAAAAACGATACTTTTAATCATACGTATGATTGCCCTCCCCTAGATCTCACAAGATCGTCATGGGGATTCATCGTCGCCTTGAAAACGACGGATTTTTCATCCCAAAAATCAATTTTTTTTAGGGTTTATGGATTTTGCTTTGCCAAAACCACCAAAACAACCCCGCCGGCGGTTTCGCCGCCGCCCCCCCCCCTCGCCGCCACGCCGTCCCCCGCCAAAGGGGAGCGGCAGCCGCCGCACCCCCTGCAGGGGGGGGCGGCGGCGGCCCCCTCTGCCGCCGCCCTCCCCTGCAGGGGGGCGACCGCCGTCGCTCCCCCTGCAGTGGGGGGCGGCGGCCCCCGCGAGGCCGCGCCCCCCTGCAGGGGGGGGCAGCGGCCGCTGCCGCTCCCCCCCTGCAGGGGGGGCGACGGCCTCCCGCGGCCGCGCCCCCCCTGCAGGGGGGGGGGGGGGCAGCGGCCGCTGCCGCTCCCCCCCTGCAGGGGGGGCGACGGCCTCCCGCGGCCGCTCCCCCCCTGCAGGGGGGGCGCGGCCCCGCCGCTCCCCCCTGCAGGGGGGCAGCGGCCCCCGCCGCGCCCCCCTGCAAGGGGGGGCGGCGGGATCGCCGCCGCGCCCCCCTTGCAGGGGGGCGGCGGCCCCCGCCGCCGATCCCCCTTTCAGGGGGGGCGGCGGCGGCGCCCTCCCCCCAAACCCTAGACTGTTTGACAAAAAAATAATTCCAGAACTGTGGGCCTGAAGCCCACAGCAGATCTGTGGGCTTCAGGCCCACAGAATTCAAAAAAAAATCAGAGTCTGTGGGCCTGAAGCCCACAGACCTGTTGTGGGCTTCAGGCCCACAGATTCCAAAAAAAAGAAGAAGAAGAAGAAGAAGAAAGAAAGAAAAGCCTATGGGCCTGAAGCCCATAGGTCGACTGCGGGCTTCAGGCCCGCAGGCTGGTTTATCTGAAGAAAAAAAAATGGGGGTGGCAAAGGCTATTAACAAGCCTTAAAAGGCAACTTGCTAGCCTAAAAATTAATTTAAAAAGGGGATTTACGGGCAAAATATTCGTGAAAACTCACGGTAAATTACGGGACTAATATCGGGCAGGCGAGGACTTTTTGGGGATTCTTGGGGGGGCTTTTGGGATGATGAGGGAAACTTTTCCCTCTGACAAAGAAAATGTTTATTTTGGGCTCTTAATCAATTTAATTGATTAAACCCATCCAATTTACAACCTTTGCATTGTAATGATTTTTTTCTGCAAAAATCATATTTACATGCTTTGCATCTCTGGTATATTCTGTTGGATATTATATGCGTGGTTGTGCATTGTATTTAAAACTTAATAATTAGGAAGATCCTGCGACCGCTCTGCCGTTAGTAACCTAACCTAACGGTGTATGACGTTGCCCAGTGGTCCAATAATTATTAAGTGTTTAAATTATTTATCCATCTCTGCGAATATTAAATGCTTGTGATGCATGTGATGAAAATGTCTGATGAAAATGTTGATGAGCACAATATTTCTGCATGAATTGCTAAATGTGGTTTTTGGATCGGCCGTTTAGTCCCACAGTTTATTTCCCACACTTTTCTTTTATTTTTGAGAGAAATTGTAGTGAGGAATCTATGTAAATGTCAAAGAAAGAATACCAACTTCCATGGAGACGGAGGCCACGCTTGAAGATGGAGATATCATATGGGACCCACGGGGTTTCCAAAGTTGTATTTTCATTTTCTTTAAGCTGCAAATTTGTATAATTTGGACTGTGGACTTTTTTTGGACTCTTTCTTGTGGGACTGGCCTATCCACACATTTAGTTTTTCGTTAAACATTGCCTCCGCATGAAAATGTTTTCTCTGAATTAATTATTAATTCATGCATGTTTGTGCTCTGCTAGATAAATAGCTAATATTGCAAGCGTTATTTTCGAAGTACTGGAAGCATCGGGTAGAAACTATCTAAGCTGGCAGCTAGATGTAAAAATTTTACCTGCGGTCAAAGTCCCTTATCGCTGCTGTGACTGAAAAATAAAATGTTAGCGATATAGAGAAGGCGCAAGCAATCACCTATATTCGCCGCCATGTGGACAAGACCTTAAAGGCTGAATACCTTACGGTCAAAGATCCACTTGAGCTATGGACTGCCCTTGAGGACAGGTATAAACATCAGAAAGATGTTATACTCCCAAGGGCACGATATGAGTGGGAGAACATGAGACTACAGGACTTTAAGTCCATTGCTGAGTACAACTCAGCACTTTTTAGCATCATCTCACGCCTGAAGTTGTGTGGTGAAAAAGTCTCAGAAAATCGCATGCTGGAAAAGACGTATACGTCCTTCCATGAAAAAGATGCGATACTCATGCAGAAATACCGTGAACGCAAGTTCACCAAGTATTCCGAGCTACCGTCATGTTTACTCATGGCCGAGTAAAACAGAGAGCTTCTTCTCTCCACTCACAATATACGCTCCCCGGCACTGCCCCCCACCAGAAGCTCACTATTCCTCTTCCTTAAAAAAGAAGAGAGATAATAAAAGAAAAGAAAGACCACAGAAGGGGGGTCAACAGAAAAATGCCAAGGGCCATGTACAGCAGCAGCGAAATAATGAAAGTAAGCGGAAGTTCACGAGGCACAGAAATAACAAAAATAGAAATGATATACCCCCACCCAAGAGGGAATGGGAAGACCAGTGCCAAAATTGTGGCATGAAAGGCCACTGGTCCAGTGTGTACCGAACTCCGCATCATCTCCAGGATTTGTATAAAGAGAACAAGAAAAATAAAGCTGAAACAAACCTGATGACCTCTGATGCTCCAGTCAAGTTTTCAGCTGACAACTTCGAAAATGATGACTTGATTGATTAGCCTTTATTTTTATCTTAGCAATTTGTTTTGAGAATAATTTATGAGAGCATTTTAATTATGAAATTTGTTCTGAATGAAAATGGTTAGTAGACAATAAATGAAAAGGTTTATCTGAATATGCATGTGCCTAACGATTCATCTTTCAATAGATGAAACTGCTCTCATAAATAATTAGTAGACAATAAACACGTACGATCTCTTTCAATTCAAAGCCCAACATCAGGGCTATATTGAAGATCCAGGGAATGCAACACTGTTGCCCCCAAACGACACAAAAATAAAGGATGCACTAATCTCTCCGAATTCCAAAAGAGACTTTCTAAGTTTCAAGGACATCCGTTTCAACGGATCCCACTTGGAAACAGCAAATGTAAATGAAAAATTACCGTATGCAACGTCTCAAGAAAAAGGAGTAAAATCCACACTTGAACGTTTTGAGAGCCTTATAGGCCTCCACCATACGAAGATTCGGAGAAAGGAAGCAGAATTTAAACGGAGCACCTGAAGTGCCCGACATCAGCCGAGTTTTTACTCCGGCATGATGGACTTGGCCACCCTGGATTTATGATGATGCATTGCATCTTATCCTATGAGTATGACTTGAAGAACCAGAAGATTCTTCAGAAGGGAAAACATCCCTCGCATCCCTTACTATAAGGGAAAACTAATTGCAAGGCCATCTCCACAATAAGTTGAAAAAGAATCTCCACGCTTCCTCAAAAAGAATACAAGGAGATAGATGTGGATAAAATCCACCACCCCTAGTGGGCTATTTCAGTACTTCACTGTACTGATAAATGCATCCTTAGAATATTTGTACGTGTGCCTACTACAGACCCGCAACTTAGCTTTTCCAAAGCTATTGGCACAAAAATAAAAATGTTGCGGGCACATTTCCCAGACAATAAAATGTTGTAAATAAGTCTGGTTAATGTTGGGAAATATACCTCCCAGTCTTTTCAAGAGTACTGCCAATCAACGGGAATTGAAAATGAACATACAAGTGCCGCATGTTCATACCCAAAATGGGTCGGCAGAGTCACTGAAAAGTAGACTCCAATGGACTGAACGTCCATTAAATCCCGATTGCCTATGGATGCATGGGGACATGCAAACTTTGCATGCTGCATCGTAAATGAAAATAAGACCCTCTGGAGGTCAGAGTCTCCAATGCAATTTGCATATGGAATGTCACCGAACATTTTTCATCTGAGAATCTTCGGTCACGCAGTCTTAAATCCCCATTGCACCACCAAAGAGGACCAAAACGGTACTCAACGTCGCCTAGGTATCCATGCAGGGTTTGACTCACCCTCACTTATAAGATACCTAGAACCCCAAACGGGGGACGCATTTAAGGCATATCTTGAAGACTGTGATCTCAATGAGACGAGTTTCCCAAAAATAGGCCCAGATACTAGAAAATCTGGCGCGAAGAAAATTATAACGTGGGATACAAAAAGTTTGACCCACTATGATCCGGTAACAATATAATGTGTAGATGAGATCCCGAAGATCCTCCACATACAGAAAATTGTCTACCAATTACCGGAATCATTCATTGACAACCAGAAGATTGTCAGATCACACATCCCTGCTGCAAAAACTCCAGCTAGGATTGACATCCTCGAGAATGGATGCAATCCACCAGCAGCAGAAGTGGCTGATCCTCAACAGAAAAGAGGCAGACCACCAGGCTCCTAGGACAAGAAACTCCTGGAGACCTTAAGACAATACTACCACATGACAATGAGCTCCTGTCAACACCATCACCCTTCCCGGAATCCACTGCAGAGGAATTGCCGGGAAAAAGTGAAATTAAGTAAATGTTGTACGTACTGGGGAGGTGTTGGACAGATAGAACATAAAGTGTCGACAATGTATTCACGTATCATATTGCCATATACATCACAATGGCGATGATGTTTATAAATTATCGTTCCACACTCCGTTGCTAAAAGGCAAACGTAGAGATTGGCCAAAACTGTGGAACGTGGCAATAGAAGATGAGCTGGACTCACTTATGAAACGTGGAATGTTTGGACCTGAAGTCCAGACACCAAAAGGTGTCCAACCTGTGGATAAAACAAAGTATTGCAAACATAAGAAAAATAAATACAAAATCGTATGCTATACGGTACAACCTATAGCCCAAGGAAAATTTCGCTGAAACTAGGGATCGAACAAATTCAAATGAGCATGTCTCATAAATGATGCATCAGTCTCCCTAAGTTATCAAAAGCGAATACCTTACGATTTGGCGCAGGAAAATTTTGGATATGCTGTTATTGGATGTTGTGACGGCATACCTTCGTGGATATCTTGTAAAGATAATTTCCACATCTCCTTAAAATGCCTGAATAGACTTCGGGACGTCTATTCAAGAAAAACAATAAGTATAAATAAATCTACAACCAAGGGAATCACTTGACAAGTCAACGATTCCTACTGAAGGTTGTCTTTGCATCTGTGCAAAGAACAGGATTAGAGATCTTAGTTGTAAACAACTAACATCTCATCGGATCTCCTGAAGAGAAAACCGAAATAAATGTACAAGCCTGACTTTTAAAACATGAAATAAAAAGACCTAGGCAAATATAAAGTCATGGCTCATAGAATCCTGTTACAAACGCCCAGAAGTGCGTTGGAGAAATTAAAAGGACCATTGTCATCCAAAGTACACCTACGGTGGTATACTCAATGGATGTACAAAAAAGAAACCTTCCGATCGCTGGAAGAGGTGGAGGATATAACTGGTCCTAAAGTCCCTTATCTAAGTGCAATCATGCACTCCTGGCTAAACTGCACGCGTCCCGATATAGCAGTTGCAGTTAACTCATTAGCCAGAGATAGTTGGCACCTCACTAGGGCCATTAGACCGGAGCCAAGCCTTCTGCGCTTCCTCCAAGGGTCGAAAGATTTGGACTTACAAATTATAGTAGCATCCTCCAATATTTGTGCAAATGCAGGTTACAGGTCCGGTCCCTATACTGTGAAATCACAGAACAGGTACCAACAGTGGGATGACCATCTACTACAAATATGCATAGCAACTTATGAAGGCAACATCATCCTATAATTCCGAGATCCTCACCATTCCAGAATCACACCAATGGTGTATTTAAGGACGCCTGGTGGTACATCACATCCCAGTGACGACTGGGATAGAGGCTGGTTCCGTGTAGCTGACCATATAGTCTGAAGACCACATCAGAGGCGATGAAACTTAGCACACCTCTCCAGAGTTTCTGGATTCAGCAGCTGCTTGATGGTGACAAAATTTGTAATCTGTGTACATTTTCGGAATATTGTAAATAGGAGTGATGAGATAAGCCTACGAGATCTGAAAGCCTAAGAGCTTCTACAGATCAGGGGGAGTTGACAGAATTTGTACTCTTTTCCCTTAGCTATGGTTTTTCCCACTGGGTTTTCCATAGCCAAAGGTTTTAACGAGGCAAATCACATCAACTCTGGATCCTGAAGTATCCACCCCTCAGTGACGCTCAGAATCCAGAAGTATTCATGAGCAGAGTCACTTGTACAAATCAGGGGGAGTTAAAGAGCGTTTGCACTCTTTTTCCTTAACTATGGTTTTTCCCACTGGTTTTTCCATAGCTAAAGGTTTTAACGAGACAAACCTCACCAACTCAGGATCCCGAAGTATCCACCCCATGTGAGACTCTTATTACGCTCTTGAGTGGAGTCCACACCTATGGCTGGATAAGGGGGAGTGTTGTGAATGGAAATAACCAGAGTTGGTTAGGATTGCGGGTATCTTAGAGATAAGCCCATATCTATGTATTCGATGTATCTACTCTCCTACCATGCCTATAAATAAAGGGCTGGGGGTTCCTCCCCCAGTAGTTGATTCATAACATATAACACATTTTAACACATTTTAAAATCTTTTTTAGGATTTTCTAAGTGTGTGTGGACTTTATCAAGAGCTTTGACAGTCTAAGAACTTACACCAAGCCAAAATTCTAATTCTTGACATTTGAACCTTGCGATGCAATTCTTCAATGTCTCGGTCATTTGTTTTGGCTTCCTTGAGCTTTTGTTCCCCAACGCACTTGAGAAAACTTTACCACAATTGATCCATGCTACATGCTTGTGTGCCTTTTTTGATTGAGCTTCTCCCGCATATACTTCATCACCTACATTTAAGATACACCTTCTACACACAAACTCAATGAAAATATTAGTACCATGATATGTTGCTTATCATCAAAATAACATGGAATGAAGACTCAATATCCAACACCCAATCGGCGCCAATTGCCGCAGTGGTATGGCTGTCCCTCCCTCGCGTGGGGTCGACGGTTCAAGCCCCGGGGGCTCTTTAGTGCTTTCCGTTGAATCAAAAAAAAAATCCTTCACCCATCACTTATGAGATGACTACGTGCTAAATAAAAGGATTATAAGTGTAATAACCCGTATTCATCCATACCTATTTTCTACATATTTTCTTAATTAATAATATTTTATAATGGTTTGTTATGAGTTGAACATCAAAATAGTTTTAAATCATTTATAAAAAAATGTTTTGTAGAACCAATATATTTATAACATATTTTAGGGTATACGAGTACCAACCTAAATCCCTAAATGATTTTTATAATGATTTAAACCCAATTTTAACATTTCAGCCTTAACAATTATTTTTCTAAGTAAACGTTTTCAAAATGATTTCAAACTTCTACAGTATCATTCTTAGACCATTTAGTGCTTCCCACATTAATTTCGTAATTTTCCGAAGTCGGATCAATAGAGAACCCGCAAACCCGCTTCCTAAACGTTTTGACCCAAAACTCGTATTTCCGTAGTCCAAACTACGAAATAGATCTCGTAGTCACGATCCTCGTGACGATACGAACCCGTGGCTATATTTTCGTAATTTTTCGGAGTCGTTTAACCCGAGGGGCAAAATTGTAATTTCACTAATTACATTCGCTAATTACCGTTTTACTTTTCCCTAATTACCATCCTAATCACCCTCCTCTAGTCGGCAGATGAATCCAAATATCCCATTTGAGCAGCCCATGTGTTTTGTAATCTCTAAAGTTAGTCAAAAGCTAACTTTTCATTAAATGGCAATTTGACTAATTATTAATAGCACTATTATTATACTAATTTAATTAACCTATTTAAACCCATCCCCTCTTGCTAAACTCAGTGCAAATAAACACCCAGGCCCGATCAACCAAATCTTCTCCCATTCGTGCTTTCTCTCTCTCCCTCCCACCTCCGACGTATCGCCACCCTCACCCTCTCCGACGAGTGGCAACCCCAAGCCGAACACCTCTCCGCCCTCTCCGATCGACGCCGAGACCCAGCCCCGTCGCCTCAGCTCCTCCTCCTCCGATCAGCTCCCCACGCCCACTGCTCCTCGGCCTCAACCCGCCTCCGAGAGCTCGACGACCCTCCGCCTCCTCGCCGTGAGCTCCCCCGACTCCGACAGACGCCGCCGAAGCCTCCCCCGCTTCGAGCGACTCGCCACCGCCACCGCCGTACACCCCGACCCGCTCCCACGCTCGTCTCCACCACCGTCCCACTCCCCCGCCCCAACGCCGCTTCGCTCGACAGCAGCCTCCGCCGCCCGAGCTCTCCTCCACGCCGCCCCCTCCTCTGTCTCCGCTCCAAAGCAGAGCACCCCCTCGCCATCGGAACCCGCTCCGTCCGAAGCCCGCTCCCCGCTCGCCTCCCCTCTCCTGCCTCTGTCCGCCGTGCCGGAGCTTCCGCCGCCGACTGACGACGCCGCCTCCGACCTCCACTCCACCACCGTGAGACCCCGCTCGAGCCACGTCGCCGGCGAACGCACGTCCCCGAGCGTCGCTGGGTCGTCGAAGGAGGTGAAAGTCGACGTATATCGTTTTTAAAAATAATACGTATTAAATACGTATTTTAATACGTATTTTCGTATTTATATATATTTATTAAATGATATTATTGGATTTAAATTGATAGTAATTCGTACAAGCCTCAGAAAATTGCGAGACCAGTCCCAGAAAATCAGAAACGTCGAAACGAATCCATTGGCGCTAGTTTCGTCGCGATCAGGCAAGTATATTTCTCACAGTGAATTTTTAAAGGCAAAACTTAAATAGGTTAAAATCCTTTTAAAATTCGTAGTTTGCAATTTTTACACATACTGTTGTACGATAAAAATATATGTTACAGTACTTGTAAATACGATCGTTTTGACATCTTGTTTACAGAATTCTGACGTACGGTTTGCCCGGAATAAATCTTTGAAGATATGTTGTAATGATAAATTCTTGTTTTAAAAATCCTTTTAAAATTCGTAATCTGTGATTTTTACGTACACTTATGTACGATAAAAATATATGTCGTAGTACTAGTGAATACGATCA
This sequence comes from Scilla litardierei, assembly GCA_030789695.1. NCBI lineage: Eukaryota > Viridiplantae > Streptophyta > Magnoliopsida > Asparagales > Asparagaceae > Scilla > Scilla litardierei. The sequence goes on along the minus strand of CM061141.1, from coordinate 36,319,024 downwards.
TTTTGACACCTTGTTTGAAGAATTCTGATGTACGGTTTGTTCTAAACAATTCTTTGAACATATGTTTTAAAAATCATTTCTTGATTTAAAATTGCTTTTTGTCTATTTAAAATTGTTTAAAAATTGTTTAAAAATCTTGAAAAATAACTACTAATCTTAGAAAATATTTTAAGCTAATTTAAACTCACTTTCTTAGTTAAAATCATATCTTAACCGTTCTTTCATCTATTTAAGTGAATTTTTATGTTTTCATTTAATTGCTGAATCAAGTCGTGAAGTTGTGAACTTTCACGAGACTGTTGTACAGACTATTGGAACACCGAGATTGAATTGACTGAATGAAAGATGGAACTTCAACAATATTGAATGGAAGATGGAACTTCAACAATATTGAATGGAAGATGGAACTTTAATAATATAAAATGGAAGATGGAAGTTCAACAATAGATTGATAGTACACGTCCTTTTGACCGACACTTGACTTGACCTGGGTTTGGGGTAGTCTATGATCACAAGTGCTACAGAGTGGCTGGATGCGCCATACTAAATTACCTCCAACACATTACGGGGGTTAGAACCTTGACCGTTGCCATATCAGAACGGTGGGTAAGCCTCGGAGTTGCTCCCGTCGCAGGCTGCATGTTGGTTATCTCTAGTACTCTTGGACGTGGACTTATCACTAGGATAGACTGGTTATTGATTATTGTTCTAACATCTTTTTCTACAGGTTGCTACAGTGTGATTATTGAATGCTAAATTGTCACAGGGTACAGATGGCATTGCAAATTGTTATTGAATAATGAAATTGTTACATGTTGCAAATGGTATTGCAAATGGCTATCAAAATGATTAAATTGCTGCAGGTTGCAAATGTTTAACTGCTTTAACTGCTTTAATTGTTTTAACTGCTTTAAACTGATTTATCTCTTTTATTGCTTATTTGTAAATTAAGCTTATTGCTTGTCTTTAAAGTTCATCGTTGTTTAAAATGTCTAACGTTTTGGTTTTGAGAATATCTTGACGAGTAAATCTCACTGACGGACATTTCATTTTGTTGTTTTACGAAATGTCCGTCAGGTATCGATAGTGAGTTCTTTGAAGACACTACCACAGGAATCGAGCCAGTGCTTGACGAGCACGTGGAGTACCCACCCACAGAAGATTAGACAATCCCCTTCGCGACTGTTTATTTACATTTTAAATAATGTAATTGTGTACTTTGTTTGTATTGCTATACTAGGCCCAAGTTGTATCTTAATTATTGTACGCTGGATATGTAATAATGTTGTTTGAGCTGCTTCTTAAATTTGCATGCAAGGATCTGCAATTTTTATACAGACGCTTAGTGTGTTTAAGCCAAGGAGGAAGAAAAGAAAGGATTCCAAAAGAAGATTTCAAAAGGAAAGGATTTCAAAGAAAAAGAAAAAAAAAGTACTCCTCCTTGTTTTAAGCACATCGCGGACCCGCTCGCGTCCTCGCTCCCGGTAGAATGGGAAGCGGGGCGTGACAGTATCTTCTCAGACCGACTAGTTTTCCTTGTTAATTCAGCCTTTGCACTGTTGACCAGTTAGTTGGTTCAAGAAGGATGGTTAATGCATTAAATGCCAAACTAGTCGGTTGATGATCCTTCTTAGACCGACTAGTTTCAAATCTAGTCGGTCCAAGAAGGTTCACTGACCGACCAGTTGTCAATTTAGTCGGTTGATGATCCTTCTTAGACCGACTAGTTCTTACCCAGATTTCACCATCTTCTCTGTTAACCATCTAGTCGGTCCAAGAAGGTTCACTGACCGACTAGTTGTCAATCTAGTCGGTTGATAACCCTTCTTAGACCGATTAAGCAGCTTCAGAAATAGATCCGTTGGGCATTTAATGCCACAAATTTTGTGACGTTTTCTCTCTTCCCTATATAAGTTTGTGTGCTTCTAACCAGGGATCCAAGGCTGAAATTAGAGACATTTTCACACCTTTGAGAAGAGCCATACACTCTCATTTCTAAGCTCTCTCATCTCACAAGAATCTCTCCCTCACTCTTTGAGCACTAATTTCCTCAAGAGAGATTCTCATTCTTTGTGAGCTAATCAAGCTAATAGCTTGAATCTAAATCACCATCTACTCCCTAGCCATCTATTGCTGCTCATCTTGGTGGAGCTAGGGTTTGGTGATCTCATCTTCCTCAAAATCCATTCTTGCCCTAAATTGGTAAGTATTTCTCAAGGCATAGGATTTTGTGGTAAGAAGTTTTATATTTCATTCTTTATACTTCATATTTGTTGTATACTCTCGGTGTTGAGAGGATTGGCTTGATCCCAAGTTGTGGGAGTCAAGATTTCGTTTTACTCTCGGTTTGTGAGAGCGTGCTTAGTCCCAGGTTGTGGGATAAAGGTTTTTGCGTGTTCCCGGGTTGTGGGATACACGGACATCGATTGTAGGTCGATTCACTTGTTGGAGGTTTTCCACAAGTGGGCTAAAGGAAATCTCTAGCTGTTTGCTAGAGTATCCGGAGGGGATCCGGGTGTTGCTGGAGTAGGGCACCGGTAACAAGTCGGGAAGACTTGGGTGGCACCGAACCAGGGTAGATTGCTTGTTTGCATTGCTTTCTTACTTGGGTTGTTGTTCATTTATTACATTCCGCATTTGTTGGTTAAGTAGGGTTTTATTTGGCGTAAATTCCTTATAATTCTATAAAACACTATTCACCCCCCCTCTAGTGTTTGTTCCTCATAGCACAGGGTCACTACAATTGGTATCAGAGCAAGGTTATAGCTATGGCAACCAACAACAACAACACACGATGCCCTCCTCCACCATATCTTCTCGGGCCCAATTATCAAAGTTGGTGTGTAAAGATGAAGGCCTATATTCAATCCATCGATAAGGATTATTGGAAACTTGTGGAGAACCCCCTTCGTGCACCTACCACTCCCGAACATGAATGGACAAATAAGCAAAAAGAATTGGCGGGGAAACATCAAGATGTAATGGATATCTTGCTTGATTATTTAACTTATGACATTCTTATGCATGTGTCCAAAGCAACAACGGCATATCAAATATGGCACATGCTAGCGGAGCAAGAAGAATCCACCTCGGAGTGTTCTTCCTCCAATGATGAAAGGGATTCATTCATGGTCTTGATGGCACGAGAGGACGACTCTAGTGATGAATCAAGCAATTCAAGTGAAAGCGATAACGACGATGAAGAGGTAACAACGGATGATCTTAAAATTGAGCTTAAGCAATTATTTGATAAATATCAAAAGCTTATGCATAAATATTGTGATGCTAAGAATACGATTGCTAGTCTCTCTAACACATCTTCATGTAGCACCTCTAGCAATGACACCATTGTTGAGACACTCGCTAATGAGAAAGCAAGTTTGCTTACTCAAAATGGCATGTTGAGAAATGAGGTGGAGTCCCTCAAATCTCAACTTGATCGTGTTTCCATTGCGGATAGTAACGATCTTGAGATTGAAAATCTTCAATCTCAAAACACTATTTTGGGAATTGAGAGTGAGGATCTCAAATCCCAAGTGCACAAGCTCACCACACATGCATCCAATGCACGCACCTCCTATAGTGAAGTAACTATAGATTTTGTGAGGTCATCCTCCGGTGCATCCACGAGTGGTGTCTATAACAACTTGCGTAGTTCTACTACTAAGGAAACCACCACTCCTATTCTTCCCTCCTTTGGAAAGAAACCCACTTTGGGTGGACCTCCAAAGAAGGGTCATGCATTCATGTACACCAATGCTATGCCACGTAGGAACACACCTCCTACTCCACATGTTCACACGAATGATGGTTTTTATGTTCCACACCCACGAGCACGTGCAAACACTTATTTGAGACACTCTCATGCACGTACTCATGCTCATGCACCTTCACATGCCTATGATCACACATCACATCCATATGTGCATGCTCATTCTCATGATCATCCTCATGCATACACACCTCATATTCATCCACGTATGTATGCAACACCACACCATGGATCATATGCTCATCATCATGCTTTAGCACAACACAATGTTCCTCATGCTCTTGCTAGATCTCATGTTCCTAGGCCACATGCACCACGTAGAAATCAACCTTTTGTGCATGCAACCACTAGGAAGAGGATTCCCAAATCATACACTATTTGGGGTCCTAAGAACACTAGCACTCATGCTAAGGATATGTATGTGCAATCTTATATTCATGATATTATTTTGAATGATGATTATATTGGAAAATCACGGTCCTCTTGGACTTGGTTTCCAAAGGGTTAGTTTCCGTTGACCCTTCATTTGCTTGGTACCATAAGTTTATTTCATTTTATGGGTACTAAGGCATTTGTGTTTAGAATTGGTTTATTCTTTTGTTTGGATTTTGGTCTTAGATGCTCATGTTTGTTAGAAACTCAAATTCATATTGAATTTGATTTCTATTGCATGTTTATTAGTAAATAATTGTGTTTTTGATTTTCATGTCTAAAAAATTTAATATTTTCATGCAACACATGTGTTGGCTCATATTCATGTTTGATTATATGCAACATAACATTGTGTATGATTACATTAGGATATGGGTTACAATTATTTGAATTTAGTATTTTAAATTTGTTGCCTAACCCATAGGATCCAAAAAGGTTTCTGGATACCAAAATTATGTTTTCTAGGTTCAATCCACATTGGGATACCAACCCTACCAACTCTTTGATTTGCAAAGATTTTCATTCAAATGGAGTTGATGGTGCTTAAGTGATGCACCAAAGTAGGGGGAGCTTAATGTTGTAAGTATATTCTTACATTTGGTATCCATGTGTGTTGGATGCATGTAGATGTCACTTTGTGTTTGAGACTATCTCATGCATATCACATGTTTGCATATTGTGTGTCTTGTATGTCATTCATGTCTATGTATTTCACGTGTGTCAAATTCTTGACTAATGTGCATTGTGTATTCATAATTCTTACTCATATGTTTATTCGAGGATTATTTATAACATGTGGCTTAAAAATTTTCATGATAGAACTAATGCTCATTTGCATGTTTCACACACGGGACACGCTTATATTTATGTTCCACTTCACAAGCGTGCATCCCAACTTCATACTCATGCCACCTCCTCTTCTTAAGAGTCCCAAATCACTATCTTTTGGATTCCTAAGATTGTTTTTAGGCACGATATGAACACACATATAGAATCGTATATTAGGAATGACATATTCTCATGCGACTATATATGAAAATCAAACTCTAATCTTTATTTGATTTACACCTTGCTTACTCACTCATATTACACTTCATGCTTGGGTACCATGCTTGTATGATTACTTTTTGTACCTATATATATGTGAGTTCGTCCCTTACTCCCAAGTTTGCATTGTTGTATGATTTTGTGGGAGTATGACTTGTTTTGATTGCTATCATGTTATGTTCATCTATATGTCATTGCATTTCATTCATATTATGTTCTAAACGGTTTGTTCTAAACAATTCCTTGAACATATGTTTTAAAAATCATTTCTTGATTTAAAATTGCTTTTTGTCTATTTAAAATTGTTTAAAAATTGTTTAAAAATCTTGAAAAATAACTACTAATCTTAGAAAATATTTTAAGCTAATTTAAACTCACTTTCTTAGTTAAAATCATATCTTAACCGTTCTTTCATCTATTTAAGTGAATTTTTATGTTTTCATTTAATTGATGAATCAAGTCGTGAAGTTGTGAACTTTCACGAGACTGTTGTACAGACTATTGGAACACCGAGATTGAATTGACTGAATGAAAGATGGAACTTCAACAATATTGAATGGAAGATGGAACTTCAACAATATTGAATGGAAGATGGAACTTTAATAATATAAAATGGAAGATGGAAGTTCAACAATAGATTGATAGTACACGTCCTTTTGACCGACACTTGACTTGACCTGGGTTTGGGGCAGTCTATGATCACAAGTGCTACAGAGTGGCTGGATGCGCCATACTAAATTACCTCCAACACATTACGGGGGTTAGAACCTTGACCGTTGCCATATCGGAACGGTGGGTAAGCCTCGGAGTTGCTCCCGTCGCAGGCTGCATGTTGGTTATCTCTAGTACTCTTGGACGTGGACTTATCACTAGGATAGACTGGTTATTGATTATTGTTCTAACATCTTTTTCTACAGGTTGCTACAGTGTGATTATTGAATGCTAAATTGTCACAGGGTACAGATGGCATTGCAAATTGTTATTGAATAATGAAATTGTTACATGTTGCAAATGGTATTGCAAATGGCTATCAAAATGATTAAATTGCTGCAGGTTGCAAATGTTTAACTGCTTTAACTGCTTTAATTGTTTTAACTGCTTTAAACTGATTTATCTCTTTTATTGCTTATTTGTAAATTAAGCTTATTGCTTGTCTTTAAAGTTCATCGTTGTTTAAAATGTCTAACGTTTTGGTTTTGAGAATATCTTGCCGAGTAAATCTCGCTGACGGACATTTCATTTTGTTGTTTTACGAAATGTCCGTCAGGTATCGATAGTGAGTTCTTTGAAGACACTACCACAGGAATCGAGCCAGTGCTTGACGAGCACGTGGAGTACCCACCCACAGAAGATTAGACAATCCCCTTCGCGACTGTTTATTTACATTTTAAATAATGTAATTGTGTACTTTGTTTGTATTGCTATACTAGGCCCAAGTTGTATCTTAATTATTGTACGCTGGATATGTAATAATGTTGTTTGAGCTGCTTCTTAAATTTGCATGCAAGGATCTGCAATTTTTATACAGATGCTTAGTGTGTTTAAGCCAAGGAGGAAGAAAAGAAAGGATTCCAAAAGAAGATTTCAAAAGGAAAGGATTTCAAAGAAAAAGAAAAAAAAAGTACTCCTCCTTGTTTTAAGCACATCGCGGACCCGCTCGCGTCCTCGCTCCCGGTAGAATGGGAAGCGGGGCGTGACAATAAGATTTAGGCTGTTAGATCATTTTAGAAGATTTGCACAAGCAAAATCATTAAGCTACTCTATATACTTAAGCATGTAACGCATCATTAGATGCGTTGAATTCAACCTATGTTGAATGTTAAAGGTAAAGGCTCGATAAGGTAATTGGCTATTGCGTCAAATTTGTTTGAACTGTGTATGTATATATATAATGCTCATTAAGATCACATCATTATCAACAGCTCAGTCCAATACAATAAAGTGTCTTCAATGCTCAGCAGTTACCTGAACAACGGCAATCCAAAGGACCATTGAGTATATATAGACTGGAGAACAACGAGAGAAGGGTTCGACTCCCGACTCTCTTACATCCACCCAAGTCAGGTACTCCTAAACTTGGCGTCTGCTCCATCTCATAAATTTCCTCCATAGCTCGACATGTGAACTAGCGAACGAAGTCCTAATAGGCCGAACCTAGTTCCACCGAGCCTTCTTGAGTCACCTACTTACTTAAGCATTGGAAGGGTTTAGGTCAGACCACAGATCCGACCCACCTGACGAGCTCCTTGTGCTACAGGCCACCCGGAGATAGCTCGGATCCAACTCACATAGCTCATCCAAGATCCAATCAGTTGCCTACGCCATACCACGTCAACAGCTACTTCCATACCATCTTTCAACTACTTCAGCGGTGAGAAAACACACCGAAACAGAGCTCGGATCAAATTATATAAGATCCAAATCCGAATGCAATAATATATTTCGATTCGGGCTCTAGTTCGGAGAGGAGCATCTTCTTTTTTTAGTTAACAGGTTTGGATCAGATCATGTTTAAATTAAAGAGGTGGGATCTTCTAACCCCCTAAAATAACCCCCCTTTTGACCCCCCATCTCAGCCCTCCATCCCATTAAATCCCATGGCTCAGATTTCCCCACCCCCATGTGATCTCTTGTGAGTTTTTGGGGAGAATTTCAATTTCTCCTCAATTTCTCCCCCAAAAGTGGCCTCAATCTCTCTCTCCCTCTCAAATATTTGCAGCACGGAACTCGAAACCCAAAAAATTTTCGCAGCCTCTCTCCCTCTCTCTCGTAAGCAGGAAGCACGAAATCCTATCTCTCACCGCCACGGCTGTGCTCGGAGATAACTCCCCTCCCCCATTCTTCTCGTGCGCAACCAGCATCTCCCCAAACCTCCGGCAACGGCTGTGATCAGCGGCTGTGATCGGACCTCCATCGACGCCTCTATCACACACTCTCTCTCTTGCTGCAAAGGCTGTGATCGGAGAGATCTCGCCTCCCCCAACCATCTCGTGCCCACCCTAGCTCTTCCCTAGCCTCCAGCAAGCATGTGCTAAGCGAGTAGTCATCAAAATCGCCGTCGTCCACAGATTTGGGAAATTAGGGCTATTGGGATTTTCGCGTAGGAGGACTTCTTCGCGTAGAAGCACTTTAATCTGAGGTAAGAATGTATATTTCAAAAGAAATTTATCTACATTATGTAGTTAGTGTTAGATATTTTTGAAATTTTTGGAAAAAATTTCTATTGTTTCGGAGTGGACTGAAACAAGTGTTTGAATTCACGTGTTTGGAGACTGAAACCTAGTGTTTAGGGGACTGAAACCTAGGGTTTCAGCCCCTGTTTGGTCAGTACTTAGGGGACTGAAACTCAGGGGTTCAGCCCCTGTAGTGGAAGTAATTAGGTGGCTGAAACCCAGGGTTTCAGCCCCTGTAGGGGACGTAATTGGGGGGACTGAAACCCTGGGTTTCAGCCCCTGTAGGGGAGGTAATTAGGGTGTCTGAAACCCCCTAATTACCTCCCCTACAGGGGCTGAAACCCAGGGTTTCAGTCCCCCCAATTACGTCCCCTACAGGGGCTGAAACCCTGGGTTTCAGCCACCTAATTACTTCCACTACAGGGGCTGAAACCCTGGGTTTCAGTCCCCTAAGTACTGACCAAACAGGGGCTAAAACCCCAGGGTTTCAGACACTGTAGGGGAAGTAATTAGGGGGACTGAAACCCCGGGTTTCAGCCCATTAGGGGAGGTAATTAGGGGGACTGAAACCCAGGGTTTCAGCCCATGTAGGGGAAGTAATTAGGTGGCTGAAACCCAGGGTTTCAGCCCCTGTAGGGGACGTAATTAGGGGGTTTCAGACACTGTAGGGGAGGTAATTTGGGGGACTGAAACCCTGGGTTTCAGTCCCCCTAATTACCTCCACTACAGTGTCTGAAACCCGGGGTTTCAGTCCCCCCTAATTACCTCCCCTATAGGGGCTGAAACCCGGGGTTTCAGTCCCCCTAATGGGCTGAAACCCGGGGTTTCAGTCCCCCTAATTACTTCCCCTACAGTGTCTGAAACCCTCGGTTTCAGTCCCCTAATTACCCCCCTAGAGGGGCTGAAACCAAGAGTTTGACTTCACTTTTTTGGGGACTGAAACCCAGGGTTTCAGCCATAGAATTAGGGGACTGAAACCCAGGGTTTCAGCCCCTGTAGGGGGGTATATAGGGGGACTGAAACCCAGCTTTCAGCCCCTGTAGGGGAAGTAATTAGGGGGACTGAAACCCTGGGTTTCAGTCCCCTAAAATAACCCCCCTACAGGGGCTGAAACCCAGGGTTTCAGTCCCCCTAATTACTTCCCCTACAGGGGCTGAAAGCTGGGTTTCAGTCCCCCTATATACCCCCCTACAGGGGCTGAAACCCTGGGTTTCAGTCCCCTAATTCTATGGCTGAAACCCTGGGTTTCAGTCCCCAAAAAAGTGGGGCTGAAACCCAAGGTTTCAGCCCATGTAGGGGAAGTATTTAGGGGACTGAAACCCAGGGTTTCAGTCCCCTAAATACCCCCCCTACATGGGCTGAAACCCAGGGTTTCAGTCCCCCTAATTACTTACCCTACAGGGGCTGAAAGCTGGGTTTCAGTCCCCCTATATACCCCCCCCTACAGGGGCTGAAACCCTGGGTTTCAGTCCCAAAACTGTCAAGTTGTCAGTACTGAAACCAAGTGTTTCAGGGATTAATTTTAATCAGTTTTGCTATAATATTATGTTTATGCTAATTGTCTTGTAGGATGGGAGACACTGTGCTGCATTTTAGATCTACTCTACATACTGTGGCGATTAAGATAAGAGAGTTATGGAAACATCTTAGCGCTGCGGAGCACGATGAAATAAGGAGAACACCCTTCCGTTGGATGATAGAAGGGATTGTAGTGGATGAACAACTAGGTCGAATGGAAAAGAATAACAGTGATATAATGTCAGTATTAGACACATATGACCACGAAAACAGGGCATTCATTATTGGAAGTAGGAATTTGAATGTCACGCCGAATGATATTGGAGTTATATTTGGACTACCAACAGTAGGGCATCCTCTGGAAAAGGGGTATAGAGGAGGGGAGAAAGGAGATACCTTCATGAACGAATACTTCCCTGGAGCCAGGAAGATAAGGCCAGCGATGGTATCAGGGGCAATTGATAGGTGCCTTGGAAAGGAGATTAGAGATCCAGAGGAAATAAGATCCTTGGTAATTCTCCTTTTTTGTTCAAGCACATTCTTTCCCAACGCCGGGGGGACCATGACTACTTCAATAGTGTTGCAAGTGGTCGAGAAATGTTCTGAGATTGCTTGGGCAACCGCGATACGTGACTTCCTCATGGAGAATGTAGAGAAATATGCCACCTCAAAAGGAGCAATAGGTGGATGCACTATCGGATTGCATGTAAGTTAGTTTGATTGTTATAGTATAATTTTGCATATACATTTTTGCAACGTCGAAACTAACATATTTTTCATGTATTCTAGTATTGGTTGTGCGAGCATGTAAACATATTTGAAGAGATCCCTGGGAATGAGGAAAAGGAACCAAGATTCCTTAAATGGAACTTGATGGGAATCCGAAAAACAATTGATGTAAACAATCTGAGCGATCTTGATGCTAGACTGGTAAGAATTATTGTAATCTAAGCGATCTTCAGCCGAAAAACTGGAGTGTAGGGCACTGAAACCCTGGTTTCAGTGCCAAAACAGTAGTTTTTGTGCACTGAAACCCTGGGTTTCAGTGCCAAAAAACTGTACTGTTTTGGCACTGAAACCCTGTGTTTCAGTGCCAAAACTGGAGTTTAGGGCACTGAAACACAAGGTTTCAGTGCCAAAACAGTTCAGTATTGTGCACTGAAACCCTGGGTTTCAGTGCACAAAAACTAATGTTTTGGCACTGAAACCCAGTGTTTCATTGCCAAAAAACTGTTTAGGGCACTCCACAGGACATTTTTTGGCACTGAAACCCTGGGTTTCAGTGCCAAAACATTACAGTTTTTGTGCACTGAAACCCAGGGTTTCAATGCACAATACTGGAGTTTAGGGCACTGAAACCCTGGGTTTCAGTGCCCTAAACTGTGGAGTTTAGGGCACTGAAACCCAGGGTTTCAGTGCCAAAAAATGTCCTGTTTTGGCACTGAAACCCATGGTTTCAGTGCCCTAAATTCCACAGTTTAGGGCACTGAAACCATGGGTTTCAGTGCCCTAATCTGTGGAGTTTCAGTGCCTGTATGTTTCAGTGCCAAAAACTGTTTTGTACTGTTTAATCATCTGCTTTTGTCCTAATTACAGGTATATATTGAGTTGAATGTAACACGGAGAGAGGAGAATTTTTTGCAACCGAATAACGAAAGAATCTATGATTTGGGAGAGGGGAGTTCCACGGCAAGAATCCGTGAACTGGAGAGAAAAGTTAAGAAAAAAAGGAAGAGGGGCAACAAGTATAAGCAACTGTGGAAACGTTGTTTGTTTCTCATGTCCAATGCAGAAAAGCAAGTGTTGGATGATGAAGAAAATGTAGCCGTACCTGAAACGGGTGAGGGAAGTGCAAAGGGAAAGGAGAAGGGCAAAGAGAAGGGAAAGGAGAAGGAAAAGGGGAAGAAAAAGAAGGGACCGGAAACACAAGGGTCTATTGCAAGAGCAGTCAAAGCCAAACAAAGGAAACGTTGGCTTAGAGATGATTCTGCTCATAAATATGACTAAGTATATGTTTGGATGAACTTTTTATATGTTTATTACTTTTCTATATTGGACATTATCAGTTCATAACCACCTTTCTTTCTTTATGTTCTTGAATGCAGATTTGATGCCACAGACATGCTGGGGAGATTAAGGAATAAGCGCCAGAGGCTGGAGAATTTGGAGAATTTGTAGGGTGGAATCTGGAAATCTGGAAATCTGGACTGAAATCTGTACTGAAATCTGTACTGAATTTGGACAATTTGTATATTTTGACTGAAATCTGGACTGAAATCTGGAAATGTGTAAGCTGGAGGCTGGAGACAGTTGTATGTTGGAATAACAATTTGGAATTTGTATATTTTTTAAGTCAGACATGCTTGTTTATTTTTGAAATTCAGAAATGCCTGTATTTACGAATTCTACATGCTTGTATATTTTTGTAAGCTGTACAAATATGGACTGAAACCATGGGTTTCAGTCCATATTTCAGATGTCCAAATACAGGGGCATTGTTATGTGTTGGAATGAATATGCACGAGCATTGTTATGTGTTGGAACATTGTTTTGCTGAAACCATGGGTATGTTGGAACATATACTTCTTAGAGTTGGATAGCAATGCAAGCAAATTTAAGGGCAAAACCAATATTAGCAAGTATTAAAGACTTTGATATCAGCTGTATACAGCCACCATGTGATGACCCGTATTCAACAATACCTATTTTCTACGTATTTTCTTAATTAATAATATTTTATAATGATTTGTTATGAGTTGAACATCAAAATAGTTTTTAAATCATTTATAAAAAAATGTTTTATAGAACCAATATAGTTATAGCCTATTTTAGGGTATACGAGTGCCATCCTAAATCCCGAAATGATTTTTATAATTATTTAAATTCAAGTATTAACGTTACAGCCGTAACAATTATTTTCCTAAGTAAACGTTTTCAAAATGCTTTCAAACTTCTACAGTATCACTTTAAGATCATTTAGAGCCTCCCACATTAATTTCGCAATTTTTCGAAGTCGGATCGATAGAGAACCCGCAAACCCACTTCCTAAACGTTTTGGCCCAAAACTCGTATTTCCGTAGTCCAAACTACGAAATAGATCTCGTAGTCACGATCCTCGTGACGATACGAACCCGTGGCTATATTTTCGTAATTTTTCGGAATCGTTTAATCCCAGGGGCAAAATTGTAATTTCACTAATTGTTTTCACTAATTACCGTTTTACGTTACCCTAATTACCATGTTAATTACCTAGTTTAATCCCCTAACCGTCGGCAACCTCACACACGTTTTGTTAATGGGAGAGGTTTAGTCTAAGCTTCTAACCCCTTTGTCAAAAAGCCAACTTTGTATTAAATGGCCATTTGACTAAATATTTAATGAACCCTTATTATACTAATTATTTCCCCTATATAAACTCCCCGATTAATCTCTCTCACCCTAAAACTAATTACCCAGGCAACCCAATCGCCCAAAACCTCAGCTTTTCGAACCCTCTCCCTCTGAACACTCACTCACGCAACTCTCCCCTCTCTCATCTTGTTCGAAATCCGACCGCCGTCGCTCCGCCCCTCCAGCCCGCCACCCACTCGCCGCCGGCAACCCGCTCCGACGACCCCGCACGTCACCCAGCCTCCTCCGCCTCTCCATGCTCGATAACCACCACCGCCCGCTTCCCGACACCCTCAAACCCACGTCCGCCACGCCCACTCTCCGACCACGCACCGCTGCATCAACCCACCATCGCTCAGCCCACCCCCGCAGCGCAGCACCGCCAATACCGCCTCCTCCGCCGAGCGACGTCGTCATCTCCGAGCACCCTCCATCGAAGCAGCAGCTCCGTCGCTCGTCGACGTCGTGGCACCACCGCCCGCTCGCCCCCACGAAACCCCACACTGCTGCTGCCTTCACACGTCACCGCCGGCGAAAGCCGCCTCCGAACGTCGACCCCGCTGCCTCCGACGAGCGCAGCTACCGCTCTCCGACGAAGGCCGCCGCTCAGCGGCTCTCTCCCGACCGTCGTGAGCTCCCCTGTTCCCGGATCTCCGACCGCCGTGAGCTGAGCTCGCCGCCGCTCTTGTCTCTCATCGCCGCCTGCCCGTCGCCCCGCCGTGCTCCGCTGCCGTCCCCGCCTCGCCGCCGGTCCCCGCTCACCTCCGCTAGCCGCCGACGTCGTCCCCGCCTCCGGAGCTGCCAATCGAAGGAGTCGATAGCGTGAGTTTAATTCGAATGGCAAACTTGTAAATATTACGAACTTTCGTAATATTCGATTTTAATTAATTAATAATAGGGTTTAAGGGTTATAAATCCATAACTTGATATACAGGGGCCAGAAAAATGTGTGGATAGCCCTAGAAAATCAGAAACGTCGAAACGAATCCATTGGCGCTAGTTTCATCGTCATAAGGCAAGTATATTTCTCACAGTGAATTTTTAAAGGCAAAACTTAAATAGATTAAAATTCTTTTAAAATTCGTAGCTTGCAATTTTTACACATACCGATGTACGATAAAAATATATGTTAAAATACTTGTAAATACGATCGTTTTGACATCTTGTTTACAGAATTCTGACGTACGGTTTGCCCGGAATAAATCTTTGAAGATATGTTGTAATGCTAATTTCTTGTTTTAAAAATCCTTTTAAAATTCGTAATCTGTGATTTTTACGTACACTTATGTACGATAAAAATATATGTCGTAGTACTAGTGAATACGATCATTTTGACACCTTGTTTGAAGAATTCTAATGTACGGTTTGCTCTAAACAATTCCTTGAACATACGTTTTAAAAATCATTTCTTGATTTAAAATTGCTTTTTGGCTATTTAAAATTGTTTAAAAATTGTTTAAAAATCTTGAAAAATAACTACTAGTCTTAGAAAGTATTTTAAGCTAATTTAAACTCTTTTACTTGGTTAAAATCATATCTTACTCGTTCTTTTATTTATTTAAGTGATCCTGATGTTTTCATTTAATCGAGTCGTGAAGTTGTGAACTTTCACGAGACTGTTGTACAGACTATTGGAACACCGAGATTGAATTGACTGAATGGAAGATGGAACTTCAACAATATTGAATGGAAGATGGAACTTCAACAATATTGAATGGAAGATGGAACTTTAATAATATAGAATGGAAGATGGAATTTCAATAATAGACAGTTAGTACACATTCTTTTGACCCGACACTAGATTTGACCTGGGATTGGGGTAGTCTATGATCACAAGTGTTACAGAATAACTGGATGCGCCATACTAAATTACCTCCAACACATTACGGGGGTTAGAACCTTGACCGTTGCCATATCGGAACAGTGGGTAAGCCTCGGAGTTGCTCCCGTCGCAGGCTGCATGTTGGTTATCTCTAGTACTCTTGGAAGTGGACTTATCACTAGGATAGACTGGTTATTGATTATTGTTCTAACATCTTTTTCTACAGGTTGCTACAGTGTGTTTATTGAATGCTAAATTGTCACAGGTTACAGACGGCTTGCAAATTGTTATTGAATAATGAAATTGTTACAGGTTGCAAATGGTATTGCAAATGGCTATCAATGATTAAATTGCTGCAGGTTGCAAATGTTTAACTGCTTTAACTGCTTTAACTGTTTTAACTGCTTTAAACTGATTTATCTCTTTATTTGCTTATTTGTAAATTAAGCTTATTGCTTGTCTTTAAAGTTCATCATTGTTTAATTTTAAAATGTCCGATATTTTGGTTTTGAGAATATCTTGCCGAGTAAATCTCGCTGACGGACATTTCATTTTGTTGTTTTACGAAATGTCCGTCAGGTATCGATAGTGAGTTCTTTGAAGACACTACCACAGGAATCGAGCCAGTGCTTGACGAGCACGTGGAGTACCCACCCACAGAAGATTAGACAATCCCCTTCGCGACTGTTTATTTACATTTAAAATAATGTAATTTGTGTACCTTATTTGTATTGCTATACTAGGCCCAAGTTGTATCTTAATTACTGTACGCTGGATATGTAATAATGTTGTTTGAGCTGCTTCTTAAATTTGCATGCAAGGATCTGCAATTTTTATACAGACGCTTAGTGTGTTTAAGCCAAGGAGGAAGAAAAGATTTCAAAAAGAAAAGAAAAAAAAAGTACTCCTCCTTGTTTTAAGCACATCGCGGACCCGCTCGCGTCCTCGCTCCCGGTAGAATGGGAAACGGGGCGTGACAGGTTTTGGTGGTGGCCCATGCAGGTCGTGCATATGCAAATACTTTAAGATCGGTTTAAATGACATTAATATCTAAGTGTACAACTAGAATAGATTTATTCTAACTTACCTCACATTGCGGTTTGTTTTGAAGTTTGGCAGGTCAACCAGATACTCACAACTGATGGTGATTTGATTTTTACTTACCTTATATTGCGGTTTGTTTTGAAGTTTGGCAGGTCAACCAGATACTCACAACTGATGATGATTTGATTTTTACTTACCTTATATTGCGGTTTGTTTTGAAGTATGGCAGGTCAACTAGATACTCACGGCGTCACCAACAATGACATCTTGGGTATCGTAAAGGAAATACTGGAAATTCAAACCAAAATTCTCCATGAGGCTACTGAACCGGTAATCACTAGTATATTTGAACCTTTTCTCTTTACATCAATTTGACACCCATCGTCTTTATTATCATTGCTAGCCTATCTTATCGTGCTATATGTATTTGTCTTCATAGCGTGTCCACTTCTTGATTTGAAAGTTTCCTATTGTTTCTTATCACAAAATTCGCAACGAACTATTTCTATTGAACCTCATTACCTATTTCGAACTCTTAACCCTTGCTTAGGAACTCGTGTTGCATTCTTGGTTATACCATCCCTAGTAACGTCTTTTGCTAGCAGTTATAGTTATTTTCATACGTTGAACCATCTACCTACTTCATCACCTTTCCTTCAGTTGATGATGGCACGCATATAAATGATAAGCTTTCTTCAATGGACCATGATACCGGTCAATGTGCTTGGCTAAAGTCTGTTGGATCGACCTAGCTAGACTGGGCATAAGTGATCCTGGCTTAGTCACTTCCCTGGCCGTGTCCGCTGGACCGCAAGGACGTGAATCATGATTATGTAATGCTATCGATCTTTATTACTATCACCTCTTCCTTAGCTTGATGAACTTTCGATTGACCTTCTTAGAATCTTTCTACACTTGAACTCTAGCTACGTCTATTTTAAGGAGGGTAGCATTCGGTTTTCGATCATCCAAAGTTCAAGTTCGACAACGAAGCAGATCAAAAGACGCTCAGAAGTATTTGAGGATAGTACTAGGAAATTGAGACGAGCCAAACCATGACTTGTAAGTGTAGACTGTTACTTCTTCTTCTTCTTTCTTGAGCTCGTATTTTCTATCCCCTACTTTCGTCTTATACCAGATTTTTCCATGGGTTGAAATCTTTTCCCGTCTACTTTCTCTCCCCCTCTTTATTGCGTTTTGTCTATTTCCTCTCCTCGAGCCCCGTTCCCGCCTAACCTAGCCTACCCTACCCTACCCTATCTATTACTTTCGACGCCTACCCTATCTATGACTTTCGGTGCCCCTTTAAAACCCCCCTCATCTCTCCCCCTCTAACCCATCTTGTGGCTTCCTCTCCACCGAGACGACGCCCACCCCCTCGTCGTGCCTCTTTCTTCGTGATCCCAACACCTCTCAAGCTCATCCGGCCTCCCCGACCGAAGCTCCACCCCATCCCGGAGGCCCTCCCCACCATGGATCGACAGCCAGTCGCAGCACTCGCCGCCGTGGATCGCCAACCGCCGATGGCCCACCAACGACCTTGGGGTCTGTTGGGCTTAGCAGCAACCCTCTCCGCCACCCTTGCTTTGGCCGTGTGGTCAGGATATTGGGAACCCGCCGCTATGGGTATCATTGGGAGCTCCTTTTTCTGGTTCTTCCCCCTCGAGCTGCCCAGCTTCGAGTATTTCTTAGGGGCGCTCCTTAATGTTTTTGGGTTCGTGAGTTTTTGGTCATTAAATTGCTTAGGACTGATGGTGTTAGCCGTAGATATCGAACAATGGTATTGGCAAGCAGTATCCTTAGGATTGGGTATTGGATTCCTTTTGGCCTTAGGTGTTGAGATGAGATGCCAGTCTTGTGCTCTCATTTGGAGGACAGCTTTGATGCTGGCTTACTGTTGGATGTTGTGGAGATTGCTGGAAGCAGTGGTGACAATGATCTTGATCCATGAGAGTTGGCCTTATATCTGCCTTTTGGTAACGATCTGGATATTGGATTGTAATTTGGTAGCATGGCAGATGAAGTCTTTGGTGTTCTGCTGGTTAAGTTGTGACCGCTTGCATGCATTTGGATTAGTCCTCACGTTTTTGTATGCTATGGCGATGATTTACTTGGTTAGGACCCAGTATGCATTAATGGCATGAGTTGTAGTTTTAAACTTTATGTGGTTTAAATAGCTTGCTACTGGCTTATCACCTCAAGTTCCAAGTTCGAACAGGGGTTGTAATCATAATAGCCTTCATTTTCATGTGATATTATTTTCCCATATTAATTTTGGACTACTTGAGAAGTTAAATTAACTTTTGTAATGCTACTGGTCTTAGGAATAATTACGGAAGCTATGATGATGTTAATCCTCATTAGAAATATATCTTGTTTTTCTTGATGTTGTGATATCACATTATATTTCATGCTATTAACAACTTATTTTCAAAATTGTAATCATTCGACTAGTTTTCCATTTTAACATTTATTTGCTTGAGCTTATTAATAACAGTAATTATTTTATTTAATAAAGTTTTGATAAATTCCGAGGACGGAATTATTTTAAGGAGGGTAGAATGTGATGACCCGTATTCAACAATACCTATTTTCTACGTATTTTCTTAATTAATAATATTTTATAATGATTTGTTATGAGTTGAACATCAAAATAGTTTTTAAATCATTTATAAAAAAAATGTTTTATAGAACCAATATAGTTATAGCCTATTTTAGGGTATACGAGTGCCATCCTAAATCCCGAAATGATTTTTATAATTATTTAAATTCAAGTATTAACGTTACAGCCGTAACAATTATTTTCCTAAGTAAACGTTTTCAAAATGCTTTCAAACTTCTACAGTATCACTTTAAGATCATTTAGAGCCTCCCACATTAATTTCGTAATTTTTCGAAGTCGGATCGATAGAGAACCCGCAAACCCACTTCCTAAACGTTTTGGCCCAAAACTCGTATTTCCGTAGTCCAAACTACGAAATAGATCTCGTAGTCACGATCCTCGTGACGATACGAACCCGTGGCTATATTTTCGTAATTTTTCGGAATCGTTTAACCCCAGGGGCAAAATTGTAATTTCACTAATTGTTTTCACTAATTACCGTTTTACGTTACCCTAATTACCATGTTAATTACCTAGTTTAATCCCCTAACCGTCGGCAACCTCACACACGTTTTGTTAATGGGAGAGGTTTAGTCTAAGCTTCTAACCCATTTGTCAAAAAGCCAACTTTGTATTAAATGGCCATTTGACTAAATATTTAATGAACCCTTATTATACTAATTATTTCCCCTATATAAACTCCCCGATTAATCTCTCTCACCCTAAAACTAATTACCCAGGCAACCCAATCGCCCAAAACCTCAGCTTTTCGAACCCTCTCCCTCTGAACACTCACTCACGCAACTCTCCCCTCTCTCATCTTGTTCGAAATCCGACCGCCGTCGCTCCGCCCCTCCAGCCCGCCACCCACTCGCCGCTGGCAACCCGCTCCGACGACCCCGCACGTCACCCAGCCTCCTCCGCCTCTCCATGCTCGATAACCACCACCGCCCGCTTCCCGACACCCTCAAACCCACGTCCGCCACGCCCACTCTCCGACCACGCACCGTTGCAGCAACCCACCATCGCTCAGCCCACCCCCGCAGCGCAGCACCGCCAATACCGCCTCCTCCGCCGAGCGACGTCGTCATCTCCGAGCACCCTCCATCGAAGCAGCAGCTCCGTCGCTCGTCGACGTCGTGGCACCACCGCCCGCTCGCCCCCACGAAACCCCACACTGCTGCTGCCTTCACACGTCACCGCCGGCGAAAGCCGCCTCCGAACGTCGACCCCGCTGCCTCCGACGAGCGCAGCTACCGCTCTCCGACGAAGGCCGCCGCTCAGCGGCTCTCTCCCGACCGTCGTGAGCTCCCCTGTTCCCGGATCTCCGACCGCCGTGAGCTGAGCTCGCCGCCGCTCTTGTCTCTCATCGCCGCCTGCCCGTCGCCCCGCCGTGCTCCGCTGTCGTCCCCGCCTCGCCGCCGGTCCCCGCTCACCTCCGCTAGCCGCCGACGTCGTCCCCGCCTCTGGAGCTGCCAATCGAAGGAGTCGATAGCGTGAGTTTAATTCGAATGGCAAACTTGTAAATATTACGAACTTTCGTAATATTCGATTTTAATTAATTAATAATAGGGTTTAAGGGTTATAAATCCATAACTTGATATACAGGGGCCAGAAAAATGTGTGGATAGCCCCAGAAAATCAGAAACGTCGAAACGAATCCATTGGCGCTAGTTTCATCGTCATAAGGCAAGTATATTTCTCACAGTGAATTTTTAAAGGCAAAACTTAAATAGATTAAAATTCTTTTAAAATTCGTAGCTTGCAATTTTTACACATACCGATGTACGATAAAAATATATGTTAAAATACTTGTAAATACGATCGTTTTGACATCTTGTTTACAGAATTCTGACGTACGGTTTGCCCGGAATAAATCTTTGAAGATATGTTGTAATGCTAATTTCTTGTTTTAAAAATCCTTTTAAAATTCGTAATCTGTGATTTTTACGTACACTTATGTACGATAAAAATATATGTCGTAGTACTAGTGAATACGATCATTTTGACACCTTGTTTGAAGAATTCTGATGTACGGTTTGCTCTAAACAATTCCTTGAACATACGTTTTAAAAATCATTTCTTGATTTAAAATTGCTTTTTGGCTATTTAAAATTGTTTAAAAATTGTTTAAAAATCTTGAAAAATAACTACTAGTCTTAGAAAGTATTTTAAGCTAATTTAAACTCTTTTACTTGGTTAAAATCATATCTTACTCGTTCTTTTATTTATTTAAGTGATCCTGATGTTTTCATTTAATCGAGTCGTGAAGTTGTGAACTTTCACGAGACTGTTGTACAGACTATTGGAACACCGAGATTGAATTGACTGAATGGAAGATGGAACTTCAACAATATTGAATGGAAGATGGAACTTCAACAATATTGAATGGAAGATGGAACTTTAATAATATAGAATGGAAGATGGAATTTCAATAATAGACAGTTAGTACACATTCTTTTGACCCGACACTAGATTTGACCTGGGATTGGGGTAGTCTATGATCACAAGTGTTACAGAATAACTGGATGCGCCATACTAAATTACCTCCAACACATTACGGGGGTTAGAACCTTGACTGTTGCCATATCGGAACGGTGGGTAAGCCTCGGAGTTGCTCCCGTCGCAGGCTGCATGTTGGTTATCTCTAGTACTCTTGGAAGTGGACTTATCACTAGGATAGACTGGTTATTGATTATTGTTCTAACATCTTTTTCTACAGGTTGCTACAGTGTGTTTATTGAATGCTAAATTGTCACAGGTTACAGACGGCTTGCAAATTGTTATTGAATAATGAAATTGTTACAGGTTGCAAATGGTA
Source organism: Scilla litardierei (assembly GCA_030789695.1). Classification (NCBI taxonomy): domain Eukaryota; kingdom Viridiplantae; phylum Streptophyta; class Magnoliopsida; order Asparagales; family Asparagaceae; genus Scilla; species Scilla litardierei. The sequence continues at coordinate 36,297,403 of CM061141.1, read as the reverse complement.
TTGCAAATGGCTATCAATGATTAAATTGCTGCAGGTTGCAAATGTTTAACTGCTTTAACTGTTTTAACTGCTTTAAACTGATTTATCTCTTTATTTGCTTATTTGTAAATTAAGCTTATTGCTTGTCTTTAAAGTTCATCATTGTTTAATTTTAAAATGTCCGATATTTTGGTTTTGAGAATATCTTGCCGAGTAAATCTCGCTGACGGACATTTCATTTTGTTGTTTTACGAAATGTCCGTCAGGTATCGATAGTGAGTTCTTTGAAGACACTACCACAGGAATCGAGCCAGTGCTTGACGAGCATGTGGAGTACCCACCCACAGAAGATTAGACAATCCCCTTCGCGACTGTTTATTTACATTTAAAATAATGTAATTTGTGTACCTTGTTTGTATTGCTATACTAGGCCCAAGTTGTATCTTAATTACTGTACGCTGGATATGTAATAATGTTGTTTGAGCTGCTTCTTAAATTTGCATGCAAGGATCTGCAATTTTTATACAGACGCTTAGTGTGTTTAAGCCAAGGAGGAAGAAAAGATTTCAAAAAGAAAAGAAAAAAAAAGTACTCCTCCTTGTTTTAAGCACATCGCGGACCCGCTCGCGTCCTCGCTCCCGGTAGAATGGGAAGCCGGGCGTGACACACCAATATCATAAACACCATTATCTGCAAGTGTTACATACATGTTTGATGCTTGGGTTATCAGCAAGTGTTACATATCAGCAAGTATTAAAGCCTCTGGTACAAAATTCAATTTGATCTGATCCTAATGCTGAAATGAGCTGATCTGATCCAATTTAATACATATCAGCAAGTCTGATCCAATTTAATACAAAATTCAATTTAATACATATCAGCAAGTATTAAAGCCTCTGATCTGATCCAATTTGATGCTGATGCTGAAATGAGGTAAACTGATCCAATCTGATCTGATGCAGCAGTCAGTCCTATAAACACAAATAGATGCAGCAGTTAGACATTTTTTCTCAAACTTCAGCTTACATTATCATATTGTAGTGTGGAAACACAAATTTGCAAGATACGAGGAGTTATAAAGATATTAATTGAAATATAAATCCTGAAGAAAATTGATAAAATGACTAATATGGATTGATCATTGCAATGGAGAGAATAATATTAAAAACAGGACATTCAGTCCACTTAGTACTGAACATACAGGGACTGAAACCCTGGGTTTCAGTCCCCCTAGTACAGAACATACAGGGGCTGAAACCCTGGGTTTCAGCCCCTGTATGTTCAGTACTAGGGGGACTGAAACCCAGGGTTTCAGTCCCTGTATGTTCAGTACTAAGGGGACTGAAACCCTGAGTTTCAGTCCCCTAATTGCTTAACATACATGGGCTGAAACCCTGGGTTTCAGCCACTGTATGTTCAGTACTAGGGGGACTGAAACCCAGGGTTTCAGCCCCTGTATGTTCAGTACTAAGTGGACTGAAACCCAGGGTTTCAGTCCCCCTAGTACTGAACATACAGGGACTGAAACCCAGGGTTTCAGCCCATGTATGTTCAGTACTAGGGGGACTGAAACCCTGGGTTTCAGCCCCCTGTATGTTCAGTACTAGGGGGGACTGAAACCCAGGGTTTCAGTCCCCTTATTACTGAACATACAGGGGCTGAAACCCTGGGTACTAAGTGGATTCAAATTTTTACCCGCAAACATTATCCGGAATCACTTCATTCCATCAGCCCAACATTTGCCTTCGATAGCACTTTAGGATTTTTAGGGCAATTGCGAGAATCATGTCCAACATCAACCCCAAGGCATGTCTTACACACTCTTGCTTTTTTCCGGCTAGTTGCTTTCTCAAGTGAACTTTTAATTCTACCACTACTGTTTCCATGTGCAACCTCTGTTTCTTTCTCAGTGTCACCTCGACCAAGTTGGCGTTGGGATTGTTCTTTTCCTCCCTTTTGTTTGTGAAATGTGTGGGTCTAAGAGTAACCCATCTACTTCTACTCTAGAACAACCCGCTTCATGAGCTATGGATGTCTCCCCATTCTCTACGACAAGTAACTTCTTATCTTCTCCAATTAACTCCTCAAACAATTCTCTGCTACGTTTCAAAAATATGTCGCACAAATGTTGTGATGATCCAGCCAAGTAAACATACTGTGATATATCTTTGAACATGTGACAAACCCGGATTGCTTCCTGTCCTCCACTGGAAGTTTGGTCACTGAAACGTTGGGTTACATCGCCCACCTTAACCCTGTTTGCATACTTCCCCCACCTTGCCAACACGAAATATGGAGGGATCTCCGTTAGGTATAACCGATGGAAAATATGGCAAAGGTGTCTGCAAGGGATACCTTGGAATTCAAAGTATTTGCAGCTACATGACCCCTCATTTGTTGTCAAATTCATCTTCACTAAAAACACATAAGCGCTCTCATTCCCATTATAACTAACACCATAGGTTCGACCATCACCTTCGGTTTCTTGCTCAGTAGCTCTATGCTTGTACCCTTCTTTGAACTCATGATTGAACTTTTTATACATGTTTCGAGTGTATATATCTGCAGCATGGATCAACAACCCAACCTCACATTCAGGTATTATGTGCTTATGAATTGAATCAAAGTCCTCTTTCCACTCCCTCACAAATATAGTCTCCAACGCCTTGTGATATTGTTCCACAAACTCTCTCAAATTTGTCTTCCTTGTAACAAAAATATCGAAGAAGGAGTTCATACTTTCAGACCTTTGTGTGGTATTCATTCCAGCAAAAAAGGTGCTCATACAATAAATCGGCATCCACTTATGCCGAATCTCATACATATCATTGAGCCATTTGTGCTCCTGCAAGTCATACTTAATTATGAATGCTGCCCATTTGGTTTCAAATTCTTCAATTGTGTATGTTTGATGGATACACTGCTTCATTTCTTTCTTGAACTCCGATTTCTTGAAATATAATTGGCTCAAGTGGCTCGGAAATTTCTTTTTAATATGCCAAAGACAAAACCGATGTCTTGTATTAAGAAATACCTCTGCAATTGCTTTAGTCATAGCTGGATCTTGATCTGTTATGATAGACACTGGGTGGCTATCCTCCATGGCCAGCAGCCAGTGCTTAAATACCCATACAAAAGTCTCCTCGGTCTCATTTTCTATCAAACAACAACCAAAAAGAATTGATTGACCATGATGATTGACACCCGTGAAAGGGCCAAATGGCATCGTATACCTATTTGTGTTGTATGTTGTATCAAATGTGATAACATCTCCGAATTGTTTGTAAGCTCACCGTGATTTTCCATCAATCCAGAAAAAGTTAACTGCTTTCCCAACATCATCAACATCAATTGCATAGTAAAAATTACTATCCTTCAACCGCACCTGTTCAAAATACACCCTCACAGCTTGAGCATCTCCACAATCATTATATTCAGCTCTGATATTTCTCAAATGATTGTAACACTTTCTACTATTAAACGGACAGTTGGCAGCCCCACCAAATAACTGAGGGATTTTGTTAATTTGCAGTTGTTCTTTAGCAAAAACTTCAGTCAACGCTTTTGCAGCACTTGAAAAACTAGTTCTTGACTTCATTAGACTCATTTTACTAGGGCTGATCATAGGATGATTGTGTGAATCAGCGAAAACAGTAACCACCCACCCTTTATCAAACCTCATTCTTTTCACCCGCATCCTCGCCTTACAATCTGTTCTCATTGAACTTATGTCTTTATCTTCTACCTTCTTTTTACTTGGAGCTCCTTCGCAAGTGCATGCAAATCTGACATTATCAACTTCCATAACTCTAGTACCCTTTCGCTCACTTCCTCTTTTCTTAATGCTATACCCTTTGCTACCAGCATATTTTGTATAGCATTCTTCTGCCTCTTCTATAGATTGAAACTTCTTTCCAACATACAACACATTATCTGCTTGTGTGGGTTCTTCAACAGTTTCATCCAATGCACTACCAACACTATTGAAATTTAATTCTGCTGCTTGTGTTTGTTCAACATCAACTTCCTTCTCTGCACAACCCACATGCTGAAAATCTGAACTTTCTTCTTCTAATGAATGCTCAATAATAGTTGATCCAAAATCATCCACATTATTCATCTTAGCATATATCTATCTGTCCATTAAAACCAATTATATAAAAACATCATTAGTATTAACACCGTAGTATTGTATTAAGATAATTAGTGTACTAAGATGGACTGAAACCAATGGTTTCAGTCCCCATATTGACAGTTGAGTGGACTGAAACCAATGGTTTCAGTCCACTCAGATGTCAATATGGGGGCTGAAACCAATGGTTTCAGCCCACTCAAATGCCAATATGGGGGCTGAAACCAATGGTTTCAGCCCCCATATTGGCAATTGAGTGGGCTGAAACCAATGGTTTCAGTCCCCATATTGACATTTGAGTGGACTGAAACCATTGGTTTCAGTCCACTCATGTCAATATGGGGACTGAAACCAATGGTTTCAGCCCACTCAATTGCCAATATGGGGACTGAAACCAATGGTTTCAGTCCACTCAGATGTCAATATGTGGACTGAAACCAATGGTTTCAGTCCACATATTGACAGTTCTGAGTGGACTGAAACCATTGGTTTCAGTCCACAGAAGAACGTTGAGTGGACTGAAACCAATGGTTTCAGTCCACTCAACTGTCAATTTGTGGTCTGAAACCACACTCAGAATTGTCAGTTTATTTTATTTTCTCAGTTGATTTTCTAATTTTGACAGTATGAGATGATCATATGTTGAGAAAAAAACAGGAAAAAAAAGAAAATGAAAGGAAAAGTAGGAAGGAGAACACCCTGATGAAGAAAAAAAACAGCTGCATACCTTGAAGATCCTTCCTCTTTTCCTCTTCTTTGCGTCCACCTATGATTACAAGATGAAGAATCAAAGGAAGAAGAACGAGATGAAGAAGCTGATCAAAAAGAAATAAAGAGAGGAAGAAGAGTGAGCGGGAAAATTTTTTCTGCTGTGAGAGAGAATGACGGCTAAGGGGGATGGGTGTTGCGTGCTGAGAGAGAGAGAGGGGGGGGGGGGTGCTGTGACGGCTTGGGGGCCTTGGGTGGGGTTGCGTGCTGAGTGAGAGAGAGAGAGAGAGAGAGAGAGAGAGAGAGAGAGAGAGAGAGAGTACTTTTTGTGTATTACCAAGAGCCCATCAATTAACCCATTGGATTAAAGGGGGTTTTTATTTTTTTTGCAGCAAAAGGGAGGCCACTTTTGGGGGAGAAATTGAGGAGAAATTGAAATTCTCCCCAAAAACTCACAAGAGATCACATGGGGGTGGGGAAATCTGAGCCATGGGATTTAATGGGATGGAGTGCTGAGATGGGGGGTCAAAAGGGGGGTTATTTTAGGGGGTTAGAAGATCCCAACTCTAAATTAAATACTCACAAGTAAGAATCGAACTTATTTTTTCAAAGAGATGTTTTAAATGCCCATGTGAAAACTTGCAAAGTTTATTGCTTAAGGTAAATTATGTTTGGGACAAAAAATAGGCCGATATATGGCAATGAGCTGGAGTGGAGTCTCGACATAAGTACGGGCCCGTTGCCTTAACGTTCACTCCAAAATTCTCTCTGCCCAAAATCTGCAACCCCATTAACCTCCTCTACTAGAACTCGGTAATTGTGTTCTCGGGATTTAAATTTAATAAATCTCCCCTGATAATTAATTGGCCATATTAACGGTCATTAAATGCCGAGCTCTCGAGATCTATGCATTCTCTGAAATTATTCCTAATTTTTTTTATCCTAATTAATTATACTAATTTGAATGCACGGAGAGTGCGCGTGAGACGGGCCCATGCAACCTGTCGTCAAATCATGACTCCGTCGCACGACCGCAAAGCGTGCGCCCTGTAGGATGATTCTGGTCGGGCCACGTCGGACGCGCGTGGAGCCGAAACTTCTCCAGCTGTCGGCGGGTGGGATCATTGTTTCGCGCACTCAGAGACGGGCCGCACCCGTAGACACGTGGGCCCCACTCCGACGTAACAAACGTTTAGGTTGACCATTGACCAAGGCCCATCGCGACCTCGTCGCCCAATCCCCGCACGTTTATATTATGCGTCCCACGATACGCAAAAATGCAGTACAGTTTTTAAAAAGAGAGAAGTTCGGATAATATGTTCTCCGGTGTGTTATGCAAAACAAAATTCCCGGCGAGGAGTTTTCTATAAATTCACTTCATAACAGGCCATTAAAGTTATTTAAAGAGAAAAAATTTGACGTGGCATCGATTCACTCTCCATTCAATCCTAGGCTCACAGCCCTCTTTTAGGAGTGCTCTAAGGAATTAAAAAAAAGAGTTTTTTAAAATTCGGTCCCCAAAAAATGGGTTATTCAAAAAGAGTCTCACAAATCATAGCATTTGCGATTTAGTCCAACCAAATCATATAAATCACTCGAAAGAGTCCTTTTAGGGACGTCATTCTAAAAAAATAATATTGCAATTAAGTCCCCAAAAGTGACTCTTTTCGAGTTAAATAATTTGAGGACTAAATCGCAAATGCTATAATTTGAACTACTCTTTTCGAATAACCCATTTTTTTTTTTGAGACCGAGTTCTAAAACCCTGTTAAAAAATCCTTTGGATGGCAGCCCGTTATGTCAAAAAGTTAATCGGCGGATTAAATGCGGCATTTCTTTTTGAACAAAAGAGAATTAATAAATAATTTATTTGAAGCTTTTCTTAATTAACGCGCGTTGACCCCGCAGCTTCCTTAATAATCAATTTCATTAGCTAAGCATGCGGCTAATTATTGCATGTTGTTTACTGGCTAATAAACTGCATCAGATTAAACGTCGCTGGCGGCTTCTTTCTATTTGAAAAAACAGACCGAAACTTAGTTTGGATGCTAGATTAAACAACTTCGCATTGCCCCCCTTAACTCAAGTAGCAATTATCTTATGTTAATCAAATTTAATCATGTTGATTTTTTATAAGTGAAGGTCCCGCAAAGAAAGAAAGAAAAAGGTAAATGTCGTATATGATATTTTGATAATTTTTCATACCATTTGGAGGCTAAACAAGGTTTGGTATTTTTTTGGTTTATTATTTTTATATTTATTTGTGTGTGGGTGGTTTTTTTTTGCGATGGATTTTAGGTGGATAGTGGGGTTGACTCACATCTAATATTGATATTTGTTACGCCTATTTGCCCGAGGCCCGAAAGACACGAGCCCAGAGATCCGACCGCCGATCAAAAGCCCATCTGTACACTCAGGCCCACTCGATAAGGCCCTAGGGGGACCCCCCAAATATCGATCCGACCCGGCCCCGGTAAGACACCGGTCACTCGCCCACTCCTGCGATAACCGCCCCCTCGATCCCGCTACCACTTAATGGCAGTTATATGGAGGTGCTGGCATGGCGCAGGGAGCGGCGACGGGGGGGCGGATTGAGGGGGCACGATTGAGGGCGGACGAGCGACGTGGGTCGGGGACAATCACGGCGGAGGTCTATAAAGGGGCTAGGAGGACGACAGGACAAAGGACCCGCCTCTCAGGTATCTAGAACCTAAGGTACTCCATCAACGACCTAGTTCCCCCATTTCATCTCCTTCCTCCCCCGCTCGCGCCGTGAGACGCCGTTCCGATCTCCTCACGAGTCGAACCGTCTCCGCCGGGCCTCCTCTTTCAGATCTCTGTCTGACTTAGGCATCGGAGGGGATTTGGCCGGAACCAAGGTCCGGCCCCCTGACGAGTGTTCTCGTCTACGCATGAGGGCATCAGATCCACGGGCCGAGGCTTCCCCTCCGCCCCTCGCCGACCACGCAACCAGCTGGACGATTGAGGCTTCCCCTCGTCGTCCGACCGCCGAGGCCGAGTGCAACCGACCGAGGCCGAGCGTCTCGACCCGGGCCGAGGCTACCCCTCGCCCTACCAACGGCCGAGTGCAACCGACCGAGGCCGAGCGTCTCGACCCGGGCCGAGGCTACCCCTCGCCCTACCAACGGCCGAGGACCCCGATTCAATCCATTCGACGCGCTCTACGTCGTCTGCTGGTCCGACTCGAGCCTCAACTGCACCAACTCGACTTGCCCGAGGGACCCAAACGGGCCCCTTGACCACGTTGACCGGGTTATCCACGGTCAACGCTTTGTAGTGAGAAAACACTCTGAAACATCTGGCGCCGTCTGTGGGATCCGAAAACCGTCCCACGAAGAAGCAAACCACACCAGCAATGGCACGAGCCAGCAATGGAAGGAAGCGCATGCCCCCCCATCCCGGAGGAGGGGAATGGCGCATCCAACGGCAACCCCGAAGACACGACCGTCGGCGATCACCCCGCCCCCCTCAACTGAAGAGACCGGCGGCTCAGGACTGGCCACACAGGGACAGCTCCGTGCCCTGGCTCAGGAGACCAACGCGAGCCTCCAGACGTTGGTCGCGACGGTACAGCAGCTCGTCGGCCCTGCGCCATCCAACGGAGGCACGTTGGGCGATAGCCATCGATGGGCGGGGGGTCCCCCGCTCTTGCGGTCCGCTGTGGTCGACGACCACGGACCCAAAAACCGAACACGGATCGTCGGTTCACGCTGTCCGGCTCCCGTCAGGCGAGATCACGCGCCTTCTCCCCTTATCGTGAAAGGAGCCGAAGAGAAACCGAAGGGACGGAGGGCGAATCGATGACTGCATCATCTCGTCGGTCACGGTCGTCCCGCCGCAGGAGAAGCGAACGACACCATTCGAGAGACCGATCACGGCGGAGCAAGAGCTCCCGCCGGAGGAGCCGGGAGCGCCGGGTCAGCCCGACCCCCAACGTGGCGAGGGCCGTGGAGCCAGCCCCGCCGGCGCCTGTGCACCCTCCACCACCGAACGAGCCAGAGGCAGGCGACTGTCGAATCCCCGGGGGCATCCACGGAGACCGGTGCCCCCTGTCACGAAGAATAACCGACGCACGGGTCCCCTCTCGATTCAGGATCCCGGCGATGGGGAAGTACGACGGGATAGGGGACCCAGGAAACCACGTGATGGACTACGAGGGGGACATGTCCTTCCAAGGAGCTGACGATGACCCGCTCTGCCGAGGCTTCTATTCTACTCTCAGGGGAGCGGCGAGGACCTGGTACCGCAGCCTGCCCAGCCGCTCCATCGACAGCTTTGAGGAACTCACCCAGTTGTTCTGCAAGCAGTTCATGGCGGGGAGGCAGATCAAGCCTGATGCTGAACATCTGTTCAACATAGTGCAGGGCCCGGCCGAGCCGCTCCGGCAGTTCATACGCCGCTTCAATGCGGAGAGGCTGAACGTGAACAGCCCTCCCGACCTGGTGGTCCAAACTGCCCTTAAGAAAGGGCTTCGCCACAGAGGCCTCAAGAAGTCCCTGCACAACGATCCCCCGAAGGACCTCCCCGGGATCATGGCGAGGGCCGAGCGCTTCATGTTGACCGAGGAGGCCTTGGCCGTGGATGCAGGAAAAGCCATTCGAGGGACCAAGCGCGGCGACAGCGGACGAGGCAGCCCCGAAGGATACCGGACCGAGAAGATGCCTAGAAACAGGCAGCGCGGAGAAGGTACGAGAGACGCCACCCCAGACGCCGTCCTCGCCCAAGTGCAGAAGGAAGAACGCGCCGATCGCCCCCCACCGAGGGCAAAAAGAGGTGGGAAGAATAAGGAGAAATACTGCAAGTACCACAAGGACGACGGCCACAATACTGAAGACTGCTGGCACTTGAAGAAGGACATTGAGAAGCTGATGAGTCGGGGGCACGCCAGGAGCTTAGCCGACGAGCCGGCCCATGGGGAAGGGACCTCCATGCAGCCGGACAAGGGGAAGAAGATCAACACCGTCTAAGGACCCCTCCGCATCATAGAGTGAGCGGGCGAGCTCTCTCCCCCAGTCGTAGCCTGGTCCGAGGGGATTATCTAGGTTTACATCCCTCTGTCTAGCTTTATTCCCTATTTCCTTTCCTCCAAATGTACCAGTCCGACAGGACTCTTAAGAGTACAATTGCATTCCCTTTTTGTCTTTTCTTAAATCCCCGGTGGAATTGACATTTCACTAATAGTGCAAAAGAATGAAGACCGCCGCCTCACTGGAGGAGGAAGAGGAGCTTTGCCCTCGTCGACCGAATCCTGCGCTCGTAAGTCTGGGGGCAGTTCCCCCAGCAGGCACGGACGCCGACCGGTCCTAAGCCGAGGAGCTTTGCCCTCGCCGACCGACTCCTGCGCTCATAAGTCTGGGGCAGTTCCCCCAGCAGGCACGGACGCCGACCGGTCCTAAGCCGAGGAGCTTTGCCCTCGCCGACCGACTCCTGCGCTCATAAGTCTGGGGGCAGTTCCCCCAGCAGGCACGGACGCCGACCGGTCCTAAGCCGAGGAGCTTTTGCCCTCGCCGACCGACTCCTGCGCTCGTAGGTCTGGGGGGAATTCCCCCGGCCAGCGCGGACGCCGACCGGTCCTAAGTCGAGGGACTTTGCCCTCGCCGACCGACTCCTGCGCTCATAAGTCTGGGGCAGTTCCCCCAGCAGGCGCGGACGCCGACCGGTCCTAAGCCGAGGAGCTTTGCCCTCGCCGACCGACTCCTGCGCTCATAAGTCTGGGGGCAGTTCCCCCAGCAGGCACGGACGCCGACCGGTCCTAAGCCGAGGAGCTTTGCCCTCGCCGACCGACTCCTGCGCTCATAAGTCTGGGGGCAGTTCCCCCAGCAGGCACGGACGCCGACCGGTCCTAAGCCGAGGAGCTTTTGCCCTCGCCGACCGACTCCTGCGCTCGTAGGTCTGGGGGGAATTCCCCCGGCCAGCGCGGACGCCGACCGGTCCTAAGTCGAGGGACTTTGCCCTCGCCGACCGACTCCTGCGCTCATAAGTCTGGGGGCAGTTCCCCCAGCAGGCGCGGACGCCGACCGGTCCTAAGCCGAGGAGCTTTGCCCTCGCCGACCGACTCCTGCGCCCATAAGTCTGGGGGCAATTCCCCCAGCCAGCGCGAACGTCATCCAGTCCTAGGCCAAGAACAAGGCAGCAACGCAAAGTACACGAGAAGTCCGAGTAAGTCAATTTCGTTTATAACAGTTAACCAGGGTACAAAAATGTGTCTTATTTACAGGGAATCGAGGCGAAGAAACCTCTCTACAAATAATCCACTCACGACGAATGACAAAGTTCGTCACCTACAGAAGCTAGGTCGACACCGACAGAGCAAAATTGGTTGACAAAAGACCCAAAGTAGTTAGCCCAAGCTAGCAGCCATGCAACCAGCAATTATTGGCCCCGGAGCCGGTAGCGAAGCCGAAGGAGATAGCGGGGCCAGGGATCCATTTCAAGTAGACTGGCCCAAAGCGAAGCGGATGCTAAAAAATTTGAGGATAAGGCCAGGAGGGACGGCTTAGGGAGCCCGGGCTCGGGAGGACACATCCTCGGGCACTTCGCCCTGCTCGGAGCGAGGGGGATCGACCGGCGGAGGGGCTTGCCGAACACGCTCCGCACATTCCCGGAAGGAAGACTGGACGACTTCGACGATCCGGGGGGCGATGAGGTCTTCATACGCACCGAAGGCCTCCCTGAGAACCTCGAAGATCCTCTTCCCCAGGGTCTCGACGACGCCCCTCTCCACCTCCTCTGCAAGCCGCGTCACCTGGCGCCGATCCGACAGTTCCCTCTGAAGCTCCTCCCTCTCCAGGCGGAACGACTCCGCCGCTTCCTCAGCCGACTGACGGACGTCCTCCAGCTTTCCCTGGAGGTCACCCACTCGTCCCTCCAACTCGGCCACACGGAGCTTGAGACGCCGAGACTCCATCTGGGCCTCCGTCATAGCCACCTCCGCCGCCCCGGCCCGCTCCTGGGCCCTCATGGAGGACTCCTCCAGCTCCCTCAAGCGGACGGCTCGACACTGCAACTCCACAGCGAGCGCTGAACCCTGGAAAGACGAGACATGGGCTAAGAAGAGGATAAAAGGAAGGAGAGGATAGCAAGATAACCGAACCTGTTGAAGGATCCAGACCAAGGAATCCGACATCTTGTCGGCAGGGATCTTCTTGAGGAGGCTGCGGTCCCGGGGAGGGACGGAGACCTCGGCAACCTGCTGGGCCAAGGCTCGGTCGACAAACATCGAACTCCCAGGGACGACAAGGGAAGCCAAATTGCTCGCCAACAAGGCCCCGATCCCCGGTGATACGGGCGAGGACGCTGCGAGGGGGGTGGTCGACAAGGCTACCGAAGGATCCCCGGTGGTCGCCACAGGAAGCGCGGAACCCGCCGGACTGGAGGGATCCGCGTCCTCCTTCCTCTTCTTTCCTCCGTGGGGCTCCGAAGGCGCCGGAGGGGAGCGCTTCTGCCTCGCACCATCCCCACCCTCGGGAACCTGAGGGGGCACGCCAAGGGCAGGAGGGACTGCACCGGACCCGTCATTATCCCCTGCCTCTTGGGCTGACGGGGCGGGTCCGGCCCTTGTGACCCCCCCGGGAAGGGGATCGCCAGAAGAAGAGGCGGGAGGCGCGGCCACCACCTTACCCACGGAAGGCTCGGCTCGGCGCACTTCCTCCTCAACGGTACGCCGAGGCGCCCTTCCAGAGGTACTACCTCGGCTCCGAGCAGCTCCACGGCGGATCAGTTCATCGACGTCACGGACGAACTCGCGGCCAGCCATCCCTGCAAGGGAAACCAAAATCAGGATGAGTCACAGGGCGATTCAAGACTGAAAAGGCGACCTACCCGGAGACCACAAGACGGCCTTCAGGAGTAGGTCGTCCAACAAGGACCAGATGGACTTCGATTCCAAGGGGAGGGTCGACAGCAGCGCGGCGGCTGCCCGGTCGACGTCTGAGAGAGCTAGCGGCGGGCGAGGCTGGACAGACCCGCCCCAACTTGTCAAAATCTGGGCATCCCCCAGGAAGACCACAAAGACGTAATCCGAACTCCAATCCCCCGACCAGCGGGGCAGCCCGATCAGGCATTCCCTCCTCGAGCGGGCTCGGAGCTGCAGCCATGACCCCGGGCCGACCGTCTGGATCTGGTAAAAATGGAAGAGAAGGGGGAGAGACGGCTCCAGACCGCGGGTACAGCAGAGCGTGGCGAAGCCCGTCAGTACCGCAATCGAGCAAGGGGTGAACTGGCAAAGCGGCACCATGAGATATTCCATGACCTGGATAAGGAAGGGATTGAGCGGGAAACGAAGACCCAGGCGAAACATTTCGACGTAGACGCCGACTTCATTGCTCCTCGGAAGGCAAATCCGCTCGTCGACGAATGGAACTCGGACATCGTACGGGAAGCAGAGATACCTTTCCCGGATCTCCGTGACCGCCGAAGGAACGGTCCTCGACGGCGTACGGAGGACAACCGGGGGCACGTTAAGACGCACGGCAGCCGACGCCACGTCATCACAGGCGTAGTCTGGGAATAGCTTCCCCTTCCCCTTATCTCGGAGGGGACGACTCCCGGAGGAGGAACCTGATCCCACTAGCCGAGGCCTGCCCCGCCTGGACTCTGGAGAATCCCTCGCCCCTCGACCAGAACCGCCTATCCTAAGAGCAGCCATAATACGAGAGCGAGAAAGGAATTACCTTTTAACTAGTTTGGGGAGACGAGGAAGCGAGGGCGACGGGAAACTCCGAGTTGTGGAAAACCTAGAACAATGGGAAGAGCAAGAAAGAAGTGGAGATCAACGCAGCTGGGGATCTTATATACCGGACACAGGGACGAATTCGAAGCGCCTGACAAGAACGCGTGGCAGGACTCGAAGAACCGGCGGCGTTTCGAAATCGGCGCCAAGGGAAGTCCAATCGATCCGCCTCATCATGACCTACATTTATGACCACGCCTCGATTAAAGCGCCACTCGGAATCCCAGGAGGCACAGCGGTCGAACCGAGCAAGCCAAGGCCGATCGACCCCACCGAGGGCGGCTCACGAACCCCTCGGCTTCTCAACTTAAGACGACCCCGCGAGCAATGGGGATAAGCTCGCAGCTACACGTGGCAGCATAAGAGGACCGACGACGCTTCGGAGCCCGTGCCTTAAAAGTATCGAACGGACCAACTCATGATGACGACTAATAAATGAGTCGGCATCGACTGACGAGCCTATCAAAGTCGGCGGAAGTCGCATCGGCCGAGCCGAACCGGCCGAAGCCGATCAACCCGACCGATGGGGGCAATTGTTACGCCTATTTGCCCGAGGCCCGAAAGACACGAGCCCAGAGACCCGACCGCCGGTCAAAAGCCCATCTGTGCACTCAGGCCCACTCGATAAGGCCCTAGGGGGGACCCCCCCAAATGTCGATCCGACCCGGCCCCGGTAAGACACCGGTCACTCGCCCACTCCTGCGATAACCGCCCCCTCGATCCCGCTACCACTTAATGGCAGTTATAGGGAGGTGCTGGCATGGCGCAGGGAGCGGCGACGGGGGGGCGGATTGAGGGGGCACGATTGAGGGCGGACGAGCGACGTGGGTCGGGGACAATCACGGCGGAGGTCTATAAAGGGGCTAGGAGGACGACAGGACAAGGGACCGCCTCTCAGGTATCTAGAACCTAAGGTACTCCATCAACGACCTAGTTCCCCCATTTCATCTCCTTCCTCCCCCGCTCGCGCCGTGAGACGCCGTTCCGATCTCCTCACGAGTCGAACCGTCTCCGCCGGGCCTCCTCTTTCAGATCTCTGTCTGACTTAGGCATCGGAGGGGATTTGGCCGGAACCAAGGTCCGGCCCCCTGACGAGTGTTCTCGTCTACGCAGGAGGGCATCAGATCCACGGGCCGAGGCTTCCCCTCCGCCCCTCGCCGACCACGCAACCAGCTGGACGATTGAGGCTTCCCCTCGTCGTCCGACCGCCGAGGCCGAGTGCAACCGACCGAGGCCGAGCGTCTCGACCCGGGCCGAGGCTACCCCTCGCCCTACCAACGGCCGAGGACCCCGATTCAATCCAGTCGACGCGCTCTACGTCGTCTGCTGGTCCGACTCGAGCCTCAACTGCACCAACTCGACTTGCCCGAGGGACCCAAACGGGCCCCTTGACTACGTTGACCGGGTTATCCACGGTCAACGCTTTGTAGTGAGAAAACACTCTGAAACAATATTGATGCGAGTTAATGAACCATTCTGACCGTCCCTATTAAGATTTATAGAGAAACCAAAAGAATTTTTATAAAATATATGGTTTTTCTAATATATATCCTTAGGTCTTTTTCATTACAAATATTTTTTAAATCTTTCGTATAGCTAACACCTCTTCTTTGTTTTATAAAATCAAATTGGGCTATTTAAATACAGCAAGTAGGTCTGTGCGTATAGAACTACCCACACATATTTTCGGTGTCAATTGCATAACAAATTCCCTTATTCTACATCGTTCCACCGCTTTTACAGAAAATGAGCAGGAGCAGGATTAAGTTAAGTTAACCAAGGACCTAATCTATTATACAATTCATGAAGTTTGTCCTACATGGCAGTTTTATCCCACGTGGCAATTTTGTCCCAATCATATTTTTGGTTGCTGACTGGGACGCCACGTATGGGTTGAGTAGGCTTCCGGACTTGGGTTTGGAATGTGTTTTTGGCGATTTTTTTGCGTTTCAGTCCCTATTTTTCCTCTTTTTTTCCCCAACCATCTTCTCTCACACAAACTCACGCTTTTTGCACTTTGGCGACCGCTTCTCTCCGTATTTGTGTCCGGACGACGACTGTCTCCGTGTCCTTCAGGTACGGGTTATGACTAGTTCTCTATTAAATTATGTATAAACTAACACAGATATATAAAATAAAAATAAAAATTATCGCCTTTTTAAATATTTTTGTTGGTTGTCTATTCTCTGCCCATTGCTAGTGTCAGCCGAGTACGGCAACCCCGATGACTTGAGACGCGTTGAGTTCAAAGTTGCAATTAAAAAACAAAAAAAAAGAAGAAGAAATAATTACAAGGAGATCCACATGGAGTTTGGTCTCCTCCCTCTTCAAGTATCGGGCTTTTTTTTGGAAGCAATGATGTCTGCTCACGAGATGGGTTTGTTTATTATTGAGATTTATAGGGGAAGAGCGCAAACCCTATTAATGGGTTTCTGAGTTCCGCTCCTCTTTAAATCCCTCTTCCTCTTCTTTTAGAAGAAGAAGAAGCGGAAGACAGAGGAAGGAGGACAAAATGAAAACCAAGGAGGTGAAAATGGCAGAAGACTGCTGTTTTTTGAACAAGGTTCGATTCCTCTCTCTCTCTTTTTTCACGCCCTTGTTGTGATGATAAAGCTTGGATCTTTCCCTTTTTTGGCTGGTGAAATGTGGTTGCTTTTTTTTATGTGGTTGCTTTTTTTTCAGCTTTACATTTGTTCATCTGTTTTAAAGATTTTGTTTGTTTGTAAGATGAAGAGTGAACAAATCATGGGAACAACTAGTTTAATCGAGCAGGAAATTTTGGTCCTTTTTTGCATTTGGCCTGTTTGTGCGTAACGGGCTCTCGAGATTTGGCTTCATTCTTGCATTGCTTCCCATCTTTCAGTAGTTTGCAAGAATTGGAGAGAACCCATTTGGATTTGTACTGTTTTTCTTTTGAAAATCCTTCACATAGGGGTTTTCTTGATCTATTTGGAGCTCAGTTCATGCATTGTGACTCATTGTGATATCCAGACTCTGGTGAGTTCTCACATATTGGAATATTCATACATGCCATATTTTAGTACTGAACCTTGGGGATTTTTTTAGGTCAATGAGTGGATATTATTGATATTAATGATCCCAATGGACTTGTTTAATATCTTGGAAGCTTATTTGTATATGTATAAAATATACATATCATTTCAGTGATGAGTGTGTTAGTTCTTTGTCCTCGATCCGGATAGGGTTGAATTAGAATTGTTAAGGCCAAAATTGGCGTCAACAGTAATTGGGCTGACGTGGACTCTTCTGCTGAGATGGGGTCTCGTCAGCTGGTGAAGTGGGACCCTCGATTGGCAGAACCATGGTCGATAGTGGTTGAGATGAGAATGCATTGTGGAGACTCGTTTGACCCCGTATCTGAATATGACGATCGTTCGACCTTCAAGTTGGGTCGACCCTCGAACAACGATCGACGAGAGCTGTCGTTCGACCCTTCTACTGGGTCGAGCCTTGATCTCATGCACCGCAAAGGAACGTCAGGGGGTCGGATCTTGGTTCTGATCCAAATCACCTCCGATGATTTAAGTTAGAATTGGACTTAAGTGAAGGCTCAGAGCTGTCGAGATCGAGCCACGAAAATTCGTCTCGAATCAGTCACTTCAAGCTATTTGGAGGAAGAATTATCTAAGTGGGAGAGTAAAACGTCAGAGTATCAGGTATTTAGAACCTTCGGAGTCCGCCCTCATTCTGATCATCTCCTCTGTATTTATAGATTGGAGTGTCTCTTCAGTGACATTAGGGATTAACGGTCACCCATTATGGTGGCACGATCTTCCCTCATCAATAGAAGTAACCGTCGCCCACGCCTCCCATCATTTATGATCCATTGTCAACTGACTCCTTGAGCAACGGGAGCTCAACGTGCAAATGACATGTGAGTTTTGACTGGGTTGTCACTTGGCTTCCTTCGTGGGCCGCTAGGTCCTATTGGGCTTAGATGACAACTCGGTAGGCTGGGCCACTAGGTCCTATTGGGCTTAGATGACAACTCGGTAAGCTTCTTGGTCATCTTAATTTTCTTTCCTCGAGTGCCAGCCCAACGATTTAATAAAAATCATGAACAACAATCCAGTTCCTCATATGTTCATTGTCCAATGGTCTTTAGAACACTTGGCCGAATCTGATAGCCAAGTGCTCAAACTGTTTTCTGATGTTTCCGCCGAATCTGATACCCAAGTGCCCAATTTCTTTATATGATTTCTTAGTTTCCTATAGCCATCTATTGCATTGATGCATTACCTGGTGCTTGCAGTGAAGCTAAATCTGATATGTAAATCTTTTTATGTTAATTAGTTTAAGTAACCATGTAGTATCAGCCAATCTGGTTTAAACCACTCTAAACTGCCCATCTGGTTTAAACCACTCTAAACCACTCAGAAATATCACTTTCTTGTTTAACACACCCCGATCGAGAGTGGATGTTAAACTAGAATTGAGAAAGTACATGCATGTTTATTCTAGTTTAGTAGGGAGGTTCAATCAAATGCATGGATCCAAGGTAGCTAAAATTCTAACTGAACCATCTGTCGGTGGGTACTAAACAAGAAAGTGATAGTACATGAGGGTTTAAACTAGATGTGCTGATAGTACATGGGTGTTTATACTAACTAACCTTTCTTTTTTGAATATTCCGTGAATCTTAATAGGGGTTTTGGCTTTACATATCGGTATTTTTCATGAATGCATGACAAATTCTTTGAATATGCATATGAACTCTGGAAGAATGGCTTTGCTTCCATCAAAATATTCTTAGGATTTGGTTATGTGATATATGTTATGCATCTAGTGATCAAACTTATCGCTTGTGCAGGATACACTCATCATAAAGGTTCCAAAGAAATCACCGGTTATTTTAAGGATGATTGTGTTAGCTGCGGTCATGATCTGCAGTGTCTATATATGCTCTGTATGTCTGAAGCAAACAAAAGCCCAGAACGTGTCGAACTTAGCAAGGATTAAATTGATAGAGAACCCTTGTCAACGTCGTAAAATTCTACAAACCGAGATTTCATATGTCCACTATCCTGAGCCAGCCACGTATAGCAGGTAAGGCACATTTAAAGTTTCAACTGAGTTCAGTTCTTTTCTATCTGGCGTTCCTGCAATCAAACCACTCATCGTGCTTGACAGAAAAGAGTGTGCATGCACGCCAGTTCGGTTCTTTGCTATTGTGTCAATGCAACGGTCTGGGAGTGGGTGGTTTGAGACTCTGCTGAATAGCCATATTAATGTTAGCTCGAACGGTGAGATCTTCATCACTCGTGAAAGGAGGAGCAATATGTCAACCATAACTAGAACACTGGATAAAGTATACAACCTTGACTGGAATAGCAGTGCTTCAAAATCTGAATGCACAGCTGCTGTTGGCTTCAAGTGGATGCTTAATCAGGTATGTTTAAGATTATTCATTAATTTTTTTGTTTCAATTTTTTTTACCAAGGTAATGCCAGATATGTTTGTCTATGGTATCAGATTTATTATTGATCAGAAGTTTGTCATGCATGTGTGGTAGAGATCCATATTTTCTTCGCGCACACGTGCATATATATGACTTAATTGTTGCAATCCACTTGATGTTTACCAATGAAATTAATCCTGCATTTTTTCAAGCCATATTTCTCAGCCCTGGGCTTCAAAATATTTTAACGGAACAAAACCTTCTGTCTCAACTCTGTGATTACCGTCAATAAATTTATTTTTTATTTTTAATATTGATTTTTTTGCAAATAGAACAAAAGGAATCAACCAAACATGCACAACATTTTCGGAAGCATGACGAGTTATCCATAAAGCTGTGTAAAAAAAGAATGTACACTAAGATGCTGGGAATATGTGTTTTGCACTTTTTTGGGGACAATCTGATGCGGACACCCCACCCGCACCCTCGGCGGACCCACTTGACGCACCTCGCTACGACTCGAGCCCACCTTAGAGGACTTACTGTCGGCGCAGAAGACGGGGAGACACGACTTAGTGGGTTTAGTGGGTCTAGGGGTATTCTAGTCTTTTCAGACTAGATTAGTAATTCCCCTTTTCTATTTAATCTAAGGCTAGCCGTCTTGTTTTCTTTATACTTATTTGTGAAGAACAACTATGTATCAATTGTGAAGGTGCTTAGGCTTTGGTCCGTTCATCCAAAGTAAGGAGATAGGGTTTCGTCTCGAAAGAGGACTAATTTATCTTTTGTTCTTCATTGATTTAATCTATAAAAATTCCCTTTTTCCACATATTTTTCCACTTTTAAACGCTGATTTGAGTATACGATCATCCAGATCGTATCAAATTGGTATCAAAGCAGTGAAATCTGATGGCAGCGAGTACGAGAGCGAAGGCGGATCTAATAGACGAGAAGATTCAAGGGCTTCGGGAGGATATCAATCATGAGATCGAAGAACGATTCGAAGGGTTGAAGAAAACTGTGGGGGATTCAATCAAGGATCACGCCCACTCGCAAGAAGACATCCAAATTGAACTTCGGGCCATGAGGAGGAAGGCCGCACAGACAAGTTGTGATCTACAAAGGTTAAAGAAAGCGACGTTGGATCTGAAATTTCTGAGGAAAACCACGGCGTCAATCCCGTCAATGATGGCAATGTTACAAACTCTAATGGCCGGGAAGGAAGGAGATCGGGGTAAGGGGATCCAGGAAGAGGAGATCCATGGGGATTCCACACTTGAATCAACAACCCTAGGTCGACAGAGGGCGGCGGCGGCTTCGGTGGGCACCCACAGTGCAATGCAACAGACAACAGGGCCGTCCGGCCCTCTTCAGCAGGCAACAGGCCCGGCCGGGCCTGCGTCCTCGTCGACATGCCTCGCCGGGCCAGGAGCATCTTCGACGGGCCCCTCCGGGCCCGCGGCGGAATCGGCAGGCCCTCAGGGGCCTGCGGCAACAACGGCAGGCCCGACTGGGCCTGCTGTGGCAGCGGTGGCCCCCGGGCCCGCCGCAGTAAATGCACCCCTTTGCGGGGGTGCGGGAGGGAGCGTGCCCCCTTTTAGGGGGCAGCGAGCTGGGCGGGCCCCTGCAGGGGTGCTGTATGACTCGCAGCCCCTTTTGGGGGGTATGGCGGGGTTCGCCCCCAATCCGAGGGATGTTAGGACACGACAGAGGAGGATGGGCCCCCAGCAACACCATAGGGGCCCCTGCGGGCCAATTCTGGAGATCGTGGACTTTTCCACATGGGCCGAGATTAGTGGTCGACCCCAGGCAGACTTTTGAGGGCTTTTTGGGGCATGAACAAGGTCCGGGGCTATTTGGGAGGCCGGACAGCGCTTATCCAGCAGTACAAAGGTGTCGGAGGGCCCACTTTTGCGCGACCACCAGAGTTTACAGGGTACTACTACCAGACCGAGGCCTGAGAAAGGCCTGGTTGGCCCGAGGAGCTGTACGGGGAGGATGGTGGAGGACCAGTGGAGGCGCTTGGTGGAGGTTTGTGCTGGGGTGGTGACCGCGGCAGAGATATGGGGTAGCATGGTGGCATCAACGCGGATCGACGGTTGATGAAGCTGAAGATGTCGGTATTTGATGGTACAGATCCTAACGGTTGGATCTATCGGGCGGAGCGCTACTTTCAGGTGATGAGGTTGACGGAGGAGGAGGTTTTGAGAGCCATCGGGATCTATTTCGAGGGCAAGGCCGGGCATGGTACAGATGGAAGGTGGCACGGACCCCTTTTTGCACTTGGGAGGAGCTGTCAGCACAGATCGTTGATCGATTTCAGGAGACCACGGGGGGAGACTTCTATGAGCAGCTGTCGGCTCTGTGGAAGGAAGGGACATGAGAGACTTGTGGAGAAGTTTGAGATGCTGAACAGCAGGGTGAAGGGGGTGACAGATGAGGTCATGATTCGGAACTTCATGAGGAGGTTGAAGCCCTCTATACAGGCAGAGTTGTGGATGCAGAGCCCGAGGACCTTGGAGGATGTCCTTTGCCTGGCTCACAAGGCGGAGGAGAAGCATGCAGAGGAGAGACGCATTCGAGGGGCTTGAGAGGCCTATTGCCAACGCATCCAGACAACACCGGTCCCACCGAGGGGGGCCACAGTAGCATCAGAGGCCGCGGGAGAGAAAAGAGGGGAGGCCCGACCAGTAGTATCGGGTAGGCGGCTTACTGAGGCCGATATGAGGGTAAGGCGTGCTGCAGGCCTATGTTTCAGATGTGATGATAAATTCAGTCATGGTCACCGTTGTGCGAGCAAGTTGCTGCAGATTGTGATAGTACCAGACGAGGAGTATGCTGATGAGGGGAGCCCGTGATGACCGAGGAGAGCGAGGCTGAGCACGTGCACATGGACGTGGCGGTGGTATCCTGAACTCCGTGGTAGGATTCACCTGAATCATACCATGAAGTTATCAGGGTTGTTAGCAGAGGAGGCGGTGACGGTTCTCATTGATAGTGGGGCGACCCACAATTTCATCTCGGGTAGGATTGTGGAGAGGCATTGGCTAGAGTTGAGTACGATGGAGAAGTTCACTGTACTACTGGGTACGAGAAAGGAGGAGAGTAAGGGGCTGTGCAATGGGGTGTGTCTGAGGTTGCAGGGGATACATGTGGTGGAGGATTTTTTGCCTCTGGAATTGGACAACGTCGACATTATCCTGGGCGTGCAGTGGCTGAAGAAGCTGGGGGAGATGAAGATTAACTGGAAGCTCCTCAGGATGGAGTTCCAGGATGGGGAGCGAACGGTTGTGCTGACTGGGGACCCGACTCTGTGTTTTTCAGTGGTGGCCTTTAAGGCAATCACGCAAGCGTTGTGGGATGAGGGAGAGTGGTTCATGGTGGATTTTCAGGGGAAGGCAACAGAAGGGGATGAGCAGCGATAGGAGACCCCAGGGGAGGTAGAGCCAGTGCTGGAGCAGTACCAGGAGGTGTTTCAGAGTCCACAGGGGCTACCTCCAGCTAGAGGACACGAGCACGTGATCGTGCTGCGTGAAGGGGCAGCACCAGTCAGTGTGCGGCCATACAGATACCCGCATGTGCAGAAGGATGAGATCGAGCGGATGGTGCGGGAGATGCTGCAGGCTGGGGTGATCCAACCCAGTGTGAGCCCTTTTTAGCACAGTGCTGCTGGTGAAGGACGGAAGTTGGCGGTTCTGTGTTGATTACCGGTCGCTGAATAAGGAAACTGTCGCTGACAAGTTTCCCATTCCGATGATCGACGAGTTGCTGGATGAGCTGTGCGGAGCGGTAGTCTCTTCGAAGATTGACCTGAGGGCGGGGTACCACCAGATCTTAATGAGGCCAGAGGATATGTCGAAGACAACATTTCGCACCCACGAGGGGCATTACAAGTTCTTGGTCATGTCTTTTGGTTTAACGAACGTCCCTTCGACATTCCAGGCCTTGATGAACAAGGTCTTCCAGCCATTCTTACGAAGGTTTATACTGGTTTTCTTTGACGACATCCTGGTCTATAGCAGGAGCATGGAGGAGCACTTGGGCCACTTGGAGGTAGTCTTCCAGGAGCTGTTGGCGCACCAGTTGTTCGCCAACCAGAAGAAGTGCAGTTTTGGCCAGACATGGATCGAGTACCTGGGGCATGTTGTGTCAGTGGCAGGGGTGGAGGCCGACGGGTCGAAGATAGAGGTAATGCTGGATTGGCCAGTACCGACGACACTGATGGCACTTCGGGGATTCCTGGGGTTGACGGGCTACTACAGGAAGTTCGTCAAGGGGTACAACATCATATCCTGGCCCCTTACCGAACATCTGAAGAAGGATGGTTTCAAATGGGGGAGGAGGCCACCAAGGCTTTGATGCCTTGAAAGTGGCGATGATGACAGCACCAGTGCTGGCTTTACCTGACTTCAGCGTGCCCTTCGTAGTTGATATGGATGCGTCCGGGTATGGATTGGGGGCTGTGTTGATGCAGGCAGGGCGCCCGGTAGCCTATTTCAGTCAGGTGATATCAGCTCGAGCACGGCTGAAATCGGTATATGAGAGGGAGCTTATGTCTATAGTCTTGGCAGTGCAGAAATGGCGGCCATATCTGTTGGGGAGAGATTTCGTGGTCAGGACGGACCATCGAAGTCTAAAGTATCTGTTGGAGCAGAGGTTGGTGACTAAGGAGCATCATCGGTGGCTGTCTAAGCTGGTAGGCTACCGCTTCGACACGAGTACCGGCCGGGACTAGAGAACAAGGCCGCTGATGCCTTGTCCCGTCAAGAGGAGGGGGCCGACTTGGGTGCTTTGTCTCTACCTATGTGGTTGGACTGGGAGCCGATGTTACGGGAGGCAGAGGAGGACGTAGAGCTGCGGCAGATCCGTGAGGTGCTACAGAGCGGGGAGGAGGGACTGACGGGCTGTTCACTGGCGGGGCGCATGCTATTATACCAAGGGAGGTTCGTGTTGCCACGGACCTCGATTTTTATACCGGTCCCTTTTTAGGAGTTCCACAGCTCAGTGGCAGGGGGCCACTCAGGTGTGTAGTAGACTTAAACGCGGATGGCCCATGAGGTGTTCTGGTCAGGGATGCGGATGTGTATCAGCCTTTGGTGGCAGCTTGTGACATTTGTCAGCGTCACAAGTATATAGCCATGGCACCAGCAGGGCTGTTACAGCCGTTGGCTTTACAGGAGAGTGTCTGGGAGGAGGTCACGATGGACTTCATTGACGGGTTACCACGGTCAGAGGGATATTCAGGGATATTTGTAGTAGTGGATCGACTGAGCAAGTACGCCCACTTCATCCCTCTGCGGCATCCTTACACTGCCATCTCAGTGGCTACGGCCTTTACTCGGGAGGTGATCAGGCTGCATGGGGTACCGGCTTCCATATTGTCCAACAGGGACTAGGTCTTCATGAGCGGATTCTGGAGGGAGCTTTTCCGGGTGCAGTGTACGGTCCTGAAGAGGAGTACAACGTATCATCCACAGACGGACGGTCAGACGGAGGTGGTGAACCTCAGTATATAGACTTATCTGTGGTGTTTCGCTTCAGAGACGCCTCGTCAGTGGTATAGGAGGTTGGCTTGGGCTGAGTATTAGTACAACACCTCGTACCATTCGGTAGCCGGAACAACACCTTTTCGGGTCCTATATGGGCGTGATCCTCCACCCTGGTTGCGGTTTGGAGACAGGCAGACCCCGGTGTCGCAGGTAGAGGAGTATATGGGCGAGAGGGATGGTCTGCTGGAAGAATTAAGGAAGCATCTGTTGAGGGCATAACAGGTGATGAAGACTAGAGCAGATAGGCATCGTCGGGATGTACACTTTCAGGAGGGCGATATTGTGTATCTGAAGCTGCGTTCTTACCGGCAGAAGTCATTGGCACGGAGACGGAACGAGAAGCTGGCAGCTCGATACTACGGGCCCTACCAGATTGAGGCCAAGATTCGCCAAGTGGCGTACCGGCTGAGGTTGCCACCCTCTTCGATGATACACCCGGTGTTTCATGTGTCACAGCTACGGAGAGCGATTGGGGATCAGGCAGCCTCTTTTACTCTGCCACCGACACTTCACTGAGGACATGGAGGTACTGTTGGAGCCATTAACGGTGAGGGCGGTTCGTTAGTGAGCGGGACGGCGGAAGGAGGTTTTAATTCACTGGGCGAGTTACCAAACTGTGACGTCACTTGGGAGGCGTACGATGTAGTCAGGGAGCAGTTTCCAAATTTACACCTTGAGGACAAGGTGGCACTTTTAGGAGGGGTATTGATGTGGACGCCCCACCCGTACCCTCGGCGGACCCACCTAACGCACCTCGCCACGACTCAAGCCCACCTTAGAGGACTTACTGCCGGCGCAGAGGATGTGGAGACACGACTTAGTGGGTTTAGTGGGTCTAGGGGTATTCTAGTTTTTTCAGATTAGATTAGTAATTCTCCTTTTCTATTTCATTTAGGGCTAGCCGTCTTGTTTTCTTTATGCTTATTTGTGAAGAACAACTAGGTATCAATTGTGAGGGTGCTTAGGCTTTGGTCCGTTCATCCAAAGCTAGGAGATATGGTTTCGTCTCGAAAGAGGCCTAATTTATCTTTTGTTCTTCGCTGATTTAATCTATAAAAATTTCCTTTTTTCCCATATTTTTCCACTTTTAAACACTGATTTGAGTATACGATCATCCGGATCGTATCACAATCTTGCAAGACATAGAAAGGAGTCTTATGTGGGTAAAATATATATGCATAAGTTCCAACTATTTTTACGTGCACAGCTTTTTAATGCAATTGCTGGGCACCTCACTACCATTCTAGATTGTAAAGACCTTATACTCTTCTATTCCCCTATACGACGAATGACTATGGAGCAGCACTGGCATTTTCTGTGCTTTTAAAGCACAATTATTTTGAATTCGTTTTAGGGGCGTTCAGCTGCTCGTCTTTACGGATATGAACCCTGGGTGTCATCCTCCTGAATCACCATCTTGTTGAATATCTTAAGGAAGCAGATTCCTTGAAATGCTTACTGGTGATACTTCGAGTATTTCATAAATATCATGAAATTCATCACCAAAATATATTGATTATAATTAGATGCAATGATTATAATACAACAACTCATATTACTATCAAATTGTCTCAAAGCACTTTTTTTGGATGATGTAATCTTACGATACCAGGAAACATATTTTAGGCCATTGCATCAAATTAATGTAAATCAGTTTCATGATTCATCATGCATTTGTTCTGCATTTCTGTCTTATATTAAAGCATGTATTGGTGCAATCGTTACCTGGATAGTTGCTAGTACACCACTGTATAACAAGTTAAAATGACAATAGTGTCAATAGTATATCTGACATTCATCTGGGTAGCTAATTGTGGAAACTCCAACATAAAATGATGGGAATTGATTAGAAACATTGTCATAAAAGTAACTTGATAAGAACTCATGTTCTTCATAACAAAATAAAGGTTCTATCTCATATCACATAGGTGGATCAAAAGAAACACTGGATGATTTGGAAGCTGATACTGCTTAAGATCTTAACTAAACAAGGAAAAAAAAGACAAGATAATTAGTTTTCTGCCCCACATTCACTGAATTTCCATTAATTTCTAACAACAGAGATATGACTCACATTGTAACCAAGGCTCTCTGACTCATGTTAAAAGAACATAGGACTCTGTTTATTTCCTGTTCTTCTGTCTCCATTTTGGATCTCTACATATGATTGGTTTCAGCTATTTTGAATTTTCATTACTTGATAACGTTAAGATTTGATGATAAACAACGATCCAAATTGTGATCGGATCTAGACTAGATAATTATATAGAGAATAATGGGAATCATATGACATATGTGGCTTAACTACATATGACAACTAAAAATTCTACTGTTTTTGGAGGGTTGGCTCCGATAATTTTGATGTTCCTATTCTAAAACTCCAAACTATCAAATATTGTATGAGCTCAAAGCTTTTTGTAGGCCAATCTGAGGGTGACAATAGTTCTATTGCTGTAAAACTGTTAATTTTCCAACAAAGAGATTGACAAGCAAAAGCTTTGGGTTCACCCGATCTTTTTGGTGTTTTAGGGTTTTAGAATATGAAGATAAAAAATGAAAGGTGCCAATCATTCAAAAAAACTGTGAAGAGAACTTTTTGAGATTGTATATGTGGCTAAGCCACATGTCATATGTTTCTCGTTATTCTAAATATATATGATCATATTTTCATTAGTCAATGATACAACTTGTTAACTGATCTAAGGCGCATGATATATTTACCAAAATCTCGTTAGTTGTTATCACCTGATATATTAGTTATGTGAGATATGGATCAGCATCTGCTTATTGAGAATATTTCAGATTAGTGAGTAATGCTTTTAAAGCCTTATATAGGAGAAAACTGATAGGGTCAACACAGTTTTGTTAAGACGACCACCAGCAGCGTTAAGCAGAGATCCATTATGCCAAAAGACCGGTAGATATATCCAGATTCACAAGTTTGATGGAGTTGCATTAAGCTTATTGTTTTACTTTGTGTTTTATGAAGCTCCTTGCCCAAATTACCTGCTAGAATTCCAAGATATTATGTTATTTTTTTGATCATAGATTTGAGTCAACTTGACCAAGGAAACCCCACGATATCATAGCAATTAATTTTGTCACAGTTAATTATATAATTTTGATTAAGTTATTTGTCAGTTTGTTTATATTGTCAATATTGCTGATGTAAGATGCCCTAGGTTTTGTACTTGTGGCTGAGATATATTAATAATATTTGGTAAAACTGTTCAGTTAGAGGAAGTACGTTGCTACGCTAATTATTTACTTCCCTATGATTCTGATTATCATAGCTATATTTTGAATCTAGCTAATCATTAGGCAAATATAATCAGCACTTTGAGTCTGCAAGTAAAACACATCATTTTCATCCTGCTATTTGTCACTAAGTGGTGATTTAATAAGCAGTGAGCATTGTTGTTGACATCGGTTCATTCAGTCCCGTCTTATTCTCTTCATAATGTCTTTAACTCCAGCTATGATTAGCTACTCTAACTCCTCTCTGCCACTGCTGCTCCAGGGTCTTATGGATCATTATGAAGAAATTGCCGAATACTTGACCAGAAGAGGGGTTTTCGTGATATTCCTCTTCAGAAAAAACCAACTCCGTCAGTGGATATCATTACTGTCGAATTCTTATGACCAGTATGCCAAACAACTGAATGGAACACATAAAGCTCATGTACACTCGCCCTATGAGGTTAATATCTTTCGTCAGTCATGAAATAATAAACCTGTTTTAATAAGAGTGTGACGAGCATTCGAGCAAATCCTTGATATATTTTGTTGGAAATGCTTTGCAGGCAGATATATTAGCTAGGTATAAGCCGGTGATTGATGCCAAGTCATTGATTCGCAAACTGAAACAGTTGAGTGGCTGGGCTATTGATGCTCTCCATCAATTGAAAAACACCCGCCACATTGTTCTGTACTATGAGGATCTTGTCCGGAACCGCACTGTAAGCTCTCGTGCACTTTTTTGTACATAAACATTGGCATATGTATTATTATTAGGCACTTTCAACATCTGATCAACTGCGATTTTTCTGGGAATTGTCTAGGTTTTTTAAATCAATAATCATAATGCAAATTGAAGAAAATTATCAAACTGGATGAACCCAAGCTCGATAGCTGTAGAACTCTATTAAGCTGTGGCGGTGGTTGAAGGCTTTGTGCCCAATCATATGCAAGTACATACTTGCCCCATCAAACATGAAATTATTTACTGTATAAATCAAGCACGTCATACAAAAGTGCACATGAAGCAGAATCTGAAGAAGGAACTTGGAGAGATTCTGAAAGCATCCCAGTTCATTAAAGTTTTGCTATATATGTTTGAAGTTACATACGTGTCCTCATATTTCTGGGATCAACTTATGCTTGAAATTGAAATCAATTTGTTCTGTGTGACCGGCTTGCTTGACAACAAAGAGAATCATTGGCTTACAGGTGACAGACATCTTTACAACATAGTTATCTATAGAGATGATAGCCCTCATGTAGAAGATTTCATATTTAACAATTAACACTCCAATAGTATTCTGGGCATATGATGTCATGGATCTAGACCTGGTCACTCACACAGCTTCTAAGGTTAGATAAATATTTATTTCGTGAAAAGTGTTGCCTGATTATGTGCCGTCTGTTTCAATGTGAGGGCTTTAGGAACTTTCATGTTACTGGTAATGCATTGTCTACATGAATATGGCTGGATAAAATTTCTAGACTTCCTCGATTATAGTCGTGGATTCTTTTATAATTAAGGATATTGCCACTCAATGAATCCTTAAAAAACATCTCAAATTTACCCCAGGAGAAAGGCAAAAGGAAACATATCAATGTTTTTGATGTTGACAGTAATACCTGACAGAGATCATGATTAATGATATGATTCTAGTTTTGAAAAGTGTGAAAACGAATTCAGTAGTATACAATGACTAGTAATGAACAAGAGTGTCCAGCTATACAAATTTGATCAAACCCCAAGATACCATGACAATGTAGTGCCACTGAACTCCGCCAGAATTCGAGTCCTGGCAACATGCGGCCAAATGTGGAAAACCCGTTTGACAATCTTCTTCTTTATTCTCTAGTCCGAAAGCATTCATCGCCTAATCCACAAAAACATCTTTGAAATGTAGGGTCACCCTTGAAGTTGTCCAATCAAAGGAAGGAACCTTGTGCTTTGTCTTCCATGTGTGAATATTATCTTTGGGTTATATTTCATGCCGGTCTATGATGTCCTATGTTTGTGAATGCATCTTTGAACACACGAACGCGTAAAGAATCCAAGTTTCATGGAATTCAATTAATCATATTTCTTTCTGAATAGAGATGAACTACCCTGACCGTTTGTTTTGATTTGTTCATGCAGAAGCTGATGGATGTTCTGGATTTTCTTGGAGTGCCGCAGAGAAACCTAATGAGCCGCCATGTGAAGATACACACAAAGCCATTGAGTAATCTAGTAGAGAATTGGGATGATGTACGCAATGCTCTTACTGGAACCGAGTATGAGAGCTTTCTAACATCCGACTATCAAATGTAGAGATAACCACCCGATTTCACTATACTCTCGTCCCACTTTGTGTTTATTTTCGCTTCACGTTCACTGCTCGCCACTTGGACACGATGACTGACAGCCATCTTGATGAAAAGAAGAAGATTTTGTCAGAGGGGGTTCATGCATAGGATGCTAACAGATTTGTTTCTAGGTTTTCTGTGGGTTGTTCTTGCAATATTGTAGCTTGTGTATGTGAGAGCCAATGCAAGTTGGCTCCGGGGGTTCTCCTCCTGGTGTGTATTCATGGTGGTTTTTTTTCCTGTTTACATTCTCTGCCCATTGTATAAATTTCTAATTTGCAGCAATGACCCTCTTCTCTTCCCTTTTCCCCAGTGAAAGTGAAATGGTCTTTTCTGGAAGTTAATACTTAAATGATGCAGTTTATGGTGCATTTTTCTTGTATGTGTTCCTATGAAAAGAAATTTGTCCATATCAAATGATTTTGGGGTATAATCAAGCTCATTGTAGAAACACTACACAATTAAGCGTGATTGGGTGAGAGCAATCCTAATAATGGATGATCATGTGGAATCAAAGTTCTCATTCAGGTTGTTATAGGATCAGATTACTGAATTTTGCCTCTCTCTTAGCCTATACTCTCTGTTTCCTGTCGTCGGTGTAGCCTTTCCTCGGTTGCTCAAGGTGCTGAATACAATTAGACATGACTTTAATGATTAATCTATTAACAGACATGGTAGTAAAACCTAGTAACCCTAGGTAAATTGGTGTCCAGCTTTTAGGCTTCACAGATATGGTTGATTCTATCTTCAAACATTACTGGCCATCGAGGGTTGGTTCTTCTTCGTAATTGTGTTTTAATTTAATATGTATGTTATCATATGTATTTCCCTTGTGAATTGTGAAACCATGTATGATTGTTTCAGATTAGCTCTAATACTATAAAATCATACAGTTCCTAATGTTGATCCAAAAATTATAATTGTTTATGTTTCGGGGTGTTTTTTCACCACAGGTTGATAGTCTGGAGGTCCGGAGGTTGTCGCGTTCACGTGAGACGAGGCCGGCCTTCGGAGTCGGTCGGCCGCACGTTCAGTTGAGTTGGAAGGCGCGGATCCGTGCGTCGGTGCACCGAAGGGAGGCTTCGGCGGGGCGACAGACTCCTGGATTGGCCGGTCGAACGGACTCGAGCTCGAGGGCATTCGGATCCGAATGGCGGGACGCCAAATGGAAGTTTGGGCGGGTTGACGTCTCCTTTGATTTGCACAGACTAGGGAGCTCGTCAGGGGGGTCGGACATTGGTTCCGACCAAGTCCCCTCCGATGCTTAAGTCAGATGGTGACTAAGAGGTGCTCAGTGGGATCGAGCTGGGTTCACGGAGAGACCAAGCACGAGTCCTCGGGCCGAGCTGTGGAGGTGAAATGTGTAAGGTGGAAGAAGGAGTGAGAGTTGTATTGTGCTACCTCCATCATAGATCTTGGAGCCCCCCTTTGTAGTTGATGCCTCATCCCCTTCATATACGTGAGCCCCCCACAGTAATGGGCAATGAAGAGGCTTTAATGTCGTCCTTGACGACGGCATGCTAACTAGGAAGTGTTCGACCCCTGATTGCCGATGCTCTTGATGAAGGAGTAAGTGCGGGTCTTAATCGTCGGATTTATGAGCCATGAAGGTGGTCATGTAGGCCGGCCATAATTGGCGTGACAATTGCCCCCATCTCTCAAGCTCTACCACTGCGAAGGTTGAGGTCGGGTGATATAGTAGGAGAGAGAGATAGAGAGAGAGAGAGAGAGAGAGAGAGAGAGAGAGAGAGAGAGAGAGAGAGATGGTATCTTTAAAGACTTGGTTCGGCTTGCGAAGCCGGCTAGGAACAATAATTGGTCGGTCTGAGATTCATTCGGTGGCGATGGGAGTGGCCCCTCGACTTACGGCCGACAAAGAAGTGGGTCGGCCAGCTGGGGGAGTGGCCCCACAGCCTTACGGCCGATCTGTTCGTTCGGTGGCAAGGGGAGTGCCCCCTCGACTTACGACCGATGAAGGAGTGGGTTGGCCAGCTGAGGGAGTGGCCACCAGCTTTACGACCGATCTGTTCGTTCGGTGGCAAGGGGAGTGGTCCCTCGACTTATGTCCGATGAAGGAGTGGGTTGGCCAGCTGGGGGAGTGGCCCCCAGTCTTACGACCTATCTGTTCGTTCGGTGGCAAGGGGGGTGGCCCCTCGACTTACGACCGACGGATGGGTCGGCCTGATGGGGGAGTGGCCCACAGCCTTATGGCAAATCGGGTGGTTTGGCTTGCTGGGGAGTTTCCCCCAGTATGACAGTCGGCAGGTTAGCATGCTGGGGGAGTTGCCCCCAGCTTTACGGTCGACAGGTCAATCGGCCTGCTGGGGGAGCTATCCACAGTCTTACAGTCGATTGAGTGATCGGCCTGCTGGGGGAGTTGCTCCCAGCCTTATGGTCGATACGTGGTCGGCCTGCTGGGGGAGTTGCCCCCAGCCTTACGGTCGACAGGTCGATCAGCATACTGGGGGAGCTACCCCTAGTCTTACGGTCGATCGAATGATCGGCCTGTTGGTGGAGTTGCTCCCAGCCTTACGGTCGACAGGTTGATCATCCAGCTTGGGGAGCTACCCCCAGTCGTATGGTCGATCGAATGATCAGCCTGCTGGGGGAGCTGCTCCCAGCCTTATGGTCGATATGTGGCCGGCCTGCTAGGGGAGTTGCCCTCAGCCTTACGGTCGATGAATCGGTCGGCTAGCTTGGGAAGCCACCCCCAGTCTTATGGTCGACCAAATGATCGGCCTGCTGGGAGAGTTGCCCCCAGCCTTATGATCGATCGATTGATCGGTCTGCTTGGGGAGTTGCCCCAACCTTACAACCGATCCAGGTTTGGTCGGCCTGCTGGGGGAGTGACCACCATCTTTATGGCCGATTTCAGCTCCAGCTATAGCTCCGGCTATAGGTATTCTTTGGATCCCAGCTCCGGCTCCAGCTCCAGCTCTTGTCTGTTTGGCGCCCCCCTGGCCGATTCGGTCTCTGAATTAGGAGATCAGGAGGTCTGCTTCGATTGGGGGAGCAATGATGAGGACTGGAGATCATCGCATTGAATGCCATATGCTTGCATCGCGTGCGGAGTTCGACGTTAGTGGAGTGACACTATGTGGTCGCTGATATGGTCTTCAAGCTTCCGTTGAGACAATCGGCAAGTTTGAACAAAGACAAGGATGCATGACGGGGCTCGGTTGGCAGCTCTGCTTGTTCCTCAGAAGAGGAGTTGGCAGAGGTTTTGTGTCCTGCCTCAGTTTCTGTACAGTCGGAGGAATTTGGGAGGCGAAGGTAGTACGAGTCCTTTCGTGTACATTGTCCTCAATTTCCGTACAGACATTGTTCTGGCGGAGGTAGTACATGTCGACGTGGTTGATGACTCGTTACCCGGCAACGACACCAGATGTTTGAGGTGTTTTCTCACCACAGATTGATAGTCTGAGGTTCGGAGGTTGTCGCGGTCACGTGAGACGGGGACGGCCATCCGAGTCGGTTGGCGACGCGTTCAGTTGAGCTGGAAGGCGTTAATCCGTGCGTCGGTGCGCCGAAGGGAGGCTTCGACAGGGCAACAGCCTCCTGGATTGGCCGGCCGAACGGACTCGAGTTCGAGGGTAGTCGGATCCGAATGGCGGGACGCCGAAGGGAAGCTTCAACGAGTTGACGTCTCCTTTGATCTGCACAGACTAGGGAGCTCGTCAGGGGGGTCGGACATTGGTTCCGACCAAGTCCCCTCCGATGCTTAAGTCAGATGGTGACTAAGAGGTGCTCGGTGGGATCGAGCTGGGTTCACGGAGAGACCAAGCACGAGTCCTCGGGCCGAGCTTTGGTGGAGAATGGGGTAAGGTGGAAGAAGGAGTGAGAGTTGTATTGTGCTACCTCCATCATAGATCTTGGAGCCCCCCCTTTGGAGATGATGCCTCATCCCCTTCATATACGTGAGCGCCCCGTAGTAATGGGCAATGAAAAGGCTTTAATGTCGTCCTTGATGACGGCATGCTAATGAGGAAGTGTTTGACCCCCGATTGCCGCTGTCCTTGATGAAAGAATAATTGTGAGTCTTAATCGTCGGATTTATGAGCCATAAAGGTGGCCACCTAGGCGGTCATAATTGGCGTGACAGTTTAGGTTTTGAACTTTAATTTAGGTAGGTTTTCCAAAACCAAATTATATATGTCAATTATTTGTTGTAGTAGTAGTCATGAATCGGGAAAGAATTTTCTTTGAAACAAAGGTAGCATGTTAAATAAATCATAACATACGCTATATCGAAATAAAAGTTATAATCTTTGATGTTATGGAAACTACTGTCAGTTTGCTACAGCTTTGATATGAACTTATTCTTTGAATCAGGTTATATATGTGAGTTTATTGCTATTTTTGTTAGGGTAATGAATGAGGACAAAGTTTCTATGAAATCAGACATGTATATTATTAAATAACTATTATATTAATGATTTAAAAATTATAATTTCTAGTTTGAAAAAAAAACCTTCAAATTCCCTTTCACTTTTGAGGGTTGTTATTTGTACCACAGAAATTTATGAATACACCACACTATTTGATTCACACACCTATATTTTAACATCAGATGTTCGGATTTTGAGATTCGAACGGCTCTAATACTTTTGTTCCTCCGTTCGGAATTGCAAAGCCGAACAGTATAATAAAATATGTATTCGGACTTATACATGTATTGTATTAGAGCCGTTCAGATCTTCAAATCCGAACATCTGATGTTAAAAATATAGGTGTGGTGAACCAAATAGTGTGGTGTATTTATAAATCTCTGTGGTGCGAATAAAAACACTCTTAACTTTTAACAATGTTTTCTGAATCAAAACATAAATATAAGTTGAATATGGTTTTTATGGTGAGGTTGAATTTTGACCTATTTTATGTACCGTTCAGATCAATAACAATACCTAAATTTACGAAAATTTAGGATGAGTGAGTGTATTGTCTTGAGGGTAAAAGAGAGAAAAAGTTTCAACGCCTGCCATATAAATTAGTGGAGGTTAAACGGAGAAAAACATCAAAGTAGGGGGCCGAAGATTGTTTGGATTTTTGGGGTGGATGTGACATTGCCACATTTGACATTCCCAAAACGGAATGCCCAATTTTGTATAAAGGATTTTTCCCGGTTTATAATTTTTTCAGTGGTGGTGTAAGCCAACATGTTGTTATTGAAAAAAAAGGTTCCATCACATAAAAATAAGAATGAACTTAAGGCAAGTAAAAGAAAAGTAAGTTATATGCAAATACACTAATTTATGATTAGTTATGAATATTCCAAGTGAATAACGGAAAGGATCCAAATCATTTGGTAATTGAGAAACTATTTCCGGCTATTTGAGCTTCTAATCAATGAGCAATAGTTTCATCTCACGCTTGGCTTTGATAAACTTACAATAAGAAAATGATGTGTATCATATGAGATATGAAACATATCCCTCTTACACGATGACGTATCACATTCTTCTCTGTATGCTACACGTGATCACATGCGACATATTTGTTTCCCGCATGCTTTTTATTGGGTAGAAATTATAATGTATGTATAGAAGTGATACGACTATTTTGGAGAAGCCCAAGAGCAGGAGACCCAAGCTCAGGCCGAGGACGGGAAGCCCACGTAGGGGAGTATGCACACATGACGTGTAACGACTCGAAATTTTTCAAAACTTTTAATTACAAATTTAATATATATTTTGTAATGGTTTGTCAGGAGTTTTAAATGATTTCAAAAAAATTCTATAAAAATATTTTGAAATACTAGACTTATTCTATTGTATTTCAGTATTTTCAGATTTCCTCAAATACCCAAAACATTCCTGTTAAAATTCACTTTCAAAAATTACCGTTTTGATTCGATGAATTTATTTTCTATTCAAACGTCTTCAAAACGTTTTCAAACTTCTGCAGTAACCTCCTATGACCACTTAGGACTCCCCACATTAATTTCGTAATTTTCTGATAACATTTCAATAGAGAACCCGCAAACCCGCTTTCTAAACGTTTTGGCCAAAAACTAGTATCCCCGTAGTCCAAACCCTAAAACGGACTTCGTATTCGCCATCCTCGCGACGATACGATCCCGTGGGTATGTTTTCGTAATTTTTCGGACACATTTGCTAGTAGGGGCAAATTCGTAATTTCGTTACAAATTTTTACCACCATTTAATTACCCTAGCTATTTACCATAACCTAATTACTAACTACTTTAACCCCACATGATAAACACGTTTAGACACTTTCCAAAAATTTCTTAGGTTAGTCAAAAAAAAATACCGACCGTATTAAAAATGTTGGGGTTAGTCAACAACCCCTAACCCCCTCATTAATTACAAATAGTAGGGTATTAACCCTATAAATACACCCCTAATCCCGCTTAACCGTAAGTTAACTTTTGATTTTAAAATTTCGCACAGACTTCCTCTCCCGTACGCTCTCCTCTCTCTCTCGTACACACTCTCTCTCACTCACGCTCTCCCTCCGACCACCGCCCTCCGACCTCGGCCGCCGTCTCCGCCGCGCCCTCCGAGCTCGCCGCCGCCGGTAGCGCCCGCCGCCGACCCCCGGGCGTCCACAGCACCGCCACAGCGCCCCCACTCCCCCGCCGCCTCTTCCGCCGCCCGCCTACCGCCGCCGTCTCCCCGCCGTCGCCGTCGCCCCGCCGTCGCCGTCGTCTCCAGCCCCCGCCTCCGCCGTACACGCCTCGCCGCCGTCGCCACAGCCCCCCCTCCGTCGTTATCGAGCGGCAACGGTAAAAACGCGATGGCAAAGGCGTAAATACGGAGAAAATTTCGTATTTTAGTTTTTTTAATTGATTTATAATAGGGTTTAATGGTTATAAATACATAACTAATTATACAGGGCCCAGAAAAATTAGTGGATAGTCCCAGAAAATCAGAAACGACATTTCGGAGCCATTGGCACTGGTCTTACCTCGACCAGATGCCTACTTTTTTCGGAATGATTTTTCGAACCTAAAGATTAAATACGTATAATTCGTTCTAAAAATCGTAACTCGCTGTTTTCACACACAAAAATATGTGATAAAATTATATGTGACAATAGACTTCGAGACGGTCATTTTGACTGTTCACTCAAGTCATTCCGACTTGTATTGCTCCCGTAAGAAATTACGGAAAATACGCGTCACTAAAATAATCTGGTTTTTAAAACTATTTTGAGTTTCTAAAAATTATAAAAATTACTATGGACTTCAGAAAAATATTCCTTCCTGCAGTAAAACTATTTTTATCCTATATAGCCTATATAAAAATTTAGAACGCTTTCCGACACCGTTTCAACAGTTTTAAAAATCAAAACGACCAAGTTAAATAAATAAGAAATAGTGTATTCTCTAACTAGTTGTTATCGTGTTTGCAGGTATCGAATCTCGTGCATCAGCACTAGATCCAGTCCCGGCTCACTACCATCACCTTGAAGATAGTAAGTCACAGTAAATTCTAACCTTAGAAATCTAGATAGTGTACTTAATGGAAATATCGCATGCTCAAAGCGTGGATCGGTACCTTAGTTATTGGACTTCAAACATTGCTCAGGACTGACATTCTCTCTTAAAGCTTTTGCCTTGACTTTTCAACAAATGAAGCTCTTCGGAGTGACGTTAACGCTTTTGGACATCTTTGCTTTGCATAACACATTGACATACCGTATTGCTACCGAATGACATACAGTGTTGACATCATACTGCTGGAACATCCTAATGTAATTGAATGCTTAAAAGTAGCTGGCACTGCACCGGGTTTTTGGGGTAAACTTATATTAGAGAAAGTGCGGGAGCGACCGCCGGCCATCTACACAGTGCACCGTACCGACCGAATGACTGAAATGTACCGACTGAAGTGAAATGAGATCCGCCCGGGTGAGCGCCCCTGTGGCAGGAGATGAGCTCAATGGTCGCACACCGTACCTTCCTATATAAGTCACGTAGCTTCTAGTCTTACTATTGCCTGCTGGTTAAAACATTGCTGCTACCATACTACAGTTGTTACTCTTGTACTTTACTTTTATACTTGCACCATCACCTTTTCTTTGCACACTACACTAGCACTTTACCTATTGCTTTGCATGCATGTTCGCTTTTACTTTACTTTCCATACTTATTCACTATAGCCTGTTCCATATTTGTGCACTCCTCTTTTTCTATTGCTAGAATTATTGTGACTTACCTACGGTTCCATCTCCGTGGCACCGCAGACGACGCACAGGTCAACTTAGCCACTCCTGAGTTCGCAGAGCCGTAGCATGATCCTGGGGATTGTTGACTTTTATATTCAGAGTGTGTGTGATGTACTTTCGATGTATTTCCTTTCTGTATTTTCTTTCCGTACTTTTCCTTTCATGTATTGGTGTGAGAGAGTGTTGGTTGTTGTTGTACTTTAATTTGGACTGTAATAATGTCTGTAAGCTGGTTTGAGTGTTGTTGGTACATCTCTGCGTTGTGGCTATGCTGATTTCACTGGTAAACTGCGGAACCTGCGAATAAACCGAATAAGTAACGGGCCCCCGGGAGCGGGTCGTTACAGGTTTGGTGGCCCACGCAGGTCCGTGCAAAATACCTCGTGAACAGTGTAGCAAAACCAGGGTGTATCGGATACGATACTCAACTAAGCTGACATTTCTTTGGATGCAGGTTCGACACTCGAAAGACGGATGGAGACCCTTCGGAGAACCCCAATGGAGTTGACCTATCCGACCTTAATAAGAAGTCATTAACAAAACCTAAATTTTGATAGGATTAACTAGTTGTTAATAAAAATCGTTCTGTATCGGTGGCACTCATATGAATGATAATCTTCCTTCAATGGACCATGATACCGGTCAATGTGCTTGGCTAAAGTCTGTTGGATCAACCTAGCTAGACTGGGCATAAGTGATCCTGGCTTAGTCACTTCCCTGGCCGTGTCCGCTGGACCGTAAGGACGTGAATCATGATTATGTGACGTCATCGATCTTCTCCACTATCAACCTTCCTTTGTCTTGATGACCTTTCATTTGACCTTCTTAGAATCTTTCTACACCAATTCTTACTAAACATTATGTACAGATCTTTTGTGTTCAACGCTCAAGAATGGACGGAAATACCTCAAAGACCCCCAATGGAGCCTATCAGTCAGAAGCCAACAACCCGACCGACAATGGGCCAACTCCCACAGTGCATCAGATCTCGGATCTGGCATTGCGAGAAATGGTTGAGGCTATCAAAGGCGAGTATCACCCTACGGGAGGCATCCAACAATTTCGCTCCCTCCACCCGAAAACCTGGAACGGAGAAGATGGCCCGATGAAGGCCGATGAATGGCTAGAGAGTACTGAAGAAAACTTGAGGGCCGCTCAGATCGGGAGGCATGCCTGGACAGATACTGCCAGGTCTCAACTAACGGATGGGGCCAGAGTCTGGTGGGGCTCTGCGGAAAAGCGTCTCCAGCGACCAATCGAATGGGAGACATTCACAGAACTTTTCCGCACCCAATATTTCTCTCCGGAGGCCCAGATGGAGCTTGAGGCGCAATTTGTTGGATTGAAGCAAGGTTCCATGACGGTGGAACAATACGACGCCCGGTTCACCATGCTGAGCCGCTTTGCTCCTGAGTTGGTTGCCACTCCAATAGCCCAGGCTCGACGCTTCAAGCAGGGTCTCAACATAGAGATCCGCAGGAATTTGGTCGGACGTACATTGTCTACCCACACCGAAATCCTAGCTGCTGCTCGTGAACACGAGTTTATGGAGAGGGAAGAAAGACGTGTGTTAGCTGCCCCTCACAGAAGGCAACCACCTCCAAACCCTACTGTTGGACCCAGCCGTCAGCCATCATCTGACCAGATGTATCGCCCAATCCAGCAGACCCAGTTCAAGAGACAGGCACCACCGCAACGTCCAGTGTGTCACCATTGTGGTAGGCCTGGACATATGAAATCAGAGTGCCGTTGGTACCGAAATCTCTGCCTGGTTTGTGGAGCGGAAAATCATCTTGCTAGGGATTGCCCTGATGCAAGAGCACGAGCTACCACCACTACCACAGCTGCTGCCCCTGCTGGAGACGCTCCTCGTCGACCACCACCTCCTCCGCAACGACAGGCCTACACAATGATCGCAGAAGATGTCGAAGCCATCGACCAGGTGATTGGAGGTATGAATTAACACTTTTGATATTATACCCACAATCAGTATATCATCGTCGCTATTATAATAACTATGGTAATGTCAATATAGTCATACATGACATTACCTCTTGTTTTCTTGATGCTATGATATCACATTATATTGTTTACAACCTGATTTATTAGACCATTATTATCATTTATTTGCTTGAGCTTCTTCATAACAAAAGTTATTTGTTTTAGAAAGTTCGAGAAATTCCGAGGACGGAATTATTTTAAGGAGGGTAGGATGTAACGACTCGAAATTTTTCAAAACTTTTAATTACAAATTTAATATATATTTTGTAATGGTTTGTCAGGAGTTTTAAATGATTTCAAAAAAATTCTATAAAAATATTTTGAAATACTAGACTTATTCTATTGTATTTCAGTATTTTCAGATTTCCTCAAATACCCAAAACATTCCTGTTAAAATTCACTTTCAAAAATTACCGTTTTGATTCGATGAATTTATTTTCTATTCAAACGTCTTCAAAACGTTTTCAAACTTCTGCAGTAACCTCCTATGACCACTTAGGACTCCCCACATTAATTTCGTAATTTTCTGATAACATTTCAATAGAGAACCCGCAAACCCGCTTTCTAAACGTTTTGGCCAAAAACTAGTATCCCCGTAGTCCAAACCCTAAAACGGACTTCGTATTCGCCATCCTCGCGACGATACGATCCCGTGGGTATGTTTTCGTAATTTTTCGGACACATTTGCTAGTAGGGGCAAATTCGTAATTTCGTTACAAATTTTTACCACCATTTAATTACCCTAGCTATTTACCATAACCTAATTACTAACTACTTTAACCCCACATGATAAACACGTTTAGACACTTTCCAAAAATTTCTTAGGTTAGTCAAAAAAAAATACCGACCGTATTAAAAATGTTGGGGTTAGTCAACAACCCCTAACCCCCTCATTAATTACAAATAGTAGGGTATTAACCCTATAAATACACCCCTAATCCCGCTTAACCGTAAGTTAACTTTTGATTTTAAAATTTCGCACAGACTTCCTCTCCCGTACGCTCTCCTCTCTCTCTCGTACACACTCTCTCTCACTCACGCTCTCCCTCCGACCACCGCCCTCCGACCTCGGCCGCCGTCTCCGCCGCGCCCTCCGAGCTCGCCGCCGCCGGTAGCGCCCGCCGCCGACCCCCGGGCGTCCACAGCACCGCCACAGCGCCCCCACTCCCCCGCCGCCTCTTCCGCCGCCCGCCTACCGCCGCCGTCTCCCCGCCGTCGCCGTCGCCCCGCCGTCGCCGTCGTCTCCAGCCCCCGCCTCCGCCGTACACGCCTCGCCGCCGTCGCCACAGCCCCCCCTCCGTCGTTATCGAGCGGCAACGGTAAAAACGCGATGGCAAAGGCGTAAATACGGAGAAAATTTCGTATTTTAGTTTTTTTAATTGATTTATAATAGGGTTTAATGGTTATAAATACATAACTAATTATACAGGGCCCAGAAAAATTAGTGGATAGTCCCAGAAAATCAGAAACGACATTTCGGAGCCATTGGCACTGGTCTTACCTCGACCAGATGCCTACTTTTTTCGGAATGATTTTTCGAACCTAAAGATTAAATACGTATAATTCGTTCTAAAAATCGTAACTCGCTGTTTTCACACACAAAAATATGTGATAAAATTATATGTGACAATAGACTTCGAGACGGTCATTTTGACTGTTCACTCAAGTCATTCCGACTTGTATTGCTCCCGTAAGAAATTACGGAAAATACGCGTCACTAAAATAATCTGGTTTTTAAAACTATTTTGAGTTTCTAAAAATTATAAAAATTACTATGGACTTCAGAAAAATATTCCTTCCTGCAGTAAAACTATTTTTATCCTATATAGCCTATATAAAAATTTAGAACGCTTTCCGACACCGTTTCAACAGTTTTAAAAATCAAAACGACCAAGTTAAATAAATAAGAAATAGTGTATTCTCTAACTAGTTGTTATCGTGTTTGCAGGTATCGAATCTCGTGCATCAGCACTAGATCCAGTCCCGGCTCACTACCATCACCTTGAAGATAGTAAGTCACAGTAAATTCTAACCTTAGAAATCTAGATAGTGTACTTAATGGAAATACCGCATGCTCAAAGCGTGGATCGGTACCTTAGTTATTGGACTTCAAACATTGCTCAGGACTGACATTCTCTCTTAAAGCTTTTGCCTTGACTTTTCAACAAATGAAGCTCTTCGGAGTGACGTTAACGCTTTTGGACATCTTTGCTTTGCATAACACATTGACATACCGTATTGCTACCGAATGACATACAGTGTTGACATCATACTGCTGGAACATCCTAATGTAATTGAATGCTTAAAAGTAGCTGGCACTGCACCGGGTTTTTGGGGTAAACTTATATTAGAGAAAGTGCGGGAGCGACCGCCGGCCATCTACACAGTGCACCGTACCGACCGAATGACTGAAATGTACCGACTGAAGTGAAATGAGATCCGCCCGGGTGAGCGCCCCTGTGGCAGGAGATGAGCTCAATGGTCGCACACCGTACCTTCCTATATAAGTCACGTAGCTTCTAGTCTTACTATTGCCTGCTGGTTAAAACATTGCTGCTACCATACTACAGTTGTTACTCTTGTACTTTACTTTTATACTTGCACCATCACCTTTTCTTTGCACACTACACTAGCACTTTACCTATTGCTTTGCATGCATGTTCGCTTTTACTTTACTTTCCATACTTGTTCACTATAGCCTGTTCCATATTTGTGCACTCCTCTTTTTCTATTGCTAGAATTATTGTGACTTACCTACGGTTCCATCTCCGTGGCACCGCAGACGACGCACAGGTCAACTTAGCCACTCCTGAGTTCGCAGAGCCGTAGCATGATCCTGGGGATTGTTGACCTTTATATTCAGAGTGTGTGTGATGTACTTTCGATGTATTTCCTTTCTGTATTTTCTTTCCGTACTTTTCCTTTCATGTATTGGTGTGAGAGAGTGTTGGTTGTTGTTGTACTTTAATTTGGACTGTAATAATGTCTGTAAGCTGGTTTGAGTGTTGTTGGTACATCTCTGCGTTGTGGCTATGCTGATTTCACTGGTAAACTGCGGAACCTGCGAATAAACCGAATAAGTAACGGGCCCCCGGGAGCGGGTCGTTACATGACGAGGCCCGCAGAAGGACTTGAAGTCAGCCAGGCCCCAACCAGGAGAACACACGATCAGCTCGTGCTCTCCGAAGACAACCGTCCACCTGAAAGCGTGGAACCTTGATGACTATTAAGGAGCCCACTAATCGATCCCCCCACGACGCGCATGTGCCTTGAAGAAGGCGGATCGTGGGGGCGTGAGAGGAGGCGGACGAGGGGCATGGATTAAGGGCCATCGTGGGCCGAACCCAATAAAAGGAGAGATGGGACAACCGGGAGAGGGATCGAATCATTGGCACCTAAAGGTGAGGTATTCCGATTACTAGACATTGCTATTTCCCCAAAGTGTCTCCTCCGCCACCGCTTGGTCAGAGGATACGGCCACCAGACTCACCTTGAGCCGTACCGTGCCCACCGCGCGTTTCACAGATCCGTTCTGACTTAGGCATCGGAGGGAACTTGGCCGGAACCAAGGTCCGGACCCCCTGACGA
Source organism: Scilla litardierei (assembly GCA_030789695.1). NCBI lineage: Eukaryota > Viridiplantae > Streptophyta > Magnoliopsida > Asparagales > Asparagaceae > Scilla > Scilla litardierei. Next base: position 36,253,502 of record CM061141.1, on the reverse strand, counting down.
CCTTTTTCGTCTGTCCAGGAAGGAGCTGAGCCGAGGCGCCGAGGCTACCCCTCGGCACGGTCGTGACCCGCTCGTTTCCAGCGGGAGTAGACATCAATCAAGACCAAGGAGCATCCCGGGCGCCGAGGCTACCCCTCGACCCTCCACCAGCCGCGGCCGAGCACCCGACCTGGAACCGAGGCTACCCCTCGTCTCCACGTCAACCGAAGATCGACGCGCCGCCAAGAAGCGTCTGCTCAGCCGCGGATCCATCGCCTACCGCACCGAGAGCACGTATGCTTGGCGTGCCCAAGGGATCCCTTCGACCCCTTGACCACGTTGACCGTCCAGTCGTCGATTAACGATTCTGTGGTGAAAAAACACCCGTAAACAAGAAGAGAAGAGACATCACTCATCCGTGATATGGTTCTTATAATTATTTTAAAACAGTCCTCACATAGTTTCACCGTCAAACATGGCAGACATGCTCATGACAGTATAACACTTACTAAAGGTGGCAAAATGAGCCCGATGCGACGCGACCCGAATCCGACCTCCTTAACTGAGTATGGGTAAGGACAATCCGGGTCAAATAGGATCCATAAAAATACAAATAAAAAAGATAATGGTCAATATGAGCTTTGACCGAGCTAAACTTGAACCAATATCAATCTTAAAAAAAAACGTAGTCAATTGCCAACCAATTTACAAATTGCCAACAAAAATACAGCTTTGAAAACCCTAGCAGCCAAAGGTGGGCTAAGCCCAAAACGTAAAACCATGAAAGCCCACTAACAAAGTCTAACTATAAAAGTTTGTGTACTTCAACTCTTTAACAGTTAACCCCCAGTTTTCTCTCCAATGAACGCTAACAAGAAACCGACATCCACGCGGATTTGGTCAACCGTGGCCCAAATCAACGGTTATCACCGCCCCATCCCAATCGAATCCAACGGCCCATATCAAACATCTCTCTCGAGCCGCCACCCTATTAAACCTTCATTTTCTCTCTCCTCGTTGTCCCCCGCTCCCTCTCTCTCATTTTCTCACCCAGTGCAGAAGAAGGGAAATAAAATCAAAAACCAAATCGAAGCGAAAATGATGCAACAGGTGACCGGCGGTGACCAGACCCAAATCCACCACCCTCAGGCGGCGGCGCAGCATCCGTGGGTGGCGGTGCAGTACCCGGCGGCTGCGATGGTCATGCAGCAGCAGATGATGGCGGCGCCGCCGCCGCCGCAGTACGCCCCGGCGCCGGCTCACTTCATCCCTTACCACCAGCCTCCGCCGCCTCCGATGCCGGCCCCCACCGCCCAGGCTCCGCTGGCCTCGGCTTCCGCAGGCGGGGCTCATGGCTCGTCGGAGGAGAACAAGACGATCTGGGTTGGGGATCTCCATTATTGGATGGACGAGAATTACCTCCACAGCTGCTTCGGACATACTGGAGAGGTTAGGGTTTCTGGCTTATCGTGATTGGATCTTGATTCGTCTGCTCTTTATTTGACTGGATCTCGTGTGTTTCATTGCTGTTATTGTTATTGGATCTTAACGGAAAGTGTCTTGTACGCTTATGTAATGCGAGATAACAAAAGCTACCCTTTTTAAGTATTTATCTTTAGGCTAGATATATGGTTGTGGGAAGAATCTAAATTTTAACGCGGTCCACGAAAGAGAGATTGTTTTCTCAAAAAGGAAACTGTCGTCGTCTGATTCATGTGAAATGTGAATAAATTTATAAACTCGATGACATCGGAGCTGGTTTAGCTATTAGTTTGCGTTAGTGAATTATCATTTACTCATTTAGTATTGTTGAGGATGTTTGCTTTTTTTTAACATAATGTTTGGACTTATTAACACAGTTAATGATAAGGATGATGCGGAGAGGTGCTGATTGAGAACGGATCTCTTTTTTCTGAAATGTTCGAATATACTAGTACTACTATATCTTTAATAGGTAAATTAATAGAAGATGGACATTGAGGTCAACAGTGCTTACTGTTTTATAGCATTGATATGAACCGAATTGGTTTTTGGGTCTTGTTGTGCTATGAAACATGTCAATAAGACGGGAAAGAAAGGGATAGTTCTGGTTGATTTTGTAATTGATGCTGAGATTTTGGTGAAGATAAGAAGTCTTGTCTTTTTATCATGTACCATTTCCTTTCTTTGGAGTTTCCTTGAATTGGACTACTTCCACCCATTGACAGTTTTTGTAGGTTGTTGAAAAATTAAACATCGAAAGTTACCTGAGAGGATATTCTTCATATAGAAGATGAGCATATTTAGATGACTGGAAATTGATATCTTCTTGTAAGTGCTTTCTAAAAAACACTTCTGTGGTGTTGGATCCTCTTGTTAGGTTCGACTATGTGAGTATATTTTGGAAAGGATGGACAGGTCTTGTTATCTTCATTTGGCAGCAAAGGAAAATGTAAAATGAAATGTGGATCATGTTGATATTTTGCTCATTTTTACTTAAAATAACATAATAATCTGATGAGCATTTGTTTCCGAAGAGTAGGGGTAGCAATTGGGTCGGGTCGGGTCGTTGCCCCCAACCCATACACAACCTATTTATTCATGGGGGCAAGAGTAGGCTATTCGTACCTGACCCACAAGGTCATGGGTTGACCTGTGCATGACCCATTTGACTCGTGAGGAGACTAACACATTTGATCCTTAAAGGACAAAATATGTTTCTGGTGCGATCCGCACCTATCAGAGGCGTCGAACCCGCCTGTAGACCGCACGCGCGAGCCCAGCCGCACCTCCTTAGTGGCGTTTTCACCATTTTCCCTTTATTATGTTTTAATTGCAAACTTGTAATTGTTTAGAGGGGGTTTATTCTTAAGCTAGGGCTAGCAGTCTTTACTCTTTTATGCGTATTATTGATATTTTTAGAGTTCTTCGAGGGATCTTAGGAGAGTGCAGACATTCTCGCTTATCGACGTCTTGGGAGGTTGGTTGCCCCTATATTGTAGCTAAAACTATCTTTTATTCACTGTTTTTCTCTATAAAGGTTCAGTTTTTATCTCAATCCTATCAATTTGGTATCAGAGCACGTGACGATTCATGGCGGCTTCTACAAGATGACAAGACAAAATTGAGGCTTTGGAGGTGAAATTTACGAGTGAGATCGACGTGATCAAGAAATCGTTGGCGGAAAACGATGAATCCATGGCAAAATTGACGGCATCCATCGAAAAATTGACGGCGAGGCAAGAGAAGCACGACGAACAATTCGCGCAATTAATTTTTCAATTAATGACAAACACAGAAAAGGATGGAAATGGATAGGGAAATCCGAAATCAGCGAGAAAGGCGTCACCTTTGAATAAGGGAAAGGAAAAAAGAGGAGCTTTTTGATGCGGATCTCGTCTACGAAGAGGAGGAAATTAACGAGGAGGAAGGAGCACAGTGGATGTGGGATTATCGCGAGGCAATACAGCGAAGAGCGGAGGAAGTAAGGAGAGGGGACCGCGAACATAGCCGTCGTCCCCAAGATTGGCGGCTGACGGAAGGGGTCCCGCGGGACCCTAGGACATCGCGGCCACACCACAGGGTCGTGGTGGCCACGACGTCCAGCGACGGGCCCCGCGGCCCCTGTACAGGGCCGCTGGGGCCCCGATCACCTTCGGCCAGGGCCCGCGGGCCCTCAACACAGCCACGAGCCGTCGCCGAGCCCAGGTGGCTGCCCCACAGGGACGGGAGTTGTCGCAGCAGCAGCAGCGGCAACAACGGGGGTGGGGGTTCCGCCCTATTCGGAGGGCACATATCATGGTTTTGATGACAGATTTGATCCCGGTGAAGGGCAGGAGCACTATGATGACGGAGGGGGTTTCGGGACCCTCCCGACCCTCGATACCACGACAATAGAGGGCATCCACCACCCCACACATATGAGGGTGGGCCCAGGGACTACGGAGGATGATACGGGGCTATGAGGAGGAGTACGGAGGTCAGACTGGAGGCTATGGTGGGTGGGGAGATGGGCCCCGAGGGGGACATGGTGACCAGCGGAGGGGACCACAGGGAGGTTATGAGACGCACCAGGAGAGGTGGCAGCACTATCATCAGCCTAGATATGTCAGGGGACGAGGAAATCAGTGATTCAACATGGACAGATTGAGGAAGTTGAAGATGCCTATATTTGATGGGGTGGACCTGGTCTTGTGGGTTTACAGATCGGAGAGATTTTTAGAGTCTCCCGCATGATTGAGGATTAGAAGCTGGAGGCGGTGGGCATCTGTCTGGATGGAAAGGCCCTCGCTTGGTTTCAGTGGAAGGATGCGAGGCGCCTTTTTCACTCGTGGGAGAATATCAGGGACCAAATGGTGGAGATGTTTAGAGACCCACATGTGGGGAATGTGCGGGAGCAGTTGCTATCACTTAGACAGAAGAGCACGATGCGAGACTATCTGGAGAGGTTCGAGGCCCTATCGGGACATGTGCACAAGAGACGATGGAGAGCACCTTCATGAAGGGGTTGAAGGCCACTATTCAAGCGGCGGTGTGCATGCAGAATCCCCAGAGTCTGATGGAAGGCAGGGAGTACGCTCAGATGGCGGAGGATCGCCAGTTGGAGGAGAGGAAGGCCAGGAGTGGACCGGCAGGTCGTAGCCAGTCAGTGACAGGTGAACATCAGAGAGCTACTACGGGCGCGGATCCGACTGCTAGGGAGAAGACTGGTGAGAGGAGTAGTGCACCGTAGGCTGGGGGGCAGTTCAGGCGGATGATGTACGCGGAGATGAGGGAGAAGCGGCAGAAGGGCTTGCGTTTCAGATGTGATGAGCGATTCACGTCGGGTCACAGATATGCGGGACGCAAGCTCCAGGTGCTGCTACTTGAGGACGATGATGACGAGGCTGACGTCGAGGATTAGACCGTTGAGGCACAGGAGGAGCCTGAGGGCCAGCAGCTAGACGTGACAGAGGTGTCCCTTAACTCCGTGGTAGGGTTTACACCGAACCATACCATGAAGTTGAGGGAGGAGGTCGGCGACCAGGAGGTGACCGTGCTTATTGATAGTGAGGCGACCCACAACTTCATTTCCAAGAGAGTGATGGCCCAGTAGGAGCTCCAGCTGACAGACTGTGGTAGTTTCAGTGTCATGATGAGGACGAGGAAGAAGGAGAGCAGTCGGAGAGTTTACAGAGGACTGGTACTAACACTACAGGGGATACATGTGATAACCGACCTTTTGCCCTTAGACCTGGGAGCACCGATGTCATCTTGTGCATGACGTGGCTACATACATTGGGGGAGATGACGGTGAATTGAAAATTACTCATGATGGAGTTTCAGGAGGAGGGGAGAGCAGTCACACTACAGGGGGACCACAGCTTATGCAGAGTATTGGTCTCTTTAAAGACCATGGTGAGGACTATTCAGGTGGAGGGCGGTGGATACGTGGTAGAGTTACACTCATTGGCGGGAGAGGGAGGCGCTGAGGCCAGTGATGAGCAGCCTATTCCAGGAGATGGAGCAGTTTGAGGAGGTCTTCCAGGAGCCTTGGGGTCTACCACCTCCGAGGGATCATGATCACGTCATAGTACTATGGGAGGACGTGTCCCCCATCAATGTGAGGCCCTACCGTTACCCCAACACCTGAAGGACAAGATCGAGAGTATGGTGGCAGAGATGGTGCAGGCGGGAGTGATTTAGCCTAGTGTGAGCTCGTTTTCCAGTCTAGTGCTGTTAGTGAAGAAGAAGGATGTGAGCTGGTGCTTTTGCATAGACTACATGGCTTTGAACAACGAGACAGTGCCTGCTAAATTCCCCATACCAGTTATTGATGAGCTCTTGGATGTGTTACATGGGGCAGCCCTATTCAGCAAGATAGACCTCAAGTCGTGCTACCATCAGATCAGGATGCGGCGGGAGGATGTGCCCAAGACGGCGTTCAGGACGCATGAGGGCAACTACGAGTTTCTAGTTATGTCGTTTGGCTTGACTAACGCATCAGCTACCTTTCAGGCCCTAATGAATAAGGTATTCCGCCCTTACTTGAGGCGATTTATACTCGTTTTCTTCGATGACATATTGGTATACAGTCGTACCTTGCAGGAGCACTTGGACCACATGCAGGTCGTGTTTCAGGAGCTGCAGTACCATCAGCTGTTCGTGAACAAGAAGAAGTGCTTATTCGGACAGCCCCATATGAAGTATCTGGGATATGTAATGTCAGCAGATAGGATGACAGCAGACAGAGCAAAGATATCGACGATGCTAGACTGGCCGCGCCCCACCACACTTAGGGGGTTACGTGGTTTTCTGAGGTTGACATGTTACTATCGCAGATTTGTGGAGGGGTATGAGACGATAACCTGGCCACTGATCGAGTTATTGAAGAAAGACCAGTTCCATTGGGGTGATGAGGCGACGACTGCATTTGAGGCCCTGAAAAGGGCCATGACCACCGTGCCAGTTTTGGAGAAAATTGGCTAAATACCATGGGTTAACCATCACTTTTAATTTCTACCACCCCTATTTAAAAACTTTGCTAGAATACCACACCCCCTAAAAAAAGACTAAAATACCCCCGTTCTTTCCCAAAAATTAAAACCCAACATATTGGCGTATATTGGCGCATATTGGCGCATATCTACGTCGATGCCGAACTCCGACCACCCCGCTTCAAAGCCCGTTCGCAGCTACCTTTCGACGTCCACGGAGATGCCAGACGCCGCTGCAACGCGCCGACGTTGACGACAACATGCCGCACCCCACCTCGCTGTTGTCGCTGCCGAGCACCTCCACCGGAGCTCCACCTGCCTCGACTCGCTGCAACCCCACGCCCACGACAGCCCTCCTTACACCCAGCTGCCTTGCCGTACTTCGACGACACCCGGAGCCCACCGCCTTCCTTTCGCCCAACCGGCTTCTCCGTGGACGTCGGAGGGCAGCTGCGGACGGGCTTTGAAGCGGGGTGGTCGGAGTTCGGCATCGACGTAGATATGCGCCAATATACGCCAATATGCGCCACTATACGCCAATATGCATCAATATGTTTGTTGGGTTTTAATTTTTGGGAACGAACATGAGTATTTTAGTCTTTTTAGGGGGTGTGGTATTCTTGCAAAGTTTTTAAATAGGGTGGTAGAAATCAAAAGTGATGGTTGACCCATGGTATTTAGCCAATTTTCTCCAGCAGTATTGATGCAGGTGCAGCGATCCATTGCGTACTTCAGTCAGGTGTTGACTGTTAGAGCCAGATTGTGGTCTATCTACGAGAGGGAGCTGATGGTCATAGTCCTGTCTATCCAGAAGTGGAGGCCATACTTGTTGGGGAGGAGTTTCCTGGTACGCACAGATCAGCGGAGCCTCAAATACTTATTGGAGCAGCGGATGTAGCAGAGGAGCATCAGAAGTGGCTGCGGAAGCTGATGGGGTATTGGTTTGAGATTGAGTATCGTCCGGGGCTGGAAACAAGGCGGCCAACGCTCTTTCACGGCGAGAGGAGGAGGTAGAGTTGGCGGCGCTGGTAGTTTCTGTGCTCTAGGACTGGGAGCTACTACAACATGAGGTGGAGCAAGATCAGGAGTTGGCAGGTATGCAGGAGGCACTAGGGCAGGGATCTACCGAGTACCCAGGGTATTCTATTCAGGATGGGCGGCTACTACATTGGGGGAGATTGGTTCTGTCAAGGACTTCGACATATATACCCGTCATACTCCAGGAGTTTCATAGCAGCGCAGTAGGAGGGTATTCTGGAGTCCTGAAGACCTACTAGAGACAGACGAGGGAGGTCTACTGAAAAGGGATGAAGAAGGATGTGTCGAAGATGGTTGCAGAGTGTGACGTTTGCTAGCGTCACAAGTACCAGGCGATGTCCCCGGAGGATTACTACATCCGCTGTCTTTGCCCGATCGGGTATGAGAGGACCTCTCCATGGATTTCATTGATGGACTGCCAAGTCAGGAGGATTTACAATCATATTTGTAGTGGTCGATCGTCTCAGCAAGTATGCCTACTTTGTACCATTTCGGCACACATACAGTGCGGTATCAGTAGCGGAGGTATTTTTGAGAGAGGTCATTCGCTTGCATGGCCCACCCGAAGTCCATCGTCTCTGACAGAGACAAGGTGTTCTTGAGTAGATTCAGGCAGGAGCTTTTCATGCTGCAGGGGACAGTGTTAAAACGTAGCACAACTTACCACCCGCAGACAGATGGACAGACAGAGGTGGTTAACAGGAGTGTGGAGACTTACATGCGGTGCTTTATTTCAGAAAATCCCAAGGAGTGGGCTCGTTGGCTGGCATGGGCGGAATACTGGTATAACACATCGTATCACACTGCAGCCTAGACGACACCGTTCAGGATTCTGTATGGCAGAGATCATCCACATCTACTGCATTATGGGCAAGAGTCGACACCAGTATCAGATGTGGAGCGCTATTTGGCAGAAAGAGATCAGATTTTGGAGGAGCTGAAGCTCCATCTGGCTCGGGCTCAGCAGGTTATGAAGGCGAGGTCAGACCTACACCGCAGAGATGTGCAGTTTGCAGTAGAAGATATGGTGTACCTGAAGCTGAAGCCATACATGCAGAGATCCTTGGCCCACATGCGGAATGAGAAGTTAGTGTCGTGTTATTTTGGACCTTTCGAGATCGATGCGAGAGTGAGACCAGTAGCTTACAGGCTGAGATTGCCCCCAGGATTTGTTATCCATCCGGTGTTCCATGTGTCACAGCTTCACCAGGCCATTGGAGATCACACCCCTTCACCCACCCTTCTGGAGACATTGACAGTTGATATGGAGGTGAGGTTGAAGCCAGCGACGCTGAAGGGGGTCCGTAGAGGGAGCACGAGAGAGCGCGAGGTTCTGCTACAGTGGAAGGATTTGCCAGAGTACGAGAGCACGTGGGAGCCCATGGACGTGATGCCACAGCAGTTTCCAGACTTCCACCTTGAGAACAAGGTGGCTTAGTGGGTGGGAGTAGTGGTGCGATCCGCGCCTGCCAGAGGCGCCGAACCCGCCTGCAGCCCGTGCGCACCACCTTAGGGGCGTTTTCCACCCTTTTCTCTTTATTACGTTTTTAATATCAAACTTGTAATTGTTTAGAGTGGGGTTTATTCTTAAGTTAGGGCTAGACGTCTTTAATCTTTTATGCTTATTATTGATATTTTGAGAGCGTTCTTCGAGAGTTCCTCGAGTGATCTTAGGAGAGTGCGGACGTCCTCGCTTATCGGCGTCTTGAGAGGGTGGTTGCCCCTATATTGTAGCCAAAACTCTCTTTTATTCGCTGTTTTTCTCTATAAGGGTTCAGTTTTTATCTCAATCCTATCGGTTTCCTTCTTTAAATGAAACCATCACAAATAGGTATTAATGCTTAAGAATTCAATCTTCATTTAGACAAATGAAGAGGAGCATGGTGTGAGTTTAGTCTTATATTTTGATGTTTCATCATCGCTCAACAAAGACATGCAGCCTGATGGTAAATTTGATGTCTTGTACAACAAAGATGATTACTACAAAGTATAAGCCAATTAGTATTTTCATCCTTCATCTCCTATAAAATTTTATTTCTATTAATAATTTTTGCAAAAATCAGCACTTAAGGCATCTCTTAATTCCTAATCTTGCCTTTTACAAGCAAAAGAGATACTCAACTAGAAACCTTAATAATGATGAATTACAAGAGAATGAATCAAGAAAACATACGGGATTGAGGAGGTTTGTATGGAGATGAAATTGTCACGGCTAAGAGTGCTACGACTCAGAATCTTTGATGGTTCAAATGCCAGATGGAGGATGCGTTGATGGTGGAGAAAATCATACTCTCGCAGCGAAGGGCAATTTGACAATCAATCATAGCATGTCACATGTGTCACGGTCGCCATGTCATCGCTTTGTTGGCGTCTAGTTGGAGCTTACTTGACAAGTGAATTGGCATTCTTTAGAAAATTCTCAAGGGTACATTTATAAATAGGGGATCTAGAATGTTCTTATACATTCATGTAAACTCTTTAATAAGATGACATTAATGGTATTTATAAGAAAGGTTTTAGAGGCTCATCCTAAACCATTGGATCATGCAAGTATCTAGAAGCCAAATTTCACCATTCATTGTAGAAGAGTCACCTATAAAAGGGGAGCAATGAGAGGACATTTGTATCTAACAAGAATCATCAAGTAATAGCCAAGTAAAGTCTATATAGTCCTTCACTTTCAAATTCTTCTTTGTGTTCTTGAATGACTTGTGAGCGCGAAAATTTGAGGGAAGGCTGATTTAACCATTCTAATTTAGAGAGTGAGCTAACTACTGCACGAGATTGGAGAACTCAAGTAGCTAAATAATTTGTTCGTGACAGTTTGTATCAGAGCTTGTGGTTATGGAAAGCTTGCAGTTTGTGGAAAAGAAGATGTCGGTCAGTGAGATTCCAAGCGAATTTGAGATGGCAAAGGCCACCACTAGGCCACATCGTAAGGAGAAATTCAAGGACATCATGTTGACATTCGACGCACGGTTGGTCAAGGCAGAGCTCGCTGAGGCTGAGGCGAAGGACCAGCTCGAGACCATGGAGGAATGCATCGAGGAGCTGAAGTTCGGGAGGGACAGGCTTCAGGAGGAGATGCAAACGGTCTTGAACTCTATCGTCAATATGCTCCAACAATGGGATGGTACCTTGAGCGAAGGAATACTTACCTTAAAGGCTCAAGTGGAGGCCCTGCTGAAGAAATTGGATGAACTCAGGGATGAGTTCAACCAACAAAAGATGACGTAAACGAGTTGACTGATCCTCAACGATCCCTTCTTGCTAAAGATGGATGTTCCAAAGCCAAAGTCTTACGGAGTACATGAAATGCTTAAAAGCTTGACGATTTTTTTGGAATATTGAAAGATACTTTGATGCTACTGGGATCAAGGATCATGGTTCTAAGCTCGTCACGACCCCTATTTACCTCTAAGATGTTACTAAGTTGTGGTGACGTATACGATATGATGATGTAAAAAGGGAAACATACACTATCGACACTTAGAAGGAGTTTAAAATAGATATCAAGGAGTAATTCTACGCAAAGAATAATGAAAATGAAGCAGCATGTTAGCTCCGCCGCCTTACTCAGAAGGGCGCTGTTAGGGATTGTGTGAAAGAATTTTCAGAGTTGCTTCTTGAAATCACTGACATGAGCAAGGACCCACTCTTCACATTCATAGATGGCCTCGCAGGATAGGCCAAGATGTTGCTACAGAGACGAAGAGTCTGGACCCTTGCCCAAGCTATATTAGTTATAGAATCTTTGATCGAGTTCAAGAAGGTGGAATCCGTCAAACCAAAGTTCAAGAATGTAAAGCTTAGTAAATGTGGGGGAGACAAAGAGAAACCGGCCTGAAATCCCCAACCCAAACCAAATCTATAGAGAGGTAAGTCCGTAGAGGTAGCCAATGAGGATCGCGTGAAGAAACTCCAATTCTACTTTTGCGGGGGTCCGCATAAAGGCATGGATTGTTCAAAGAGGGCCAACCTTGTGGTGTAATCCAGAAAGAGGAGGAGAAACAACAAAAAGAGATGAGAATTAACTCGCTTTGTCTACTCAATACCATCTTGCAAAAGTGGATGATAGGCCAAGGGGCATATCATCGTGGATACAGTGATTGCAGGTAAGACTTTCAAAGCTCTCTTGTATACTGGTGCTTCTCATTTCTTGGTTTTTGGTAAGGTGGCCAAAGATTTGGGCATCACAGTGACCATAGAAAAGGATATCGTCAAGGCCGTCAACTCAGAATTTACTTTTATTGGCATGTCTCGGCAAGTACATATAAAGATGTGAGAATGGTATAGGTTGGAGACATGACGCTAGTGGGCATGGATGATTTTGACGTGGTTATCGACTTGGAGTTTTTGGACTGAATGAAGGCTGTGTTGGTTCCATACATTAACACAATATGCTTACTCGAGGGCACGGCTTGCACTATTCCAATTCAGAGAGAAGATCTTGTCAAGCAAGATTCTCTTTGCAATTCAGCTTTCCAAAGGTGTTCAGAGAAATGAGCCAACCTTCATTGTTGCAGCGAAAATTGAAGAATGCTCAATTGTAAGAGAGGAAATAGCCAATGGGATCCAGTTTGTCTTGGAGGAGTACCAAGACATCATGCTTTATAAGTTACCTGGCAAACTGCCACCCAAAAGAGAAGTGGATCATAAGACCGAGTTGATGCCGGGTGTGCAACCACCAGTAATGGGACCATACAGGATGGCACCACCGGAGTTAGAGGAACTTTGAAAGCAACTCAAGGATTTATTAGATGTGGGGTACATCTGACCATCGAAGACTCCTTATGGTTCACTGGTGCTATTAAAAAAAGCATGATGGGTTGCTTTGGTTGTGCAATTGACTATCGAGCGCTCAATAAAGTTATGGTGAAGAACAAATATCCGATCACTTTGATGACATACCTGTTTGATTGGCTGGGACACACAAGGTGCTTCATCAAATTGGATTTTAGATCGAGGTACTACCAAGTTCCGATTGCAGAATAAGATGAGCCAAAGACGGCATGTGTGACGAGGTTTGGATCATACAAGTTTCTAGTCATGTCGTTTGGTCTCCCGAATGCTCTTGCGACCTTGATAAACAAAGTGTTGGAGACATTTTAGATCGTTCCGTCATAGTTTACCTTGACGACATAATGATATACATCCGGTGCATCCTTAGCATATGGAACACTTGAGGCAAGTATTTTAGGCCCTTCGAGAAAACAAGTGTATGTGAAGAAGGAAAAATGCGCATCCGCACAAAAAGAAGTCATGTTCTTGGGGGCATTTCATCAGAAGGGACCATATCAAGATGGACCAAGGGAAGGTTTGTGACATTCAAGAATGAGAATCTCCCACAAAGGTGACAAAGCCGTGGTTAGTCCTTGGATGGGTAAACTATCACGAGAGATTTATTCGAGGATACGCGGCTATAGCGGCACCACTAACGGACTTACTGAAGAAGAATCGAGCATGAAATCGGAACCCGAAATGCCAGGAAGCATTCGGATGATTGAAGAGGACGGTGACCGAAGAACTAGTAGATTTCAGCAAGACTTATGAAGTTCATATCAATGCGAGTGAATTTGCTATCGAAGGGGTGCTGTTGCGTGGTGGACATCATATCACCTACGAGAGTCGAAAGCTTAATGACATCGAAAGACGATACACAATTCATGAGAAAGAGATGGCATCAATGGTCCATTGCCTACAGCAGTGGAGTTACTTCTTACGTGGCTCCAAGTTTGTCGTGAAAACAGACAATGTGTCCACTAGCTACTTTCAGACCCAGAAGAAGCTGTCTCCCAAGTAAGCTAGATGGCAAGACTTCTTGACGGAATTTGACTACGTGTTTGAATACAAGTTAGGCCGAATAAACCTAGTGGTGCTTGCACTAAGTCATGAGACGAAACTTGCAGCTGTGTTGACTTGAACCGACCACATAGTTTCTTACTCGACCATATAAAAGAGGGATCATATAAAAGTGGGCCTAATGCAAGATTCGACGGTAAAATCACTAGTTGAATGTGTCAAGGAGGGAAAGACTCGAAGGTTTTGGCTTGTGGACGGCTTACTCTATGCTAAAGGAAGACGAGTGTATGTGCCACTGTTAGAAACCTACTGCAAGAAATTATGGAAGAGTGCCGTGACTCTGCATGGACGAGACATCCGAGAGTGCGTCGGACATTACCACTAATTGGAAATGCATACGATTGGCATTGTATACTGATGATTTTTGAGGTCTACGTGAAAACTTGGAAGGGAGGGCGCGGGGCCCGGAGATGCTCCGACAGGGCCCCGCGGCCACTGTACAGGGCCACTGGGGCCTTAATCACCCTCGATAGCCTCCGATTATGGGCGGGGGCCTCCCCCCGCCCTCGGCGAACTCAGGCAGGGCCGGCAGAACCCTGCCGGCCTTCGGTAGGGCCTGTCGACCCCGTCGGATCAGCGGGAGGGCCCGTCGGGCCTCCGGCAGCCTCGACGAGGCCTGCCGGAGGACCAGCAGGCCCAGGCAACCCCCTGACCGCCAGGGGGGAGTGGCGAGCGCGGTAAGCCCTTCGGGGGAATTTTCGGGTGTTTCGGGACAGCGACGAGGCCCAAAGGAGCATTTCCAGGACAGATCTGAGTTCGTTGAACATTGGAAGGGAGGGGTTCCTTATTACGAGGATGGATGAGGAGGCAGAAACCATTATGACGACGATGGGAGAGGCCATGAGGCTGAGTTTGACTATGATGCATCATGTGATGACTTCAGGGACTATGGTGGCCGTGGAGGAGGGCCACCTAGAGGATATGAGATACAGGACGAGAGGTGGCGGCATTACTACCAGCCCCGACGCACAGAGGGTAGGCCCAACCAGGGGCACTTTGGAGGAGACTGCAGGGTACAGAAGCTGGAGATGCCACTGTTCAGAGGGGAGGATCCGCATGACTGGCTGTTCACGGCGGAGAGATACTTTACAGTACATCACATGATAGATGCTTAGAAGCTGCAGGCAGCGGCCATTTGTATGGAGGGGAGAGCTCTGGGGTGGTACCAGTGGACGGAGAGGAGGCAACAGATTCGCTGCTGGGAGGAGCTGAAGAGTCTTATTCTGGAGAAGTTTAGGGATCCCCACATGGGAAACCTTCATGATCAACTATTCACCCCCAAGTAGGAGGGATCGGTGTGGGACTACATTGAGAGGTTTGAGACCTTGTCGGGACGAGTACACGGGGTCACCGATGAGTCATTAGAGGGCACCTTCATGAAGGGCTTGAATCTCAGTTTTTGATCCGCAGTACGACCGTACAAGCCCAGGGGGCTGTCCGAGATCATTGAGATGGCACAGTTGGTAAAGGATGCCCAGACAGAGGATATGAGAGTCAGGAGCAGGTACAGTGGTCAGGTACATCGGGGCGCCTCGTCTGGAGCCGGAGGGGTGAAGATCATTACTGGGACAGATCAGACGAGTTCTGAGAAGACTGGGGAGCAGAGCAGCACACCACCAGCTGGAGGCCAATTCCGGAGGATGACCGATGCAGAGATGAGAGAGAAGAGGCAGAAAGGGCTCTGTTTCAGGTGCGACGAGCGCTTCACCCCCGTACACCACTGTGAGGGTCGCAAGCTGCATGTGTTGATAGCGGAGACAGACGAGGATGGTGACGTAGATGATGAAGGGATCGGAGGGGAAGATGACTCCCACTCGGAGTAGCATCGCCGGTAATGTTATGCACCACCTTGATGACAAGGTGGATTTTCAGGGGCGGAGTAATGTTAGATCTGGAATTACTTTGTGCACAACAAGTCATGGAGGAATTACTTTGCGCACAACACGTCAGGGGGGATTGTTTTATGCACTACAAGGAGGGGTTTCTTATTTAAACTAGGTCTAACCGTCATTTATTTTCATGCGTGATTATTGAATTGTTTTTTGAGAGTTCCTGGTAGATCTTAGATTAGACGAGTGCGGACGTCCTCATAACGGCGTCTTGGAAGGAGGGTATACCTACTTTTGTATCCAATTATCTTCATTTTGCTATTATTTTATATAAAAATCAGATCTTTCTTTCGGAGCTTATCACTCTCTTGTTTTCGATCTCGATTTCACACACCGATTTGGATCTCACCTCTTGCTCATGCTTTCGTTCTCACCTCCAGCTCATGCTTTCGGTCTCGCATTCCAATCTCGATCTCGATCTCGCATTCGCCTCCATCTCGAGCTTTATATCACGCTCTCGATCTTAGATCTCATAAAAAGAAAAAAAAGGCTTGATGGTGACTAGGTTAGATACGAAGAGGATATCGAGCTTTATATCTAAACCTACAAGGCCACTTGCGGGGAAGTTTGGTCAGCGCGTTCAGTTGTTGCGTTGATTTGTTACATGGTCACAGGTTCGATTCCCTCTGCAGGCGTTGTATTTATCATTTTTAGTATGGGCTTGGAGTTTAGATAAATAATTAATTGATGTGTGACTCTTAGATCTGGTTGCTAGCTCAATTGGTATGCTTGTGTTCCCCTTTCTAGGGGATCTTCGGTTCGATTCCTGCTAAAAATGAATTATTTCAAATTTTTTTTTTGAAAGAGAAGATAAGGCGGGTCGGGTTCGGGTGACCCACCAACCCGTCGGGTCGGGTTCGGGTCTTACATTCCCGACCCGGATTAAATCCGGGTCGGGTTCGGGTCTTTTAATCCGGGTCGGGTTCGGGTCGGGTTCGGGTCTTACATTACCGACCCGGATTAAATCCGGGTCGGGTTCGGGTCTTTTAATCCGGGTCGGGTTCGGGTCTACCACTAAACAGGTTGGGTCGAACCCGACCCGACCCGACCCGACCCGTTTGCCACCCCTAATTGCTTCTATGCTTTGCCTTCTCAGTAGGGATCGGATGACCAAGTTTTAACCCCCGAAAGAGCTTCACAAACCTTCGCCTCAGTGTCCATCATTGCCACAATGAGGAAGATGGATGAAGGTGTTAGGGTCGATCCTTAATTCCCTTAAAACCGAAGTAGGTCAAATTTATATCCAATATCATCAGTTGAACTCACAAGGCTCGCAAACTTGAAGCATGTTGGAACCAACCTGGTTACAACACACACTAAGTTTATCTCCCTCTTTGTAAATGATGGCTTTGATGGAGGGAATTCATCCCCAAGTGGAAGATGGTGGCAAAGGTGTAAACTCTTAACGACTACTATGGCAACACAATGTCTTGTTGGGACGGAACACAACAATGTGCAGGCTCATGTTATCCTTTTTTAATTTTTTCTTTTAAGTCATTGTTTTGGCCTAAACCTCCATGACTAAGGGCGCTTCGGTTGACAATTGCTAATGCGGCCTACACAACTAGTTTTTCAACATTGGATGGTATTATATTGAGGGAAATGTAAAAATAATTTATGATATAAATATTGAGAAACTTTAATTTATTCCGTATGGCAGTTGAGAGGCTCATCACTTAATAGTCAAAAATTTGCAAACCCATTCTACTGAAATATTCTTTTAAATTAATTGATAATAGAAATGAGCTGTTCTAAATTAATTTTTTTCGCATACCTTTCTGACACAAATATAAGAGAGCATATCATAGTGATTTAAGCTCTTTATTACAGTAAACCCTTCTTCATATATTGATTTTACCCTATATACTTCGGCTCCAATTGAATTATTTTATTAGGTCAGCTGTATTACAAACCTTAGCTCATTTGATATGATTAGAACTCTCTAAGCATGTTTGATAATTTGTATGGATCTTTAATGTTGTAAACTTTTAATATTTTTACTTACCCCCGTGACTTAGAGTAATAAGTGAAATATTATGTCTATTTATTATTTGCAATCAGCTATTGGATTATTTAAATCTTGATTGGGGCTTAATTCAGTCATCATCAATTATTTAAAAATGCAAATATTGCCAATTACTATTTCTGTACTTAAAGTTATTTTCTAACATTTTAAGCACCATATACCAATTATCTAATAATTTTTATGACAAACTTCAAATCCACCAGGATTCCTTGTACAACTGAAATTGTGACAAATACTGTGATTCCAGAACTTGGTTTGTATTCAAACTACCATGGCGTGGGCTTGTGCCGGGTCTAAGTCGGATATTCCATTGTGCAGTTAGATTGAATTTGGTCCAACTTAAGGGCCGAAGGTCATTGCAATTGAAGAACAATATATGCCGACTATAAGACTGAAGATTAGTTCTTTTAATGAGTCAAGGGATGAAAACCTCACTGTGGGGCAAAAATGGCAAAAATGGAAAAAGTTGTCAAAACAACAAAAAACACTTTACATGCATTGATGTTATCTTGTATAGCTCAAGAAAAAAAACTTATGGAAACATAAGTTATCAAGGGTCCCTAATGGTTGTCGATTAGTGCTGGACAATAAAGCGAATAACTATTTTTTTCACCTTTACTATCCTATCAATGCACTATTGTTCTGCTTTGATAAAATTTTTATTCAAATTGTGATATGACATTATTCTTCCAGATTTGCATTCTCTCCCTAGCGTTGAAAATTGCTGATATGGCCTGCCATGGCGGTGTTAGGTCTTATCTACCTTGATTTATGGGAAGGCGCTATGTTCTGGTGGTCGATCACCGTAATGTTTTGTGATAGCCAGGCTTTGTTCGCTAAGGCAGACGAGCTCACCAACCACTTCTTTCTTCATTTTTCTATCCTCTCGTCTTCCTCGTAACCTATCGGCTCACATCCCTTACTCTTTTTTGTGTCCCTTGCGCAGCATCACGGGCAGCCGCCAGCGAACATTCTTTGTTTTTACTTAAATTTCTTTCTTTCTTCTTCATTCTTTGTTTTTCCTTAAATTTCTTTCTTTCTTCTTCTTTCTTCTCCTCCTAACTTTCCCCTAACCCCACCCATGTAACTGCATCTTCAAGTTGCATCCTGCAGCACCAACTACAACCAACATGCTAGAAAGAAGTGAGTGTGTGGTGCGGCAATGTCGAGCACGGTCACCAGATCCCATCCGAACTCCGTAGTTAAGCGTGCTAGAGCGGGAGCAATACTAGAATGTGTGACCTCTTGGGAAGTTCCCGTTTTGCACCCATACCAGTCGCTTGCAGCTAACTTACCTTCACACACACGTAAAATTGTTTAAATACGACCATACCCCGCCATGGCAGAATGGCCTGTGGCTGCCCTTTGATGCCACACTGTCATGACCATTTTTAAAATTTCTCTTTATTATTTTTAATGTCAATCCTTTGTAGCCTAAAGCTTTTGTAGGTGGATGTGGGTAACCAGCATTTTTGCATCTTTCTTTTTTCTGTGTCCCTCATGGGCCCCATCGGACTACCATGCACAAGAGGCCGTTGGAGCATAGAAACAAAAATTTCAGAACTGCCATTCATCCTCTACGATTTAATACAATTGGACCCATAATATCCCAATACTGGCAAAGCCTTTTGCCCTTTCTGTTGTTGCTTGTGGCACAAGGGAGTAAGTTTATTTTGTCCACTAACCCCGTAAAATTGCATTTTTACATGAACTCACACATTTTTGAAAATAAAATTTATAAACTGTTGAGTGTGTATTAGTCCACAGTTAAAACCATGTATTATAAGTGTTACATTTTTAAAAGTATTAGCCTCACACAAGGTTTGTGAATAAGTGATGGTTCGATAATGAGCAAGAAATATCCATTTTTCTGCTAATTGATGCAGAAATTGAGATGAAGGAACTAATCTGGTCAAGCGCTAGAGAATTACATTTATACTATGACTTGGTGTGTCTAATTAATCTACATCTTAGAAATTATATCATTTTGGTTTATTACTCCAGTGAAAAGTTAGTTTTACTTGAGCAACCTAAATTTTATAGTTAGTAGTTGAGTGACCATTAATGACTTCTTCAAAAGTGAGTACACCATCATGCACACGATAAAGGGTGAATAATTGCTTTTTCACTCTCCAGGTATGCATCGGTTAATAGCAAATTTGCTTTTAACCTTATGAAAAGATATTATTACTTGTCTTACATTAACCTAACCTATAATATTGTAACATAAGCAACGAGAGATTGCTACCAACTTCATACTGTGCGCTTGGAAACCCACGACATCACCTCTCTAAAATGTGGGACCTTTAGTTTACAAACTTTAATAAGTGTTCATACACACACACTCTCTATGCGGCGGTGATTCTATGCAGGATCACCATGCGAAAAACTTTATAAAGTTTAAATTTTTTTTCAAAGTTTTTATTGGTTGATTTACACATAAATATACCTTAGGAAAATATGGGTGAATCCTATGTGGATTTGACGATCGATGAATCTATTACAATTTGAACGGTTTCATAACAATAAAACTTTTGTAACGGTCCGATCGAGTGGGAAATATGTGGATTTTCTTTATTTTTGGTATATGTGAGCACATCCAACAGTTTGGATCTTAAAAATCCCCAAAGAAACTCCGTTCGCATGATTTTTGAATAGATGACTTTTTGCACATGAAAATCTACTATATACAACTGAGGAATGTTTTTGAATGTGTTGTTGACTAGAACAAAAGGGATGGTAGAGAGACTGTTAGGATTTAATATTAAGGAATCAATGTTTAGGACGAGAGATTGTGAAAATTTTGGGGGAAACCCTAAAATTTTATGGGAAACTAAATCTGGAGAGAATTGAGTTTTGGGAAGACTAAAATTTTAAATTTTTGGGGGAACTACATTTTGAGTGGAACTAATATTTTTAGGAGAAACTAAATTCTACTTTAAATTTTTTGTGGAACTAAATGTGGAAGAAATTAAATTTTGGGAAAACTATAATTTTTGGAAAAAACTGGATTCTCTCGGGAGAACTAAATTTTAGTTTGACTATGGTTAAAAAATTTTGTTGGAGGGATTGATAGGAAAGACTAGGGTTTTGGTGGAAGAGATTTAGGATTGAAAAAAGATGAGATTTTTATAGATAGAAATACTAAATACAAGATAACTTAAACTCAATTAGAGAGGAAACCACTATCCTAGCCTTTGATTCGACATAAAGGCCTAAATCTTCTCAAGATTTAAACTATTCTATTCCTATTCTTCTTTACGCAATATTCTTCTTCAATTTTCCTCATATCCCTAGTCCTAGTTCCTCACTCACTATGCATATGACTGATTTGTTCATAATTACAAAAAAGTCCATAGGGCCTAAAATTACAAAATTGCACCACAACCCCATTCTCATCAATACTTCGTCTCTGAAGAACCACCTTGTCCTGAAGGTGGTGCTATGAATCCCGTGGGCATGTTACTCTGAGTGCGGGTGCTGTTGCTCGTCCTCCTATTGGGTCAAAGGTATACTCAAGGTCTCCATCATCTCCTGCAAAGTCTGGATGGAAGTCATGGTGGTCGTCGAGCTTGTCTAAAGGGGGTTTGAGGGAATATTTTGAATGCACCTTGGGTCACGGGTTATGACTAGTGTGTGTATATATATAAACTAGTCATAACCCGTGCCAGTGGGTACGGTTCATTTAAGATTTTCCACCGCGAAATCTTTATTCTCCAAAAAATTATTTCCATAGCCAAAATTATGCAGAACAACAAATTAGCGTAAAAATATTTAGCGGCACGGGCACTTCGGTGCGGAACAACAAATTCGACGTAGAACAACAAATTCGGCGCTGGCGCCTTCGGCGTAGAACACCAAATTCGGCGTAGAATAACAAATTCAACGCGGTCGCCTTCGGCACGGAACAACAAATTAGCGTAAAAAAATTTAGCGGGCGTCTTCAACGCGGAACAACAAATTAGCGTAAAAAATTTGCAGGCGCCTTAGGCCCGGGCGCAGAAAATTATTCTCATCTTGTTGCCCCATGCGTTGAAGAGACGGTGGGCCCCGCGTTGAGGGATAGATCATTCGATCTGCAGCATCTTTTGATCTGCATCATTAAGTACAAGTTAACGTTTTTTTTCCCAAATGCATTAATTACGTGCACTCTGCTATTCCCCAGAAACTTTCATTTCCCAGAAACTTTCATTTCCCTAGAAACTTTCATTTCCCAAGAAATGTTTTCCTCTCCAAAACTTTCCACAAAATCTCATCTCAACAGCGCTTCTATCAACCCTTTTGTCTTAGTCAGCTCTAGAATTCAAAAATAGTAATAAAATGTAATATATATATGGATTTAATGTAGAAAAGGTAGCACCTGATCTAATAGATCAGGTGCCAAGACACAAAAAGGTGGAAAGTACAAGCCCCACAACTCGTTGGGGGCCCACCTTTTTGTGTCTTACATCTGATCTACATGAATCCATATATATATATATATATATATATATATCCAATATTTTTGCATGTGCATTTGCACATGCCTATAAATCTAATTGCATAAGCTTTTGGAGAGGATCATGACTGTTATGCTTCTTCCTTTAATGTCTTTCAATGTATAGCCTCAGAGAATCACCATTGTGATTAAACTTAAGCTGTGTAGTTGCTTAATGTATCAAGGCAGTTAATTTTAAATAGAAGGGTTTATCTTCATTCTTGTATATCATTTGAAGTTGACCTTTTGTCATTGGATGCCAACCTCTCAACATCACTGTTTTATCAGGTGTTGAATATAAAAGTTATTCGGAATAAACAGACGGGGCAGTCAGAAGGATATGGGTTTGTTGAATTCTATACGCATGCATCAGCTGAAAAGGTACTGCACACCTTCAGTGGTCACATAATGCCGAACACCGACCAACCTTTTCGGTTAAATTGGGCATCATTTAGCATGGGTGACAGACGAAACGATGCCGCTTCTGATCATTCTATATTCGTAGGAGACCTAGCTGCTGATGTTACTGATTCTATGTTACAAGAAACTTTTTCTAGCAGATATCCGTCTGTGAAAGGTGCAAAAGTGGTCATTGATTCGACTACAGGACGTTCAAAAGGTTATGGATTTGTTAGGTTTGGAAATGATAATGAGAAAACTCAAGCCATGGCTGAAATGAATGGTGTATATTGCTCTAGTAGGCCCATGCGCATTGGTGCTGCAACTCCAAGAAAGTCAGGTTAGATAAGAATGTATTGTCATACTTTCAATCCCCGCCTATATATTTGTTTCTAATGTGTATTTTTTACTGCTGGTATAATTAGATATATAACTTTTACAGACGTCATTATACTGTAACTAACATGGCAGTTTAGTCTTATTCATGGAAATGGTGGAATTCATAGTGCTTGAATTATCATTGTCTCTCATTATTCTTAATTGTGTTTTCGTCTTTCTTATCTCATTCACTTGATATGCTCTATTTCTGTGAGTTTGTTCCATGCATGCCTCTAAGCTCTTTTCACTTTATGCTTCTACTTGTCTAATAACAACCCTTTTTAAAATGATTGTGATGACTATAAAATCATGTTCTCTTTGGAGTGGAAATGGGTTATTGAATAGTATCACTTTATGTTAGTAAATTTCTTGTTTATTTATGTTGTCAATATTTGAAGAACTGCCATATTAATCCTTAAACTCATGTAACGACAATGTATAACCATCATTTACATCCTTTAAATTCAAGTCTTCAATTGCTCCGTTGCATGCCACCATGCCACCATGATGGCTGATAAATCCGAACTTTATGACTGATGCCTTGGCTAGGTGACCGCTTCTTAAACTTATCATGAACAGTTTGGAGAAGAGGAAATATACCCATGGTTGGGAAACTTAATTTTCATTTCCAAAAAGAAAAAGGAAGAAAAGGGGCTCCAAATCCCGATATGGTATTTGCTAGCATGAAAAGAGTGGTCTTCATTTAATTTTCGTAGTTTGAAATTTGATGAATGACATTTGTGTGTGCATGCATGCACTTTATATTTTTTAATTTGAGAAGGGGTGGAGGTGTCTGTCGGTGACCACTTTCTGCTTCCATTACTGGACATTGCTTGGGAAGAGAGGGTAATCGAAGCTTAGTTGGGGCAAAAAAAAATAAATAGTGCTCTGAACAAAAGAAATTGAAATACCTAGTATCTGTTGTTTGTGGGGTATGAAGTTGCAGCAGCAGCTTTTGCTGCAGAGAATCATCAATTTACTTGTTTGTCATGCCTCCTAAATCATGGAAAATCTAGGTACCCAATGCAATGTTTTTTTGCAAATTATTATGACAATCCTGTTATGAACCAGAGTTTACAAATCAATGAAGAACTTTCTTCTCAGTCCAACCCCAACCAAGCCTTGAGTTTGAGTCTTGCTCCTCCCATTGCATTCTCTCTAACACTGCATATGTTGTTCATTTACTTATATTGTTTTTTTGTTTCATGGTAAAAACTGCATAGGAAGTTTGGAGTAAGGTTTGATAACTAGATTTTTGTTTGTGGGATCAAACTTTCGTTATGATATGTTTTGTTACTGTACATTTTCATTTGAGTTTCAGTTTCATTATTTTTCAGATGAGTGCAGCATGTGCGTCATGTCCCTCCACCTTCCTTTTTTGTGGCTGGGGTTTGGTTACATGGTCACATGCAAGATTGTGTGTATCCCTCTCTCGTTTTCAGTTTTTTCTTGGGTTTTGATTTTGGGATTACAGGCAATTAAATTTGGGTCTTGTATTATATAGAAACAGGCAATGAAGAGTGTGAGATGAATATTCACGACATATTTGTGGGTTTTCTTTTATTTTTTAAAATAATTTTCATTTCTTTTTGAATATTGACAAGTATTTTCCGAAACTTAAAGGAAATGGCCTGAAACACACATGGTGCTGTCTGTTACAAAGTTGTACCATCCAAAACTTACTGGAACCAAATTTGAGCGACCTGTTTCGGGCTAGACATTATCATCACATCAGTTGATACCTTTTTGCTTTAAAAACCATTAACAGACAGTAGCATGATGTCTAATTGTTTTTATTTTGAAGTATTTTCTCTAGCTTACATATCGTTAGTTAATAGAAACTGGCACATGGATTAACTGATAAGTGATGTTGTGTGTGTAATTGTGTATACATACATGCATATATATGGTTGTGTCCATAACTGTATCTGATCATAAACATACGTCAGTGAGAGGTTTCATTCAATATCTTGCATTCAGAATTTTTTGCCTGATACAGTTCTCTTATTGGGAGAAACCATGTATTCTTTTGCGAATGCATGAAACTTCCTATAATCTTGCATATTATATAATTCACACGACTCCACTTTGTGCAAGAGCAAAAAGAGCAAATGGCCCTTCAAATTCTCATCTTATCCATATCAAAAGACCAAAAATTCTTCTAATTTCACCTTTTCTAAAATTTGCACGACACCACTTTGTGCAAAAGGCTAAAGGCTATTCAAATTCTCATGCCTTCCATCCAAGGCTGAATACTTTCATTTCTCATGTGATTATCATCTCTCATTTAACATGTACCAAAACACATTTCATTTAACTAACTCCTTTTGTAGAAGTTAGATGATGTTACACAAATTTTTTGCTCAACAATATTTATAACCGATTAATTTTTGTTACCATATTTTTTGAAGCTTAATGATTCTTAGTAAATCATTGTCGTGAAGATCTGGGACCTTTGTGATGCGTCTATGGCTTTTTGTGGGGATAAAGGTTGGATTTTTATGGCTTTGGACTACTAAATCTAGGGTTTTAATGCGAAAAACTGATCTGAAATCACTAAACAAGCTAGAACGATTGATCTAAAATACGAGCAATAGAGAATTACTAGAGTAAATTATTCCAGGGTTCTAGGAAAAATAAAATACCTTCTCAGTTTTTCGATAACCCATGCTAGGGCCGGCCAGCCCTTGATTAGGAGAGGGATTAGTCAAAATGTCGAATTACTAAACGACACTCCCCATGTGGATGCGAAATTACAAGTTTGGGACCGGGTCCGTGGTGGAACCGAATCGTCTCCTCCTTTGGTATACTCAAATCGGACCCTCCTCGCGAGCCGTCCCCTTTGATACCCGTGCCACATCACTACTCCCCCTAATAGTGCCACCTTGTCCTCAAGGTGGAATTTTGGAAATTGGTTGTGTATCACTGCGAATGGCTCCCAAGTAGCATCGTAGTTCGGTAGGCCCATCCATCGAATAAGCACCTCCTGTGTCCCGTCTGGGGCATGTCTAACCCCGTCAGTTCTTGAGGCTCAAGAAGCACCTCCATGTCCTCTGTCAAAGTATGTGGCAAAGTCGGTGATAGCGTGTGATTCCCAATGGCTCTCCTCAACTATGTGACATGAAACACAGGGTGGATGGTGGATGTAGCAGGCAGCTGCAGACGATACACCACCTTTCCGATCTGAGCTGTCACCTCGAATGGTCCATAGTAGCGTGCTGCTAGCTTCTCATTGCTCCATCAGGCCGTGGTCTTCTGTCTGTAGGGTCGTAGCTTCAGATAAACCCGATCCCCTACAGCAAATTGCACATCCCTCCGGTGCTCATTTGCCTTAGTCTTCATGATTTGCTGGGCTCGTAGCAGATGTTTCTTCAACTCCTCTAAATATCTGTCCCGCTCTCCCAGATGCTTCTCTACTTGTGACACGGGGGTCGCCCCTCTGCTGTAGTGTATCAATTGGGGCGGGTCCCGACCATACAAAATCCGAAACGGTGTGCTTTGTGCCGCCGAGTGGTACAAAGTGTTATACCAATATTATGCCTAAGCTAACCACCTGGCCCACTGTCTCGACGCATCTGATGCAAAACACCTCAAATAGGTCTCCACACTTCTATTCACCATCTCAGTCTGACCATCTATCTGTGGGTGATAGGCTGTGCTCCTTTTCAGCTTGATTCCTTGCACCTTGAAAAGCTCCTGTCAAAAACTGCTCATGAAGACCTTATCACGATCTGACACTATGGAAGCGGGAAAACCATGCAAGCGTACCACCTCCCGCATGAAAGCTGTAGCCACTGTCATTGCCGTGTAGGGATGTTTGAGTGGCACGAAGTGGGCATACTTACTGAGCTGATCTACCACCACCAATATAGAGTTGTAGCCCTCTGACCGTGGAAGTCCCTCAATGAAGTCCATGCTGATATCATCCCAGACTCTCTCCGGTAAATCCAAAGGCTGTAGAAGTCCTGCGGGTGCCATTGCCATATACTTGTGACGCTGGCAAACGTCACACTCCGATATCTTCTGGGCAATGTCCTTCATTCCTGGCCAGTAAAGCTCCCTAAACATCCTCTTGTAGGTCTGTTGTATACCTGAATGCCCTCCGATGGCACTGTTGTGGAACTCCTGGAAAATCAGTAGAATATGGGTGGAGCCCCTGGGAATCATCAGTCGCCGCTGATATAGAAGTCGCTCCCCGCTTATGGTGTATCCCGGAAAATTTGCTAATCCCTGCTGCAGTGCCTCCAGTATTTGTGCCAAGTCTGCGTCGGCCTCAATCTCCATGTCCAACGGCTCCCAGTTTAGGAGAACTGATACAGAAATGGCTGCCACCTCTATGAGCTCCTCTCGGCGAGACAAGGCGTCCGCCGCCTTGTTCTCCAAGCCTGGCCGATACTGTATCTCAAAGGAGCAGTGAACCAGCTTGGAGAGCCACTTCTGATGTTATTCTGTGACCAGGCGCTGCTCAAGTAAATATTTCAGGCTCCGCTGGTCGGTTCTTACTATGAATCTCCTCCCCAACAAATAAGGCCGCCATTTCTGTATCGAGAGAACGATCGTCATCAACTCTCGCTCGTATACCGACTTCAGCCTCGCTCGTGCTGACAGAGTCTGGCTAAAATATGCAATAGGCATTTGATCCTGCATCCACACTGCGTCCAACCTATGTCCAGATGCGTCCGTGTCTATAATAAAAGGTTTGCTAAAGTCCGGTAGTAGCAGGACGGACACTGTCGTCATCGCTTGCTTAAAGGCCTCAAATGCCCTGTTGGCCTCCTCGCCCCAATTGAAACCGTCCTTCTTGAGCTGCTTTGTGAGTGGCCATGCAATAGAGCTGTACCCCTGAACAAACTTTTTGTAATACACCGTCAGGCCCAAGAAGCCCCGCAATCCTAGTAGTGTGGTGGGTATTGGCCAATTTAACATCGCTGCGATCTTGACCCGATCTGCCGCCACCCCCTCAGCCGAGACAATATGCCCCAAATACTCCACCTGAAGCTGACCAAATAAACACTTCTTTTTATTAGCACACAGTTGCTGGTCCTGTAGCTCATGCAACACCGCCTGCAAGTGTCCAACATGCTCCTCCACACTGCCACCATACACAAGAATGTCATCGAATAATACCCGCACGAATCTCCGGAGGTAAGGCCAGAACACTTTGTTCATCAGTGCCTGAATGGTCGCGGGAGCATTTGTCAAGCCGAAAGGCATGACGAGGAACTCATAGTGCCCCTCATGAGTCCTGAAAGCCGTCTTGGACACGTCAGCTGCCTTCATCCTTATCTGATGATACCCAGACTTAAGATCGATCTTAGAAAAACATGCAGCTCCGTGGAGCTCATCCAGAAGCTCATCGATCACTGGAATAGAAAACTTATCTGCAAAGGTTTCCTTATTTGAGGCCATGTAGTCCACACAGAATCTCCAGCTGACATCCTTCTTTTTCACCAGTAAAACTGGGCTGGAGAACGGGCTAGTACTCGGCTGAATCACCCCTGTCTGTAGCATGTCCTCTACTAACCTCTCTATCTCGTCATTCTGCACATGTGGACATTTGTAGGGGCGCACACTAATGGGAGACACGCGCTCCCGTAAGACGATGGCGTGCTCGTGGTCTCTGTGCGGTGGTAGCCCCTGTGGTGTCTAAAACACCTCCTCATACTGAACTAACAGCTGCTCGATCTCTGGTGCTACCGCATGTGCATGGTCCTCCCTCTGTTCTGATGCTGCCACTGCCTGTAGCTCGACCAGAAAACCTCCCTCTGCTATGTGGATCACTCTAGACATGGCCTTATAGGACACTAAAGAACGACAGAGACTGGGATCCCCCAGTAATACCACTGTCCTCTCCCCACCTTGGTACTCCATCCTCAGCATTTTCCAGTTCGTCCTGGTCTCCCCAGTATCTGCAGCCACTTCATCCCCAGAATGACATCGGTGTTCCCTAACTCCAAGGGAAGAAAATCTGTACTCCCTGAATCGTCACGATCACTCCGCGACAGACACCGGTGCTGTGTCACTTGCCCAGTGCCCATCAGCACTCCACACCTCACTGTGCCGCTCAGCTGTAGTCCCTGCTCTCCCACCAACGTGCTGGAGATGAAGTTGTGGGTGGTTCCATTGTCTATAATACGGTCACCTCCTGACCGCCCCCTGTCCCACCAATTTCATGGTGTGGTTCGGTGTGAACCCCATCACAAAATTGAGGGATACCTCTACCAAGTCCAAGTGCTGGTGCTCCGTCTCATCCTCTCCTGCCTCTAGTATGACGACATCGTCCTCCTCCTCATCATTCGCTAACAGTATCTGAAGAGTCCGATCCGCACATCGATGTCCCGGGATGAAACTCTCATCACACCTGAAGCATAATCCCTTCGCCCGTTTCTCCCTCATCTCTGCATCCTTCATCCTCCGTACCTGTCCTCCTGCCCGGGGCTCCTGTCGCCTGTCACTGTTGCCACCGGCAACCGCTGTAACTCCCTGGACAGGTGCGGCCCCTGGTGTAGGCGCAGTCCGCTGTCCGGTAGCAGACGCCTGTCCCTGAAAAGTGGTACCTCCCGACACCCCGCGGGCTCTCGTCGTCGTCTCTTGATGGTCCTCCACCATCCTAGCTAGTGTCATCATCCCCGTAGACCCACTGGCTGTAGCTGTTTCAATCCAGATCTAACAGTGGGCTTCAACCCCTTCATAAAGCAGCACTCCAATGATTCCTCAGACACTTCTCGGACTCGGTGGCAGAGCGACTCGAACTTCTTAATATAATCTCATATGCTTCCCTTCTGCTTCAGTGAATAAAACCTCTCAAACACTCCGCCAAACTGCCCTACACCAAAACGCGCCACCAAGAGTGAAGTAAACTCCTCCCAAGTCTGAAAGGGCTGCCGCTGACCAGTCTACCTGAACCATTCCAAAGCCTCTCCCTCCAAACAGACCCCTATCGTCCGAAGCCAGTCCTCTCCGGGTATTGCCGACACTTCAAAGTACCTCTCCACCCGGTACAGCCAGTCGTTAGGATCTCCTCCCTCAAAAATAGGCACATCCAGCTTCCTTAGCGGTCTATCTTCCGCGAATCCACCTCTCTCCTGCTACTGAAATCCTCCCCTCGGCTGATACCCGGTGGTCTGTCAGGTAAATAGGCCTCTACACGATCACGTATGCCTCCATCTGATCCGCTCCATTGCCAATCTCATATCGCATCCCAGGTGGATGTTCATACTCTGTCTGAGGACCCCTAGGTGGGCCCTGGTATGCTCTCCAATCTCCCGTCACCCCCCGAAGGGCGTGGGCTGAGTCGTCGGGCCCCCCGAAAACTGCTGACGCCCTGTAGGCTGCTGCAAACCTGTACCATGCTGTTGAAATCCGATCGTATGAGATGTTCGGACCCCAGAGTGGGCCCCATGTGGCGTCATGGATGCTTGCGGGTGCTGTCGGGGTGCCTGGAAGGCCGACAGAGCCCTAATGGACTCTGTCGGTGCTTGGAAAAGCCCGTGGGGGCTGGGCAAACTCCCCCAAGGGGCGCCTGGGTCTGCCGGCCCCAGTTTTGGGCCGGCGGCCCCCCAGGCGCTCCCGCCTGATGTCGTCGGTACCACAAGGAGGGGCGGTGGCGGCTGCCGCCCCTCCTGGGGGTTCGGCGGGACCCCCATGTCCATCTGGGGGGTTCGACGGCCCCCTGAGTGGCCGTGGGGGTTCGGCGGCCACCCCCAATACTGCCGGAGGGGCGGCCCCCCTTCGGTGGTTGGTTCTCCGGCGCGGGACGGTGTTGAGGCGTGATACGCCTCCCAATCCTTGCCGCGAGGGTCGAAGCTTCCGCCTTAATCTTGTTCCGGTCATTCTTCGTAAAAAATCACCTTTTTGTCCTTGTCCATCGTCAAAGGTGGCTCCTTTTTGCTTGGATCCACCTTTGGTTTGAGGTTTACGGATAACGACGCTATTGCCTCCGTTATTTCCGTCAATCGCGTTTCAGTTTTCTCTTGATTCTCCTTCATCTCCTCTCGGATCTTTGCGGCGATCTCGGCGTCTTCTTTTCGGGCTTCGAAAAATCCTTCACTGACTCGCGTTTTGATTCTTTCCATCATCTCTTTCAACGACTCGATCTGTTCCATAGATCGAGTATTCGTCAGGGATCTGATGCTCTGATACCAAATTGATGCGTCTAGGGCTTTTTGTTGGGATAAAGGTTGGAATTTTATGGTTTTGGCCTACTAAATCTAGGGGTTTAATGCGAAGAACTGATCTGAAATCACTAACAAGCTAGAACAATTGATCTAAAATACGAGCAATAGAGAATTACTAGAGGAAATTATTCTAGGGTTCTAGAAAAAATAAAATACCTTCTCAATTCTTCGATAACCCATGCTAGGGCCAGCCGGCCTTTGTTTAGGAGAGGGATTAGTCAAAATGTCGAATTACTAAACGACCCTCACATGTGGATGCGAATTTACACGTTTGGGACCGGGTCCGTGGTGGACCCGAATCGCCTCCTCCTTTGGTATACTTGAAACGGACCCTCCTCGTGAGCCACCCCCTTTGATACCCACGCCGCATCACTTTGTTTATTTTTCACGAGTCCTCCTATGAAGTGAATCTCGTATGCGAATGCGAACTAAGAAGGGTCCCGCTAAAGTTAGGCAACGAACCAACCTGAGATTCGGCAACAGTAAAACCAATGCTTTGTTTGCAAGGTGTTATCCTTATCTGTAAGGGAGGTGCATTTTTTTTCAATGAAAGGAACCTATTTTTTGTACCTCTATCATTCCTTAAGTGTTTTCCTTGAGTGTTTTCCTCCTCATGTGTGGTGATCGGGGTTTGTGTGGTGTGGTGCTACTGTTACAGTATTATTATTATTATTATGCTCTCTGTGTGTGCATGAGAGGAAAAAAGAAGGGGTTGGTTGATTATGAGGGTGGTTTTGTTGTTGGAAGCAGATATATTGGGTAATAGTTCTTTTACGGCATGTTCTAATGTTACAATGTTACATAACCACATGCATTT
The DNA here is from genome assembly GCA_030789695.1 of Scilla litardierei. Classification (NCBI taxonomy): domain Eukaryota; kingdom Viridiplantae; phylum Streptophyta; class Magnoliopsida; order Asparagales; family Asparagaceae; genus Scilla; species Scilla litardierei. The sequence continues at coordinate 36,222,005 of CM061141.1, read as the reverse complement.
GGTTTATTTCTTAGAATCTGCAAGGTCTGTTTGCAACTAGATACATTGGCACATGTTTATGTACCCATACAGTATAACTGCCAAATGACAATATGTAATGATGATAGGATTTGGACAGATTTCTCTTAGCTTAAAATTTTTAGAGAAAGGTCAACAGTAATTAATGGAATGCCAATCTGTAATGATGATAGGATTTGGACAGATTTATCTTAGCTTAAATTTTTTAGAGAAAGGTTAATCAGTGATTAATGCTTCTATAATCTTTTAGTGGTTTAGTTGAAGAAGAATACCATTCAAACAATTGATTGCAGCTTCTGGTATGTTGGAGCTGTGCGCAGTTGGAAATGCATTTCTTCTCCCACCACAAACAATCAAACAATGCTTTCATATTGGCGGTGAACGTATTTGCATCTTGTAAATGGTGCAATTGTAAGTCGTGTTATGGTAAGTTGCCTTGCAAGTTGGGTGTTTAGTTTGGCCACAAGTCGTGTGGTTGCAAAATTCATTTCTACTGTTTTGTTGGCTGGAAATTATGATGGTTGCAATTACTTCTAGTGTGGCAAGTGGAGAGAGCATCCCTCGTATACAACTTAAACCAAGTATTGTTGCAGAATTTGCCTGCAGTGCCAAGTGCAACATTTTGGCTACTACTTTCAATGCGCTAATTGCAGGTTTTTAGTCAAATATACATCAACCCAAACACCAGAAGCTAAACACCACCTACAACAATCTAAATAACCTAGTTTATTTGGTTGTTTATACGAGATCTGGTTTTTTTTCCTGAGTCGTCTATAGAAACTTTTCATGGACATAGAAGGAACATGAGGGGCACAATTTAGCTTGCTGCTAACATGGAAAAAGTTGGACAAAAAAAGGAAATATCGTCTGGAGGAATGAATGAGAACTTGGCACATCATCATACTTCCTTTGAACCTTGAAAAGTTATTCAATCGGAGGCGAGAATTATACCTAACAATTATAGTGCTCTTCCTCCATCTTATTGTTTCTTTGCACACCTTTCCCCTACTCTTGTAAGCTCTTACAGGGAACCAAAAATTCCAGGTTGCATGTGTAAACTATATGGTTTATGCAGCGAAACAATTGTTAATTTGTATGGGTTGGTTATTGAGTATAACATATTATTGTTACCACCTTGAAACTTGAGTGCAATCTAAATCATAGGAAGAAAGGAAAGAAGAAAATTGTGGAAGAAGAGTTTTTGAAAACTTAAGAAGATGAAGATGATGAAAATGAAAATATCATTCTTGAAGAAGAAGATAATAGTGATGGATTTTTTATACAAATGATTGATTAATACTAGAGCAATATTTGTAACATGAGCCGATACCGAGACATCCACCCATACCATGACGGATGTCAAACATGCCAGAACAATTCATTCAATGTTGGCCGATTCCCATCGATATTAGCCGATAACTAATAATACAAGATATTTGGGGTTTGAAGTATTAAAATTTGAATTTTGATTTATTCTATAAAATAAATAAGCTCAATTAATACTCAAAATCAAAATTTTGAAAAATTGATTGACCCTTATATATACGAGAATAATGAGAAACATATGACATGCTAAGCCACATATATGATATTGAAAAGTTCACTGCACTATTTTTAGAAGTTCGACAGTGGTTATCTTCATATATCTTAAAACCGCAGAACACCAAAGATCGAGTGAACTGAAAGCTTTTTGCTCGTCAACTTATTCGTTAAATAATTAATACTTTACAGAGCTTTTGTTGCCTTTCATTGACAAGCAAAAAAGCTTTGGGTTCACGGTATTTTGGGATTTTTGAATATAATCATAAACAATTAACCGAACATATCCATTTGAATCTTTAGAATTTTCTTTTATTTATAGAATTAGGATGTTGTCGGGAGTTTGTCTAGTTAGTACCTGGTTTTATTTACTATAAATATGAGACTTGGTTTTATTTGCTATAAATATGAGACCGTACGAGAATTTTTTTTTACGAAGAATGAATTGAAGAAGTAAATTTTATAAAATCCAGTTGGTTTGCAAGAATTTGCAAGAAACCATAATGCTTGAATCTCTTTGCATGAGTGGTGCAAGAGTGGGTAAGCGATTCTCTAGGTGCGAGTAGGTGCGAAATTCTTTTTCTATCACAGTCCTTGGTTCTATGTTTTTAAATCCCCTTTCTGTCACCACAAAACCCTTGCACTTTCATATCACATCAGATTGGATCAGAGCCAAAATTCATATAGTTCCACCACCATCTTCTTTTCTATTCTTCGTATTAGGTTGGGTAGGTTTATTTTTCTTTAGGTAAAAAATATTTTTCATCTTCTTCTTACATCCTAACCATAATACCAAACCCTAACTGTTAGCCTTCCCTATATCATCACTACAACAAGCACTGTTGCTATCATTTATCATCATTATATTGACCAACTTCTTCCTATTTTTGTCATCAATTTGAGATCATTATCATCATCAGATGTTGTTGTTGCTATAAGCTCCATCCTTGATGGTTCTCAGCATCAGAATCACCGCTTGCAGCTGCCTTTATCGGACCCATTACTATTGTAGCTGTCGTTGTGTGACTTTAACACCCTCACAGCCGCCTTTTCGATCTTCGTTGAGAAAGTTGAAAATTGGTTGGAGCTGGTCATAAGAATCATGGTCTTGTATCAAGCGAACACAAAGCAAGTGGCTTATCTGAGCTCACTGAAATGCTTTTACAACCAAGCTGAGCTGAAATTGGGGGACGTTTTTGGAGCATTTATGTGGAATCGTAGCCATAATGCTACAGATTGATCATCCCAAGACTCCTATCGCACATGCTTTTAATCTTCTGTTCACCTTTGGATAACTTCTTAATAGAACTTGCGTCTTTATTGTTAGTTTCTGATGCTTTTAGGATTCTGTTTGGATTTATCCATTTGTTATTGTTGATTGTATTTTCTTTTGTTGTCTCTTATTGTATGATTACATTATCATCTTAGGGTTTAATTTTATTTCTTGCATATAAATCTGAACCTTTAGGATTGTATTTTCTTTTCATCAATAGTTGCTGACATAGTTTTGTGAGTCTAGATTTGCATAACCATCAATTTGTTTGATTGTTTTGCATTGCATTGTCAGCCATAGTCTGTTGTGTGATATTGCGTTATGGTATAATTTTAGGTTCCAACATGGTTGAAGAAGAAAATCAGAGTTCATAGTTGGGAAACTAGTTGATGAAAAAATTAACAATTCTCTCTTGAAAATTAGAGCTGATATGAACAATGCCAATAATCGTATGGATGCACTAAAGACGTGATATAAGAGGGGAGCGAACTCATGATGATGTCACCGATAGCATAATGTAATGGGAATAGTCATGATCACATGACAAACCAAGTTAGGGATAACAAAGGTTGAGAAGGAGGCTAAGAGTCTAAGACCACATCATGAGGCATGATGAACATGTTAAGGATAACGAGGATGGTTATAAGAGAGATGATGACTCACATATGCTATATGTAGATGGTCCATTCTTCGATGGAACATGTAACCCCCTCCCCCAAACTTTTCGAATCGAGTGATAGAGATGAGCTACCTTTTTTGATTGGCATAGAATACCTAGTGAATGCATGGTATGTTTTGTTAGAACAATTTAGTGTGAGAGAATATCAAGACTATTAAGGACGTAAGCTGATATGAATGTATCTTTTTCTTATATGGATCATTTTCAGAACAATCGAGTGACCTACACTATGGAAATATCTCAGTGCAAGAATATCTAAGTAAATATGATAACATGTTAGGAATGAGCTTAAATAAGATCCTTGTTATATCCTTTTAGGTTTATTCTCCTTATTGATGCTTGGCATGAGATGATTTTATATTGTGCGAAAAATGTTTAGTAGGCGTTTCATTTATCATTGACCCTAAAGTCAATGATATCTCTTCTAGATAGAAAACCCACGTCTATAGTATGGGATCAACTTAAGTGGCCATTGGAAAACATGATCAAAACAAAAATCACATTAATCACATTAATTCGAATAGAGTTTATGACTGGTGATTTATGACAGCAAAGGCCAAACGGAAATGCCTTAAGTGTCACTAAGATGGTCTCTTTGCTCATTAATGCCCCAATTGGAATTTACACGTTAGAGAGATTCATGATGATAGCATAGATGTCTGTATGATAGTTGAGGTGTATGTTTTTCCTATGAGTATTGGTGATGCTGATGATGGTCTACATTTGTCTAGATCATGTTTGCATTTCATTAGGTGTATAGCTATTTCACATAGAAGAAAATAAGATTAGCAAAGGCTAAGCGTTCATTTTACCTATGTCAAAATTAGAGACATGTCTTTTCATGTGATAACTGACTGACGTAGTTCCATTAATCTAGTTTCCAAATCAGCATTAGAAGATAAGATTAATCTTGAGCCTCATCCGTAGTCTTGTGAACTCACAGGATGTAACGTTGTTTAGTGCATATCAAGTTTTCAAGCTACCAGAATCACATTTGACATGATATTTTGCTGATGAATGCTACACTCATCTTGTTAGGTAGCTCATGGCCGAATGGTGATGATTTACATTCTAAGAGGTCAAACTATACATCCATGTTAAACAATAGAAAGAAAATTCTGTTGACTATTTGCTGACCCAAAAAGTGTAGTTGAAGATCAAAAAGATACTTTAGGCATGTGTCATGGACCTAATGCATTCTTTAAGCGTCATGACTATCATTTGAGCGGGTGCATTCTGAGATATGCAAAAATGTTTCAATTAAATACAATATTCATAATTATTGCAAAATCATATAGAAGTTTGCATGGGTTACAGTTGATGATTAAATTACAATTAGAGTGAAGATGTTCTTTCTTGGACCTATGGAGGCATTGTGCCCAGCATATAGGTTCCCATCGAGTACTAAGGAAGATTAAATCCCATACTTACCAGTTGATTTGGTGGTAAACAAGAGTTTGACTTTGTAGTTTTGATTTCTTGTGCTTGCTATTCATCTTTGTCTTCATTAACCGGAAGGTTAGTTCTTCAAAGTTGAGTAGAATGATGGGAATCCAGTTTGGGTCTAGTTTTGCGGCTTTTAGAATTGGAGTCGGTTTAGGCTTCAATAATTTTACATTACCTTTTGTATTTCTTTTTGGTTTTTTTGAGTTTTCTTTTTGAAGTCTTTAGAATTTTCTTTTATTTTAAGAGTTTGGATGTACTTAGGAGTCTGAATCCAGTTATGAGTTTGTTTTCTTGATATAAATATGAGTTTGTATGAGAACCTTTTTTATGAAGAGTGAATCGAAGAATTAAATTTAGTCTATTTGGTTTGCGTGAAATCTTAGTGCTTGAAAATTTTCATCCGATGAGCTAGAGTGAGCGAGTGAGCAAGTCACCTAGTTGCGAAGCGTGAACGTCTCTCTTTTCTATCAAAATCCTTAGTTTTAGGTTTGTCAAATTCTTAATTTCTTCCATCACAAAAACCGAACACTTTCGTTTCACAGCATATCCACAATACACCTGCATTGCATCTTCTACATGCTTGTCATGACCTTTGACTGTGAAATATTGATTAGGCAATCTGTTGAGAGTTTTGCATTGTTAACCAAGAGTGTGTGAGCATGTCATGATATTTGTAAATATTTGGATATCATTTCTAGTAATCACATAAGCGTGACTAAAATCTCAAGCCAATTTATTATTGATCAACTGAGCAGCCATTTAGCCTAGTTTAGAGGTGTGGTATAAGTATTGCCTTCAGCAAACTTTTATTACCGAGCCATATCTTGTTTTTGTTATTTGCCTTTTAACATTAGACTACTAAAAATTGTATGGTTGAATCATAATTATTGATATCTTATGATATGTGATACATATCATAAGAGATGATACAATTTGAAGGATTGAGATACATATCCTACGTACGACCATATCATACAAGATAAACTATATCACAATATGATTGTACTGATATGATTCATATCGGTTGATGTTCATATCAACTAATGTATATCATCAGCGAAAAGTTAGGTTCAGGTCATTTTTTCGGCTCGGGTCTAGTTTTAAGTTTTGACTCGCGTCATATTTGGAGCTAAAATTAATTGTTTTATGCTTTTCTTAACAAAAGCACCCAAATCTTTCATCTCAACTCACTGACATTCACCGACATTTCTCGCCCTTTGTTGACACTTGCCAACATCATTCATTTATGGACCTCGTAGAGCTTTGATGTTGTTGAGCTTCGTCAATCGTCATGGATGACTTACCTACCCTCACCAATACTTTCAATCAACCATTGCTGACCCCTAGTGATCTTGTTGACATTAGTAATGGTTTTTGGACTTTTATCATATCTTATTTAGTAATATTCTATGATTACATCTCATCATATTTTTGTGATATATATTTAGTTATATGAATAAGGTCCTTAATAATTGCACGAGTTTGGTTTATCTTATGATATGCGATAAGTACGATTATGATATACGATATAATAATTATTGAAATCGATATATATATATATATATATATATATATATATATATATGGGATTAATGGGTATCATACGACATATGAGGCCTTGCCTCATATTCCCTCTCACATGAAGCAATCAAGTACAAGCCCACATGGGCTTGTACTTGGTTGTACTTAGTTGCTTTATGTGAGAGGGAATATGAGGCAAGGCCTCATATGGCGTATGATAGCCATTATTCTATATATATATATATATGAGAATAATGGGTATCATACGCCATATGAGAGGGTCTCTCATATTCCCTCTCACATAAAGGTGACAAGTACAACAAGTACAAGCCCATGTGAGCTTGTACTTGCCACCTTTATGTGAGAGGGAATATGAGAGACCCTCTCATATGGCGTATGATACCAATTATTCTATATATATATATATATATATATATATATATATATATATATATGACAAGGATTTTTTTGACCTGTGTAACAATAAAGATGATGCAAAGAATAATTTTAAAAGATATCAAAGCAGAAAAAAGTAAACGCAAAGAATGCTTTAATTATATATTGATAATGTCGACAAAATAGTATCATACATATATTAATAATAGCGATAAAATTACATAACTACAAGTATCAAAAATTGATAAATAATACCTAGCAGAAATGAATGAAATAAAAATAATAATAAGTGCATCTATAATTAAGCAATTCCATGTTTCAAGCAACGAAATAGGTCGGAAGAAAACGATAGCCTAGTAGAAATGAAATTCAATAAAGTAAATACCACGCATTTTCCAAATATTAGCCCAGACGTCCAGGTAAACTTTTCACCAGACTCTTGCAAAACAGTGAATATTGCATCCTTTTGTTTCTTCAACCGGTACCGAAGTCAAGAAAATAATCGGAATCCAGGGATTATCTAAGAGGATGGTTCTGTCAGAATGTTTAATATCATATAAAAATAAATACAAACCCACATAAAGGGAAATAATACAATTCAAAATGTAGCATGTAAACCAAGATGGAAATAACACCTAAATACAAGCTCCATTGTGCCATAGATTAGATGGCATGTCGAAGGGACTTCTTTTGTATAAAGGTCCATGTAATGCTTTTAAGGTCTCATGAAAAAAACTCTTTTGCGTATTTTTCATATGTCTTTCACAAAGCATCAAAGATGGTCACCCCTAATTCTTTTTGGTATCAGGACCATACTCATACCACTCCAACAGAAGCTTGAGAGGTAGGGAGATATTCCTTTGCACTTGTGCAGGGACCATTCATTAGCATCTGAATTCTTCCTATCTGGCATTACTAAACAACGGGATATAAAGCCCAAATTTGGCAAAACATATTTGAAAATTGCACCAAACATGCCCCGAACAATAAATTTGCAAGTCGAGAGACATGCACCAAATTTATCAGAAAGTTATACTACAAATATCAAAAGTTTGTAATACAAACATCTTGCGGTAAACTAAAGGTGAAAACTTCTATAAAATATGTATCAAGTTTGGGATTTATCATGTGTAATATGTACTAGTCCCCCACACAAAAAAACCCCACACCCACCAGCCCACAAAACAAAAACAAAATGTAAGTCATGGCTCTCCAGGCCCACACACACACACATCCGGAAAAAAAAAAACAAAAAAAACACAGACAAAAAATGCATGTCATGGCTTCATCTCTACATGCCAATATGTACAAATGTAGAAAATGTTCAAAATTCTCAATGTTTGAAAATCTAGAATAATCACTACAAAAGGACAGTTAATTCTATAACCTACCAAGAAATAACAAAACCAGGCTTTCCACTCAATTATAGTATATAAAAAATTGTTTTTTCTTGCCCTGGGCAGCTGCCGAGGGCAAGTATTATGTACATATGCCCCTGATGATATGACAACTTTGGTTTGAATCCCTTGAACATGGATGAACACGGTTGGAATGGATGATGTTGTTTAAATTTTTGTAGCCATGGTTTTTTTCTAGGTTTCGGACCTAATGGTTCATCTGCACAAGGTTTTCAATCAGATGGGGATTCAAGCAACACAACAGTAATTCTTGATCTTTGCCCTATGGAGATTTTTGTGTAGTTCTATTCATCTCTTATTTCTCTTGTCAATGGTCCACTTCCTGATGTGTAGGTATTTGTTGGAGGGCTTGATCCAAATGTCAGTGAAGATGAACTTAAGCAATCATTTTCTCAGTATGGTGAAATTGCAGCAGTAAAAATCCCAGCAGGGAAGCAATGTGGTTTTGTACAATTTGTCCAAAGGTGCGCTCAATTATGCAGTTTATTCTGGCTCTAGCAAATGGTCAACACTACTATAACTGGCTGACTGTGTTTATGTTCTTTCTTCTCCCTCTCCTCATTCCCTACATCCATCCATTCCTCCCTTTCTCTCTCTCCTATGTTTGCATATTTATTTTTAAGTTGATTTTGTAAGTTTTCCATTTGTGTCAGGAGCAATGCTGAAGAAGCATTGCAGGGATTAAATGGAACGGTAATAGGAAAGCAGACAGTTCGGCTTTCCTGGGGTCGCAACCCTGCAAACAAACAGGTACAATTTGATTGTAAAATTCGCATTATTCCAGTTTAGGAGCAGTAAAAAGTTGATACATATAACATGATTCATTTTATTATGATTGCCAAGCAGTTGGACTGCATCTTTTTTTTTGAAGAAATCTTCTCTGTCACAAATTTCTTCCTGTCGTTTTTGGGTTTCCTCGAATGCTTAGATTCTTTCCATAAGCATTCTTTCCATTTCCCCCAAAGAACTTGGTCATGTTTTATCGATTAATCAATAAGTTTGATGGACACAGTCTTCACAAAGTTCAGTATATTGCTGATGGCACAAATTTCACAGTCTTCACTCTCTTTTGTTATCATTGCCCTTCATGCATTGTTATCTGCATTAGTAAATTTACATAGATACGCCAAGGACTATCATATCAACATGGAGTATGCATGTAAATTTGTAAATCCACACTTTGATTCATCATCTGCTTGATTAAATAAAATAATTAAAATTCATGGCGGTTTGCTTCCATACTTGGCAGTAAATACCATCAAAATGTATACATTCTGCTTACAGCCTTGTATTTTTGTAGCAGGTTGTAGATGCCGCGAGAAACTTCCTTAGCCTTCCATATTATGTAGCATTATGTGTTATAATTTATGATAGTTTGATCGTTGCCGTGCATTTCCAATTTGAATGCTTATTAGTTATTGTTAGAAATCCACATGTCAGATTTGGGTCCGATCAGACAAGATCAACTTGAATGTCAACTATAAATTTGTAGGATCCAGTCGGGAATAGAACCTCACCAAGAAATCTAGAATCCAGATGATTCTAATCCAATGATTTAGTGGATCTGGATCATCCAAATCCAACATCTCTACCTAGTATGTAATCATTAAGAATTAAATAGAAGTTGATCAGATTTTTCAGCTCAAACATGTTTGGTTTTATTTTCACCAATATTATACATTATACGTGTTGGAACATGTGCAAGTAATCTTATATAAATAATGTCTAGGGAGAAAATATGAATTAGCCAGTGCAAACTTAATATATATATGATAATAGTTTTTAGGTTTAGGTCCTGAGGATTCATATCGAGATATGATAAAACGGTCGAGAAGAACATTGGCAAATTCTCATCTGCGACTTTTAAGACCGCCCAAGCGTTCCTTTAACCTGTTGGACTCCCTAGACCCATGTGTTGAGCATAGAGTTATTCCTACGGCTCCCTCAAAAAATTGTAGTCATTGGATTAGAAGGAGCACGACTAATTGGATTAAATATGGTTTTGCTGGTGGTTGATCCATGGGCATGTCTTGAAATATCAATCAGTTACATTCAAGAGTAATATTCTCTCATTAAAACAATGGATTAATTCCATGTAAAGAGTAGCAAAATTTGTTTTTTTTACGGGTGACTGCAAACTAGCGGGCTGACTTATTATTTACGGCTTGTGATTGACAGAGAGGAGACATTAGCAGCCAATGGAACGGGGTTTACTATGGAGGGCAAGTCTACAATGGATACGGGTTTGCAGTGCCACAAGATCCAAGCATGTATGCTGCAGCGTATGGGGCATATCCTTTGTATGGTAACCAACAACAAGTGAGCTGAATGGGGGAAGAAGGCATAATCCATTTCAATGGAATCGGCGATTTAGTTGTAGCGGCATGACTGATAAAAAAGAACGTAGGGAGTTTGTAGCAGAGTTAGCTGTAGTCTGAATGGTAATGTGGTAGAGCTAAACACCTCCTGAACTCCACAGTGCCACTCCCCGATATGTCTGATGGTGGTCCACGATTGTTTTATTTTTTCTATAAATTTTGACTCCCCGACATGTCTGATGGTGGTCTACGATTGTTTTATTTTTTCTATAAATTTTGACTCCCCGACATGTCTGATGGTGGTCTACGATTGTTTTATTTTTTCTATAAATTTTGACTGTCTGCTAAGAAGATTTTGTTTTTTGACCGATATTTGTTTCTTAATGTGGCGACTGTTTGGTGACGATGGTAGTTATGCAGAGTATTTTTGACCTATAATGTTTTTGTTGGTTAGGGGTCCGTTTTGTGGCAATGGTCACTTTTTTGTGAGTAATCGTGACGTATTTTTTGCCGGATTTGTTCAATAGCATAGCACAGCTGATGGGTTTAATGACTCACATTACTTTCCTAACTCCCTACAATTGAACAAGACACAAGAAAAGGGCATAGTGCTCATAAGTATAATCTATACCGCGACACTTTAACCCTCCTTTCTTTCTGAATAATCTATAAAAATTGAGCTAAAGAAATTATATTTTTTAAAGAACTCAATTTGTCTCAACCATACATGCCCTGATGAAGGTTGGGCCCAAACCTTAACACCGCGAAGGTGTATCGAATCGCGGCGGCCCAAACCCCACGTTAGGGAAGCTGCTGACCCTCCACGATTGAGGAAACCGCTCTCCAGATCGCGCTCGCCTTGAACACCAGTCAATGTGTCATCGCGACCGCCTTGATGCCCCTTGAAGAGACCATCAAAGCAGGCAGACAGGAAGGGTGAGATGATGAGACACCGTAAAGGTGTTGACATACAAACTCCTATACGAGGCCGAAAGGACGAAAGGCCAAGGGATCAAATCCTGAATACTCAGATCTCAGGCACACCACCTCTCGAGACCTTTTCTTCCACATTATATTTCTCCTCCATAGCTCGGCCCGAGGACTCGTGTATTGGTCTCTCCGTGAACCATACTCGATCTCACCGAGCATCCTTCAGATAAGTGCTGACTTAGGCATCGGAGGGCACTTGGTCAGAACCAAGGTCCGACCCTCCCGACGAGCTCTCTCGTCTGTGCAGATCCAAGGATCTGCCAACCAGCCGGAGCCACACTTCGGCGCTCCATCATTCGGGTCCGAACGCTCTCAAGTTCAAGGACCGTCCGATTGATCGCCCCAGAAAGTCGTCGTTTCGCCGAAGTTACCCTTCGGCAAATCGACGCACGGACTCACGCGTTTCTGCCCCAGCGAACGCTTGGATAGTCGACCACGGAGATCGCACGCGTCCCACGTGATCGCGACGATCCCCGGACCTTCAATCTATCAATCAGCAGTGAGAAAACACCCCAAAATACCACCCTTTCTCATCAACCAGAAAAGAAAAGGAAAAGAAAAAAGGGCAGGAAAAAAGGCATAATGGCGTACTAGTTTGTTATATATGGTCAAGGAAAAAGGCATAATGGGTTACTGGTTTGTTATATATGGTCAACGCCATGAAGAGAATCTGAATCTGATTTAAGCTGATTTACGTAGTGTGAGATTTTGTGCGAGAATCTCATCACTCCCAAGCTCAGGCTCCCGGCCACAGTGCAGAACCCAAACAAAGAACAACAAACAATGTGAAACTCGCAGCCATCTAGTGGCAATATTGCTTATTACTCACACAAAACATAACACAAGACAGAGCCATAGGCTTCCGTCTAGAAAAATATCCGGACGATCAAAAAAAAAAAATACGGGCACACACAACAATTATACGTCGAGAAATACCGGCCGTTACAGATGTGAAATACCGGCCGTTACAGATGTGGAAACATGGCAACCGTCAATTACAGCTGGAATTTTTTTTATGTTCATATTCAGAAGTTATTTGCTGCAACACCACCATCAAGGAGATTATATTCGTGTTCAAACCCCTTGGAGTCCGTGGTTGAGAAATGATAAGCAGGGAGGTAAACTGGAGCTGCCGAAGTCCCGATGCAAACATCGGTGAGGTGATGGTTCAACAAGACGTCAACTCTGCTGGCCTAAAATCACCAAAATAAAAAAGACAAGAAAATAATATGTTCAGAACTAGGGTTTCAATACTGTCATATTCTTGATAAAAAGTAGCACCTCAAGCGTGTTGAACAAGACTGGTTGCATCTTCTTGATGTCGGAAGTAGGGATGACGGCATTTGTCAGGGTTTGGTTCAGCCGTGCCTCTCTAAGCAGTTCATTCAGCTCCGCCCGTAGGAATTTGCCATCATATATCGGCCCTTTGAGCATATTGTACCATTTTCGGAGGCCCCAGACCCAGCTGGGACTCCACAAATCAGCATTCATTACATACACTTAGAGGAACAAAGAGTCGGTTTAATGATTAAAATGTTGGGCATATCCTCTCCTCCGATGTGTGAGGTCGATTGTTTTTTACTGTTTTCTGATGAATCAAAAAAAAAAAATGTTGTGCATATTGATTCTCTCGAACTCACCCTTTGTTGAATATGAGCTTGCAGTATGTTTTGTAGAAACCGACAATGCTCTTTGCTTGGAATAGTTGCTCCCGAGGACAAAAGAGGGGGGTAATTTGACGAAGTAATTGAAAAATCTCATAGATGGTTCAATGCTATTCAACATACACAACACGATAAAGCCGACTAGGATGCCCATTGAATTCGGCATCAACTTACAGAGAGAAATGCCCAGTGTGTTCAACATGCAGAGCATGAAGGGATGCATGGGAAATTGAAGCCCATGGTGAAATGCTTTTGCATGAACCCCTACTTCACAATCGCCAGGTGAGCAGATCCTATCTTCCACCCGCGGCAACCGAATTTGGTAATTACGCCTTACTTATTTCTTCTGGAAATTGGAGATTTGATCAGCTGCCACTCGAGAAGCTTGGCTGGAAAATATATCAGGAACAATGACTTTCCCTTTGCTTCTTTGAGAGGCGAAGGTCGAGGTCCCAACAGGGGTGCGAGGCATTAAAGAAGAGGCCATGGCTAAGATGTCCGAGGATGAAGCTTTGTTTCGAAAGCTTGAAAAGCCGAAACTTCCATCTTCCAGTTTCCTTATTAAGGTAGAGGAACATCTAGTGGTGATCAAGACCGACCCTCTCATCAAGGGACACATGCGGATGATCCATACGTGTCCGTGTCCCGACTTATGAGCTGACACAATGACCAAATCAAAAGAATGAGGGGCTTTGGCGCCGCTTAAACTCAAATACTCTCGCCTCGACTATTGTGTCCAATTAATGAGGTATCACATCACTTGACCTGAACCGACGAATTGTCTGAGTCCAAGTGATGGGGGCTATTGTTACGTCCTTGGGCTGGCCCTCGAGGAAGATGAACATTTTCACTTTTAGAGAATGGAGCCCACAAGAGGGATATCCCGGCCCACTAGGCCCACGAAACACGCAGGAAAGGTTAGACGATGGCATGGTCAAAGCCCACATATAATTTGCCCGTCGAGCTTACACAGCTTGAGGAGTCGGTTGATTATGGGCTCATTAATGACAGGAAGAGTGGACATTGGTTATGCCTATTTCTCATGGATGATCGTGCCATCATAATTGGAGAACTTTCATTATTCGCCAACGTCACCGAAGAGACGACTCTACTTATAAATAGAGGAAGGACAAACAGAACAGGGGGAGACTCCCGAGGTACAGAATACAAGTTACTCTGACAATCATATTCTTTACTCTCTACTCTTATATTTCTTCCTCCAAGAAACTTGGCGTGACTGAATCAAGGCGAGCTCCCTTGGGTCGATCTTAACAGCCCCGAGCCTCACTTAAGTGGATACTAACTTAAGTATCGGAGGAGATCTGGGTCAGAACCCAGATCCAACCCCCTAACACGTGTCTGTGGTGCAGGTCGTTCGACGCATGACCCAGCAGAAAGGTCGAACGGTCGTCATCTACGACCGTGAGATTGTTCGAGCTCAAGCTCGAAGCTCGAAGCCCATCCATCTACGCCCTGGGTGTCATCTACCGCGGGTCCAGGGGCGGAGCCATGTATTATAAAGTGACCCGGTCGGCAGCCTGGGCCACTTTTTGCCGCCCGGGTCACTTTTTGGTTCCGTCATTGATTCGGCATTTGCTCTGGTTTTACTTTGACCATTGCACCACCCTAGTAGCCCGGTTTTACTTTTCGGTAGTCCTTATAGCCCATATAACTTAAGATTCATGGCCCGCCCTTGCGCGGGTCCCACCACAATAGCTGACGAGGCTCCACCTCATCGGAGGCATCCACGTCAGCCCACTATACTGTTGGACGGAACCCAGTGTTCAACATCAGGGAAGAAGGGCATAGTGGCTTACGGATTTTTTATGATCCGGACGAAGAAGAGAAGATCTGAATCTGATTTAAGCTGATTAACGGATTGTGGGATTTTGTGCGAGAATCGCGTCACTGTCTAGCTCAGGCGCCCGACCGACCACAGTGCAGAACCCAAACAAGGAACAAGAAACGGGGTGAAGCTCGCAGCCATATCTAATGGCAATTATAATATTGCTTGCTTCTCAAACAAAACATGACACAAGACAGAGCCATAGGCTTCCGTATATACAAACGACTAGTGTGCTTGTAATAAAACATTACACGGCAAGGGGACATGATCCGCCGGGCGGATTATTTCCAACATCCTAATGGATCGAACTTCATTATTGAATACATATATAAGGGGGGCTCCACCGTTAATGTGTTTCATAAAGTGTTGCCGAGAGACGCTCGATCGGCATCACTTGTTGGCGAAATTTTCCATCCGGAGCTTTCTCTCCTCGGATAGCTTCTTGGCAAGAGAATCGAGCGCCTCTTCGTTTGTTTTGCTGCCCAGCGGGTAGATCCTCCACCCCTCATCAGGATCCCACTTCAACATTTTCTCCTTCAAAACTTTGTGGCCGATCTCCTCCAGCTTCGTTGTGTTCACGTCCGACGAGTCGTCTAGCCCAGCGTTTTCCTTTGGTATCCTCGGCTATATACATACATGTATTTAATTGTAAGATGAATGTATGATTATATACACGCCCGAAGGACAAACTTAGTAGACTACCTGTATGCGGAGATAGTTGTCCTCGCAGTTGAGAGCTTTGAAAAGCGTTGCCAAATGAATCTCCACCATCTCTGCGCTTGCATTCTGGAACGAATCGATCAGTGGAGTACCGTCGCCCTTGGTCAGCCAGCCGATGATGCCCCATTTGGCGACGTCCTTGGCATAGAAGTTGTCGCTGTCTTTCAACGAGCCTGTGCCGATGGAGATGACGAGGTATTTCTTGTAGTCGAGTGCACTGACTCCTCTGAAGTAGGTCTCCTCCTCCGACTGGCTCTCCTTTATAACCAGGTTCATTGCGGCTAGTGTCTACACAGAGATGAAAACACACGAATGAGAACAAACCAGTTCAAACTATAAATAGTTATATTGTTCACTTATATCAGGAGTTTGTTGGCTCTCACGACGGGGTTGTTTGCTGCAACACCACCATCAAGGAGATTGTATTGGTGCTCGAACCCCTTGGAGTCCATGGTGGAGAAAGGATAAGCCGGGAGGTAGACCGGCGCTGCCGAAGTCCCGATGCAAACGTCGGAGAGGCGAGGATTAAGCCAGACTTCACCTTTGTTGGCCTGAAATTAATCACCAAAAATTAAAAAGACTAGAAAAATAATATGGATCGATGAAGTTAACACTGTCATGCATATATATTCGGGATAGAACCTCGAACGTGTTGAACAAGACCGGCTGCATCTTCTTGATGTCGAAAGTAGGCAAGATGACATTTGTCAGGGTTTGATTCAGCTTCGTCTCTCCAAGCAGTTCATTCAGCTTCGCCCGCAGGAATTTGCCATCATATAGCGGCCCCTTGAGCATGTTGTACCATTTTCGGAGGCCCCAGAACCAGCTGTGACACCACAAATTAATCAGCCCCGTGTTTAAACGACTAGGTAAAATGTTGGGCTCTCGAACTCACCCTTTGTTGAATATGTCCTTGCAGTATGTTTTGTAGAAACCGACAATGTCCTTTGCTTGGAAGAGCGGCTCCTTTGGATTGTCTCTGTTGGGAGCCGTGACCATCGCCGTCATAAGACCTCCGGTGCTCGTTCCTCCGAT
Organism: Scilla litardierei; assembly: GCA_030789695.1. Lineage (NCBI taxonomy): Eukaryota > Viridiplantae > Streptophyta > Magnoliopsida > Asparagales > Asparagaceae > Scilla > Scilla litardierei. The sequence continues at coordinate 36,205,142 of CM061141.1, read as the reverse complement.
CACATCAAAGTAGTGCGCTATTCTTGCATTCGGCCCGTCATATTTCTGAAAACAACAACAACAAACAGCATGTGCATGTGGATGGAGCTAGCATCGCATTGACATGTATATCTATACAAGGGAGTTGAAGAAAACCTGGAGAAGCTCTTCGAGCTTGGCGAGGATCGTTCCAGGGATGATGCCTCTCACTCCGCCCCCATCGATGCTAAGAATCGTAACGAAGTTCCCGTTAGCTGGCGCTATGTTTGCCATTGAACGGTGATGGGGACTCGCTTGCTTATCTCTTGTGAATCATGAGTAGCCCCCTGCCCATGTATTTATAGGAAACTTTTGGAGATTCGTCGACTCTGTTTTATTCGTTGACTTCCGCGTCTTAGTTTATGCGTACAACCGGCTTTAAATCGGAACCGTGCTTCTCTGGTCACCTAAATAATTGGTTCGGTGATGACATTGCGTTAATAAAACACAAGTGCATTGTTTAGTTCATCAAAGAAGACCATTAGGCTAATATACATAGTTTTGGACGACCTTGAACATCCTAACGTTTGAAAATGCTCATGAAAATTTGTTCACGGATTACTTTACAATTTAATGGCATAGGCCGAGCAATGGTAACAACGACATGTCAATAAATCTATCACCCGGAAACTGCCGTAAAATCTTATATTATGACCTTCGCGGGACGACCTGCCAATAAACCTGAAAGTTTGTTCATTTCGCGTGTTGACGTGTCAGTCCATTTTGTCTAAAATGTTTGATTATATATGCTTCGATTCATAGGAACATAATTGCTGGTTTTCACACCTAAGCACCCAGTTTCAATCATACAAGCCATCGTGGGAAGATAATTAATGTCGACGATTAAATTTGCCGCTATTATTGACTCTTATTATCTATTTATTATGAGCGGGTGCTGCTGGAACGAGAGAGATTAATGGCTTGCCTTCTAATTATTAATTATTAATTATTATTTATTCTACAGCTAGAGAGCCACTTGTAACCATATGTAGTATGAAGACTTCTGATGTATGTCTTATTATATTATATATGCATTCACTATCCCGTTTCCCCCCCTAATAAATGATCACATCCACATAAAGACCTGCGATTGAAAGTAACACAAAATGAAGATTTAAATAACACTAATTACGATTGGTGTAATGGTAGATTAATTATCATTTACATAGTACTGGAAATAACATGTGCAGACAGTGCTCGGCGAAAAAAAAACCTACGAACAGGATTCGGTGTACACACGAAACCGAAAAGGAACGAGAAGCGTGGATGTGTGTGTCCGTATCGTCGCGGGGTAAAAGGTGCAAAATGCAAACACGTAAATAAGTGGCTTGGGTGAGTGTTTTTTGTGTTTTTGGTGGGAATGGCAACCATGTAAATAAGGGGTTTTGGTGGTTTTTCGGGGGAGGGAGGCTGCTGACTTGGCCGGTTTTGACCCAGCCAGCTTGTGACTGGACTTGTGACTAGGACAAACCCAGTCAGTAGCCCTTAATTGTAAGATAGATATTGCAGGGTAGTGTCGAAAGTTCGTTAACCAAAATATTATGAATTTTCCTTGACCGATAACGCTCAGCTCTCCGGGCGATGGTCTCAAGGGCAATAGGAGAAATTGTTGAAGAACCGTTGCCAACAACTAGCATTGAACAAGTTGCTCAGAATGAGGGCATTGACGCCCCTAGCATGACCAGTTCACCAACCACCAAGGAACACGGAGCTGTTGTATACAATTGCAGATTTAATAGGATGGTGCTAAAAACTCAGAGGAAGAAGGGACTTATCGATTTGCCGAGGCGTGCTAGGCACTGTCCTTAAGAGTAGATTTCCGCCCCCTCAGAGTATGAACTCGGTGCAAGATAGGTCCAGCGGCCACCCTCCAGGATTCAACGGCAACGGCCTTGTAAGTGTGCACTCACAATACAAGGCTCCAGCGAGTTCGATCTCGAATGAAGAGGAAGATGTTGGCCGCAGTCTACAAGAACAAGAAAGCCGCAGAGCGAGAGGGACTGTCTGTTTGGACTTGTGGAGGGAGGAGGCGAACCGACAGAACACAGAGTCGCAGAAGCAGAGGAACGAAGTTTGTATTCTGTGGAAGAATGGAATTTTTGTAGTAGTTGAAAACCCTTGACAGAAAAGGGTTTAAATAGGTGAAGACAAATGACTGTTGGAATTACAGTCATTAAAGGCAAAAATAGCAGTTGCAATATTAAAACAGCCATTAAACAGAATATAGCTGTTGAGACAATTAATCAGTGCTATTAATAAAAGAATATGGCTGTTGGGAAAATTAATGGGCCTTTCAAATTCTGCAAAAACAAGTGGGCTAAAAAATGATGCAAAACTCGGGCACTCCGCGTGCGCACCCGTGAACCCCCCTGTGCAGACGCGACGCCAGCGCACACACGCTAAGGTTTTCTGGATCCGACGCCCAGATTTTCCATTCGGTTCAACCCGGTTTGGGCTCGGCCCCATGCTTG